>JACJUM010003223.1:10458874-10650390 GCA_020976665.1 Heortia vitessoides | reverse complement strand
GAATTTATTTGTGAATTTATTTGTGAATTTATTTGTGAATTTATTTGAGAATTTATTTGTGAATTTATTTGTGAATTTATTTGTGAATTTATTTGTGAATTTACTTGTGAATTTATTTGTGAATTATTTGTGAATTTATTTGTGAATTTATCTGTGAATTTATTTGTGAATTTATTTTTGAATTTATTTGTGAATTTATTTATGAATTAATTGGGAACTCATTTGTGAATTTATTTGTAAATTCATTTGTTAATTTATTTATGAATAAATTTCTGAATTTACTTGTTTCTCATGTTGGCAGCCTTAGCATAATCCCGTTTCAACAATCATTCTGAGCGATAGAGCGGCATTTTCCCGTTTATTTCGCGTTTTGCCTGAGACTTTGGCTGCATCGAGATTTTCACTGATAACTAAGTAAAATATATATAATATAATATTGTGACGTTTTGCTGAAATTATGGTTTACGCTTTTTGTAACAGCGTCAAAAAGTCTGTTATTGTTCGTGAGAATTGATATTTATTATTTTATTTGTTGTTGTATAGTTTATTTATACAAGTAATAAATAAGCAGAGGTCCGCCGTAAGGTATTAGCAGAGTATAATAGTAACTCCCTCTATATTAGATGTCATAAGAGGTAACTAAGTAATCAGAATCGTTAGATGATGGTATATACATCCGAATCAGTGTAGGTCTAATCCACTGAGCGGGTATGGGCATCTGCTTCTAGCAATCGCAGAGCGCAGCTTTTGCTTTGCGATTGCCAACACGCTTGCCCAGCGCTGAAATGATGGGCAACAAATCTTTAAATTTTCCGATGTAGACATAAACTCACACAACCTCTCATACATTGTTCTGATACCGAGATAGGTCGCTTACAAATTATTAAAAGAATAAATACAAAAATCGAAATTACCTAATTTATTAAATTATAATTATAATTACACACTAAAATGTCGCATTTAAAAGCAATCGATAAAAATGGGTTATTCAACAACAGTCTCTTGACATTTTTTTGTTAATCGGGGACCGTTAAACGGTCTTATGTTCGATTTTTCAAAACCGAATTATATTTTATCGAAGACTACGATTAATTTCGTTCTGCCTTTTATCATTCTGTCGTATGACGTTCGGTATTACCAGTAAAAAGTTATTATTTCATTTTTTATAGTTACACCGACGTATTATTTTGTCGAAAAACTTATTACCGAACGTATGCGTAGGTCGAAATAATATTTGTTGCATGCAAGTAAGCATGAAAAGTTTCTGTTCTACAGCGCTGCGGGAATACAGCCTCTTTGCTCTTACGTAGCGAAGTAAAATCACCCACGCTCGCCTCCACAGCGTCGGCTTTTTGGTTCAGCCAGACAGCTTCAACCGCTCCAGGTCGCACGGCTGCCTGCGCCACGTTACAGAGGGCGGAGGCTATACTCCCACCGCAAATCCGGCTTTTAAAATACACTGTAGAATTGGGTAGACAGGTACCACGGCCGAAAACTACGGCGAGTCGGAGCTATCGTTATTTCTAGAAGTCGAAAAACGGACAATATATCATGTTGAAATCGTAATTAAAAAGTAAAATTAGCCAATTAGCCAACAGTAAAGGTTAAACTGAAAATCGATGAAACGAAGTTCGGTGAAATGATACTTGTGTCAAGAAATATTTTGATAAAATAGAAATATGTCAATTGATGCATTTAACAAAAAATGGTAGTCTACAATTTTCGCCTAACTGAAGTTTTTGCCTCTGGCTTCAAGTGGGACCGCCAACGAGTAGATCTTTTTCTAGTAAATACTATCTTAAATGATTTAAGGAGTCTAAATCCACTAAGCTTATTATTTCTAGCTTTCTATTTCTTGTTAGCGAACGAAATTGTTGAACGTTTTTCACTCACGAATGAAAATATTAAGTTGAGCTTTGTGATAAATCATCTGTAATACCACTTGAGAACAGGTTTGTTTCTTGATATATTGCTCGTTACTGTACATTCGGTTCCATTTGATTTTTATATAAATAATTTATGAATTGTTCGTGATGGCTTTTTTGTTAAAATAAAATATTTATGTACCAAATAGCATTTACATTTACAAACAGTATTTTTATTTTTTTTGTTTATTCACAAAACCAACAGCGTTATAGATTTGTATATCACAATTCAAAGCTTACTGTAAGTACAGCGATTAACAGGTGTCCCTTATACTTATACCTAAAATTATTTACTACTCGAACAAGATCGTCAAGCAGTGTAGTAGTAGTGTGTGTGGCATATTATATGATGACAATATATTATATAATATTTTATTCACATGAGGCAGACCTCATACAAAAGTCTTCGGCATTGATCCCTTACGATCTATGTCTACTGGCAAATAGCAGTGTTCTGGTTTGAAGGGTGAAAGAGACAGTGATATTATGGGTAATGTGACACAATATCTTCAAGTCACTATTCTGGCCACGTTAGTGATATCCTTGTGATATTACGAGGGTCTATCTCGAGGTATATATGCTTGTTTGTCGACCTGGTCAAAAAAACCGGTTATTTTTGAAGCTCTCGTAATTCTAGCCATTTTCTGTTATCGTAACGAGGTACACTCGTCATTTCTTGAAGATCGGTGGTTGTATGTTTGCGAAGGCTTAATTTGGAAAGGTGTTATTTTTATACTAAGCCCAAAACTCACCAAGTAAGGTTCACGTTCATCCTAACGTTGTAGGCGTTAAGTGTTGTTCGTTAAACTCGTTTGCGGGGTAAATGGATCGTTTTAGGAACAAAGCCTAAACAAACATTATTAATCACAAGGGGTGTTTTGAGTGACCGACACTGTGGACGTAACGACGCTGTGTATCAGAGAAGGAAGCGTACTATAACAATAATAATATTTTTTATAGTATTACATATATTCCATTATATCAACTATTGGAAGTCCACTGCTGGACATAGGCCTCCCCGAGAAACGGGAAATTTTTCTCTTAATTGCCGCGCCGGGCAAGCGTGTTGGCAATAGCAGAGCGCTGCTTTCGCGACGGGGATGCTGCTGTCCATCCTCGCCTTATGCATTTGAGCTACATTGTTTCGAATGGATATACCGCCATCTGTCGGTACCTTAGTCGCATTTTACGAAATCTGATATAGGGCAAGGTACTATTCTACTCCGCTGGTACCCCGCGGCATGAAAATACATAATCGGCAATAATAATTATTAGGAATGTATTATCCAAATATAAAAGTTTATTGAAATAACTGAATGTTGAAATCAGAGAACTTTCATACTAATTGTGCAGCCCCCTTTTACCGGCTCAAGGAATGATTATCGGAAATATTTTATACTTGTTTCATGACTTACATTGAAGAACCCTCATAATGAACTTAATTTCAATAACGGTAATGTACGATACTAACCTTGCAACCCCGATTTACTTCATAAATCATTTCTTGATTCTCCACTACATAGTAAAAGGAACTCGTGTGCAAAAAGTCAAATTTGTAGCCCTTATAGTTGAGGCCCTGCGTTGATATGTCAGTTAATCAGTTAGTTTCTCTTTTTATATATCTAGACTAGCTACACAAGTTTAAGATCCGCTGTAGCTTTAGTTAAAACCAAGCTTTGTATGTAAGTTGTCAAACAAACTAATGTTTTGGCGTCGGCGCCTCAAAGTGCCGAAGCCAACGGTTCGAGCCTTTGCCGGCAAAGAAACTGCAAACTGCCTTTTGAACTTTCAATCTGGTTTACGGTCGTTTTTACAGCCTCACCCGTTGCAGGATTAGGGCTGGTACATACGTTTGTTTATATCTTGTTTTTTGTATTATTAATTAGCAGTTTGACGCAGTTTCACCCGCGTAGTTTATATTTCCATGAGAAAACTGTAAACGTGTAATTTTCTCACTATGACATCCACTTACTGCCTGTGATGTACCTTAGAATTTGGTCTAGCCTTGTCTGAGATTACTCGGATCAAACAGAAAGACAGGTAAACAAAAATAGGTTTTTTATGTAAGCACCGTATATATACTTTCATATGCGTTTTGTATAAAGCTGTCAATCATCATCATTATACCAGCCATTGAAAGTCTACTGCTGGGTCTAGGCTTCCCCAAGAGAGGGGGAATTTGCCCATAATTGCCGCGCTGGTCAAGCGTGTTGGCAATCGTAGAGCGCAGCTTTCAAAAAAGGAATGCTGCTGCCCATTACCGCCCTGGGCATTTGAGCTACAATGTTTTGGATGGATATAACGCTGCCTGTCGGTTCTGGTACCTTAGTTACCTCTTACGACACCTAGTAGAGGGGAGGTACTATTATACCCTGCTAATACCTCACGGCTAGGCCAGGAGACCAATTAATCTGTAGTTCATATGTTTATTTGAGCTAGCTTACTCATGTGCCAGCCCTACTGTCATCCTTCCATGATAGTTGCGAAGTTGATGGCTGTAGGGCATCCCAGATTTACACTTCAAGTTTATGGCAGTGTGTAACACCAGCCAGGAATTGGTGTAAACCTGAACAATGAACTTATTGTAACACTGGTTTTACATTTATTTTTTGTCAATGAATTGGTTCAGTTTGAGAACAGTTCTTATGTTTTATATCAAACAAATTATAATCTATCCGCATATGTATGCCATGAGTTCAATTCTGATTGGCCCGATAGAGCATACGGTAGGCTTCAGCGCCAAGGGTTAAAGGTATTTTTTTATTAGACTAGCACGACTAACAAGTGTACAGCCCGTGTGATAGTAAGCGTCACTGCAATATCATAAGGATAACACTAATGCGTTGCTAACCTTGTTACCTGAATATCATTATACCAGGCAATAAAAGTATAGTTGGACATATGCCTCTTCAAGAAATGAGGTTTATTGCCCATAAGTGCCGCGCTGGGCAAGCGTGTTGGCAATCGCAGAGCGCAGATTTCTCGACGAGGATTCGGCTACTCAAACCCGCCCTGTTCATTTGAGATACTCTGTTTCGGATGGATGTACCGCCATCTGTCAGTTCTGGTAGCTTAGTCGCCTCTTATTATACCTGGTGCAGTGGAAGGTACTATTCTAATCCGCCAGTACCTCACGGCACTTAAATACGTCATGTCACATTACTAGTACTTTCACTGCCTCTTCCACACTTCAGATCGGCACATAGCAATGCAAACATTGCTATTTAGCGTTAGAAATTGATAAGAGTGAGGTACCAAAACAGACGATCTTTGTATAAGGTCTACCTCATGTAGAACCTGGGACGATGAATGAGATATGCGATGAACATTTTTAAGTTTTGTTCCTACCTGTATTCTGGATATTAGTATCTACGTGGTTAACTCCTCACACAAGAGCTCATCTTATAAGATGTTTTTAAAATTATGTTTTAACTACAAATTAAACATTTATTTCCGTTAGGTGTTAGCCGTGGGGTACCAGCAAAGTAGAATAGTACCCGCCCCTATAGTAGTATCATCATTATTATATCAGCCAATTAAAGTCGACTGCTGGACATAGGCCTCCCAAGAAAGATGAAATTTATCCCATAATTGCCTCACTGGGCAAGCGTGTTGGCAATCACGGAGCGTAGCTTTCGCAACGGGGATGCTGCTACCAATCCCCGCCCTGTGCGTTGGAGCTGCATTATCACGGAAGGATATACCGCCTTCTGTCGGTTCTGGGACCTTAGTCGCAATTTACAACACCTGGTATAAGGGGAGGTACTATTCTACTCTGCTGGTACCTAACGACTAGTATAGATGACAGTATATCCATTAGAATCAGCGTAGCTAAAATGAAACAGAGCAGGGATGGACAGCATCATTCTCGTCGCACAGCTACGCTCTGCCACCACGCCTGCCCAGCGCCCAGCCTTTAATTGCCAGAAGATGTTTAGCAGTGACCTTAATGCAGATGCTTTGTGGATAATGGGTCTTGATACACGAGTATGAGCAGTTTAATTAAATCTATAAAAAACACAAAGTTCTCTCATGTAATTAAATACATATACTCTCATTAAATTTCATTTCAATTATGTTTGTTAAAATTTCAAAGGAAGATATTTGGCACATACATAACACTCAACGCTAGGGAAAGATGTATGTTGCTTTTAGAGAATTTTCCCAACGTCCAACGTTGGGAAAATTCTCACGGGATTAGATATACAGCTTATTAACCTGGACGGAGACTTGGGCAGAAAACAATTAGCTGTGCAGTCAAAATGGAAGTAAACACAATTATTGTTTTGCAAAATGTATTAAATTTTTTGATTTAAAAACATATCGAACTTTCCCTTCGTTCGTTTAACGATGATAAAGAATGGCAAAAATCTATATATATACAGAAAAAAATGTAATGATTGTTGTTTTAATTATATATATTTTTGTCTGTCTCACTGTTTGTTCTAGTTTATCTTTAAAATGGCTGGGCTGATTTTATAAGAAATAACTAAGGCTTCTTTAATTATTTTAATTATCTCGATAACGTGAAACCGCGAGGTATTGATAGTCAAGACTCTAAAAAAAATTTCAGGAATTATACGTTTTGTTACCAATATAGAACCTCACTATATTAAGTCAAGATAAATCAATTAAAAAAGTTCTATCTCTTCAAAAAAACAAGGCGCCTAATCCTCAACATTTAATTAAGAGCGCAACACCATTCTTTGCTCTCTAAAAAGCAGAGCATTCCACAAATCGCATTAGATAGCGAGCAGTAATTGCAGCCATTTTGTTTTCGTTCCGCTTCACAACATGGCGGGTGTTTTCATTCTTTCGCTTTGAGCGTCTGCCTCGACAATTGTTTTCGCTGGATAAAACGAAAAAGAGTTGAATTGAATAGATTTTGCGGGTTTTAAACGGACTGTGGAGATTGCTTTCAATACAATGTTGTTTGCAGATGTATTGTACCAACTTTCAACATTGTTTTTTAGACTTCATAGTAATGTAATCAATCTGTTTTCGTCATGGTTTGGGTTGGTGCCATGCAATATGCAGAATATTTCGCTGTTCTTGTAAGTCGCCACGCCAAGAGTCGTGGGTTCGAGTCCCACACAGAGCAAATATTTATATGATGATATTTGTGTTTGATTTATATCCGGGTGTTAAATGTATGTATTTAAGCAGTATATTTGTGATTCCTCTGTTGTTTGGCTTCCGTAACACTCAGGGTGTCAGGTCAGTGTTTGAGATGCTGTGAGAATTTATTTATTATTAAATTATTATATTTAATTAAAAAAGATAACTGTGGAATTAAGAAGATTCCTGATGGGTCAGCGTTGACCCAGTTGGTGGTTCGATGTCCGATATTGATACTGCCTCGGCAGTTTACCTCAAGTAGGCATATGTAACTAGATCATAAACAGTTGTTATAAAAATTTATAATAATAATAGAAGAAATCGCAAGAATATCATCATCATGATCATAGCAGCAGTAAAACGTCTACTGCTGGACATAGGCCTCCTCAAAAAAGAGGAAGTTTTCTCGTAATTGCCTTGCTGGGTATGTATAATACTAATCGTAAATCGTAGTTTCGTCGTGATGGCTGCATTTATTATTAACTGCGGTTTTACTTTTGTGGCGTAGAGGCCTGGTAAGTGACATAAACCTTTATAATCAACCTTTTATCTTTTGAATGGGAACGGAACAATATTTTTTTTAAGTTTTGCTAAATTATATTGTGGTATACCTGGAAGTTCCAGCATCAAACTCTACGATGAGCTCAAAGATTTCTCGTGGCTGCCACACAACTCACTTAAAGCTATTTTTGTCCTAAAATTCTGCCTATACAAAAAATAATACACACCAAAAAATATCCGTCCTTGTTTACGTTAAAACCGTTCCTAACTTAACGATTTTCCTACAATTCTAGTCAAGCTATTTTTTGTTAAAGAATGAAAGATACGAACGAGTTTTAAGGAAAATAGTCCGACGCGGAATATTATTAAATTCTAGGAGGGAAAATACAAATATAACCAACTGTGACTAAATTTAACAAAAGCCACTTTTGTTTCTATAAAAATGGAGACGCGTATTTTTGAATTAAGCTTAGATTAACACGTTCGCACATGCTAACAAATATTGCATACAATAGAAGCGATCTGGATTTTTATATAAATTTTAAACAAAAAGGAGGCCTTAAATATTTGTTACAATTATTAATATATATAAAGTGCATTGTAATTTCAATTGCTTGTGAGGTACCGGCAAAGTAGAGTACCAGGTACTGCAACAGGCGACTGAGGTTTTCTGACACCTCAATCGCCTGTTGATATATGATATATCCAAATCTGCATAGCTCAAATACAATGATATGCTCTGCGATTGCCACCGCATCGATTATAGGCAGCGCCCCCCTTTTTTAGGGAGGATAGGCGTTACGCCTGGCAGCTTCTTGCAGGTCCCCTGATGATGTTGATGCGGCCACAATGGGGGTATGTCGTTACTGCCAGAAGAAAATTCTTATAAGAAAAATAAAATAAAGTTGCGCGGAAAATAAGAAAACTTTCTGAACCTGATTACGTTTGACATAACTGTCAGAAGTTTGACAGTTGGCGCGACTGACAGATTGCGCGCTGCGAATATCATTTCAGACAGATGCATTGGTCGGGATAATAATTTTTATTTTTTTAAACCAAATTGATAAACGTAGAACAAGTCTGTTGGGTGAGCTAGTAAAAAAATAAAACTCTAAAATCATACTTAACACATAAATATTTAGTTAATGTGCTAAATAGAATACAAACTCTAAATTTGTTCGTTCAATGAAGTTATGTAACTAGTAAAATAGAAAGACACATAAGAGAATAGAAATGACGTCACGAAAATAAATATTTGATAGGTAAATTACATCATATGTACATATCGACAATCATAAGTTCAATTGTCGTATAAAATAATGTGCAGGTTAACAGGAATAAGAAAAAAGAAAATACACTAACACTCAGTTCTTTAAAACATTATATTTGATTAGCTTACATACTAGCGGACCCAATAGATGGCCTGCATAATATTTTAAGCGATAAGGATATTATTACAATTATTAAATAAAAGTTAGTAAAGCATTAAATAAAATACAAATAATTTAGATAAATAACCTAGACACCAACTGCAGCGCTATCTGCCAGGCTGATTTGTAGATTAATGTTTTTATTGTATTTTGACACATCTCATACATTGATCTGACTCCGAGGTGAGTTCATTAAAACACTGTGTTACGGATGTCAAACAATACAGGAATTACAAATATACTAATATTCAAATGTATATTTTTAACACCCAGACACAGAACAAACCCAAATATAATCATGTAAATATTTGTCCTAGATGGGGTTCGCACCCACGAAACATAAGATAGGATCATTACTATCTGCTCCATCGGGCCATCAAATGCATAAAAAAATTATTCCAAACGGTCTGGCTTTTTAGTGGAAGTTTAGTGACATACACGTACAGTAGAATTATATATAAAGATTAGCTATCGTTAACGTTGTTCTGCCATACAAATTATAAAAAATATTTAATTATTATAATTGATTACTATTAAAAATAGGGGTTGGTGATAGAAGGGTGACCATTTCGGGTTACATGTATTTTGTAATGCAACATTACAAAAATAATTATTAAAAAAATACAATAAAAATTGTAGTGTTTGTCAACCCTTATCACTTAAGGGTATATAGTAACCGATTCTAAGACCTACAGAACATGCATATACAATTTCATGAGAATCGGTCGAGCCGTTTTGGAGGAGCATGATAACAATCACTGTGACACGAGAGTTTTGTATATTATTTATCAATAACATCAAAATTTTATTACAGAACAAATCTATATTTACGTATAAACAGTCGTTGAAGGCCATGAAATTTTATTTTTATTACCCAATTATTATAAGTTTAATATTCAGTCATATGTTTTACTTTATTATGCAGACATTTGCATAGCAAGGTCACGTACTCAAAAGTCAAGGTCAGGCATTTCATATTAGGGTGGGTTGACATGGGAATATTAATTGAATACGCACCTACCGCCTTTGTAAATGGTTCAAACGAATTGGCATTGTTTGATCTGATTATCTATATAAACCGGATATAGGAAACCATATACATACTCCGTTATATATAAATCTGTATGAATACAAATGAATGTTGCTAAGCTCCTAACTTGAGAACGGATTGATCAATTCGGCTAAAAAAAATCCGTAAATCGTATTTTCCGAACTGCACACGGAAAGTTTTAATCAAAAGAAAAATGATGATAGTGCAATCTAAAACTAATAATTTATTTATTTATTTAACTTTATTGCACAAAATGTTACAAAATGTACAAATGGTGGTCTTAATGCCAGATGGCATTATCTCCCAGTCAACCATTACACAAAACAGAAAAAAATATATATATAGAAATAAAAAAATATAATTAAAAATATAAAAATATAATTATACTGTGCATAGCTTACAAATATATATTTAAACATTTCTATCTTTCAGATGAAATCATATACAGATGCCGTGTGATACCCCGCAGACTACAATAGTACCTCCCCGTGAACCAGGTACCGGAACCGATAGATGGCGGTATATTTTGAAGCAGTGTAGATCAAATGTTACAGGGCAGGTATTGGGCTGCAGCATTGCTTTCGCGATGTTACGCTCTGTGATTGCCAATACGATTGGCCGGCTGGGCAATTATAAGCTATTATATGGCTATTATGAGCAAGTTCCGTATTTTACGACCCAGGGATACCATGGTATCAGCTGTAGGGTATCCACTGCCAGACATAGGCCTCCCCAAGTGAATTCCGGTAGGACCGGTGTTCGTCTGTCCTTTTTGTAGGTGGACGTCCTTCGCTTCAATTGCCGGTACGTGGTCTCCATTCCAGAACCTTACGACTGCATCGTGCATCGGTTTTGCGTGTTAAGTGCTCTCTACACCCATTGCCACTTTAACTTGCAAATTCGCCGGGCTATGTCGTTAACTTTGGTTCTTTTATTGATCTCTTCATTTCTGATTCGTTCGCGTAGAGACTCCAAGCATTATCCTCTCCATAGCTCGTGGGGCTAATTTAAATTGACTAATAAGGCTAATAATTAGTTATTAAAAATATATGTTTGATTTAATTTTGAAATTTTTTTAATCGATGGTGTTGATGACGATTGTTTTTTTTTTCGTAGATTATTCTTAAGAGGTGGCTGCATACAAATTTTAATAAAATTGTTATGATTAGTTGCTTTTCAAGTAATAAAAAGTTCGTCAGTTTCGTTCAGTTAAATCGTTTTACTAGGTAGGTATCCATACTATATACTTATATATATTTATAAATATATATATATATATATGGATTAATAAATTTTTTTCTTACTTGCTACTAAAGAAACTACCTTCCTCCTTTAAAAATAAAGGATTTTTCTTATAATAATTAGATTGACAATGGATGAAATCTAGGGAATGCAATCGCCGCAACGCACCTGACACGTTAAAATGTTCAAAGCCGTTAAAAGAGTATATTCGAGCCGTTAATATCGTTCGAAAGAAGCGACTGAGGTACCAAAGCCGATAGATGGCTGTATATCCATCCGTAACTCAAGTGTAGCTCCAATGTACAGAACGGGGATGGGCAGCAGTATCCCTGTGGTGAGAACTGCGCTCTGCGATGGCCAACAAGCTTGCCCAGCGCGGTAATTATGGGCAAAATTACGGCTTTCTTGAGGAGGCCTGTATCCAACGATATGATGATTTTATAATGACGGTCTTTATTTTTTAACTAACTTTTGCTATTTTCTTTGAACATACAGATCCTTAAGTATTATGTAATTATGTAGACTTACAAGGTAATAAAGTGTTAACTTTTTCATATTTTTTTTATTTTCTCTCCAGATAGGGGTTTCCTTTACCGAACATTTGCTCGTAAAAATATCCTCAAGAGATTCCCGCCATTTCAAAGCCTGCTTTTAATTTTTCCGGCCTTAACAACCTTCTGGACCATTAATCAGGAAGTCTAGGGTATTCTTTTTTTATTGCGAGGTTCATTTATTAATTACCAGGCGAAACGACGCTTAGGAGTCTTACAGATTATAGATATATAACGAATACACTACCTACAATACTATGACAAGCCCGATGGCAGAGATGATACTGATCCTGCCTTGTGCACCAAGGGTCATGGGTTCGAAGCCCATTTGTTCTGTGTCTGAGAGTTAAATATATGTATTCAAGTAGTATATTTGTGATTCCTCTGTTGTCTGATGTCCGTAACACAAGTGCTTTAAGTGACTTATCACGGAATCGTGTCAATGTATGATATGTTGTGGGAATTTAATATTAATATTGTGTGCGATTTTCATTATCATAACAGCTGCAGAACATTACAGCTGTTTACTATATTCTTAAGAACATAAAAGAAACGATAGTTAACTCCATAAAAACCTGGTCCAAATTACGAAGAGAACAAAGAAATAGTAATCTTATTTAGAGCAGTTGTTCTGTAATTATGCATGTATGTAAATTTCACCAATCATTTTTTATTTATGTAGGCTATATTCCGAAACAACACTATCTTTCTAAATATATAGTAATTATCATTTATTAATATTATCTAACGATATATTATGTGAGTTTGGAGTCTGTAGCTTTAAACTGGAAAGAGTTTTTTATATAAACTTACAACCCTTATTTCAACCCTCAAACCCAAGGGTTTTTAAAAAAAAATAAATATTTACATTTTTTTAAATACCATTTTTTTAAGTTATATCCATACTGTTTTTTATAAGTATATATTCTAGAAATTTGGAAACCCTACAATACTACTATAGAAATTTCACTGATTTTTGACCTTCTAGGAGCTGAATTTTGCAAAATCCCGTCTTTACAGAAACCCATATGGAAAATTTGAGACTTAGAACTTTTAGTTTTTCAGATTTCGAGATAATTGAGTGAGTGACCATTTGCGCCTATATGCTACTGGTTTCTCGTATATTATCGACGATTAGGTATTAGCCAGTAAAAGTCAAGTAACTATGCCAACTAGCAACTATGATAGACATCTGTGGTAGTTGGCATATGACCTTAGGATACCGGCAGAGTACAAATAGCCGAGGGGTACCGGCGGCGTAGAATAGTACCTGTACAAGGTATCGTAAGAGGCGATTGAGGTACCGGGACCGACAGAGGGCGGTATAACCATTTGAAACAGCGTAACTCTACACTACAGAGTGGGAGCGGGCAGCAGCATCTCCGCAGTGAAAGTTGCGCTCTGCTAGTCAAAATTCCTTTTATCTTCGAGAGGTCTATGTTCAAAAATGAACATTATTTGGCTGATATGATGATGGGAGAACAAATACCTCTCAGTACTACGGATCATTAGAGGCGTTTGCGGTATCATTCTCCGATCCTTTTAGAGAAACTGAGTCTTAGGTTACTAAATAAGATATTCCAACATTTAATTTGTGTTTATTAAATAAGCATGAGAGATTTCCAATACTATCGATCAATATGAGACTTCCCTCATAACGCTGGAAAGGTGCAGAAACAATTACAGAGTGTAGCTTCAACACGGAAATGCTGCTGCCCATTCCCGTTCTGTGGCATCTTTGCTACGCTTATTCTGATGTATATACATACCGCCATCTGTCGGGCGTCAAACCGTCGAGGGTGTTTATAATAATGAAACTTCATTTCAAAACTAGAACACAAGGACTTTAGAACGGTCAGTTTTAACCATGCAAACGAACTATTTACTATGTTAAGGACGCGTTACTCAATTCCCAAACTAGTTTAGAGTCAGGGATTATTCAAATCGGTTGAGACACATTTACATAGTGAAGTGAGGTAAATAAGGTCATGCGATAGAAAGTAAGACCTTCCCGATAAAATAAAAGCTTTGTTTTTATAATACTACGAAATATTTACTCATGCGAGAGCACAAACTGAACAAGTACAAGGAAGTGAAATTTTGAAGATCGTTAAAAGTTTGTTACAAGAGAAAAAATGACACATCGATATGATTATATTTAGAAACCGAATTCTGAATATATAAAACAACATGCAGCTAAAATAAATATATATTCCTCTAGCAAATAAAATATGTCAGACATGACAACATCAATAATGCTCATTCTAAAGTCCTCATTTTGAAACTGTGCTCTGCGAATGCCACCACATACTACTTTTTATTCTACAAAAGTTCCCGTGAAACATATGATGTTAAGAAAGTGATGGCGGTTCATCCATCAGAAAAAGTGTAGCTTAGATGTACAGGTGGGAATGGGCAGTAGCATGCCCGTCGCAAAGCTATGCTCTGCGGTCGTCACCATGTTTACCCAGCGCGGCAATTATGGCCAATAATTCCATTAGGGAAGGCCAATAGTGGCCTTTCAATGGCTGATACGATAATGTTAATGAGGTACATAATTAAAACCCATTGAATATTAATTTGGTAGAAAATTATTTATTTAAAGCCTTTGGTCTGGACGATTCCTGTAGCCAAAAATTATTATAACAGTACCCGTAGTATAATGACAACCATTGCATTGTAGCGTGTTTCTTTCGTAGCATTCGTAGTATAGTTTTTCGTAGTATTTCGTAAACCACTTCGAAGTATAAACAGTTTCTTATTGCGATGGTCTCCGACGGTTGACCACCGATACTTCCGTTATTTAATTTTTCAATCAAACAATTCTGTGAATCTCTACGATCTGGCAATAAATATTATAAGATATAAGTGCCGGTAATTCTTTGTGGTAGGACTAAGGTACCGGACGAGATGGATAACGAGGTATTTCTATGGGAAACAGCATAGCCAAAATGCATGCATGGAAAGCAGCCTCCTAGTAAATTGCCACCACACCTACCTAGAGCAGCAGTTATGAGCAACATTGCCTCTTTGAAAACGCCTATGTTGAGTTACTAGTAGTGTAGTATTGTGAATTATCAGGGATATGTCAGTTTTTAAAAGTAACCAATATAGTGCTGTATATCAATGGAAACAAGTCGACGTCATTGACTTTGAAGATGATGACCCATACATACTTATATCGGGAGACATCGTACGTACTCTTTCTTATTGCGCGTTTCAAGTATCCTGTGTATGTTGCAAGCAGAAATATAAATTGGGATGTTTAAAGAGCGGTTATTCTGGGATATAGGTATATACTGCTTACTCTTCATGGGGTACCGGCAGAAATACCAAGTATCATAAACGGCGTTTGAGGTACCGAAACTGACAGATGGCAGTATATCCACCCGAAACAGTTAAGCTCAAATGCAACAGACATGGGCAGCAGCATTCCCGTCACGAAGTCATGCTCTACGATCGCCACAACGTTGGTTTGGCACGGTAATTACGGGCCAAACTTTCTCCTTCTTGGGGAGCCACAGTAAATTGTGATGATGATGAAGGTCATGATATTAAAATTGATAAGAAAAGAAAAGGTTTATCTGTTATACGGGCGTAATAGCAGTTGTCAAATGCAATAAGGATGGGCAGTTGGGCAGTTCCATAGCATTGAGAAACAACACTTTGCTACTACAACCATGACTAACCATCATGAAACCTATGGGCAAACTTCTAAGGGAGGCCTATATCGGACAGCAAAACCCCTTTGGCTGATGATTTATATCTATTAATAACTAGCAGAAAGCCGCGTTTTTATCCATATTAAATTTGTAAATGTATATGCTAAATTTACACCTACTTTTTTACATCCTTAAGGGATGGTTTTTGAAAAAATGTTTTACAAGTGTTTCATGATTTTTAATGAACATCTGAATTTTTCTTTATACTAATAGTTTCATACTAATATTTAAAACGTAAGTAATACTACAATTTAATACATAAGTTTGCACCACCAATTAGTTGAAATTTCAAAAATCGTTACAAAAAGAATCTTTGTGCAAAATTTCAGGTTTACCTAACCCTTATAGTTTAGACTCTGCGTTGATATGTCAGTCAGTGATTAAGACAGCTTCTTCTTTTATGTATATAGATAGCGTTCTTTGTGTCTTTATATTTAATAACTAAATAACTTGTAAGAAAGTCTAATTACTAGAAATGACTGCAACATCTCTTTGAATGTCAATAGACTTTATGTCGTTGGAATAAAACAACACTTTGCTTGGCATATCAATAGTTTTACGATGAAACGTAGCTCTCTCAGTTGATTATCATTGGATCGCTTCTATTTGAATAATATTGTTTCCTCGAGCAGAATGCGGGAATAGTTAAATACATATTTGTGGTCAAGAGGTTATCAGAACCGAGGCGGTATACATTAATATTTGAAATATCATTAGAAATTGTTTCACACAATATCTTGTGTTTATGACTTCGGGATTCGTCGCTTATAGCATTTGTGCTACGTACATCAGACAACAGAAGAGTAACAAATATAATACTTAGACACTGAACAAATACAAATATCATCATATAAATATTTATCCTGGGTGGGGATGGAACCTACGACCCTTGGCGCGTAAGATATAATGTCTGAGCCATCTGCCTTAATATATATAATAATATAAACCCGTTTTAAAAAGTTGTTGTTGATAGCTTCATATCGGAACAGAAAACATTATCAGTGTACCTCAAGGCACTGATTTAGGCCCCAAATGTGTCTTTGTTAATTTCTGTATCAACAATGAAATACTCGATTTTTGTTTTTACAACAATATGACTTGAAATTATTATGTTACATTACCCAGTAATTTCACTGCCTCTTTCACACTTTAATGTGAACACTGCTGCTTAGCGGTAGAAATACGTGAGAATATGATGACCTAAAAATAACGAGGCCAACAGAATATCATTATTATCATCATCGTTATCATCACATCAGCCGTTGAACGTCCACTGCTGGATATAGATGTAGCTCAGATAATAATAATAAGAAGAAGACAGGTAGCAGAATCCCCGTCGTAAAAGCTGCGCTCTACGATTGCCAACAAGTCTGCGCAGCCTAGTAATTATAAGCAAAATTACCCCTTTCTTGATGAGGCCTATATCCAGCAGTGGATTTTCAATGGCTGTAATGATGATGAACAATCAGCAATTTTCAATGCATAAAGTCTCTAAAGTCCTTATTTTCTTGTCCTTATTTATTGCTGGAGTAGTTGAATTCTTGTGTTTTTTCTTTAAAAAATAATATTAACATCAATATTTCTAATAAGGAAGTGATTATATGCATATATTGCATATATAGGTAATACAGGCCCTGATGTCCCAAGAAATCAGAAAGTCATCCAACACATATAATTTAATTAGGCTCTTAAATTAATCTGTAAGTTTGCCTGAGGTTCAGGTATATAACGAGACCAGAAAGGACCCAAAAAGTACTGGTGGTGACAAAGTTTCCACCAATACCACGTATGTAGTAGGCGCTAATGTAAACCTTACCAGCGTTAGCGCTAACAAACTATTGTCGTAAAGCTAGTGAATAAAACAATTTAATCCCAAGGATTTTTATCGATGACATAATATTTAACGCAATAGTAAGCTTTAGAGATAATTTTTAGTATATTTTATGAATTTATTTAGAGTAAAGGCTATGTAAAATCTCACATAACTTCCCTTGAACGAGTTATTTCCTTTATGAAGTGGAAGGCACAGCGATTTTATATTTATTTCTTGTATAATTATGTATATTATGCATCTCACTTTTTCCCTGATGTTTTTTATGGACATAGTTTTCGTAAACATATTGACACTATATAGTCACATGGATTGTTTGATTTTTTATCTTTAAGTACACATAAACATTACTTTAAGGTCGTATTACACTGACCTAATGGTGTAGCGTACGATACAAAGACTAACGACTTAGGAAGAGGCGATTTAGCTAGCTGTCATGGCTGCTTACAAGATAGCAGCCGTGTGCGCCGACGCTATCATGACCGGTACACTGATAAGGAAAGCCTAGCGCATTCACTTCGCTTTGAAAATGCTGTAAGTATATAAAATATGATATGACGTCCAAACGTTGCCGAGTTACTTTATCCAAACAGCCTGGTATATCAGCCATTGGAAGTCATCACAATCATAATTACCGCACTGGGCAGGTATACGGTTTCGGATGGATATACCGCCATTTTTCGGTTCTGTTTTCTCAGCTGCCTCTTTCGACTCCTGGTACAGAGTGAGGTATTCTAGCTTACTATTCTACTCTGTCGGTACCTCCTGGTATAATAAAACTTCACTTTAATAGTTTTAAATCGCGTTTAAATCGTTTTTCGTTGCCTTGCAACCGTTCTCAAGATATACAAAGAGCTTTTGTAAAAAAAACAAATAAGCTACGTTTAAAAGCCGTTATAATAGTATTTTTTTGAGTTGTGAACGCGTAAATGTTAGAAAACAACCTGCTATATTTAGTGCCATCCATAATATTATATTTTTGTTCCAACGACAGTATTTTGTTGGGAGTAGAATAATAATATTGTTGAAAATATTTCTTAAATATAAATAGCTCAACACCTCCGCAGTCATTTTAGAACGGCTAAACCAATTTAAAAGCCAAACTCTTAAGAGGTGCGAATAAAAAACAATTTGCCACCAAGTGAAAATCGCGTTATGTGCCGCGTGTGACACCGAATAGTATTTAATGTAAACAATATTTTTATATGTACGAAATACAAGCTGATATATGCGGCTTCGTCCGTATACATTTCTCGAAAACACAATTATTTTTTTGGGGTATAAATCCTTCTATGTGAAAATTAAACAGCGAAATTGCGCTGAACGCAGGCCGCATACATAGAGAGGCCTTTGTCCATCAGTGGACGACCATTATTATGGTATTCATTATTGTGTTCGTCTCTGTATTCCTGTAAAAGGTAAAGTAGAGATTTTTTTTATATAAAAATAAATTTTTCTTTACGTATTTACAGTGTTTCTTTCTCATTATTTGTATTATTTGGTTTAGCATTGTGTAGCATTGTGTCCTAATAGTACTTTTTTTAAAATTTTCAATACAAATTAAAAAAATACGTATTAAGATATCTTCTCGCACCCTTATCCTTCCATTCTTACCCTTCAGAAGTGTTTCGCCATAGTGATGTGTTGATGTATTTATGTGACTTGACCATATCACATGGTCTTTAAGGTAAAAAAATCTGGAACTAAAATTGCATTGTCAAATGTTATAAATTGTTTGGTCGGTGTGACAGAGGCCCAGATAACAAAGGACGATGAACAAAAAGGCCCAATCTGAGTCAATTACGGCCCCAAATACCTTTTAGTGTCAATTTCTAAGACGCGGTGATATTCAAAAGGTTTTCTAAATCTTATATTTTAGGAAACTTCGGCTTATTATGCTTTCGGGCCTTGAGAGGAAGAAATTGGCCTTAAAATTGGATTTAGGGATTATCTAAATAATAAAATTAAAACAAAGGAACATTTTTATTTAAATCCATACATATATTAAAAAATGCAAATGTCTGCCTATTTATCAACTTATGATGAAATTTACAAGCTTGTGCTAAACTTTTAATCTTAAATTCACGTTTAATTTGGACTGGCAGCACCCCGCGGCTTCACTCGCTTTAAGTTATAGAACTTTCATACTAACTTTGAACCCCCCCTATTACTGCCTTAAATTAAAAATAACTTAAAAAAAAGCAAAGTTTTATTATTTGCAACCTAGTTTTACCATTTTAGAGAGTGCATTTTAAAAATCCTTTTTAATGCTACCCTATATCACAAAAAGAACTAACTCCTGAGCAAAAATTCTAGTTTCTAACCCTTATAGTTTGGGCAGTGCGTTGATTGGTCAGTCAGTCAATCAGCTTCTCCATTTATATATATATAGATGTCAATACATAATAATTCTCGCGAAAAGCCTATAATAATAAAAAAATCAAATGTGAAGTGTCTTCTTAAGTTATTAGTATACGTTTTAAAGTTATAGATTATTTATTCTTAAATGCTTTTTATGGGTAGCCAAAACATGTTGAAAAGGGCACAACTGGCTGTTCATAGAGGTGTGTTGGTCAACACTGACATATGGTAGTGAATGTTGGGTATGGTATGGGTTGGGTATATAAGAAGCGCGCGAGTAGAATAAATGCTGTCTAAATGAGAGCACTTTGAAGAATGTATGGTGTGAGTTTGAGAGATAGATTAAAGAATAATTGTATAAGAGATTAATGTGGTGTAAATGATGATGTTGTGACAACAATAGACAAAAGAGTGTTGAGATGGTTTGTATATATAGAGAGGATGGTTGAATCTAGAATGACTGCACTAACATATAGAGCGGAAGTGAATGGAAGAGTTGGTATAAGACAACCGAGGTGAACATACGTCAACCAGGAAGAAGAGGTATTACAGAAGGACAAGATCAGAAGTACTAAGAATAAACGAGAACTTGTACACATATAGAACTAGTGCAAGCAAGAGAAGCAAGAGATGTGTGCCAAATCGTATTAAGTGGAGATCCATAGTCTCTGTTTAACCCGATGGAACACAGGAGTGATGTATGTTTGTGTGTATCTTTTTTACTTATTTTACAAAAAGTTATTTTACTTTTAATTTACAAATATTAACATACGTTATTTTAAAAGTATGTATCTAGGGTACGGGTAGAATAGAATAATCCTGTTCAGGGGTATAAGGGGTATCAGAGGCGGTGTTCCAAAATAGTAAAGCTCAAATGGATTCAAGAGAAAACAGTTCCAGGATAGACATTTTCGTCACGACGCTTAGTTCTACAATTGCTACGGCTTAATACCCCCTTTCTTCTGCAGGCTTATGGCTAGCCGCAGAAAATCTACAGCTGCTATGATAATGATAAAATAGTTAGATAAAGACATAACTCCGCAAGAGTCTAGAATCTGCTAATGAGAACAGTTTAAATAATTGAGATTGCCTAAGTTTACCTGGGGTTGACCTCATGCGAAGGTCGTCTGCATTGAAACCTCAATCGCACCTATTGCTACCACCAAATAGCAGTGTTTACATTGTTGTGTTCTAGTTTGAAGGGTGAGAAAGGCAATAAAATTACTGGGTAATGTGACATATCTTTATATCACAAGGATGTCAACGCCCTTGTGATATCCTAGTGATATTATGAGTGTCTATAGACTACTATGACGCTTACTATCACGCGGACTATATGCTTGTTTATGGACCTGGTCCAATAAAAACAAACAAACTGTCCTGTCTCATTTTTGTAGTTATGTATGATAAGTCAAAATTAAAAAAAAAAAATTTCTTCTATTTCGTACATTTTCCTAAACATCAACAATCTCAACAATCAAATGCTGTCCGCATTTGATTGTTTATATTGTTTCATAGTAAAAACATAAAAAATTGCTAAAAGCAATTGTCAATAAGGAAAAATATGCAAAATGTCTCCCAGCCCTCGGGCTATAGTATATAGCCTTCTAAGTTTGGTAAAGTCGCTTGCTATAAATTAACTTAATAACCGAAGTAGATCTCATAACAATATTCATAGAGTAATCAATGAATATTCCTGAAGATAATCAGGCATCCAGCGATAGACTGTGCTCAAGAGAGTTTACAAGAGATGAGCTATTTCAGAAATATATGTCGATATCGGTGGGTATCGAAAATGTATGATCATCGGCACAACAAAGTGCATATCTAAAACGAAATATTAAATTAGTATATAAAAAGAAAAAATGCCCAGAACATACGTTAATTTTAGGTCATAATTTATAATGGTATATATAATATAATTATAATAAATATTGCATAAGGGTAAATAAAAATATACCATTAATAATAATAATAATAAATTCCCACAACATCTCATACATTGACCTGACTCCGTGGTAAGTCGCTTAAAGCACTTGTGTTACGGACGCCAGACAACAGAGGAATCACAAATATACTACTTAAATACATATATTTTACACCCATACACAGAGCAAACACAAATATCATCATATAAATATTTGCTCTGGGTGGGAATCGAACCCACGACCCCTGGTGCACAAGACAGGATCACTACCATCTGCGCCATCGGGCCCGTCAGATAAATATATCGAATATATAAAGTTAGATATAACTCATAAACTATTTGACTTATTCTTAATTGTGGCTGAAATTTACTTTATTTTACGAGGAATGAGTAGACCCGTAACAGAACTAAAGTAACCAGCATAGCCTGGTAGATTAGTGAGTTCAAGTAGCAATGGGCAGGGTACTTAGCACGCAGAACCAGAGGCTGATGTAGTTGTACTACGTGCCGGCAGGCGCAGCGTAGGCCGTCCACCTAAAATGTGGATAGACGTTCTGACTAAAACCGCGCCGGACGTAGGCCGTATGTAACTAATCCTATTGAATATCACTTGGGGATGTCTATTTCCATCAGTGGACCCCCTGCTGATATGATGATGACGATAAAACTACATGATAAAAGTTTAGACAAATGATAGAAGTATCGATGATAAAATATCGATACTGTACCGACTCATTGATATCATCGATCATCCCTACAGTATACTGAAGATCGCGAATGGGGTGCATAACTAAACGTGTTGACACAGACTTCAAATAGACAGTTCCCTTAGACTTATTAGACCAGGTGTTCTTCACTAGGCGTACTTTCACTCGCTTTGACTGTAATGTCTATTAAATAATAATTAGAGGTAAAAATATATATAAAAGAGGTCATATAAAAGATCGATGTGATGTTAAATATGATGACAATAATAGAGAAATGAATGTTTAGATGGTTCTGTCATGTAAAACTGATGAATGAAAGTAGAATGATTGCACAAATATATAGAGCTGAAGTGTGTAGAAGAGTTTGTAAAGGACGACCCAAGCAAACTTACTAGAGGTATTAAAACCAGGACAGAAGTACCAAGAATAATCAAGCTAACAACTATTGCGAGCAATAGAAGCAGAGATCTATAGTCTGCCTATCCCGATAAGACACAGGTGTGAAGTATGTTTATAAGTATCTATATTAGTAGCGAACATAGGTTTGCTTTTAGCGATACCGCCTTTTTTCCTAATTTTTGTTTTGTGCCTTATTTTTGTTTTATTAATTCTTATTATAATAATAAATATATTATTATAAAAAAATTGGTTCAGTATTTAAAAAGTAAATTCCGAGAAAAATACTAAGTCACAAAATTTTTGTAAATAAATAATAAATATTTATTTTTTGATCCCAGCATTACAAGTAGTTGTTTTTGTGACAAAGTAGCTCCCTGATGAAAGAATTTTAATACTGTTTTAAGTGCAACCAATAAAAACAAGCAATTAAATCTTTCCTCTATATAATATTAGTATATATAAAATCAAATACCTAGTAATAATCCAGCTAAGGCAAGGATAGTAACTATATAATACATACATACAAATATAACGTGTGTGACCTATCGGGGTAGGCAGAGACTATAGATCATCTTTTGTTACGACCTTGACATACTTCTCTCGCATTACTCATACACGCTCGTTTATTCTTGGTACTTCTGACCTGGCCCTTCTTTAATACCTCTTCTGTATATTCATTGTACACTGTGCACTTACTGTATGCTATATTCATGTTAAAGGTCTACGGGTAAAAATAACTTTCCACAAACAATAAATGTGGGATTGGCAAGTTTCTCGCGTGGAACAAAATAGGATAAAAACACAATACAACACTCTTTCGGATTACGGTCGTTGAAATAATGAAGGGATTTTTTTTGTTATAAAAGAATGTTTGTAGAAAAGGCACTCGGAAATCTTAATGTGTTGTTTTGTTAACAGAATAATAAAGAAAACGGTTAACTTATGATAAATATATATTCCGTGCGGTACCGGCAGTGTAGAATAGTACCTCCACCTGGACCACCAGGTGAACAGACAGATGGTGGTATATATATCTGAAACAATACAGCTCATTTACTCTACGGTGTTGGGATGGGCAGCAGTCAGTCTTCATTGCGAAGTTGTGTTCTGCGATTGCTACCACGCATGCCCAGCGCGGCAATTATGGGCAATAATTTTCCTATCTTAAGGAGGCCTATGCCCAACAGTGGACTTTCTATGGCTGATATGATGAATATGAATAATACCTTACAATAACTTTGATCGGGTCTGCTATAGGAGTATTTTAGTGAAAATACCTTCAAACAGACTGTCAGAGGGATTGTGCAAATGGGTCACCAGCGTTTTCTTCGGCAAAAGCATTAAAGCTGTAGTCAATGGCAGTTTCTATTTGCATGGACATAAACGCAGGCGTCTCGGAAGGTTCCAAGTTATCTCCTACCCTGTTTCTGCTGCATATCAAAGATATGCTGTCTACTGACAACATTCATTGCTATGCAGACGACAGCACTGGGGACACTTATTTGGCATAGGGGGAGGTACTATTCTGCTCTGCCGGTACCTCATAGTAATTTTTATTTCTGTATCAAAATTAGTTTCTAGGCTACACGATATAAATTGAAGTGTACTATCATAATGACCTTTGTAGTTTCCAAAACAAGCCATGTTCGAACTTCATACATTGAAATGAGATACCATAAAATTATGTACACCGCATTAGTTCCATATACGCGTTTGGCACGACCCGCCAACCATAACTGTTTTACGATTCTAATGCTTCGAGCGGAGTTTGATCTCCTAACATTTGTTATGAGGTTTGCCAACAAACTGTTTGAATTAAATACAGCATATTCCTTACTCATATTATGAACCTAAATCTAAAAGCTAATATTTACTAGAAAATATTTTATCTATCAAATTTTTAGGGAGACAAGAACTTTGACATTCCGGGTGACTGCAGTACCAAACATGCTACTGAGACTGTAGTTCGTTTTATATTCTGAAGTCAGCGGCATTTTTTCAATGTTGTATGGAAGTAAAAAAACACTCGACTATCATACTTTTACAAGTAAGAAGCATTTTTATCAATTATAAAGAAGATATATTTCAATCGCCTGGAATAAGAATAGTGCGAGTTCAAGACCTGTCAGATATCTAAAACAAGTTCGTTTTAAAAAAAATGCCTTTATAACTAAGGATATTTCATTGCATTATATAAATACCTGAAGTTTTTTGTGAAAAACTTTTTTCGTGAATGCAAGCAAGATATGAAGTATACGGCTGGCGTATCATGGGCGAACACCGTAGTTATAGACGTCCATGATAACGTATTATTGTTGAATCGCCTATCTTTGTTCTTGTTATTAATGGTGCTTCGTGGTTTTACTCATAAATTTTTGCCCATATTAAAGTTTTTAGTTGGGCTTATAGCTGGATAACTTAGCTTATAGCTGGATAGCTGGCTTATAGATAGAGAGCTGGTCTTATACCTAAATAACTGGGCTTATAGCTGGATAGCCGGGTTTATAGCTGGGTTTACAGCTGGATAGCTGGGCTTACAGCTGGATAACTGAAAGAGATGACTGCAAAGAGTTGCATACATCTTGTATCCCGTGTGATCCTGCGTTTCTGATCAGATTGCCCTTGGGCAAGATCTTGATTTAGTTCAGAGTGCTTCGTGCCTGCTAGCTATTTAACTGGCTAATACATTTGCTTAACTGGTAAGGCCATTGTCGACCCCATATAACTTTGTCGTTTATAAAACTAGAAGCCTTAATTTTTAATAACTAAGCAGGCATTGGAAAATTTTGGTAAATTTTATTATTTATTATTAAATCAAATTGGAATCAGTAGTTTTAAAATCATAACTTGTCAACGTTTCTTAATTAAGTCACTCACTGACTTACTGACTGACTGATCGATTAGGAATAGTCTGAGATATTTTTAGCAAACAAGATTATAGTTTAAAATACAAATAGGTGTTCGTTTTGTTTTTAATGGGGAATTTTATTCTAATGAATTTTGGGTATGGCAGAAGAAGCACTCAAGTAGGATAAATGCTGTCAAAGTAAGTATGGTGTAATTGTGAGAGATAGATTAAAGAATAGTGTTATAAAAGATCATGGTGGTGAAAAAGATGATGTTGTGACAACAATACAGAAAGGAATGTCGAGATGGCTTGGACACGTGGAATGGATTGTTGAAAGTAGAATGACTGCACAAATACATAGATCGAAAGTGAATGGAAGAATTGGTATATGATAGACTTAGGCGAACATATCTTAAATAAGTAGAAGAGTTATTAAAGAAAGGACAGGAACAGAAGTACCAAGAATAAATGAGCATGTATGAAAAGACTAATGCGAGTAAGGGAAGCCAAAGAGGTTGGCCAAAATCGCAACAAATAGAGGTCCATGGTCTCTGCCTTGGAATGATATATGAATGTATGTGATGTTTCTTTCGTTGTCGGTTTATTAACAAATAAATGTCAATTTAATTGTTTAAAAAAAGTCTTCTCCCATGTATAAATCAAACGGAAAGTAAGCCGAAAGCTATAAAATAAAACTTTAAATTACATTAAAACTAACGACAGAGGGAACTAATTTTCAAGTTTTGATACGATTTAAAAACTAGTCTCAACTGCAATAACGCAATACAACTTGCAACTTGTAAAGAAGAGCAATAAGTCGATACTATAATAAATGTTTCTAACAGTATCTCTATCCTGTAAGATCTGAAATAAGATTATGTACTTATGAAATTCCATATAGCAGAAGTATTACCGCCAAGTTAGTATGTGTGTTACGGTTTGAAGGGAGAGAGAGGTAGTGAAATTACTGGGTAAATATGACATAGTATTCTCAGTTCACAGGGTTGGCAACACGCTAGTTATATCCTTGTCTATAGGCTGCGGTCACGTTTATCATCAAGTCGTATGCTTGATTGCATAGAAAAATAATTCCTTAAGATCATAAAATAAGTGCACCTAGTCGTAGAAATAAGTATATTTTGGTTTTGAGATATACATAACAAAAAATAAACGAATAGAACCAAACACAATATTTCATACGTTGACCTGAACCAAAATAAGTGACTTAAACCATTTGTATTACGGATTCCAGACAATAGAGTAATCATTAATATAATACTGAAAAACATATTTAACGCCCAGATACAGAACAAATACAACTCATTATCATAGACACAAGATAGGATCACTACTGTATTTTTGGAATGACTAGCAAGTACTTCTATTTTTTATGATTATTCCAAGTCTAGGAGAAAAAATTCAGGGTAGTTTATTTTTGTGCACAGAGATCGACCTACTATTTAACCCGATAATGAAAGATAAAACAAAAACAAAATACATTTTCACTAGGCAGATTAGTTCTTACCAACGCTTCGGTTAGGACCAATTTTTACCAAGAAACCAACATGAAGTTTTCCGAAAGGGTAAAAATGGATTTCAAAGAGTAAGCAAATCGCATATTAAAAATACAATATTGCAGATATCTGTTGACACTGACGTCAGTCTTAGCGTCACTTGGGAAAAGAGCCCTGGCTGCTATTAATGGGCGGCCCTATACCTGCGCACCTCACGCATCCCCCGCTTGCAAAGTTTGCAGGGTCGGAACGAGACCTACGGAGATCACTCAAGAGCGCTTGTAAGGCACCGACCCCGGCTTGAGTGGCCTTCATTTGGAAGGACTTTAAAAGAGATGGATTACGCATTTATAGTATGCCCTACGTGGGTATACTAGAAATCCATCCATCTAAATGCGTAATCAATATGATGCTAGACCGTGATATCCCCTTATCATGGTCTAGCATCATAGAATAAAAGAGGATGCAACAGAGATGGGGTACTGCATTGTCTATTCATTTACTGATGACACTATCTGTAGTCCAAATGTACTTTAAAATTGTCGTTTGCTTTCTAGTCGAAGGCTGTTGCTAAATTGATGTTATTTAAATATAATGGTGGCCATGTTTCAGTATTGTCTCAGGCAGTTATTGTCTAACTTTTTGATAGTCTAAAATATACCTATTTTTATTTATTTCGCCTATATTTGGTTTTCAGTGTATTTACTTCAGTATTTGTGACCAATGCCGATATCCACACGGATAGCAGCGCAAATAAATAAATCAAGTAAAAGCAAATGCTTTTGACATCATATACCATATACGCCATCGGCCCCTATAAAACTAAATCTGAGTTTTACTTGTTGCATGTATTCTAGGTTTCCTAACGCTGTAGAATGCAATCAAGTCAATGTTTTATGCGGGTGTAGAACACACGATCAAGCCGAGCCAGCTTTGTATGCCAGAGTCAGAATTATGTGTGCCTTTGTTCGCCTCGTTTGTGGTCGGGTTACTATGTAAAATTGATTTTGTATAAAGCACAAGCATACAAGTTTGAAGCAATGGCAATTTATTCCATGATCCTTGATCTTTTAGGCTCAAAATTGCAAAAATTAGTAATCATATAAAAAAGCTTGGTTTTCATGGTTTTTTTAATACTTTCCGTAGAAACTTTCAAACAATATTTTGCAACCTTACGATGTGGATTCTAATACACCATAATAAAAATTCCCTTTCAGGCATGTATTTTGAACTACAACATCTGTTCAAATTGTACGTTTCTAGCATTACCGGCCACGGCTGTGCGTGCGGTCTATATGTCAGTATATATATATATATGTACTACTAGTGCCTGTGAGTTTGTACTAGTAGTGACTATGAATTTATCCATGTGCAATAGTTATTTAGAGGGATATAATAGCTTTTGTCGATAAATGGACTATCCAATTCTGAACATTTTTTTCAAATCAGACCAGCGATTTCTGAGATAAGCGTGTTCAAACAAACAACAGAAGAAACGCTTTATAATTTTAATAATAACATAGCAGTTTTATTTGCAAAATATTTCATAATTGCCCTTGAACGAATGATAAACGAATTTTCAATAAAGCTATTAAATTATAACCAATTATTTTCTAATCACTATATGTTTTGATCTATCAGTCTTTTAATTAATAATTACTTAAGTCGTTTTAATTATATTACTACTATAATCAATGATTGTTTACAAAGAGACGTTGCTGAAAATAATGGCTTAGTTGTCAATTCGCACGAAATTCATTCGCAATGTGCGAAACGTCTCCCTTAAAAAATTATACTAATTTAGTAGGCATTTTACCTCTTTTTATTTTAAAAGTATGTGAGTTGACTGCTGCTTTTTGCACTCATCTATATTTTATGGTAATATCTAAACAAAAACAGTAACAGCGATGAAAACTAGTGTTAATATGCTTTCTTATTTATTTAATTTTATGAGTTTTTCACTCCCATTATGTCGCTATTCATTCTATAATTCATACGGAGATTTCTTTTGTTCTTAAATGTCAGTCCACAGTGGGCTAAATAGCAGTTTTAAAATCAAGTCTTCATTCTTTTCCTAATAAATCCCGCTTGATACTTCCGCTCGTTTCCTAAAATTGTTTATCCGAAAAATATTATTTATAACATGTTTACCTAAAAACTTTAAAGTCATGTTATTTGTAAATTAATTTCTTTATAATTATATTAACTTTCTTTCTGCTATAACATCGTGTACTTTAATGACTACAGACTCGATAGCATAGATAGTATTAACAAATTCTCCAATGACAAAAGTTGTGTTGCTCGTCTACGAGAATTGCCCACACACAAATCGGGAGATCAAAATAAACACACACATAGAATCTGTGTTTCGGAAGGTAGCACAAACTACTATTAAAATTCTACCAAAAGTATATGTGTGTATCTATTTTTTTATGAACAAGTAACAAACATAGTTGCGGTCCGCGTGATCGTAAGCGAGATCGCAGCCTATAGGCGATCGTATTATCACAAGGATATAACTAGCGCGTTGCCAACCTTGTGACTTGAAAATATTATGTCACATTACTTAGTAAATATTCGTGGTGACCTATGGCAGTGTAACGTGGTCTCTTACCATTGGACTTCTAAGCCAATCTTAACGAGCTATAGAGAGGGCATTGCTCAGAGTCTCCTTGCACAATAAAATTAGGAATGAGGAGATTCGTAACAGAACCAAAGTTACTGATAGAGGTAAGTAGATTATTAAGTTGAAACAGCAGTAGACAAGGTACTTGGTACGCAGAAACAATGGCCGATCGAGTCGTAAGGTTTTGGAATGAAGACTACGTACCGGTAAGCGTATGTAATGACAGACGATCCGATTAAAACCACAGGGTCACGCTGGACACAAGCCCTATACAACCGCTCCTTTTCGACATCACTTGGGGAGGCCTATGTTCAGCAGTAGACGTCATATGACTGGCATGTTGACCCAGTAATTTATCTGCATCTCTTACCCTTCAAACCGGAACACACCAATGCAAACATATTTGACGGTAGAAATAGGTGAGGCCAATGCAGACGACCTTTATATGAAGTCTACCTTATATCTATATAGGTATAAACATTGCAATGTACGTGCCATCTAATTCTAAACTTGTGTTGTTTCTTGTTTCAATTAGATTTTAAATGAGTTTAGCATTTATCTAATAGCTCGCGTACGTGCAGTTAATTAAGTTTTAAGACACGTCTCGTCTAGACCCCGTGGACTAATTTTAGATGGTTAGCCTTTCTTCAGGTCTATTAATTCTTAAAATAGACCTTAAAAGACAATGAATTATGAACCCGTCACGTCATTTAAAGGCTAGAGTAAAATTTTCCCTATAAATATTATGTTCTAATGTTTTTTTTTACTGCTGAATCTAAATCTGGAGCAATTAAACATCAATTACATGGAATTAGGTAAAGTCGCTCATTACAGAGTAATCTTATGTCACTTGCACTGCGAGGTTATCGCGTAAAGCTTGGAAGCCCCTACGTTGTTTGTGTAATCGGAATAAGCTAACCTTGTGACTTGAAGCTATAATGTCAAACCGTAACACAGCTGTTTGGTGGTAAAATTTGAAGACAAGCTTAGACATAAATTCAGGTTGATGGACCCGATAGTGAAAATGGTAGAGATCCTGTGCGCCATAGGTCGTGAGTTGGATCGTTATGTTTGTCTTGTGTCTGGGTGTTAAAAATATGTATATAAGTATTATATTTGTGATTCCTCGGTTGTCTGATGTCTGTAACACAAGTGCTTTAAGCGACTTACCACGGCGTCAGGTGAATGTATGAGATGTTATGTGAATACTGAATTTTATACATTTATTTATTGCCCTGGATTGGGGGAACCTATAGACGTACAAAATAGTGATCCAGAGACCCTTTGTGAATGAGATAGGAGCGCTATCAAATACGCAATCAATAAAAAAATCATGGTAATGTGGCATTATCATCATGTCATAAGTATTCACACAACATCTCATACATTGACCAGACTCCGTGGTTAGCAGTATTAAAACACTTGTGTTACGGACATCAGAAAATAGAGAAATTACAAATATTATACTTAAATACATATTTTTAACACCCAAACACAGGAAAACCACAAATATCATCATATAAATATTTGTCCTGGTTGGGGATCGAACATACGACGTAACTGTTTATATATTTGTATGTCAACTTAGTATATAAAAATTTGTTGCTACTCGTATATGACAATATTATATATAATTATTTTTAGTTTTTTTTTAATTATAACAATATTTTTGCTTTTGTCCCTGCACTGCTTTTTTACCTTTTCTGCTTTATCCGATAGCTGACTGGTAGATAACGCCACTCGGCATCTAGTCTATAATAAATAACTTATACTTCCATTCGTCTTGTTTAAAATGAAATCGGGATGTTCAAAAGTTCCCCCACAAAAGCTCATCGGTTCAACTTCCCCGGCAAATGTACCGGAATCGACTTAACCACCGGCGATTAAATATCCTGGTATGTAGCTTTTACATATGACGATGCGGTGTTATCATGTCAACACTAGGACATCCATTAATTCTTATAATACTCTCTCGCTCTTAACTCCTTCTCATCACTCTAGTTTTTTGACAAGCTCTATTACAGTGACAGATATACGACTCTGGAACGAGCTTCCGTTGAATATTAAGCAATCCCCAAACAATTTTATCCTTAAACGCTGTCTCCGTACCAGTTAGCTTGGCTACTTAGTGGTCAATCTACGATCCAGTGCATGTTCTCTACTCGAAAATTTAATGTCTCTTTTAAAAACGTTCACAAATAAGTACTTTATACAGAACAATGGAAAATTAATAAAGATTTTAGCATTTGATTAAAGTTTGGTGTTTTTTCGACGCGTTACGTGTTACGTCGTAGCATCATCTCCGCATCGTCTAGCTAGACGTAGACTTTATAGTAAGGTCGTCTACATTAATACCTCACGCTTGCCCAGCGTAGCAATTAAGGGAAAATTCTCCGCCTTGGATAGAGTTATGTCCATTAGTGGACTTTTAATTGTTGTAATAATTTGGTTTTGGCACTTTAGTCGCCTTTTACGACACCTGGTACAGAGGAAAGTATTATTTTATTTCGCCGGCAAATAAAAAATAAAATATTTTTGAGCAAACTATACTATTTAGTAAAAGTATATCTAGATAAATTATAATAGATTTCAATATTCTAATTGTACCAAGTTTAATTAAGTTTTGTAATATAATTAAAATTGTTTGAATTTATTTAGTTCGTAAAAAATATTGCGGTGTTTTAGATATAATAATTATACTTTAAGATCATTAATATATAACAAGAATTAAATATTATCATCAAATCAGCCATTGAAATTCTACTGCTGGACATAGGCCTCCTCAAGAAAGAGGAAGTTTTGCCCAAAATTGCCACAACTTTCGCGACGAAGATGCTGCTGCCCATCTTCACCCTGTGCTATTGAGCTACACTGTTTTAAATAGATATACATACAGGCATCCGTTTGTTCTGGTACCATAGTCACCTCTTAGGACACCTGGTGTAGGGAGAGGTACTATTCTACTCTGCCAGTACCTCAGGACTAATTAATGTATTTGAATATAATAAGCGTATTTTTTCTGTTTAATATTTTTACAAAATGAGGCTTTTCTTATAATATCCAACGCTCCCTGGTTCGTGCCCAAGGAGCTTTTGCACCGCGACCTGGCTATATCCACTGTAAGGCAGAAAATTGAACGCCACAATAAATGCTACAAAGAACGGATTGAACATCATACGAACACCCTAGCACGGCCATTAATGGAGAACCACAACAAAACGCATCCTCGACCTAATACCTCAAGACCTCATCCAATCACAGTAGTATAACTGTATATACAATGAGGATGTGATACAGGTCACATACCGAGCGCGACAGCGTCAGCACCAACCAATGTACTGCTGAATGTCCTACGGAAGAGACGGTTTGTAGTAAAATATATATATTTATTAATTTTTTGTATTTATGTAACTCTATTGCACAAAATGTTATAAAATGTACAAATGGCGGACATAATGCCAGATGGCATTATCTCCCAGTCAAACATTACACAAAACAGAAAAAAATATATATATAGTGGTGCAGGCAATGTATATACAAAATAGATAAACGTGGCATACATATTTGTATAAATAAACGCAATACATGCATATGATATAAAAAATATATGTATATATATATATGTATATATATATGTGTATATATATATATATGTATATGTATATATATATGTATATGTATATATATATACTGACGAAGGTCTGAACACATTTCGATTAATAATAATTCACACACAACATATCATACATTATCATCTGTAATAAATTACTTAAAGCACTTGTATTTCTGATATCAGTGAATAGAGAGTCCCAAATATAATCTTTAAAAAAAATTCAACTACCAGACATAAAGTAAATATTATATATATTCATCGACGGACGGACGACGGACCCGATGGCGCAAATGGTAGAGATCCTATCTTAAATATATTAGCCAGGGATCGTGGGCTCGATCCCCACCCAGGACAAATATTTATATGATGATGCTTATGTTTTTCCTGTGTCTGGGTGTTAAAATACATATTTGAGTATTATATTTGTGATTCCTCTGATGTCTGATGACTGTATCACAAGTTATTTAAGCGACTTACCACGGAGTCAGGTCAATGTATGAGATGTTATGTTAATACTGAATTTGATACATTTATTTATTGCACTGGATGGGGATGAAACCTATAGACGTATAAAATAGTGTTCCAGGGGCCCCTTGACAAAAAGGAAGGAGCGCTATCGAATGCGCAATCAGACCAGTCCTTTGTAAGACATTTTCTCAGAATTCACTCTTCAAAAGGTTCATATGGAAGTGATTACAAAAGATAATTTTCAGATCTCCATAAGGGAAAATAGAAATATACTATGATAAATCATCCCATAAAAGTTATCAGAAGTAAATAGGCAATTTCAATAAACTTTTTCCCGTGGAACGGGTTTGAGATATTTTTTTCTTCGTCATATTCTAACATAGATATTATTAAATACAATATCGTTATATGTTGGCCGTTTATGGCAACTTTGTCGATTTTTAAATTAAGGCTATCGATATCAGTAGTAGAGATGAGCTATTTAAGAAAAATATTCTTAAATAGTTTATCCTTTGTGAAGTCTCTTGAGCACGGTCAATTATGGATAAAATTTCTTGGAGGGGCTTATGCCAAGCGTGGATTTCCAATGGACAGTATGATCATGATATATACGCGTACATTATTTATATACTAGTTTCATATATTACATATTAGCAGTGCCACGAAGTTTTACCCTCGTTATGTTGTAGAACTTTGCACTCCCCTTCACGGGGGATAATTAAGGGATGATTTAATATATATTTAATAAAATATTTTATACGGGTTTCATGACTGTCAATCAGGAACCTATTGTATCACTTCAAGAGGTGATTTTTCAATAATCCTTTTCTAGTACTCCTTTCTGTTGTATAAGGAACCAATAATCAATTCTAGTTTACAACCCTTATAGATTAGGTCCTGCGTTGATATGTCAGTCAATCAGTCAGTTAGCTAGTCAGTTAGTTAAAGTGTGATATATACACACTTTAACTAACTGACTAGCTAATAGATAGCTAGATACATATATCCATTGTTATGTCAATTGAAGTTGTTCGTGTACAAATCAATTGCCGTCGTGTCGGCAAATGTAAAAATGTTCAGTACATAATTGGAGTTCTTGTTTGACCGGCTCGCTGGCAATTTGTGGGGATTTCTTATAATGTACTGTGGTGTTCGGAAACATTAGTGATTGTAACTTTATCCCATAATCTGGCAAAATTATTTAATTTGCCTTATTCGTTTGTATGCGGGTAGTTTGATGAATGTTTGCCTTGTTAAAATAGGCATTCGTAGTTCCTCTTAATAGTTAGTAGTAGTTCCGCTTAATCAAGACAGTGCAGTTTATATGCACAGGGTGAAGGTAGACAGCAGCAGCCCAAGCTTGCCTTGCGCGGCAATTATGGGCAAAGTTTCTTGCCTGTGTCCAATAGCGGACTTCCAATGGCTCATATACTCGTAATGTCGATTTTCTTTTCTTAATCTAAAGAACGAATAATAAATTCCCACAACATCTCATACATTCATCTGACTCCGCGTAAGTCACTTCAAGCAGTTGTGGTACGGACGCCAAACAACAGAGGAATCACAAATATTCTACTTAAATATATATATCGTAGGAATCGTAAGAAGTAGGAATCGAACCCACGACCTCTGGCGCACAAGATAGGATCATTACCATCTGCAACATAAGGCCTGTTTAATAAAATTAGCTTAAAAAATCAGCTTACTTGCTTAGTATCATCCTCATCGTAACAGATCTTTTACCGATCCGTAGAAGGGGAATCTCCCTCCACCAACTTCTATGGTAACGGGAACTCCGCAGGTAAGGTGGTGCCCTTCTAGTCATTTATAAATAGTAACTTTTATTTTTTGAGCGGTGAGGTACTGTCCGAGTAGAATAGTACCTCTTCGTATACCAGGTGTTGTAAGAGGCGACTGAGGTATCGGAACCTATTGATGGCGGTATATCCACACGAAACAGAACAAAGGGCGATGAGCAGCTGCATCTCCGTCGCGAAAGCCCCACTCTTCGATTGCCGACACGCTGGCCGAGCGCAGAATTTATGGGCTAAATTCCCCTTTTCTTGGGGAAGCTTATGTCCAACAGTAGACATTCAATGGCTAGTATGATGTGACAGTAGCGAAACCAAATACATAGGCCAAGCCACATAGTTTAACTAATATTTTCGTTTTGTGTTTGCAAACACATAAGTGTGCATGTAAATTGCAAGCACTCCCATATTTTTTATTATAACTCCCAACTTTTCGGACTGCTCCAATACATCTCAATGAACGAACTGAGTTAAAAATTAATAGCGTAGCTGAAACTTTCCAAAGTCAGGCCAGTCGATGGATTCAGCCGATTAAGTGTGATTAAAAATGCTGCTGATACTTGAAGATAAGTATACTTGATTAATTGAGGGTTTTAAACTTTGTTAGACCAGAGGTTAAAAAGGGTTTTATACATAACTAGCGACTAGCTCCGGCTTTGCACGGGTGCAATTAGGATAAAAAGAGATAACCATAAGCCATCGCGGACTTTTTGTAGACTAAGAAGTGACATTATTTAAAACTATCTCGTCAGATTCAGCTAGCGTTTGCAATGTAATAGCAAAACAGTGTTATGTTTTATGACGTCTCATTAGAAGTCTTCAAAAATATCAATGATTCTCTGCTATTTATGCATGTTTTATACATATAAACTTTCCTCTAAAATCACTCTATTAATTAAAAATCGCATCAAAAACGGTTGCGTAATTTTAAAGATCTAAGCTTCACCACATCCTCATCTTATCAGCCATTAGACGTCCACTGCTGGACATAGGCCTGCCCAAGTATTCTCCAATAGGACGGTTGTATGCGGCCTGTGTCCAGCGCTATCCTGCGGTTTTAGTTAGATCGCCTGTCCATCTTGCGGGTGGACGCTCTACGCTGCGCTTGCCGGTACTTGGTCTCCATTCCAGAACCTTACGACTCCATCGGTTATCGGTTCTGCGTACCAAATACCCTGCCCACTGCCACTTCAACTTACTAATCTAACCTTACATAGGGACACAGCGGGAAGCGACAGTGAGTCTTTAAAACTACTTTTGATGCGGTTTTCTTTAAATATAGACCGATTCAAGGAGTAGGTTTATATAGGGAGGTACAATCCTACTCTGCAGGTGCTATTTGAGAGTTATTTGTTTAGAAATCAAAATAATATTTTATTCCCCTTGTGTGTTGTGTCGTAAAATTTCTACCATCGCGTCGTTATCAACTGGAAGCTTAGGCTTTATAGCGACATTCAACTACATATTAAATGTATTTTCACATACATCATATGAATAACTCGCAGCGTCTCGCGGTATCACCCGCGTTAAGTTTTAAAGTTCTTAGGAACTTTAAAAAATTAATAATAATTTAATAAAATATTATAATATATATATAGTTATATTCACGAAACATTTCATATATTGAATATATCTCCGAAATAAGTGGTTTAAATCATTTGTGTTACGGACAACAGGAAATAGAGGAATCACAAAAATTATACTTAAATACATATATTTAACACCCAGACACAGAACAAACATAAATATCGTCACATAAATGTTTTTCCTGGGTGAGAATCGAACTCATGATCTTTGGCGCACGAGATAGGATCACTACCATCTGCGCCATCAAGTCCGGTAATATTACATAATAATATTACAGAGCGGCCATTGGAATACGTGCGGACTGTAGATTATTATTCTCATCTACCCAATGGCCTGTAAACAAGTGCTACGAACATTATGGACTACCACTAAGTTAGAGAGTCGCGTATCCAAATCTATTCAAAATGTATCAGACAATTTTGAACTCAACATACGAGTTGTAGAGATCATTATCAATTGCTTATTTTTTTCAGATTTTTTGTCGAACTAAGAAGCCGCAAGACTAAAATTTAGATGCTTAATGAAATAAACAGTGTTCTTTTGCGCTACTTAGATTCTAGGTCTCACTTAGAAAATTTGTTTATTCGAAATAATAATAATAAGATAGAATAATTCCTATCTTGTGCGCCAAAGGGGTTCGATCCAAATTCAGAGCAAATATTTATATGATAAATATTTGTATTTGTTCTGTGTCTGGGTGTTATATTTATTTATTTAAGTATTACTATTTGCGATTTCTCAACTCTGTTATCCGTAACTCAAGTTTAATTTATCTGAGGACTATTCTCTATTTATTTTTAACCTTTATTGGTACCTTCGTCTGTACCAGGTGTCGTAAATAGCGATTGTAGTACCTACTACAACCGATAGATTACCACCACAAACATTCTACTCTGCCTCACCTCAAGTCTAAAATGCATTCAAAATAAATATAATATTTCCAAAAATGGAAATAATAGATTCCATACTCACAACTAGATTCTGTACTTACACACAATATTGATAGCCCTGATGACCCCACCGAGTCATAAGAATTACTTAATATATTTAAAATAGGCTTACAGTAAACTAGTCTGCTCGCACCAGACTAGCCTTAAAAGTCTCAATGTATTTACGCAATTCCTCAAGGAATGTATTAAACATATCTTAGAATGTGTTTACCGCGTGTTTGTAAACTGTTAATTGCTCGATAAACATTCGAAGAGATTGCGTGTGCACATCCAGAACTCATCCCGGAGAGTGTGACACCGACGGAAATAATTTTCGGTTAACTGTTTTATGGACATTTTACGTACCCGTATATGTTCTCGTAAAACTAGTTCGTGTTATAAGCAATAAACGGTTTGAGTGTAACATTACGGTGGTGGCTAGCTTGGTGTTTTATAGATTGCTTGCGGACTGGGATACGAGTCCCGGTTCGCGGATACAAAGTGTGATATTTTGATTTGATGGACCCGATGGCGAAGATGGTAGTGATCCTATCTTGTTTGATTCTCACACAGGACAAATATTTATATGTTGAAATGTATGTTTATTTCGAGTTTGGGTGTTAAATATATGCATTTAAGTTGTATGCTAGTATTACCTCTCTTGTCTTATGTCCGTAACAGAATTACTTTGTGATTTACCAAGAAGTCTGGTCAATGTATGAGACGTTGTGGTTTTATTTATATCGAAATAATTTACTTTTAGCCGTAACAAACTTTTTGAATGGCCTAATGACGCAGTTAGTATGGTTGTGCGTCAATGGTCGTGTGTTCGAATGTTCTGTGTCTGAATGTAAAATATTTTTTATTTATTCATTTAACTTTATTGCACAAAATATTACAAAATGTACAAATGGCGGACTTAATGCCAGATGGCATTATCTCCCAGTCAACCATTTCACAAAACAGATATATATATATATATATAGTGGTGCAGGCAATATATATATAAAATAGATAAACGTGGCATACATATTTTTATAAATAAACTAAAAATATATATATGTACAAATATATGTTATTAAGTTTTATTACTTTGAATTTTTTATACCAGGTCGATAAAATTATACACACAGCCTGCGTGATAGCATTACTGCAGTCGATAGACGTCAGTAATATCACAAGAATATCACTAGTGCGTTGCCAACCTTGTGACTTAAAGTAATACTACCCAGTAATATCACTGCCCCTATCAACCTGCAAACCGGAACACAGCGAACACTGTATTTGCGTACCTGGTACCGCACCCCAATGCAGACGAGGTCGCCTGAGGTCAACAAAGGTTTGTATGAGATCTACCTTATGTTTGTATAATAATAATAATATTCCTTATTGTACACATCATAAAAAATAAAAAACATTGAAAATCATACAAAAATACAGTACAATGGGCGGCTTTATCGCATAGAGCGAACTCTTCCAGGCAGTTTGAGGAGTATAATAAATTGAAGTAATTCATAAATATAAACAATAAAAATATATCAAGGAATATATCTATCAACTCTCACACACAGACACACACACACACGTAGTAGCACTCCTTTACCATCCTCTGAAATATCGGCAGTGATTGCACGCGTCTGATTGATAAATCACTGTTGCCCATTCCCGCCTTATTGCATTTGAGTTACACTGTTTTGGATAGATATACCGCCAACTGTCAGTTCTGGTACCTTAGTCGCCTCTTACGACACCTGGTACAGTAGGAGGTACTATTGTATTCTGCCGATACCTCGCGGTGAAATGTTGTAAGTAATTATCTATAAACACTTAAATGGTTGAAGCAATTGATATAGAAGAAATAGTTTTGTATTACTTAGAGATATTTTATAAAAAGTTTTATAATATTACTTGGATAATATGTTTCATGACTTAATATCAGTTTTAAATACAGATTATCCGCAAACAAGAAAATAGGGTACCCCAATAAATTGTACATTAAAACGTAAAACTGATCTTTCACTTCAATGCATTACCCTATTTTCCCAATTTCCTAAGGTGAAGGAACAATCCCTTTCGTCGAATTACCAATTACAACCTGAGGTTGAGAATAAAGGTAAATGATGTGGAGTTTCGTAACTAAGAAATGCTATCGATAATAAAAATGCTCTTTGACGACATACAAGGCTCTTTTGCAAGAACACAACTTAATTGTACTCAGTTGAGAATTGATAATGAAAATACAATGTGACGACTTGAAACGCTCTTTTAAAAACACTTTTGAATTTTTTTATAAGGTCGATAATTAAACACACAGCCTGCGTGATAGCGTTACTGCAGTCGATAGACGTCAGTAATATCACAAGAATATCACTAGTGCGTTGCTAACCTGGTGACTTAAAGTAATACTACCCAGTAATATCACTGCCCCTATCAACCTGCAAACCGGAATACAGTGAACACTGTATTTGCGTACCTGGTACCGCACCCCAATGCAGACGAGGTCGCCTGAGGTCAACAAAGGTTTGTATTAGGTCTACCTTATGTTTGTATAATAATAATAATATTCCTTATTGTACACATCATAAAAAACAAAAAACATTTATTTATATATTTATAGGCTTAGATCAGCATACCGTGCTCGCTGGCGAGTGCGGGATGTCCCTTCCAGCAAAGCGCATATCGGCCGAACTTCAGAAGGCTCATTAATTATCCGCTTGATCTCATTTCGCCGTTAGCTGAAACTGACGACAAATTCAACTGGTATTAGGTTAATAAAATAAAATATTTTATTGTTAATGAAATTCGAAATAGAACATTATAGAAATGTAGTTACAGATGATATTATTTTCATTTTTATTTTGTGTTACATAATTTTTAATATGACTAAATCGGCACACAAGCATACGGTGCGCGTGGTAATAACCGTCATCGCAAATTCTAGATGCTGAATAATGAAATGAATATCACATGGATATTACTAGCGCGTTGCCATCCTAGACTTGATGGTATTACGAAACATTTCCGTGTAATGAAACTCCCTCACGCTTCAAAACTCAACTCACCGGTAAATCAACATACCATCCACTGGCAGTCAACTGCTGGACAAAAGCCTCCAAGAAAGAAGGTTTTTTTGGCCATAATTGCTGCACTAGGCAAACGTGTTAGCAATCGCAGAGCGCAGCTATCGCGCCGGGGATGCTGCTGCCCATCCCCGCCCTGTGCATTTGAGCTGCACTGCTTCGGATGGATATACCGCCATCTGTTGGTTCTAATACCTTAGTCGCATCTTACGACAGCTGGTGCAGTGAGAGGTACTATTCTATTCTGCCGGTACCTCACGGCATTGGGTAAATGTGATATTGTAACTCCAGTTCACAAAGTTGGTGATACACTAGTGATATTCTTGTCTATAGGCTGTGGTCAGGTTTACCATAAAATGCTCGTTTGCTTATTTCATATCTTAAATAAATAAAAAAATGACAGATAATAATTCATCGGGTTCCAGGAGGAAAGTGGAACCGTGGAGCCCTGCTAGTTGTGGTATTAACATCACTTCAGCATTTTAGGCGGCGCAACTTCAGACCACTTAAGTTTAGCGGGTTTTAAGGCTTTACATAAATCGTTTTATAATATCGAGTCATTTTTTAACCATCTGTCACGACCCTATTTTATTCAAGACGTATTCCAAAAAGGGTATTAAAGCTACCCTTATCACGCGTCAGATCAAACTACATACATATCCTTGTATATGTGAAAGATTACGTTTTGGATTTTTGGGCAAGTTGAGTGGTTGGATTTGAAAACATGATATTGTTATTATATTTTGGTAATTTAAAGTGTACTGTGTATATTTAAGGATTGTGTGTATTGTATTACATTTTTCTTTTTAAGTTTTAAAAGTGTTTCATGTTATTACGTTATTTTATTTGGTAAACCTTGCATGATGATAATAAAGTGAAAGATATTTTTAACAACCAGTTAAGAATAAAAATAAATACCACATAACTTATAAATGGCTTATAATTCCTGAATGAAAATTTATGCCAAAAGCCCAAATAGGAACGTATCATGAGTGTTAATATAAGAAATATTTTTTCTTTTATTTTAAACTCTTATGTTTCCAGTATGCTATCTATGATCGGCCTATTTTAAGATATATTTTAAATTGAATTTCAATATACTTCAAACGTTGGTATCATCATCTTCATCATACCAGCCAATGAAAGTCCACTGCTGCACAAAGGCCTCCCCAAGAAAAGGGGAATGTTGCCCATAATTGCCGCGCTACGCAATCGAGTTGGCAACGTAGAGCAGAGCGCATCGCAGCAGAGCGCAGCTTTCGTGACGTGGATGCTGCTGCCAATCCCCACCTTGTGCATTTAAGCTGCAATGTTTTGGATGGATATACCGCCATCTGTCAGTTTTGGTACCTTAGTCGCCTCTTACGACACCTGGTACACGAGAATGTTCTATTCAAATCATGCAAACTATATATTTACTATTATTACTTTTGTTACTTTTTTTTACACCCTGTCGACACACACGCCTATAGTCCGCGTGATGATAAACATCACTGCAGTCTAAAGATGCTCGTAATATCACAAGGATAATAGTAGCGCGTTGCCAACCTTGTGACTTAAAGATATGATGTTTACAGTCCCTACTACTTTAACTGCCTCTGTTACCCTTCAAACTGGAATAGAGCAATGCGAACACTGCTATTAGGCGGTAGATATATCCACCGGAAGGACCGCCAAATAGCAGTATTCGAGTGAGGTACCAATGCAGACTATCGGTAATATCAATCCACCAATTTCCGCAATACAATGGATCGTTATATTAGCATGTTTTAAACGGTACAAGAACAAAAGAGGTTTTTACAGCCTGAAACAATGAATAGAGCCCAGATTCAAAAGATTAAATGGAACGCCTAACCCGTCGTGGTTCACACAAAATGCTATTGTATTCGGGTATAACACACCCGTTTAAAGTTCGCCTCGATTTTTTCTGGGACCAAATACTACTGAAAGTAATGTTATATCTAGATATTACAAATGGTTTTTTAATGACTTCGTATATTTGTATGAAAAATATTCGATGAATTAATAGTTTGTGGGAAACTTATGGTTTAATCGAGTTCTTTCTTTAGGCTAATGCAGTTTTCACAGCCTACGCGGAGAATACCAATTATTCTTTTGGAGGTTTTGATAGCCCCGATATCGCAAATGATAGATATATTTAAATGGAGATAAGTTGTTTAAAACACTTTTAAAACCATTAAATTCCCACAACATCTCATAAATTGACCTAATTCCATAATAAGTCGCTTAAAATACTTGTGTTACGCTCGCAAGCCAACAGAGGAATCACAAATATACTACTTAAACATATATATTTAACACCCATACACAGAAAAAATACAATATCAACATATAAATATTTGATTTGGGTGGGAATCAAACCCACGACACTTGGCGCACAAGATAGGATCACTGCCACCTCCGCCAGCGGTCTTTACGAACAAATAATCATGAAATTATAGTTAATCCTTGTGTAATTAATAACATCATATAATAATAGAATATGAGATCATATAGTCATTTCAAATAAACTTGTTATATGAATTCATGGAAGTTCCCGGAATATATCATTTTCATGGAAACAATATTATTTGATTTATGTAAATATTAAAATCAATTCAATCTATTTTAGAACAATATACGATCCACTATAATAAGCACAAAATAAAATAAAAAAATATACAATATTTACATGGAAAAATAAAATTGTAATTATTTTGTTAGAAATGATAATTTAATAAAAATGTCAGTATGTAAATATGTCTATAGATTATAATGTTAGGTTATTCTAAACAGCGACCCACCCCTATTTCGTAGGGGTGCAGTGAGGGTGAAATGGTTATTGAGGATTATCCCTGAGAGATATACTTATACCACCGCGGACTTTTTGTAATCCTTTATAGTGCATTATAAGGTTCGGTCAGCGTTTGCAATTGCAAATAAATGATGTTTATTTACCACATCAAATTAGAAACCTTTTAAATTATATATTTAAACCTTTCTCTTGAATAACTCTATTTATTATTTTTTAGATTCGATTACCACCTAGGATAAACTTCTCTATGATCATATTTAGGCTTGTTCTATTTATATGTGTTAAATATAGGTATTTAAGTAGTATATTTGTGATTCCTCTTTTGTCTGATGTCCGTAACACAAGTATTTTAATCTACTTATCTCGGAGTCAGGTCAATGTATGAGATGTTGTGTGAATTTATTGATTATAATTTTATTTATTAATTGAAATTAGTCTGCCTGTTGACTTTCTCTATTGAATTGGCCTTGAGGTACCGGCAGAGTATAATAGTACCTCGCCCTGTAACAGTAGTCTAAGGAAAGACTAAGGCGACTAAGGTACCAGAACCGACAGATGGCGCTATATCCATCCGAAGCTATGCAGCTTAAATGCATAAGGCGAGGATGGGCAGCAGCATCCCCGTCAAGGAAGCTGCGTTCTGCGATAGCCAACACGCTTGCTCAGCGCGGTGTTATTATGGGCAAAATTCCGCCTTTCAAGGGGAGGCCTACGTCTAGCAGTGGACGTCCAATGGCTGATATGACGACTGAATTAAGTGGTTATTTTTTATTTTAAGCAATTACAGAGAAACTGTTATCTTTACTTAACATAGAGGCCGCTCATTAACATGCTAGACTAGATGTCATGAAGTATAATACAAATTAACATCCATTGCAGTTCCAAACATTTGCTGCCTAATTTCTTCATCATCTGATCTTGTTGTAGCTGCGATTACTGATATCTGAGAGCAAAAGATTATTTATATAACAACGACTTTTGCGTTTAAGTCGATTTAAGATAATTTGAAGTGGCCCTAAAGAAATATCCCATTCAGATTTGATATAATATTTCTGAGATATTTAGTAATTATCTCTAAAAATCTCATCAAGGTTATTACACTTTATAGTTGGATGCAAGTTATATGTTTAAGTATTTCCAAACTTAAAGTTTTGGTTGCTTAACTTCTTGCCAACCACGAAAAGTTACCAAAACCTAACTAATGGATTTGTCCAAACATTACAATTACTGTTTGAACGACACCAAGACATATTTGTGTCAAGATTATTATTTTTCATATATAACATTAGATTCATATAATTTAGATTTAACAATAAAATCCCAAGCAGGATAACAGCAGTGTCTTTAAATAAATTCAAGTAACATGTTAAAATTAAGCTTATCTCCAGACTTACTATTGCGTCAAAGAGTATGTCAACGACAAAACTGCTTGGGATTATACTGCTATAACCACCAGCTTTAAGACAATGGTTTGTTAGCGCCAGTAGGGACCCCAGTAGGGATTCTATGAGCGCCAGCTATTACATCGGTGGTGTTGGTACCAGTTTTTCTTACAGGTTCCTTTTTGGTCGCGTAATGAACCAGTAAACTTAGTGCTGACAGACAAGTTTAAGGTGAGCCTATTGAATTTATCTACATATGTGTAAGATGACTTTTATGATCCCTTGGGTCATCAAGGTCATCTATATTATATAAAAATATGCATAAAATTGCTTGCTTATGGGAAATATTATTTTTATTATTATTACTATTTTATTGACGATTTAAAAGTGCTTGTAAAGGGCCTACTTGACTAAAGTATTACGATTTTGTAGTGTCTTTTGAATGTCAAACACATGATGTAATAGTGTTTATTTTGTAGGATTAGGTTGAAAAATAAGCATAGAGTCCACGTGATAGAAAGCGTCACTGCAGCCTATAGATGCTCGTAATATTATAAGATATCACGGCCCGTGCCAATCTTGTGACTTGAAGATATTACATCACATTACCCAGTAATTTCCTTGCCTCTCTCTGCCTGCCTCTTAAACTGGAACACTGCTCATTGACGGTAGAATTAATTAAGAGTGAGTTACCAATGCAGACGACCTTTGGATAAAGTCTACTTGTTTATATAATGAAATCAACAACACGGTCCGCTTGATCGTAAACGTGACCGCAGCCTATAGATGCTCGTATGGCCACAAAGATATCACTAGCGTGTCGCCAACTCTGTGAACTGAAGATACAATGTCACATGAATCCAGTAATTTTATTGCCTCTATCATTCTTCAAACGGACTCAGAGCAATGCGAACATTCTTTTATAGTAAAATAAGGTGAGAGCGAGTTATCAATACAGACGACCTTCTTACAAGGTCTACCTCATGTGTGTTTACAAAATTAAATAAATTATACGACTACCACACATTTTAAGGTAAATAGTAAAAGACCAAATGGGATCGCAATACCCGTGGTTTATTTTGGCGCGTGACGTACCCGCCACGTTATATAGAGGGTTGCCTTCGCAATTACAAAGTATTTAATAGCGTATATTCCAGTTAAGTGTTATATCATAACTTCATATGTCTAGAAATGGTTCATGTGACATCGTTTTATTTTTAGATGGCAGTTATAAAGATATTGCGATCTTTTATAAAAGGAAAGGCAAGGGAATTAGTTTCAGAGACACGTGATAGTAAACTATATCATAATGTAGTCTCTATCTTGAGTGCTAAGGCTCTTGAATTCCGATTCAAAGTGTTGGTGTTAGTTCTATATCATCATCATCATATCAACAACTGGAAGTCCATTGCTGGACATAAAGGGAGAAGTTTACCTATAATTGACGCACTGGGCAAGCGTGTTGGCAATCGCATTGCGCAGTTTTCCCTGTGCATTTCACCTACACTGTTTTGAATGTATATACCGCCATCTGTCGATTAGGGTAACTCAATCGTATCGTATGAGACCTGGTACAGAGAGAGGTACTAATTTACTCCACCGGTACCTTACGGCTAATTTTATATCTGGGTATTAATTTATATTTTGTATTCCTTTGTCGCGAAATATTCTCTGTTTGTTCGGGTAAACCTGGAACTATGGGATAGATAGCAATAAAAATGTCACTAAAAAATAGTCAAATAGAAAAAAGTCATGAGTTAAGTGGAAAATTAAAGCCATTAAAAATTAATTGAATTAATCAAACAGAATTAATAGGTTCCTAGAGACACACTCTATATACAAAATGTATATCTATATGTGTTTGGCTATTTATTTAATATTCCTCAACGGCTACATCGGATTTAGCTAGGTTATACACTATTTAAACCAATTTGAAAAGAGAGATGACTGGCATTATTTATCATTACAGTCCATGAAAGTACTTCTGGACATAGGCCTCCCCAAGAGAGGGGAATTTTGCCCATGATTGCTGCACTGAGCAAGCGTGTTGGCAATCGCAGAGCGCAGCTTTAGCGACAAAGATGCTGCTACCCATCCCCACCCTCTGCATTTGAGCTACACTATTTCGGATGGATATACCGCCATCTGTCAGTTTTGGTATCTTAGTCGCGTCTTACGACACCTGGTACAGGGGGAAGTACTATTCTACCGGTACCTCTTGGCTAGATACATTTATGTACACATGTCTTGAAAAAAAAAATTGTATCCAAAGTCTGATTTAAATTTCAAGAAATGTTCTCATTATTTGAAGTTGAAAATTCTCCATGATTGAATGTCTTTTCTTCCAACGTTACGTTCCCTTATAAAGTTTTGCATAATGATTACTTAATCTTTAAGACATCGACCCACTTGTTTGATTTAATTGAATTATACAATTACTTGTGAGAACTATTAGCCGGCGGCATCCAATGAAATCCGTGACATATGGAATTGCAGGCAAGTTTCTGAGATGTTTGTGTGCGAGTTCCCAGTCTCCAAGATAGGGATGTTCCTATCAGGCAAATTAAATTGTAACTTTTGTTTATACTATTCCAAATTCATAATTTAAAAGGTTTTGTTAAATTGTTATTATATAAAAGAAGAATATTTTTCATTGTGTGTACCTCTTTGTACATAAAAACTTGCGATCTGCCCCGGCTTTGCACGGATGTAATGAGGATCTTTTTAATGTGCTATTCTTTTCCTTTACAAGCACGCACTGACTGTGACAACGGGAGTTTTTTGTTTTTTATTTTAATTTTATGCTTTAAGCTATGTATATATGTATATATTGAATACGATGGAAGACGCAGGCAGCTGTAACACTATATTCATGTGTATTAATTATGTATAGATCATGCAATAAATATTATTATTCCTGAAAGACAAATTACCATTAGATTTTCCACCGTGAACTTTTTTGTGGAACTTTACAAGCTATATACATTTCTGTAGTAGATTTGAGAAGATGAGAGTTAAGTACCTACGTAGACGACGTTGTATGATATCTACCTCATGTAAATGATAAGATAATAATGATACATTGACAATATGATGAGAGTATGTATTTTAACTCGCTCGCATGATACTAGTATCCCATCACTAGTTGCATGCAACCGAGTGAAATTACGTGTCGATTATATTGTTTATGCTGGAGCACAGACCGCGAACGTCGGCGCTTATCTGCTTTTGCCGGCTCTAACTTGCTTCAACTTGCTCCAACTTGCCCCGACTTAGTACGCTGTTGAAGACGAACAGACATGGGCTGTGACACGATTAAATGATTAGCTATGTGCTTTGAAATTGTAGTGTGAGTTATTAGTTGGATGTGTAATATATATTCATAAATATATATATCATAAAAAAACCATGATTTACTGCCAGAGTAGAATAGTACTTCCCACAGTACCAGGTGTCGTAAGAGGCGACTAAGGTACCTGAACCGAAAGCTGGCGGTATATCCACCTGGAACAGTGCTGCTCAAATGCACAGGTTACCATCACGCTTCCCAGCGCAGCAATTACTTTATTTTTTAATAAATTTTATTATTAATATTATGTTATACCGCCATCAGTCGGTTCCGGTACGCTTCTTAGGACACCTGGGGAGATATATAGGGATTATAGGGAGAAGTATTATTCCACCCTGCTGGTTCACATGGGTTTTTATATCATCATCATCATTAACATCATACCAGCTATTGAAAGTCCACTGCTGGACATAGATGTCTCCAATTCTCAAATGACCAGTTGTATGCGGCCTGTGTCCAACGCGTTCCTGCAGTTTTAGTCAGATCGTGCGTCTATCTTGCGGGTGGACGCCCAATGGTACGCTTGCCGGCACTTCGTCTCCACTCCAGAACCTTACGACTCCATCGGCCATCAGTTCTGCGTACCAAATGCTGCTCTGCTCATTCCTGATTCGATCGCGCAAAGAGACTCAGAGCATTCCCCTCTCCATATCTCTTTGAGTTGGTTTAGAAGGCCAATGGTAAGAGACCATGTTTCGCTGCTACAGGTCATTGCTGTTAACACAAATTGGTCGAAAATTTTCGACTTGTGACACCGGGATAAGTTGACCGAGATTATGTTTCCCGAACGATCTCATACACCAAGGTTCTTACTATGTATTTCGCTCACTGTATCTTGTTTACTTCTTGAAGCTGTTTAAGTGCCTCGCAAGATGACGACCTTCCAAACGAACTATTCCGGGTATTAAACTAGTAATAAGTTAAGTTTATGTCTGCATTAATTTTAGTGAGTAGTCAAAATCCGATGTTTACCGCATTATGGGATTACTAGCCGACGCCAGCGGCATACCGATCGTACGAGTTTTGTAGAGATATCAGATTGAAGAGCTTATCGTGTATTAGATAAATTACATTCTTGAAGGGTTCTGAAACCACTCTTTTGGTTAACCACCGGTTTTTTTGCAGGTTCCTTTCTGGTGGCTCGGGTAATGAACCTTCATTAAACTTAGTTTTAAGACCCGCCTGGTGCTGTGAAATGTAAAACGATTCTAATGATTCCTTGGTGTTAGAGTCATCAGTATATTGGGTGCATAAGAATTGATTACTTCAAATTTTCAATATATTATTGTGTTTTTTTTCGATGATTCGAAAGTGCTTACAGTGGGCTTAATTGAATAAAGGATTGTTTAAGTTTGAGTTTTGGTTAGTTGAGAAAACAGTTCTGTAAGTTGCTAATAGAGAAGAGTAACAGGTGTTGCTGGAAGCAGTAAAACCGCCAGAAATAATAATTATCATCGTCACATCAATCGTAAAGCATTCACCGCTGGACTTAGAGGGGAATTTTGCTAGCCGTGTTGGGCAGGTGCCATTCAGAGAATGGCTTATTGATGGAAATGCTACCCATCTCCACGCTGCAGCATTTGAGCTTCGTTGCTTTGGGTAGATATACAACCGTCTGTCCTCGTTTGCTTAATTGCCTCACAGCAATAACAGAACTATAGTACACTACAGGTACATTGGTGGACATCGGAGGGGCGCCTGAAAGCTCATAGAAAGATCTCCTATTGAGGAGGTCTTTATTAGCAGTGGTTTTCCTATGATGAAAATATTGTGAACGAGATGCATTAAGTTTCTATGCGTGAAATAAGGGGCTTTAGACCATTATCATTATCTATTTCTGTCAGATTTCGATCATGTGGTTTATATGTTTTGAGGTATAAGGGGAAAATTTGCCCATATTTATGCGCTGGATAGGCGTGGTCTCAACAGTTTATTTATGACGAGGATACTGCGGTTTATCAACTTAGTGTTGAATTGTTTAGGATAAAGTATGTTTTGCTATAGTAATGCTTTTATTTTTTTTTTTGCAATACATCTTACAAAATTTAAAACATTTGCAACAGGGAAAGATAGCATTTGATTGTGCTGGTACCCCACCGCAACTTAGTTGAACGTAATTTTATTATTAATCAAAGTAAACGTTAAATATGTTTTATTTAGGTGGGTCCATTACAAGCACTTTTAAATCATTAATAAAATAATAATAAAATAAGTAATTACATTAATACTATAAACAAAACATGTGAGATAAACGGTTAAGAGTCGTTAAAAAGTAGTATAAAAATATGAGGGTTATAAAAAAGAGGTATGCATAGTAAAATCAAAAAGGTACAATTAAACAATATATGAACATTGTTTCATTCTGTTTGATCAGATTTGATTAACAAAGTGTATCCGGTGCGAAGTGGCCCTCATTCCGAATTTTATGATGTTTTATCTTGTGTTTTATTGAAGCAGAATTTATGATTAGGGATTGACTACAAACGCAACCGTATCCAATGTTGCTTTCTGTAGCACATAGAACATCTATATAATTAAATTTTGGGTATGTATTTACATATTTACAATACCGCGAGGTACCGGCAGAGTAGAATAGTACCTCCCCCTGTCCTAGGTGCTGCAAAATGCGAATAAGGTAACAGAATTAACTGACGGTGGTATATTCATCGGAAACAGTGTAGTTTAAATGCAGAAGGTGGGAAGATTCGCATTGCCAACACGTTTAACTAGCGCGGCAATTATGGGCAAATGGTATGATGATAATGATATTTTTACATATCATGTAGAATGCTTAACTATAAGGGTTGCGGGACGGATTAATCACTACACCAACATCATTAGATAATATACTACTAGCGCTCTGCGGTTTCCCTCGCGTAGTTACGGTTTTAAGAATATATATAGGCGACGGGCCTGATGTCGCAGATGGCAGTGATTTAGTGCGCCATCGTGGATTCGATTCCCACCTAAAGCAAATATTTGTATGATGATATTTGTTCTGCGTCTGAGTGTTAAATATTTGTATTTAAGTAGTATGTTTGTGATTATTCTGTTTTCTGGCGTCCGAAAGACAAGTACTTTAAGGGAATAATACAATATATATTATACAATTTAAATTACCACATTTCTTACATTAAGTGACCTCCTAAGTTGCTTAAAGCATTTGTGTTACAGACATCGAGATGAGAGGAATCACAAATATATTACTTAAATACATATGTTTAAAATCCAGACACAGAACACACATAAATATCACCGTATAAATGTTTGTCCTGGGTGGGGATCGAACCCAAAACCGTTGGCGCACAAGATCACCACCATCTGCGCCATAGGTTCTATCAATAATATGTTATGTTACTTGGTGGAAATAAAACTTCTTGATCGTGAATCATCAGTCAAGTAGCGTTTGAGTAAAATGGTAACAAACAAACAAAAAATTAAAAATTTATTACATTATGACCATTGACAAAATTAATACATATTATACGAGTATATTATTAAAAAAATAAATGCATTCCATAAAAGGGACATGTCTGACCCAAAGGTCCCCAGAATGCTTGTAACATTTCCACGCTCCACAGCAAGAAAAGCCCCGGAGCGGTAGTCCAATCTCCGGCCCACCAAACGCCTTCCTAATTCTTTGATAGAGCAGTTTCCTTCTTTATTCCACACACCAGATGTTTCAACAGCAACTGGCACGACAGAAAAATTAGCTGCCAATAAACTGTATTTGTCTTTTTTATGACCATATGTGACCAGTTTCTATTTACTTCCATGAAGATTATGGTTTTTATTTTATGTACTTTCAGTGTAGATAAATAAATATATCTTGTGAAAGAACCTACAACATTTGGTATACAACTTATTCCAATTTTTTTAGTTTTTAGCCCATAATTGCCCCGCTGGGCAAGTATGTTGGCAGTCGCAGAGCTTTTGCGGTGGGGATGCTGCTGCCTATCCCAACCCTATGCGTTTGACCTGCACTGTGTCAAATGGATATACTGCCATCTGTCGGTTCTGGACCTTAGTCGCCTCTTACGACACCTGGTACAGACGGAGGTACTATTCTGCTCTGCCGGTACCTCACGGAAATATACTCACATGCGTTTACTTCAATATAACACGTGTGTTTACTCCAAATTATTTACATAACCTTCAGAATCTTTTAATAACCCGACTTAACTAATAGCACAATTAAAAAGATTTGAAGTTGCGAACTCAGCATAACTTGGCTCGTTAAAATTACATCGCTAAGGTCTTGTGAGAAATGGAGGTCATATATTTTTTTCACAAAAGTTAAGAATTTTTAATAATGTATTGTCGAATTTATATATGACATCTACTTCAATTTCATTTGATACGTTCGTTGATAACAATCTTCAGATTTATTAGACCTTCTGTATTTACATCAGCTATGTTTTCTTGCATGAATATTTCTGTTGATTTTGTCGTTTTTACAGATCCTATGGCGCGGATGATAGTGATCCAGTCTTGTGCGCCACAGTTCGTGGGTTTGATTCCCACAAAGAATAAAATATCTATATGTTGACATTTGTATTTGTTGTGTGCCTGGGTGTTGAAGTAATAAATATATGTATTTAAGTATTATATTTGTAATTCCTCTGATGTATGAATCGTTAACATAAGTACTTTCAGCGACTTATTTCGGAGTCAGGTCAATATATGAGATGTAGAGTGATTTTTTTTAAAGCATAGTTAACATTAAATGTCAATATCTGTGTAAATCTTAAAAATGGTTGACGTACAAAAACCAAAATGTCGCCCGAAAAAGGTAAAAAGTTGAATAACCGCGTTATATATCGCTGTGTTTGTAGAAGTTAATTTTATTAGACACTATTGTTTTATTACGAAAATTAATGAGTGTCTCTGTTATTTTATTAATCCATTGAGTAGCAATAAAATTATAATGAAATTTAATCGATTACCACTTGAAAATATAATAAAGAACATATTTAATGTTGGAGTGTTTGATGTTGAAGAAATTCAGATAGATTATATTTTTATCTATGCTAGAGTTTATCACTTTACGTTGTATTAAATAAAAACGAGCCAAGTGCGAGTCAGACACGCGCACCAGAAATCCCCCACAAAATGAAATTCATAGAAAATATTCTCTTTTCTTGCTTTTATTTTAAGGACTTTAATTTTTCCATAAAGGATATATTAACTTACGTAACGTATTTGTTACAATTTACTGCCGTGTGGTAGAGTAATATAGTACCTCCCCCTTTATACTAAGAGTCATAAGAGGCGACTAAGGTACCAAGTACAGATGCCGGTATATCTTTTCGAAATAGAGTAGCTCTAATGAACTCAGCCAGAGTTAGGCAGCAGCATACCTTTCGCGAATACTGCGCTCTGTGATTGTCCAGCACGGCAATTATAGGCACGATTCCGCCTTTTTTTGATAGGCCAAAGCCCAGCAGTTGATTTATAATAGCTGTAATGATAATGATGACGGTGACGAATTACTGTATATTTAATAATAATAAGAATATACATAACTCTTTTGCTATTTATGATCTAAGTTTCGAAAGCATTCTAAGGTATAACAAATAAAAAAATAAATCCGTATGAAATACGTTAGTCTAATGGCCTTTAGTCAGTGAAAATACAATTAGACCTTAGTAAATGATATGAATTTCAACTTCATACCTCTACGAATCCATAAGAAGCTGGGCAATAAGTTTTTAATTGGTTTAAAAATATTGTGTAAAAGGTCTTTTAATTGAATTTTTTTATTGTGTTCTATAAAACGTTTCAAGGTCGTCAGGTTTCCCTTGGAAGTTCCCTTTAGGATTTTTTAGTACAAAAACACATACACACGCACACTGACACACAACTAAAAATAAATATTTATTGGTAGGGCGTAAAGAGACAGGTAGTCTGTCATACAGGAATTTCCAAGTACGAATGCCAGTCTTTTACATAGACTATTTTGTAGTAAGTATATATGATAACATATATATAATAATATATTTGTTTGTTCTGTGTCTGGGCCTGAAAAGTATGTATATAATTATTCTTATCTTATATCTATAAGTATTATAATTCTTTTTTGTCTGACTTTAAGAATCTTTGTCATTCTTCTGTTGCCTGACTTTAGTAACCCAAATGATTTAAGCAACTTAGCTCAGAATCCGATCTATGTATAAAATGTGGTGTAAATATTATGAATAACCGAGCTGGGCAGGCGTGGCCATCGCAGAGCTTAGCTTTAGGATCTGCCTATCCCATTTCTGTCGTATTTGAAAAGGTATAAAGGTATATATACCACTACCGATTTCGGGATCAGTACCTCAGTAACTTCTTGCGACAGTGTGCACTTCAGACGATACACAAAGTCGATAGATAAAAAATATATATAATATATATACCAGTGCAGATGACCTTTTGTATGAGTAGAGCCTTATCTAAGTGGCCTCAGTCTTTCACAAATAATATTCACTCAAGATTCGAACTCTACCTAATGAGCCATCGGGCCCGTCTAATATAGATTTCATATAATAGAATGTCCCATAAGAATTTGATAATACCGCCCGAAGTTACAGACTGAAACTTTTTCTTGGAAATTAGCTGAGATTATAGATCATTCTAACTTCAGAAATTAGGAAGTTTTTTTTTCAGTTTTTATCTCCTATTTCTTTCTTTTGGAGTTTATTCTATCTTTTATATTTGGACATATTGTTGGGTATAATTTACTATTACTTATTATCAAATCTGCTATTTAGTTAAGTTATTTATGCATGAATGGATTAAATACTCAAAATTTTAATATCGAATTTAGTAGATTGATAGTTCATCAGATATTATGACACTATATAATTAGAAATTGTAGCAGTCTTCAAAAAAATTGGTCTAATGTAATCCAAACGTCACCATAAAATGTCTAAAATAAAATACATTTTAAAAGCAGTTTTAAGTTTTAATACTAAACTACATGATCATCACCATAGGAATCATAAAACATCCAGCACTTGCCGATAATTGCCATGCTGGGCAAGCTCGGTGGTTAACACATAGTGCTACTTGACAAATAGCATACATTGACATGACTTTGAGGTAAGTCGTTTAAAGCACAGCGTTGCGGACATAGGACTAGGGGAATCACAAATATATTACTAAAATACATATATTCAACACCCAGATACAGAACCAACACAAATATCATCATATAGATAACTGTCCACGGTAAGGATAGAACCCATGATCTTTGGCGTAAAAGTTAGGACAACTACCATCTGCACCATCTTACCCGTCAAATGAGAAATACTGTGGTTCCTCTCTATCCTGTTGCATTTGAGCTACCTTGCTTCGGATGGATACACCGCCATCTGTCGCTTCCGATATCTAATCTACACTGCCCCACGGCTGAGAGGTTCCCTATATTCATTTAATGTTTTTATTTATTTATTTACTGAACTTTATTGCACAAAATACTACAAATTGTGCAAATGGCGGACTTAATGCTAGTTGGCATTATCTCCCAGTCGACCATTACACGAACCGAAATAGATAAACGTTACATAGATATTTGTATAAATAAACGCAATAAATACATATGATAGTTGCTTCTTTTTGGAAATTTTTTTAGTAACTCTTTGAACTATAAAAATATTATTCAAAACAATAAATAAGAAAGTACAAACAGAATTTCATAACAACATTTCTCAATAAAGATACAAGCAGAAGCATACATGACGTTTATTCTCATCCAATTTGTCAACAAATACTGTCAGTGTCCGATCGTACATCTGTTGCCCAAACAGCGACCTTTCTCCCACTCTAAGCGAATGTATCACGGCGGGAAATGGCAGAGAAAGTTGATTAAGGCCAATAGCAAACACGACGTGGTTAGAGATGGACCGGAGATGTTATTCGACCTATTTCAAGGTTCAATCAGCGGCAAGATCTCAACCGGGATGAATAATATCTTACAATTTTGGGTTTAAGCTTTCCTTGCTGATAACGTTAAAATATTTTTACTGGTTAAGCCCCGAAAGCAGAATATAAATAGGTCAAAAGTAAACTGTAATTTTCAGGTTGAGTTCTATGAAGTTTATTTTTTTATATGATTTAGTCAACAGTCAAGCATGAGGCCAGTATGATATCACGCGTTACCGCAACGATGATACACTCGTACTATCACAAGGATATCACTAGCGCGTTGCCAACTTTGTGACTTGAAGACATTAGCTGAATAATTAACTGCCTCTTTCACTCTTCAAACCTGAACACAAGAATATAAACACTGCTATTTTGCGGTAGAAATAGGTGCGAGTGAGGTACCAATGCAGACCACCTTTGTATAAGGTCTACCTCATACAAATGTCCTGCTATCTTTATTCCCCGTTTTAAAAGGAATCCCTGAGCAAAATTTCAAGTTTCTAACCCTTATTCTTAGACTCTGTATTAATTTGTCAGTCTTTCAGACAGTTTCTCCATGTAAATATACAAATATAAACATTGTTGAGTAATAAGGATTTTTATTTTTCTCTGACCTTAAAATGTATATTAAAATTAATGATGATAATTAATTTATGTGAATTATAGACCTTAAAAGTTTTCGCCTCTCAAATGCCCGCTACAACGGTGGCCGCATCCTAAGATTTTTTACGATATTTTCCTCCACAGATTACTGGGTTCTTTAGCTCATCCTGTCCGAATTCGCTCTCGTTCCAGCATTAAAGGGGATGAAGGGGATTACAGTAGATAAGATTTAAGATTCTAGACGTAAAAATCTTATAATACGCTTTGTAAATAAGTAAAGTAGTAGGTTATGTAGGGACAAAACAAGAGAGTGAAAATATACCGTTTCGTATTTTATTTCACTGTTATTTTTTGGACCTGGCATAGTCTTGAGTCTTTATCTTTTGGGACTAATAGATAACATAGTATTTTTAGTTAGTTTACTGTTAGTATAAATTTATTTTTAAAGCCTTTACAATCTTTAAAGGTTTTCGAATCACCTGGTGCCAGCAAACTCGATAGATCGAATAACTAATACTCAATTATCTATCTATTGCAGTTATAGGGTCAGATACCACATCGGTAGTGTTGCTATGTGCCAATTTGATTCCCAGCGAATATAAATATGTATGTGATGAATATATGCATCTGTCCTGTCTTGCTTGAACATATTTAACAATGTTTTTAGGTATTGAATTAGAATTCTCTCTATTGTCTAAAGTCCGCAATACCAGTGCTTAGAGGCACTTACACACATGAAGTTAGATCAATGTGTGAGTTATTATTATAATAAAGTTTTTTTAAATGAATTTTTCAGGTTCAGGTTGCCGTGGAGGACTGTGTACTAATAATACATGTGTATGCATCAAGTGCACTTTTATATTTATAATCTATATAATAGAATCTGGCTGATAAGTGTCTGATAGTTGTAAAATTTTTCTCCCTATGCTGCTTATTGCCGCAGGATCGCGCTATACGGAGGCCGCATACAACCAGTCCTTCAAAGAATCATTTGTGACGGCAGTGGTCATCCTACGACTCATAAGATAATGAAGCCAAGGCCATATATACGTATGTACGGTATCTATGTTTGTAAACTTATTGAGTAATGCTAAATATATAGATAATAATGTAATTATAATTTAAAAAATATATATTCAATAAATAATATTCATTCATATTCAATACATTAAAAATATGTTTAATATAAAAAAAAAACAATCTGCAATGCCCTGACCGGGCCATGTTAAGTAACATTTTAACATCAATATTTAGAATCTCTCCCACCTTTTTATTAATGTGTAACTAATATATGAATATGTGTTCAGTTTTTAAGCAAAACAATTTTAAATTCATCCATATATGACCCCTTTGTCCCATCAGGGTAAGCCGAGACTATGGATGTCTACTTGTCACGATCTTGGCAAACCTCTCTTGCTTCCCTTACTCGCATTAGTCTATTCATTCTTGGTTCTTCTGACCTGGCCCTTCTTTAATGCCTCTTCTACCTGGTTAAGATATGTTCACCTCGGTCGTACTATACCAACTTTTCAATTCGTTTCCGCTTTATATATTTGCAGTAATTCTACTTACATCCATCCTTTCTATATGTCCAGTTTTTATTATTTAAAAAATATTTAGTATCCTTAACTGCAATCATACTCGATACGAATAGATCAGTAGCTATTACATGATAGTGAGACTTATATTACATGATAGATACTGTAAGGTACCGGCAGAATAGAATAGTACCCCCCACTGCACCAGATGTCGTAAGAGGCGACTAAGGTACCAGAACCGACAGATGGCGGTAAATCCAAGAGAAACAGTGCAGCTTAAATGCTCAGGGCGGAGATAGGTAGCAGCATCCCTGTCGCAACAGCTGACAGCAGACTCCCATTAGCTGTAATAATGACGAAGGTGATTTGTGTTCGTCTTGTGACAACTTATCAAATATATATATATATTAGAAGAATAATTATTCGACGTTCGTGCGTTATGATTCGTCTGTCGTCTGATATTTTTAATACAAATGCTTTAAGCGACTTATCACGGAGTTAGGTCAATGTATGAAATCTTGTGGGACTTTATATTAAATATATTAAATATATATATACTCAATTTTTGTTATCCCAAAAAACAGTAGAATGAGTGCTTGGCAACGACAATCTTGAATTTTTCCGATATTATTCAGAAATGTGTAGTATTTCAACTTGGAGTAACACTATGATTTCCCTAAAGGCACAGGCTGCCTCCTAATTTTGACTGCCTCTAGAATTCTAAAACGTGTGTGACGTTTGCTTATTTCATCAACGGAGTTTCTACAGCGGAATGGTTTTCTTTCTATTCAATTGTCCAATTTTCCAATGATTTTATTTTAGGTAGATAAATATAAATTTATAGCTTTATAATTATGTGTAGTTATGTATATAATGAGCATATCTAAAACTACACTGATATTATGAAGAGGAAACTATGTATTTTTGTATATTTCATACAAATAAACTTAATAACTACTAAACAAATTTTAATAATTCCTTCGGCTTTGATTTTTACTTAAAAAAAATAGGATCTTTACAAAATTTTCTATAATGGTTCTATAAAGGTATGAAAAAAAATGTCATACAAGTGAGGGTAGTTTTTGTATCTAATCATTTTGTTAGGTTAGTACAATCTTCTCCTTACTAACTTCAAACAGAAGACATTTCTTGCTGTAAGATTTTTCATCCTGTATCGGGTCGTGGGTACAAGATTTTCAAGACTATGATCACTTTTAGGCAATCCATATATGTTTAACCCAAATGTTTAAAACAATTGTTCACTCGTTATTGCTTGTTATTTATATATTTTTACGTAAAGCAAAAATGTGTACCTTTTTTAAATAAATTGCGGGAACGAATGAACACGAAATTTGACATTCAAAAAGTAATTTAAACCAATATAGAGTTTTGTTATACAAAATGCACAATAAAGCATTGCTGTTTGTATAACGCAGTGATATACTAACTTTACCAAGTAACAGAACCCGCAGATGGTAGTATAGCTATCTGAAACAGTAGGCAGCAGTATCTCTATCGCGAAAGCTACGCTCTCCGATTGACGCTTGCCCAATTATGGGCAAATTTCCCCTTTCTTGGGGAGGCCTATGTCTAGTAGTGGACTTCCAATAGCTGATGTGATGATACTTAAATTAATTAAACACTAATCACCATTTGAATGAAAGAGTTTACTTAAATGACGAATACCAGGCGACCACTAGTTGAAACAATCATGCTTTTTGCTAAACCACAAATGTGTCAATGACAAATAAAGCTTAATCCAAATTCAGAGGCTCCCCACGGCTGCAATAAATGTAAGGTCCTGTTATCGCATCCCTTCGGAACCTTTAGTCCCTTCAAATTGCCTATTGGATTGAACGGGTAACCTTACTAAAGAAATTCTATTAGGATGTTTTTTGCAAATTATTGCGAGGAGAAATTTCACTTTGTATGTACGTTTATCAAGAAAACTTATCTGTGTCGATCGACTTCTTTAGATTTTTTAATTAGACCAAATCATTAAAGAAGCATAAGGTCCACGTCACCGCCAGCATCGCCGTAGGCTCTAGACGCTCGTATTATCACTGTGAAGATATTATGTCACATTTACTCAGCAATGCCGTAAGGTACCGGCAGAATAGTATAGTACCTTTCTCTGTTACAGGACTCGTAAAACATGACGAAGCCAACAGACAGCGGTATATCCATCCGTAACAGAATAGCTCAAATGCAAAGAGCGGGGATGGGCAGCAGCATCCCCGTCTCTAAGGTACAGTAGCTATGTTCAAAATCCCCACTTCTGGGGGAGGCCGTGCCAGGCAGACGTGGTGATAATCACAGAGGGCGGCGTCGTAATGGAAATGCTGCTCTCCACCCTGACCCCATTGCATTTGAGCTACTCTATTTAGGGTGGATTTACCGCCATCTATTGATTACCTCTTGCATATGGTATGGTGTTAAAAATTCTAATGACAATGGATATAATTCACTTTTTCATTCATTCATGATCTGTATCATCATAAAATAATAACTCCTTATGCTCTTTATCTAATGCTAGAGATCACTTGAATCTCTGAGAGACCCAGGCGAGACTAACAGCGATGTCGGATACTTCTAAGTAACTTAAATTACATTTGATGGAAAGAGTTTGACTTGAAAGTTCAGAATGATCCAGCCTGGGCCTGAACTTAACGGAACAAGTATGAAGAACAAGTATGAAAAAACGATATGGAATACTGCATGCACTCATTAGAGAGTCCGCGTTACTGGTCTAGGATGAGTGTGTATGTGTGGTGAATACAGTATTCTTTAATATAAAGGGTAAATTCGTAAATGGATGCAAAACCTTGTTCTATTTTTATTCTAGAGAAAATAATTGTCAAGAATTCAAAATAAACCGATTTCACCGACACAAAGTATAGAAATAATAATTTTTCTTTGGTGTTTTATTACATAACTAATATTGATACGGATTCCAGAGTAAGTATTCTTCCATTTCCTCGTTCCATATAACTTTGTTACCATGTTAATCTTCATTTATATTTGTTATTTAGTTAACAGCAAAAATTTTACATTGTCATCACACGTTGTGTGCATGCATAATCAATATTTTACGGTGGGGTATAGTTGCTCCTGTTGTGTTACGTATCTGAAATGTGACTGAAATGGAGCCAATAGACGCCAAAAGATGATAGCTTATTAGAGCTAAATGGGAATTGCTTCTCTTTGTGAACCTCTGCTCTATAATACATTTTGGCCTAGCAAGGCAATTAAGACAAAATTGGTGTTAATAAATTATTTACGGGACCGATATGGTTAGAATGGAATAGAAAAAATCCCCTAATAATGACCCTATTCAAGATCTTAGAGAGCTCTATGCCTAGTGACCATTATGATCACTATCCGATATTTCATTTTGATTATTTGTGGGTAAATTAAATGAATTAGTTAGTATACGTCCACTGAGCTTCCTTTAAAAGTGTACAAGATCAGGGCATAAAATAGTAAATCATCTTGTCATCATCAGGCCTGTGTCCCATAAGTGTAGGCAGTAACTATGAATCTCCACTTGCTACAATCTTGGCATACCTCCCATGCTTTCCTTATTCGCATTAGACCATTCATACATGCTCTTTAATTCTTGATACTTTTGACCTTGCCATTTTTTAATACCTCTTCTACCTCGTTAAAGTATATTTGCGTAGATCGTTCTATATATTCTATTCACTTCCGCTTCTTCTTCATTTCATATTCAATATTATATCACAATAATTGGTAATTACATTACAAGCTAGATTTTATCTTCAATTTCTCTTGTCAGAAATCTCCAAAGGGATCATTATTAGATGATTTTGCTAGTTATTGATACACGGAATGATGCGGATGCAACGGAAAGATTTCTGTTTATCAACATCCTGTTGGAATTGAGCTTCGCCGTTTACATAGATTTATTGCCATCTGCCGCTTACGACACCTGGTACATAGAAAGGTAATATTGACATAGTTAACAATAAATTTTTCAATTGGTCATCTATATAACACAATAATAATAATAATAACTTTATTAAACAACAAAAGGAAACTTAAACTAAAATACAATTTGATACTTAAGTACCTAAACTAGGTCTAGCCTGTTCTTATAGACACCTATGCTCTGTAATGTGCAATAAATGTAATTCACAAAATTCGCTTTAAATTGATATTATACTGCAAGTATAATTCGCTTTAGAGTTAAAAGAATTGAACAACATTCTCGGAATTACTTTTGAATACTTCTATTGGGATGGTGAACATTTTATACATCTATAGATACGATTTGTCTAATAAAAGTTTGGAAAAATTCCAATAAGTTTTATATGAATCTTCTGCAAAGTCTCTGAAGTTTCTACGCAAATATTTGTATGTAGGCATCTAATTGTTTAACGCCAAGTGCTGATATTTAATTCATTGACACAAGTCTAGCATCATCAATTCCATATAAGGTCGTACAATATATATGATTTCTTTTGTCACAAATATAGTAATAATAATATAAATGACCACACAACATGAACATCATCTTCATTGAATTGACTACTGACGTGGGTACCGACAAAAATAGAATAGTACCTCCCCTAATACCAGGTTGCGTAGTATGCAGTTGAGGTACCAGAACCGAAAGATGACTGGACTCTCAGAAACAACACAGTTTTAATGCAACAGAGCGGGAATGCGTAACAGCATTCCCGTCACAAAGATCTGCAATTACTGGTTCGCCTGCTATTATGGCTAAAATTCCCCTTTTTTGGAGAGGACTATGTCCATCAGAGGACGCTTTACGGCTCCCATGATAATGACTTGGGACTCGAACCTTGTAACCTTTTAATATTACCTCACATTAGTCACACATTAAAATATCCTAGCTTATGCTCCAGTCACAAGCCAAGAGTGTTAACGAGCCATATAGAATCTAACACTGAATATACTATGTGGCTGATTTATATTTCTTACCTGAGTCATTTTATACACTTTCTTGGTTAAGTTTAGTTTATTCTTAATGTATTGTTCTTTACTTTGTACGGCCTGGTACGGTGAGAATAGTACATCCCTCTGTGCCAGGTGTCGTAAAAGGCGACTGAGGTGTCAGATGGCATATCCATCCAAAACGATGATCTGATATACAGGGCGGGATCTGCAGTGGCATCCCTGTCGCAAAAACTGAGTTCTGCGATTGCCTTGGTAAGTTTGGCAATTGTGGGCAGGATTTTCTTTTCTCTCAGTGGCTGGTATAATGATTGTTCTTTATAGATATTTATTCTTAGACTGTTAATGCACTTCGCTCGGCCTTCAACCTGTAATAGAAATATGAGCGTTGTTCTTTGGAGTGAGAGATAACTGAGAGTGACGTACCAGATCTTTGTATCAAGGAGCCGTACGTATGTAAAATAAATATTTGATTGTTTCTCTGTTTAAAAAAATCAATTTGTTTCAGCTGTCAAATTAAACTTGAAACTTCATCTATTTAAACAAGTTCATTTTTTTTCGTGCCTTGAGGTACCGGAAAAAAATAATAGTACCTCCCTCTGCACCAGGTATCGTAAGGAGGACTAATGTACCAGAACCGACAGATGGCGGTATATCCATCCGAAACAGTGCAGCTCAAATGCACTGGGCGGGGATAGGCAGCAGCATCCCCGTCGCTTGCCCAGCCTCTTTTCCTGGAGAGGCTTGTGTCCAGCTGTGGACTTCCAATGGCTGGTATGATGATGAATTATTTCCAGTAAATATTAGCTACCATATTAGGATGCGAAGACCTTCCTTTGTAGTATTTTCCTTTGAATCTAGTTTTATCAAACCACTTTTACAAACTTTTAATGTACGTAAAAATGATTTATTTTAAGCATGTTTAACCGAGTTGATAAATATTTTAGTAGTTACAAGGAAATATAAAAAGTTATAAGTTTATTAAATTTTCCCAAGAGCAAGATTCTCATAAAAGCTTTAGTGTACGTAACACGGTATATATTGACGTGAAAGGCTCACAATGCCACAAAATTAAATAAGAATTGAGTGGGTTCTTGATGAAATGTTATACAAACGAATGATATAGACCACGACTATAACAATATATATATATTTTAGTCAGGTAACGGTAGAGTAGAATAGTACCTTCCACTGCATCAGTGACGTAAGAGGCGAGTAAGGTACCAGAACCTACAGATGGCGGGATATCTATCCGAAACCTCCTTTCTTGAAGAAGCATTTATCCAGCAATGGATTTTTAACAGCTGGTATAATAATGATTGTATGTATATAAATGTGCCAAGTAAAATTTGGTCAGTTTTTTGACCAACGGCGATCCCTCAATAGGCAAGGCACGACTCTAAGACACTTCGACTGACCGTCGAGATTGCCAAAGGACAACTGTTGGTACACATAACATATAGCAGGACATTCTATTGGAATCAATCATTAGGAGCTTTGCAAATAAATAAGAATAATTATAATAAGCCTAACAGCTTATTTATGAGCAATACCTGCACACTCCTTGATAGTTTTGCTATGCGTATCAGTGAGGCATGTAGCAGTTTCATTATCATCATCACTATCATTATATTACCCGTAGGACGCTAACTGGCCGTGCTGGACGTAGGGGAGGCCTAAGTAGTTTCCAATAGGTCAGGTAATATGTGTACTATCAGCGTGAAATTGTGGACTTAGTTGCGTGCTCTACTATGCGCTTGCCGATACGTAGAGAATTTCAAATCCTTACGACTCCATTGTCCGTCGTTTCCACGCGGTAAGTGTTCTGTCCACTACCATTTAAACTTACTAATCTGCCGGGCTTTTTCAGACACTTTGGTTTTTTTACGGATCTCCTCATTCCTGATGCAATTGTGAAACGAGACTTGCCCTCTTCATAGCTTTCTTCATCATCCTTACATCTTCATTTTCGGTTGAATAATAATGTTAATAGTTAACGTTTCACTTTCACGTTTCACGTTTCACTGCAGCAGTTTCGTCATCATCATCACATCTACTATTGGAAGTCGACTACTAAATATAACTACCCAAAAAGGGGCAAATATGCACATAATTGCCGCGCTGGTTAAGCATGCGCATGAGCAATCGCAGAGCGCAGCCCCGCGACAAAATGCTGCTGCCCTTCTCCATCCTGTTTTATTTGTCTACTGTTACAGATGGATATACCGCCATCTATCGGTTCTGCTACCTCAGTCGCCTCTTACGACACCTGCCGGTATCCCCCGACATGTTTAAGTGGATATAAAGTACCGTATTTTTGTTTCTACTAAGCATATTTTAGAATACAGATTTAAGGTTCTCTCTCAACTGAAAATACCTTTAGGCTTAGTCTATATTTTCTTGGTATAAGCTGTAAGCAAATTACTAGCAAGGTGAAGCGTGTAATGTTTAATTAGCGAACACATCAGGTTTCGTTTTAAGTGCAGAATGCCTTGCGCTAAAAGTAATTTAAGCTTTTATGACATCCTGCTACGTAGCTATCAGTGTACTTTTATGTTGCTGTTCACATTTTCCTGTTGTCTGAAGTCCTCAAGCATAACTAATATAGTATTGTAATAAAATGGTAATTATTATATAATTAGGCGCGATCGGAGTCCAAGCAAAATGACAGCTAAAATGATATAGTAAGGGATGATAATTTAATTTTATTAAAGAAGTAAGGCGACAATTTGTTAATTTATTAACTTCTAATCAACCCAACAGACATTATCAAGTCTGAACTGGTAAATGATTATCATGAAAAAATATAGCCACAATAAATTGAACACTAATAGCTAATAAATCATTCGAACCGGTCCAGTTGTTAAGAAGATCATCCCGGGCAATTTTTATATATGTATTTATTTTTTATATATATTTATATATATATATATATATATATATATATATGCATATATAAAATTTCTGACCTAGGTCTTTTACAGTCTTTTCAGTCATAGCCATGTTCAATACTTTAAAAGCGGCCATTTTAAAATCTCTCAGATTTCCGCACATGGACGGAAACAACGAAACAAGAAAATCGGACGGAAACAAGAAAATCGCTATTGTTATTGTTATTTACACCTTGAAACACATTAAACATATTTCATTTGCGTCAATTCAAGTTTATAGTGTTATAGGACAAGATTTACATCAATTTGATGTTGGCGCATTTGTTAGTGTCCCAATCATTCACCAAGGGTTGTAGGGTCGATTTCCACCCAGGACAAATATTTATTAGATGAACATTTATATTTAGTCTGTGTCTGCGTGTTCCAATATAATATTTGTGACTTCTCAGTTATCTGATGTCCGTAACATAAGTAGTCCGTAACTGGCATATGCGCCACGACTTTCAGAATCTGTATATATCTGGATCTGTGTAAGCTGCACTGTTTCGGATGGATATACCGCCATTTGTCGGTTGAGGTACCATAGCCGTCTTTTACGACACCTGGCACAGGGGCTACTATTCTATTTCGGATCATTGCAGCAACACTTGCAGCGGTTAGACCTCATACAAAGGTCGCCTGCACTAGTACCTTACTCTCAACTATTTATTATCAAATATCAGAGTTATTACTGTATTTCGGATTGAAAGATGAAAAAAGCAGTAGAATGACTGGGTAATGTAACATAATACTTTAGTGACAAGGTTGGCAATACTGGTACCCTTGAAATATTGCGATCGTCTATAGGCTGCGGTGACGCTAACTATCACACTAGTTTATTTGTCGATCAGGTTTATTAAAAGAACTATCATAACCTTACTAATGCATTAGTGTCAGATTTCAAAGCCCTATTCCTATTAAAGTTCAATGTATTTAAAAGCCAAAGTATTAGTTTTGCAGCCTATGTAGGTGTCCCTAGATTCATTTATAACAGGCTAAGCCCCCATAATCCGCAGGCTAAACGCCAGATTAAGGGCAGGTTTACTTTAGAACTAATACCGTTTCGGGGCCTAGGTGATTGGAGCATCTGCAAAGTTTCTGAAGAAGTATTATTTCTAAAGATGATTATTCATTAAAATATTATGCGAGATGTCTTCGCAACTATTAATTAAAAAAAAATGAGTTGTATTTTTATTTATGTACTTATTAATATGTATTTTATTATTATATGGACATATATAGTGTTAGTATTTAATTTACTTTACTTTGTATTCATGAAATGGTGATACATATCGAGCTGCCCTATCACATTTTCTTCGTTTATGTCTATCTAAAGGTCGACGAGCGAAAAGTCCGCCAATTGTATTATAATTTATATTTTTATATTTCGTTATGCAATTTTCTGTGTACAATAAAGAGGAAATTAACATTAATATTAATACTTATTATATAAAGCTATTTTCAAAAAATTACTAAAAGTATTTTCACACAAAGGTTATCTGCATTGCCTGAGGGTTACCTCACTCTCACCTACTTCGACTGCCAAATAGCAGTGTTCGCATTGTTATGTTCCGGTTTGAGGGATGAGAAAAGCAGTGTAAAAACTGGTTTATGTGACATAATGTACAATGTTGGCAACTTCTCTAATGATATCCTTGAAATAAAACAAGCGTCTATAGGCTGCAGTGATGTTGCGGAACGAATGTTGCTTGTTTGTTGAATTAATATTATAAAAAAAGACTGCTGTTGGGACATAGGCCCAATCGATTTTAAGTAACATCAGTCAATAAGGATTCTGTCCATAACGTGTTGTAAGCGAGCGTGTTGCAATGGCTGATATGATATGTAGAAGTATGTATGATGTTGTAGGAGTATACAAAATTATAAAATATTTCTATTGGTGAGGTAATTACCTAAACCGGACCAGTGGTTTTCAACCTATTTGTTGCGAGTAGAAACACAAATCTATTTTTTTTGTAGTATTAATATAACACTGACATGAATATATACATGTTTATGTGTATGTGTGTATGAGTATGTTTAGTATATATACAAATTTATGTGTGATATATACTATTTTTAAGTCGTAACAAATAAAAATTACAAATTTATATGTTTACCAATGGTAATTTAAAAAAAAACAAAGTAATGTGTAAAAGCTAAATAAACTAAGTCTTCAAGCTGTATAAAATAGAACAAATGCAAATAAAAATATAAAGTTAATAAAAGTGCCTCCATCCAGATAACAACTACGCTCACCGCACTTTACATCTGTGGTTTTTCATATCAGCTAGTGTTTTTTGTTTATCTCGATAATTATTTATTAGTATTTGTTTACGCTTATCTATTATTGTTTTCTCTTTAAAGCTATATTAAACCGTATACCGCTATCTACAGGTTCCGGTTGCAGCACCTATGTCGCCTCTACGACACCTGGTACAGAAAAGACAACCTAATGCTTAAGGAAGGCTTTAAAATCAGTCATAAACCCAAATAGAAATTTAAGCAGTGAATGCGCGTGTTGGATAATTATTAAATAAATTTTAGGCATCATCACGTTTATTCAATTCTGATCCTAATGTGGGAGTTGTGATGTGTGTGTGTTTTCCTAATGTGGGATTGTTATGAAATAATTTTCACTTTCAACCCTGACCTAACATCAAACAAAAACTTGTTGTTCCTTGTGTTTCATCTTGCCATCGTCATTACCATATCAGTACCAGTAGAAAGTCACTGCTGGACATAGGCCTATTTTAGTCAAGGTGGGTTTGGTTCATAACTATCGTAGTCTACTAGTCTACCTAGTAATTAGTCACCATATCCACCAATTCAGGACATTAAAAAAAAAGTTCTAGACTGACCACAAGTTAAGCATTTATATACGAACAATATATACCGAGTTCTTTATTACATATAATCATGATCATATCAGCCGTAAACCGACTATTGCTGGTCATAGTCCTCTCCAAGAAACGGAGAACTAATAGTCGCACTGGGCTAGCGTGGTCGCATTCGCAGAGCGTAGCCTTGCGAAGGTATTGCTTCTGCCCATTCCCGTATTATTGTCTTTGAGCTACAATGCTTCAGATGGGTGCATCCATCTGCGCGCTATCTGTCGATTCCGGTACCTCAGTCGCTTCTTACGACACCTGGTACAGGGAAGGTACTGTTCTACTCTGCCGGTACTACACGAAGTTTTTGATGAAGGCGACTTATTTTAATAGCTATAACATTTTCGTCAAGGTTCAATGGCACCCTAAAATGGATTTAATGATTAGATAGATTGTAATATAAATATTTGGAATGAAGAAGAGATAATGAAAAAAATGAAACGCTTCTAGGCGGTATTAATCTTCCTATCCTACCTGTATTATAAATTTTATAGGAACAGATGGTTCGTCTATCCGGAATTGAAACACTGCATAAGCATTTTGTTTAACTTTTTACATTTTTTATTCAACGTTTCGGTTACCTAACGGTAACCGTGTTCAATATTAACAAAAAATTCAGTCAGGATTTAAAAGTTACAATTACTATCCTCAGCAATATTTATTTATTTTAAGGCTATTAATTTTTTGCATTCCCATCCACGCAGTAGGTGCTAATGGTGTCTAGTAATATGGTAGTATAAAATTAAAAACCTATAAATAATAAATAAAAATATGTGAATTAAAAAAAATGTGTTTAAAAAGCTGTTAAAAAGGCAATTTTATTAAGAGAAGTAAGCGTGTAAATGTAAAAAAATATTATAATTATTATTTAGTTCATAAATTTAAGCTGTTTAAAATGTATTATTATTATTTTCTGTGTTATTGAAAGTACTATCATAACCAAATTTGTCTCAATAGTTTTGTTTGAGTTAGAGAGACTACTCGGGACAGATAAACTCATACCTCTAAACTGTATCGCAAACTTAATTCCATATGTTGTCATTTTATTTATTGAAACATCTGTAAATTATATTATTTGGTGTTTCATAAAATGTCATTCGGTAATTTAAAATGATCCTCCCAAATGATTGCGGCAGCCAACGTTGATGAATTATGCAAATTCCCACGTCAAATTTTGGATTCGCGGTTTCTCATTACCTTGATATTAGAAAAGACCGAGGCGTGCGTTACTTAATTTGAAAAGGCTGGGGGTAATTCAAATTTCACGGGATTTCTCCGAAACTTAATTGGGATTAAAAGTAGCTTATGACCTTTCCTAGAATTTAAACTATTCGATTATAAAATACCATAAAAACACATAACCCAGTTAAGCTGTGAATGCATTACAAACATACTGTATTAACAAATCAGTCTGCTGACAACCATAAAGCTGAGATGAAGACTTGAAAATAACAGCAGTGACTGCACGCACTTGCCAGCGAGTGCGGTATAATCATTTACCACTAGTGTGCGTGTTATATAGTTTGCGTGTTATCAGAGAGAATCTTTGTTTTTATTCTACTGACCTGGCAATGGAGTAAGTACTCTAGAGTATTTTTAAAGATTCTTTTTTATATTACAATGCCAACGAACAAATATATGGCCCATTTATAGGTAAACTTGACAGCTTATAGACGCTTGTGTCATAACAAAAATACTACTAGCTTGGTGCAAATCCAGTAAGTTGAATCAATTATGACACATTATTCAGAAATTTTACTGACTCTCTCACCCCTCAAACCGGGATACGGCAATGCGAACACTGCTATTTGGTAATAGAAAACGAGAGGGTACCAATAGAGACGACCTTCAATCGGTCTGCCTTTAGCAAAATATATCTTTAGAAGCCACAGCCTCGTAAATGGGTGTTAAATTACATTACCCAAGCATTTTAAAGGTCCCAATAGCGTATTGCCTTAATATACCGGCAGAACAGAATAGTACCTTTCCTTTACCAAGTGTCATAAGAGGAAACTTAGGTATTAGAACCGTCAGATGGCGGTGTATTCATCCAAAATATTGTAACTTAAATGTACAGGGCTGGAATGGGCAGCAGGATCCTCGTCGCCAAAGTTGCGTTATGCGATTGTCAACATGCTTGCCCAGCGTGAAAATTATGCGCAAGATTTGTCCCTCTCTTGGGAAGACCTATGTTCAGCAGTAGAATTCCAATGGCTGGTATGATGATGTATGACGTTATGGTTTTAAGGGGTCTTTATTTGAAATGGTTTCATTTGCAACATACTTTAAGCATTCGCTATTTCTTATAAAGCCGCGTTTAACGGCTTTTAAACGCCTTATATCTTTTATTTACATTTTTATTTGACGTTTCGATTATCGTAATATTCGTTATCAAGTTTCATAAATGTAAATAGGTTTATTTTTGAAAATATAAATTTAAATGTTATTATTTATGTAGGTTATCTTTAGTGTGATATATATAGGTTATTATGTTTTATTGATTTTGGATGTCTAAATAGTGTGTCAATTTAGTAAAACGTAACATACTTAATACTACTCACTATAGGCAAAAATTTGTGTTGTGTTTGTCTTGTTAGCAATTAATATTTATTTTATACGTCGAAATTTTGCCACTTCCAAGTTTTGGGTTGTTCAAGCTCAAATTAAGCTGATTTTCTTTTCTTGTCGTTGAATTAAATAATTCATTATATTCGACATTCATACATTAATGGATGCTTTCATTAATAATAATAAATTCAAACAACATCTCATACATTGACCTGTAAGTCCTGTAGTAAGTCGCTTAAAGCACTTGTGTTACGGACGCCAGAAAACAGATAAATCACAAATATACTACTTAATTACATATTTTAAGACCCAGACACAGAACAAACACAAATATCATCATTTAAATATTTGCTTTGGGTTGGAATCGAGCCCACGACCCTTGGCGCACAACATAAGATTACTACCGTCTGCGCTAACGGGTCATTCCTTCGTTCATACAAACGACCATCAATTAATTCAATTATATATATTTATTATCTTAAACGAAACATAACATTATAACAACACTAGATATAAACAGAATGATTTTCACTTAATTAATTAACTAGTTTTTATTTCATAAAAGCCATCAGAATAATATCCAAAAATATGGTAAAGAAACGTAAGCAAAATACAGCTGACTTTTGCTGGTCCAAACTCTTTTATATTAGATAATTATGAAAACATTATTATCCAATATTATTTTTTATCAAATCATTTTTATTTTATAAATTTGGTTAAAATTTTCTTTAACTGTATAATATTATGAATATATAGCCGTAGGTCATTAAATGTGTTATATATAATTGATTACTACCCTTTTCATTATACATTACTATATTAGGTTTCTCCCAATCTTCCAGGTTTTTACGAAAACGAACCCTAAAATCATTAACAGCGAAGGTCAAGAATGCAATAAAGAGCCGAACGGTACATTTCAGAGCTCCGCCCCAGCAGTTTATTTTTTGTAAATAGAAGGTTCTCGAGTCAATTAAGACGAGTTCCGTACATAATGAAACTCTGCCAAATTGATGCTTGAAATGTCCGGTGAAGCAGTTGGCTGAGTAATAGCGCGAAGATAAAAAAAATGTGGATTATTATTGTCTATTAAATTGCCATTGCATTGGTCCCATACTCGCACCAATTTCTACCACCAAACACATTGGCGAACACTGCTTCACATTGTATTACGGTCTGATGAAGAATGAAAGTTTTGGTTACTTACATAATATCATTAAGTCACAAGGTTTGTATCTATAGGCTGCGGTGATACTTGCTATCTATCACACAGACTGTATGCTTGTTTATCAAACTGAATAAAAAATTCGTTGTATAAATCTAGCAATTAAGGATATGAAATAAATTTATAAATATTGACTAATAGTTATGAAAACCGATATTATCTTTTGGAACATCGCACCAAAAAAGTGGTTTTCTGTAAAAACGAGTATCATACGAAAATTTGAATCTAGAACGTACTGTTTTAAACACCACGGCATTTTCAAAACCGGCCAGTAACATGTACAAATGATTGAAATCATTTTGGTACCATATTTTTTTAAAGAAGAATTAAAATCAAAACCGCCCGTTTTTTTGCAAATGAGTGTATATATATATATAAAACTTAGTGCATCTTTGGCATAGGTTGAAATCATATCTCGCTCCATTTCAAGCCGCGACTGCACCCACATAGCCGCCGAAGGTTAGTTTGTTCGTTAATTTTTCCTTCAAAGTAATTATTATTCATGTTAAGTGAATAGCCACTGAATAACATGATCAATTTTCATCTAAAAGGAACCCTTCTATTCATAAGACGGTTGTCGGATACCGCACGATTTCGTTAAATATTTGTATTTCATGATGATATTTGTTTTTATTATCTTCTTGTCTTCTTTAAAACGACGAGCCCGTTTTAGCAGTTGGTAGTACTCCTTCGTTGTGCACCAAGGATCTGATTTGATTTCCATCCAGGTCAAACATTTTTATGATGATATTTATGTTTGTTTTGTATCTGGGTGTTATATATATGTATTAAATTATTATATTTGTGGTGCCAGTGCTTTTTGATATCTGTGTTACAGAGTTCGAGGTAAATTACTTCGGAGTCAGATCAATGTATGAGATGTGTAAATTATTATTATATAACTGTTTGAATATTGGCTAACAAGGCCCAAGGTCTGACACCATATTAGTGTGACAAAATTCATCATTATTATCATAGCAACGTAAATGTCAACGAACATCGGTGAAAAGCGTTTTAGAAATGGGGAATTTTACTCATAATTGTCCCGCTAGTCAGGCGTCGCAGAGCGTAGCTTCACGATGGGCCAGGTTTGCCAGGACTCAATGGCGCTCGGAAGTGATCCTATCTTGGGTGCTAAAGGTAGTGGGTTTGAACTCCACCTAGAACAATTTTTCATGTGATGATATTTTTGTTAGATGTATTTAAGTATGATATACTTGTATATATATACTGAGGTACTGAAACCGACGGATGTATTCACCTGAAACAGGGTAGACCAAAGGCAACAGAGCGGGGATAGGCGGCTGCATCCTCGTCGCGAAGCTGCGGTCTACGAGTAAAATACCCCCTTTCTTGTCTCCACAAGGCGAAATTTGCACTAATCATGACATTTTCTTTCACCATAACATTTGAAATGTCCACTGCTGGACATAGGCCTACGGCTACAGTGGACGTTGTACGGTTGCTATTATGATAATAATGATTGAAGTATTATATTTTTAATTCTTCTGTTGTGCGACGTCCGTAATACAAGAGCTTTAAGCGATTTAACTTGAAGTCAGGTCAATGTATGGGATGTTGTGTGAATTTATTTTTTTAGTTTATTATTTGGTCTATGCTGTTTTAACCGTGTAATTCCTATTACCCTGAAGATAATTAAAACTAAAGGTCTTAACATACATTAGACAAAAACCAACACTGATAGGCAGAAAAATAAATGAAAGAATCGTAAATACTTATAAGTTTTCTCCAGATTTCACTGGGTAGTACTACCAGAGTAAAATAGAGTCATAAGAGGCAGCTGAGGAACTGGAACCAACAGATGGTGTTTGAAACTGCGTAGCTCATATTAAACTGGGTGGGGATGGGCAGCAGTAATCCTGTTGCCAAACTGAGCTCAGTGACAGCCACTATAACTGCCTAGCATAAAAATTATAGGTGGACTTCGAATGGCTGACATGACGATGATTATATTTGAGATTCCTTTGTTGTTTAATGTCCGCCACATGTGAGTAGAGAGGGAGAGAATGAGTTTGAGATTGGCGTGAGTTTATTATTTTTACTAAAATGCTACTAAATCTACTCCCAACATCCGCCGGGCTAAATTCTCATTTCATCACATTCAGCAGGAAATTTCCCGTAATTTAATATACTACATACCATCCCAGAAACAATGATACACAGTTACACTCGCATATATTATATTAGTATGTTTAAAACCTTTTCAAATCTCCAGTCCTCTATCAACAATTCGTTACAGAAAAATCCAATTACATGCTTTGGCCAAAATCAAATAAAATGCCTTATTTAAGTAGGCTCAGTTGTGAGCACTTTAAAAAATCTATGGTCCCTAATTACGACGATGAACGTCATGACCTGATTAGGTCATAAATGTCAGTAAACGTTATAGCAGAGTTATTAACATGGGCTAGAATAGAACTACTAAAAAAATTGCGCAAGAAAAAACATATCTCTAACCACATACATTCAGCTGACTCCCAGGATAAATCGCTCGAAAAACTTGTGCTACGACTATCAGACAACAAAGGAAACCTCTAGTAACTTCAGCAAATTTATGATGTAATGATACATCCATTTACTCTTGCTTTAAAGAAAAGTTTCCTTTATTGCATAATAATAAAAAAAATCAACGCTTTTCATCATCATACCATAGGATTACATGCCATAGGATATCCAGTGCTGGACCTAGGTTTTCTTAACCTAGAACCTAGTATAGAGTAGTGATTTTATCTTGTGCGCTAAAGGCCGTAGTATCGATCCCCACTTAGAACTGAATATATATGATAGAAAAAAAAAGAATATTTGTATTTGTTCTGTGTCTGGGTGTTGTTGTTATGATCATGTCTGATGTCTGTTATCCGTAACACAAGTGCTTTGAGCTCGTATGTATGAAAAGCTCTTATGAGTAAATTTGTTTATTAACAAAAACAACTGAACAATCTCATTGGTCTATTAGTATTTTTTGAAACCGTTTTAAGGGCTGCAATTAGGTCGACAAGTTGTAGGCAATCAAAAACTAGCCTTTACATTTTTTCATTTTAATTATTTTTAAAATATCTTATAAAATCTTTTTTATTTTTGATATCTAGCCTTAATTCAGTTCACCACGTTTCTCCACTGATTCACAAAGTTTGGAGTTCTGTAAATATCACTACACATTATAAAACAAAGTCACTTTCCGCTGTTTGTCTGTCCGTATGTATACTCAAATTTTTAAATTAGATTATATGAACAGAACAATTCAAAAGACAAGTGTAATATGTACACTAATAATTTAAGAGGTTTCCAATGTGATGTCGTAAATAAACAATTTTTTTGTGATTACACTACAAATGCTGGCTGAACTTAATTAATATAATATACTTTATACCCTGAAAAAGTCTACAAAATAGTCCGTGATCGTACATGTTATGATATACAATATTCTAAGTTTTTTTTTTGCAAGTATATAAATAGTGTTAATGTCATATTATAATATTTGACAGAATGCGTGTTAATATGAATTTTTTGAATATTTTCTTTTAAAAACCATCCCGTGGCAATAACAAACATCAACAAAAAATCTGAAATCAGTCCAGCTATTCACGCGTGATGGCGTGACCAAGGGAAATAGGGGTTCATTTTTATATATATATAGATATATATTTTCGATCACAAATTATTTTTTCGTGTTACCGATATTTGTATCAAAAACTAATATAATGCAATGTTTTCTTTTTTTACTTTGACTGAAGGTGGAATTAGCGTGAAAAAAATTTACATTCTCATTTAGGCCAACGTTTGCAACCAATATGGCACGATCGCATCTGTTGTAAGTTATTGGCTGAGGAAATTGGGACGCAATGAAGATTGATGGAGTCACAATCGGGGGAGGTAGCATTCAAGGTTAACACCGATGGTGAATTTAGATAAGGAATGAAATTTGAATCATAGCATGTCACGGATTATCCAGTAAATAGATTATTTTTTTTATGAAGTTATACATAGTGAATCAATAAATGTCAGACTGGAAGAACAAAAGTACTACTCATAAATCAAGTTTTTAGAGTATCTGCATGGGGCTGTCGGGGTGTTGAATGCAGGCCGACAGAATGGTTGGGCATGTGTGGGCTATCTATAGTCTTGTGTACACACTTGACAGCTAAAAAGATATTTTTTTACTTATCTATCTTATGGTCAGAGGTGCTAATTTCACAAATAATACATGATTTATTACTATTTTTTTTATTAATAAACTGATTTGTACCATTGTTTTTTGGTCTAAAAAAAGTCAAAAGAAAAAAATCTAATAGCACATTGGCACAAATGTAGTGATCATATCTTGTGCGTTGGGGGATCTTTTCCACGATGGGTTCAATTACTGCCCTTGACATACATTGATATGATGAATATTTGTGTTTGTTTAGTGTCTGGGTTATAAACATATATTTGTTTTTACACCAAAACGAGCATGCATTGCGTGATATCAAACGTCACTACAGCCTATAGACAGGCGACCAACACAAGGATATCTCTACTGCATTGCCAACTGTTGTGACTTAAAGATATTATGTCAAATTACCCATATTTTTTTCTGCCTCACTCACCTATCTAAAAGGAGTACCTATCCAAACACTGCTGTTAGGCGGTAGAAACAGATGAAAGTCAGGTATCAATTCACACAAACCCTTGCATAAGGTCAACCTCTTGCAAATATTTAAATATTATTTTAACATTATAATCATCAGATATAGATATCAGAAAAAAGTAAATATACTATTAAATTTCAATTACACACACCAAACAACACCGCGATATCCTTTGACATATCTAAATTCAATATGGAGTTACGTCACGTCCTCCTCGCGACACACGCCTCACACAAAACCTTATTAGACAAGACCATCTCAATAACAAAACATACATACTGCTTAGGTATATCGCAGGCGGTGTTTTTTTACGACACAAGCCGCATACCCACCAGATTGACATAGATTCGTGTATTACGACTTTATTACAAGATCCGAGGACCGTGTTTGACGTTTGTTTATTTTTATTTTATTGGTAAACACAACAAGATTACAGCCATAAAAAATGTATTACGGATATCATAATTGCCATAGAACAAACATGTTTACACGGCAAAATTGAGAATACAAGTTGAAGCAGGATTGCCGAAAGGAGTTGTAACAGTAAGCTGTATTATATTTGTCTCATTTAAATATCTCGATGTATAAGGTAGAAAGAAACAGGAGGTCTATACTTATATTGCGTAATAAATAACATTGTGTTACGAGAACGGCGGGTGTGCTTTTATTTGGTGAAACACGAACGCAGCCGAGAAATTCCGAGCGTCAAATACTAGATTTATTATATTTTCTATTATTCAGGCGTTCATTAGTCAAAAATATTTTATATGGTAAATTTTTAAATATTTGTGATCCTTGTTAAAATTCTTGGTAATCGTTGCTGTAATTTTTATACATATTTTTGCGTGCACTACTCATAATAAAACTGGTTGACTGGGAGATAATGCCAACTATGTGTATACATCTTAGTCACAGTCTAGCTGTCAGGGATCGACACAGACTTCTTCCCGTAATAATATGGGGTCCTTAGGGATGAAAAATAAAGTAAAGACCTCGCGGACAAAACCGTGGGCGGACAAAATCTGTATTTGAAGCCTGACATCTTGATTGGATCCTTAGAGTCGTTGATGAGATTAATAAATATTTCTTGCTTAAATTTATTTCAAAAAGATGTTAATTAAGGTAATTAACTTAATTAAAAGTTTGAAGTAATATTATGTATAAAAGTAATTAGTGCTAACGCAATCTACAATTTTTAGATAACACGTGCAATGTTTTTAATATTTTCTTGAACATATATAAAAACATATGATAAGGTTGATCTCATACAAGAATCGTTTGCATTGGTACTTCACTATCACCTATTTAATTATTTACCTCAAACAGTGTTCGCATTACTGTGTTCCAGTTCGAAAGGTAAAAAAGGCAGGGAAATTACTGGGTAATGTGACGTAACATTTTCAAGTCACAAGGTCGGCAAAGCGCTAGTAATATCCTTGTGATATAACGGACGTCTATAGGCTACGGAAACGCATATTATCACGAGAACGCGGATTTATTTTATTGGACTAAGTCGACTAACAAGTGTACAGGCCTGTATGTTTGTTAATCAACATAGTCCAATAGAAAAACACGCTGTTTGATTTGCCAGAACGTTGATTAATCATAATGGATGCCCTACACTGTTTATTATTACCCCAACTCTCTTAGACTATTTATAATTTATTTTAATTTCGTTGTCGATAAAGTCCACGTTTATATATCATCATCAAATCAGCCTACAGAGTTCCACAGCTGGGCATAGATCTCACCAAATTTATATCACAACGTGCCGTGTTGCGCCGCCTAAAAGCAATGACTCCCAAAAACCTTCACCAGGTCGTCCGAACATCTAACGGGGGTTCGTTTCACGATGCCATCGTACTACGTACTCTGCCTACTGCTACTTCAGCTTTGTGATTCGGTAAGCTATCGATAACTATCGTTCAGAATCAGATAATTGATCACTTAAAATGCCATTAATTTTCACTCGTTTTAAAGGCAAATTGTTTACCATTCAGCACACAATTGCGGAGTGTGCGCATTGAACTTCAAACGTGCCGATTTGGTTACCACATTCGAGTGAATAGTGAAGTCTTTCACTGTAACAGTTAATTGAATTGAGAATTATAGAATAAATTATTTAAAGACATGGAAAGCGTCTTAGCCGTGAGGTACCGGGACAGTAAAAGTACCTCCCACTGCACAAGGTGTCGTAAGAGGGGGCAAAGGAACCAGTACCGACAGATGGCGGTATATCCATTCGGAACATTGCAGCTCAATTGCACAGGGCAGGGATGAGCAACACGCTTGCCTGGCGCGGCAATTATGGGCAAAAAACCTTTCTGATGTCCAGCAGTGGACTTTCAACGGCTGGTATGATAATGATGATAATTATATAATTATTAAATTATCTATCAATATAGCCGACGTTCTAGCTTACTAGATATGTGGTTGACAGTACTGTGGGTGTATTAAATTGATTACGTCCGTAATCAAATATTATTTGTCGACTGTACAGCCGCAAACTGGCTTTTTATGTGGTATTGATTCGAGTAGCACACGAGCGTACGATATTTGCCCTTTACTAAGTCTGGAATGACTACACCAAAAGCAGGTAAATAAAGTAGAGAGAATTTAATAATGTTATTTGTTTGCATTGTGTTAGTTTCTCTTTGTAATATGTGGTGACATGGACGCAGATCATTATAGTTAATTACGCATTGAAGCTAGTTTATTTCTAACTAGCAGCAGCCCGTGGTTTTACCTGCTTTAAGTTGTAGAACTTTCATACTTACTTTTACATTTTAAAGGGATGATTTTTCGTAAAATATTTTACCCGTGTTTGTTAAGTTTCTATAAAGAATCTTGATACTTAATTTCATTCGAATAACTTCAAAAATAGCAAAGTTTCATAACAAGTTTCATACCTGTTTTGCCCCTTTAGGGCTGAATCTTCAAAAATCCCTTTTTAGTGCAACACTTTCTTACTAGCTTATAAAGGGAAACTCTGTGATAAATTTTAAGGTTCTAATTTTTAGTTTTTATACCCTTATACTTTATTGATATATCAGTCAGACAGTTTCTATATAGTACTTTTATACAAACTTTCCACTACTCCTCCTATCCCCTTAAGGGATGACTTTCGAATATTTTACGTGTTTCATGACTTTCAATCAATATTGTTTACTGAATTTCATTCGAGTAACTTAAAAAATAGCAACATTTCTTACTAAATTTAGAACCCCGTTTTAACTATTAAATATTTTTTTACCTTAAAACCGTTTATAAAAAGAAGCTCTGTGCCAAATTTTAAGTTTCTTACGATTAAAGTTTAGGCTATGCGTTGATATATAAGTCAGTCAGCTTCTCCATTTAAGTATATATATATACAGATTGAAATTTCGATTTTCGATGGATTAGTGCCCTGAAACCCTGAAAGTTATTTCAAGTTATATGTATTCTATTTAAGCTCATAAAACATTCAATATTTCTCGAGGTCTAGAATTAACATAGAAAAAACTGAGTCAGGTACCGGCCAGATTAGGAATTCTTTGAAAAAGAAATGTGAAACCTGACCAGTGTCTGAAGGTTGCTGGGGCTGTTGTCAATTTGCGTTTATTAGCTTTTGATTCCCAGGTACGAGAAAACTCTTTTTGTATTAGATTAAAAATAAATGTTTATCATGGATTCAAATTTTTATATTTTATGTTAACATAATTTTTTTATAATGATGATAAGGAATTAAAAATTAGTAATACATTAAATAATGGTAGGTCCTCTAATTAAAACTGTAAAGTTGAAATTCAGTATATACGAGTATAGATACGAAAATATAAAAATAAAAAAATCTTTACAAAACCTCCGTTTGCTGATGATGTAACAAATAACATTGTATATAAAGAAAAATAAATCATTGCAATAAAACGTTTTCCTCATAATTATTTCGAACGTAATCCGATTTCAAATGGAAAATATAAAAAAGATATCCGCTTACAAGAGATTGCTGGCTAGTCACAACTGATTGTGAGTGAACAACCTCATAAATGAAATACGATATAATGATGTGTCACAAACTCAAAGATTAGGTCCATTACGGGTTGTTACCAAAAATCTTATGATGTAATTTAAATTAAAACCTTTTTTATAGAACAGGGATAGTAAAATTTCAATAAAAATACATGCAATACAATCTAAATCAACGAAAAAAAAACTGTCTCAAGTTTCAGGCGGGACTTGAACCTATCTTTCCGGGGGATTGCACAAGTATTGTACTCTATCTGACATGACTGCTAAGAACTTGGTAGCAACACGTTACTGCAGTCCATGTATCTCTTATTTTATGTTTTATAATATTGTCTAGCATAGACACTACTTTTTTAACGGTCTGTTTAATTTGTTACATTATTTACGAAGTTTTGGTTTCTTCGCGGCAACCGTTGTCAAGATAATATTTTTTATTTTTACCCCGCTTTGGTCTCCTTTTTACGTTGCTCAAAGGATAATTCATAGATAATGCCACTTAGTATTGAGTCCACTATATGTACATCGATTTATATAGGTGAACAAAAGTTAAATAAACAAAAAATTAAATACTAATAAAAACTTCTAAGTTTTTTGTACTGTCCAGGAATGATTCGTAGATGGTAGTGATCCTATCTTTTGCGTTAAGGGTCGTGGGCGCTGTTCATCACTTACTAATTAAAATGGGGCGATCTATAAAGTTCACTCTTTCCAACAAAATATGAAATTACTCAAAGTGCTTTGATCGTCTTCGGGTATTCGAAGAACAAACAAAGCGATAGAATAGAGAAACCGACATTCCTCGATCTTCAACAGGTTATTGAACTACTGAAGATGACAGATAGCGGTATATTAACCCTGAATAATTTAACTGAAAATGCCAGTGATTGCCAGTGTACCACAGTGTGCCCACGCCTGCCCAGATTTTTTTCCGATGAATACAGGTTGGCTACAAGTATACATCTCGAATAATAGTAAGCGCCACTGCAGCCTATGGATGCTCGTGATATCACAAGGATATCTCTAGCGCGTTGCCAACCCAGTGCCTTGAAGATGCCATGTCACATTACCCAGTAATTTCACTGCCTCTTTCTTCCAAACCGGATCACACTAAAGTGAACATTGCTATTTGGCGGTAGAAATAGGTGAGAGTGAGGTACCAATGCAGATCATCTATTGTAACATGTATACCTAATGTAATATACCAGTAAACCAATTATGAGCATTTTTTTATTGCAATTGTTTAATCATTCACATATATCGGGTATAATAATAATAATAGTAATATATTTATGATGTAGCTATTTTAATATGTATATATATATATATATATGTTTAATATGTATATTGCAACGCCTTATCTAATTATCTATTTTGCATGATTAATCGATTGGTAGATAACGCCTCTAGATCGTCCGGCATGTGCAAAAAATAGAATAAATAAATATTTTTTCTCTCATAATCTCTATATCCTACTGTCTTTTTGATAAATAATTCTACTTCTAAGTCAGTCATTTGTGTAATACTGTAAAAAGTAAATCTATACTTACAGTTTTTTTTCTGTTTTGACAGTTGAAAGTCCCGATGTCTATCTATTTAAATAAAGAGATATTGACTTAAAGGTATAAGTTTAAATTACTTTTTTGACTACCGTCTATAACACTAAAATATTTATCTAATACTTTTTATCCCGAAAACATTTTACCTGAGGAATCTGCTCGATTATTTGCACGGGTAAGCTGTCAGAAAGCGAAACAGTTTTCCTGGAATAATACAGTAAATTCGGGTAACATTGAAATATTGGTGAAACTGTAAATTATTCATTTTCGTAGACTATAAAAAAAAATCAACCGAGAAAAAGGTTTTAGTCGATTACAAGAATTGTTTGGATGAATCGGAACCGATATTTTAAAGATTAATATATTTATTCTACAAGAGGACAGATCAAAGTTACCCGGATTGTTCAATGTTACCCGTATTAACTGTAAGAGAGATATAATTATGAGATACAAAGCAACTACCCTGTTAATAAATGTACGGTAAGTTAGTCAAATAATATTTGTAATATTATTAGTCATTATATATCCTAAAATAACAATATTTTTTCAATATTTCTTGCCATTTAATTTTTATTTTTATCACGTAAAAAATTACCATTTTTTGAATAAAAATAGTTAATATACAACTTTTAATACATCACCTATCTGTCAGTGCCAGTCATTTAAAAACCAAGATAATTTTTTCGACTAAACTAAAAAAAAAGTGAAAAAAGCGTTAGAGTCAAAAGGCAAGCCCGTGAGGTACCGGCAGAATAGAATAGTATCTACCTATGTATGTACAAGGCATCGTAAGAGGCGACCAAGGTACCAGAACCGACATATCTATATCCATCCGAAACAGTGTAGCTTAAATGCACAGGTTAAGGATGGGCTGCAGCATCATTATAATTTGTGCTTACGTACGCTTTTTGAGAGAGGCCTATGTCCAGCAGTGAATTTCCAGGGGCTGTCATGATGATGACGATGATTTTAGGATAATGGGTGTCTATTTCTATAATACATATGAAACTTATACATATGAAACTAGATTATCCGACAGGCGTTGCCCTGCCTCAATTATATATAGTACCTTTGTTTATCATAAAATAATATTGTGAGTGTTAACTGAGATACAAAACTATCTTACCTCTCAAGTTGGACCGGAAGGTATCCCGAAAACTGTACATAGTCAGGAAAAAAAGTTAAAAGCAGTTAACTAGTTTAAAAATTCACCCTGGACAAACAACGTGACACGAAACTTTTATATATATGAAGTATGGTTATAGTATTACTTACTTTTTTTAATTTACTGGCTAGATAGTATAAAATCAACATCATGATATCAGTCATAAGCTATCCACTCCTGGACATAGGCTTCTCTAAGAAATCTACAATAGGACCGGCTGTATGCGGCCTGTGTCCAGCGTGATTCTGCAATTTTAGTCATATTGTCGGTCCCTCTTGCGGGTGGATGCCATACGCTGCGCTTGCCGGTGCGTGATATCCAGTCCGGAACCTTACATAATATAAAATACATCCACCAGAGTATAAAATACATGACTTTAATTTTCAGTATTAACTAGTATTGAAAATGGCTGGCTATACAAAAAAAATACAAATATTCATCGGATACATATTCGGATGGGAATCCAACCCACTGTGGGTTCGATCTTTCTTTCTTGTTCTTCTTCGCCACTTTGGTGAAGATATTGGATATTGGAAATAAGAGGTCCCATGGAGACAACATTATCTGCTTCTCTCATTGGTCTAGCCAAAGTGTTCGAACATGCGATTGCAAATCCTATTTTATGGACAAATAATTCTGAATTAAGTTATCACTCGGCTGGAAAATTGAGTTTGAAATTGCGATGAGACAGCTAAGTTTGATGTTTAATACTTCATACAATTTGTGGAGAATTGTGTTTTTAGATGCCTATGTAAATTTCAGGTTCGCTACCTTTATTGGACTATTTGGACCTAAAAACTTATTACGAGGCGTTCAACTTTTAGTAGAATGAAAAGTCTGAAAATTCAAATAGATGAATTAATTGCTTTCCTTTAAAGAAATACATACGAGTACTGCTAACATTTACGCGTTGCTACGGTGACATACAATAAAAAGATTTATAAACTTAAAAACAAATTTTATTTTATAGTATCCTATTTTACAGCAAATTGAAGTAAAAGAATAAAGTGTAAAAAAGTATTGAATGGAGAGTGAAAGCTAGAATTAGAGTCATCCATTGACTCTATTTCTAGCTTTCACTCTGGTTTGGTCTTTCATGCTTTTATAGGCAGCCAAAATGTGCAACAGAGGTGTGTTGGTTCCAAAACTGATATATGGTAGTGAATGTTGGGGATAGCAGAAGAAGCACGCGAATAGAATAAATGCTGTTGAAATGAGAGTAATTTGAAGTATATATGGTGTGTAGAAGTAAGAATGTAGTAGTAAGAACAGTATAATGAGATATCAATGTGGTGTAAAAGATGATGTGACAACAGTAAAAAAGGAATATTGAGATGGATCGGATACCTAGAATGGTTACTAAAATATTTAAAACGGAAGAGTAGGTACACGAATTGGTATAGAACGATTTAACCGAACATATTATATATTAAAAATCTAGTCAGATGTATCAAGAATAAACGAGCGTGTGTGAAAGGACTAATGCAAGTAAGAGAAATGAGAGAAATATACTATAACTGTAACAAGAGGAGATGCATTGTCTCTGCCTATCTTGATGGAACATAGAAAATCCATGAAGGTACTGCTCTATGAAAAGAATGTGTGTAAAGAACTTGTGACTGTAGATTGTCAGTAAGAAGGCGGCTAAAATAGACCTTTTTAAGAGTAAAGCTATCGGCCGAGTGTTTTCAAGAATGTTCGCGACTATCTATGAACACATGGATGTATATTGCGCCTTAATAAAGAAAAAAGTCCACTGCCGTGCTGTGCCGTGCGGTACCGACTGAGTAAAATAGTATCACCCCCTGTACCAGGTGTAGATAGAGGCGACTAAGGTGGCGGGACCGACATATGGCGGTAAAACCATCCCAAACAGCGAAACTCAAATGCACAGGGCGCGGAATCGGCTTCAGAAACCCCGTCGCGAAAGCTGCGCTTTGCGATTGCCAAAACGCTTGCCTTGCGGGGCAATTATAGGCAAAAAACCTCCTTTCTTAGAGAGACATATGTTCAGCAGTAGACTCTTTTTAGCTGGTATGATAAAAATATAGTGTTGTGACAACAATAAAGAAAATAATATTGAGATGGTTTGGACATATAGAAAGAATGATTGAACGTAGAATGACTGTATAAATATATAGAGCGGAAGTGATTGGCGAAGTTGGTATAGATAGACCTAGGCGAACATATCTTAACCAGGTAGAAGAGGTATTAAACGAAGGGCCAGGTCAGAGGTACCAAGAATAAACGAGCGTGTTTGAAAGGACTAATGCGAGTATAGGAAGCGAGAGATGTATGCCAAGATCGTAACAAGTTGAGATCTATAGTCTCTGTCCTCCCCGATGGGACACAGGCATGATGTTTGTATGTATTTATGCATATTTTATGTCTGAATTTCAATGGTAACAAGAACTGCGTGAGATACCGCAGTGTCCTGCTAAGTAACATAATATTTTTAAGTTACAAGGTCACCCGTCCGGGCTTTCGTGGTCCTTTTGTGTTCAGACTCACCACTTCTTGTGGGTTGTTTCGGTAATCGGGGACTTTGGTGAAGGTTGATATGACAAACAAAGTTGTTCATCCTTTTCTTCAAATATTTATTTCATGAAACATACCATACTATTTTCAATATAGTCTAAGTGTTTGTCATAACACGCAAGAACTGGCGCCAGACATGTTTTATTACGTCGTAGAGTTGGTATAAACAAACTTATTACTGCATCCGTGGTGCTTTTTATACGATCAATAAATTAAATATTATATTTTTTTCGCTTCATAACGTAGTGCCACGCGGCGTCCTATTTGAAGAAGAGAGATAAATACGAGTAACACTGAGTAGGGCTCTGAGGTACTGGCAGACGAGATTGGTACCTCCTCTGTACAAGGTGTCGGGTCGTGCAGCAGGGGGCAGGAAATGGAGTCAGCATCCCCTTTGCGAAGCTACACTGAAAAATTGCCTTGTCGGAGGCCTATGTCAAACAGTGGACTTCCAATGGTTGATATGATAAAAACTAAAGATTTTCTCTATATTAATCTCTACTTCAGTGTCTCTGTTCCTGCGTTTCTCTATATCATCTTTGTGTAGCTAGCCTGTAAGCTAGCCCGACAGACGTTGTCTTTACTATGAATAATGAATTCAAACCTGTATAATTTTTAATATATATATATATATATTTATTTATTTATTTATTAAATAAATCTTAATTTATTTTCTATAAATCATTATTTTCTATAAATAAATCTTAAATTATTTATTAGTATTAAATAAATCTTAATACATTAGTATTTGTTGCTCTAATTTATATATTTGCATCGTATTTTTTATTTTCTAGAAGTCAGCAAACAAGCATGCGGTCCACTTGATAGTAAACGTGACCGCAGCCTGTAGTCGCTCATGCCATCCAACGCATTTCCAATTGGACCAGCGAAATGCCTTCGTTCAATGCTATCCGGTATTTAATTCAGATCATATAGCTATAACGGTAACCAAACACTCTGGTGATAGCTTGTTGCCAAACCCTGTGAACTGAAGATAATATGTCACATTTACCTGTTAACTGCTTCTCTCACCCTTCAAACCAGAACACAGTAATGTGAACACTGCTATTTGGTGGTACAAATATGTGATAGTGAGATACTAATACAGGCGAAGTCTATGAGAGGTCTGCTATATGTTGTTCATTGCCAACTGCCATTATTGTAACTTGTAAGTCAAACGCCATGTGTTACTCTAGGAAAGTTGTTTTCTTATTTTCCGCTCAACTTTCTTAGTTTGGTTCTTACATAAGAAACTTTTTATGGCGTTAACAAATACAACAAACAACAAAATTTGTTAAATCTGTTGAGCCGTTTACGCGTAACGTCGAGCTAAGGGGTATAGTGATTAATTTATATATACGAGTATATAAGCAGATCCAAAAGACGTTGTCCTGTCTTAACTATACTAACATGTTATTTATGAAAAATATATTGCGACTATACATTGAGATATAATCTATCTCACAAATCAGATCAAACTGTATACAGTACGCAAAAATTTATCAAAATTGGTTTAGTAGATTTGATGTTCATCCTGGACTAACAAAGTGATACAACATTTTATATATGAAGAAGATACATACAAAGATTATAAAATGACATAGGTATCGTTCATGTTAGAAAATGAAACACATAACTCAACATCAGAAATTTCGTTCATTATTTGATATCGCAACATTTAAGGTCCTCTGTGAATTCGCTATTTGTTCAGGACACCACCAATACAAACCTTTGGGAAATGTATAACAAGAATGGTAGTTGTTGATTAATTATGGATTGTTCGAACTAATCATTTCATTTCACATTTATACAAATACTGGTAATAAAAATCGATTGCTGTTTGTTAGTCCTGGTCAACAATCACGCTTACAGTCCGCGTAATGATTTACTAGCACATTGATAGTCACAAGGTTGACTAGAAGATATTATGTCACATTACCCGGCAATTACACTGGCTTTTTCATCCTTCCAACTGGAACACAGCAATGCGAACACTGCTATTTGGCGGTAAATATAGGTGAGAGTGAGGTACCAATGCAGACTATCAGGTTTATCTCATGTTAGGCTGAAATTAAGGATTTACGTGTATTTGTCTATGAAACTGATAATTGCATAACAAAACGGTTCTTTGTTCCTTTCGATAAATATAATCTCTTAAAAACTGGGTTAAAGATAAAAGACAAGCTTATATTTGTGCATTCATTATCATCATTAGAGCCATTGCTCGACATGGCCTTCTCAAGAAAGAGTGAATTTTGCCTATAATTGCCGCGATAGACAAGCGTGTTGCCAATTGCAAAGCGCTGCTATTGAGACGGGGATGCTGCTGCCCATCCCCACCTTCTGCATTTGAGCTCCACTGTCTCGGATGGATATACCGCCATCTGTCGGTTCTGGTCGGTATGATACAGAGGGAAGTACTATTCTACTCTGCCGGTACCTCTTGACTGAGTAGAAGCCGGGTCAGGGCATTCATTAGAAGCAATATTTACAACTAGCCATATTAATTGTCACCATGTATATGTTTAATGTATGTATTATATGCATATAAACATTTACACTTCTTATTCAATCCTTGGTGTTACTCATTATTGACTGTGGTAACGTATGCTGCACTAATTCCTCTCAAGAACTCCTTAATAAATTGGATCGTCGAATAAACAACTGTCTTTAACTCGTTTAATTTTCGGTTCGCGTAAATACGATCATATTTTCCATTACCGTTCTCTTCTCGGCTGGCTTCCTATTCGTGAACGTCGTAAAATTCGAGTTCTAACCCTATTCTTTTTAATATTTCTTGATCCATACGCACCAACTTACTTAAAAGACAGATTCCAATTCCTATCTTCCTCTCACGAACGTAATCTCCGTTCTTCTAATACTCTCTCGCTCTTAACTCATTCTTATCACTCTAGTTTTTCGACAAACTCTTTTACAGTGACAGCTATACGACTCTGGAATGAGCTTCCGTTAAATATTAAGCAATCCCCAAACAAATTTATCCGAAAACGTTCTCTCCGTACTTTATTTACTGATGCTGCTTCTCTAACTTTATAACGCTATTTCTGATGTACGTTATTTTATATATATATATATTTTTTATAACATATGCATTTATTGCGTTTATGTATACAAATAAGTATGTAACGTTTATCTATTTTGTATATATATTGTCTGCACCACATTTTTTTTTCTGTATCGTGTAATGGTTGACTGGGAGATAATGCCAACTAGCAACGCCATTTGTACATTTTGTATAAATAAAAAGTAAATAAACATGGTTTTAAATAAAATATCGTTAAAACAACGTTTATTATATAAAGACATAGAAATAGACTGCAGTACAGCTTATAGTATAAAGTTACTATTTAAAGTAATTGGTCATTTTAGCCTGTTTTTGTGTACTAAGTCTCAAATGTATATTGCATTTTATGTGTCATTTTTATGGTATCATCGGTATTGCAGTGTCAACAGTACCAAGGTTCGGATGGTGTGAGCGCAATAGTAATTGTGCGTATCGAATAAGTGGAAATATTTCTTCTGAGTTTAATATAAGTTTAAAAATTGCTTGTCATGTTTTGTTTCTCTAGAACCATCAATCAAGTTAGATCGATAAAGTTTTGTCGTTATAAGCGATTCGTCGCTTTAGCCGATGTTGTAATAAGCTGTATTTTTACACGCTCTAGATGTTTGTACATGTGTATGTCTGTAACCGACTAAGTTGCAATGTATTTTGACCCACTTAAAACGGATAGATTTAATTGAAACTTGTTACAGATACCAACATTCGGCGGTATTAAAATATTTCAATAAGAATGAGGCAGAGATCCGTCCAAAACAGTGTAGTTCAGATGCTTAGAGTGGGGATGGGCAGCAGCATCCTCGTCGCAAAAGCTGTGCTCCCCCTTTGCTAATACTCTTGCCCAGCGCGGTAGTTATAGGCGAAATTCCCTTTTCTTGGGGAGGCCTATGTCCAGTAGTGGGCTGCCAATGGGTGATTTGATGATGATGATCTCATTATCCTTACATGTTCCTTAGGATGAAAAAAAATCCTCTGGGTAGAGCAAGTGTGACCACGCAGCCTGCGCATGCGTAAGTACCGTCTACGGAGTATGTGAGCTATAGTACTATCCAAATGTAAAAAAAAAACAGAAATCATATCCACCGGTAATGGTCGCATTTAGATGCGCAGATGGTAGTAATCCTATCATGTGCGAAAAGAAACGTGGGTCCGATGTACGTACACAAGTGCTTTAAGCGATTTTTCTCGGAATCAATTTGATATATCAAAAGCTTTGTAATTTTTTAATTACAAATAATAAAAACTACGTATATTAGTTTGTTTCAAAGGGTTAAAGGTTAATTCAAGAGTGGCTCGTTTAAGCTCCCGGCAAAGAGAGCCAAGTGTACTTGACGTTGCGCAATCAAGCTACCAGATGTGTGTTATACGTGCCTCTCCTTCCATCCACAAAATGGCGCCATCGCGTTGCAGTGTTCTAGTAAGTATAGCGCTTGTAAACCTTTTTTTATTTAGGAAGAAGTTTCGATTACCGCGGCTTCGCTCGCATGATTTTATTATGGAAACAGTAATCTTTTAGGGAAGGAAGGTATTGTAGGTTCGACTTACACTCAAGACAAATATTTTATTATTTTTTCTGAGTGAGAAGGATTAAAATTATTTGTCTAATACGATAAAATACACCTATATAATAGAAGTATATAAATGTTGAATGACTGTACTTATTAAAAAAAATATTGTATGTATAAAAAACATTGGATTATTAGTAAATCATATAGGTATCTCAATATTATCATAGAAAGAGGAATTAAGCAAGTGAAACCGCGGAGCGCTGCGAGTGCTTTATAATGGCTCATCGGTCAGAACTGGCGTATCCGGTGTTTGCTATATCCGGTATTGCGATCGTATCGATTACCTCACGGTACAAGTATAAACCGTTATACTTTCTTCCGTTTGGGACTAGTTTGTATCACGCTTGTTTAATAATAATAATAATATACTCTTTATTGTACACCAATGAAAACAATACAAGAAATTCACAAAAACATGGAATAGTAGGTACAAGAGGTGTTGTTGGACACTTGGTCCAACAACATAGTGCAGACCACATACAATCAAAAGAGAATATATTTTAAGCCTAATAAAATTTCACGATTTCGTTGGAACTTATTTCAGCTGGATAATTTATTTCCATTTTTGGTTGTACACTCGAACCCACGACCCCTGTCGCACAAGATAGGATTACTACCATCTGCGCCATCAGATCCGCCGAAAAGAAACACATTACTATTTTAAGCATTTGAAGAAAAAATCTCGCAAACTCAGCCAATGCTTTACAAGAGTCGATAAATTTGGGCTGTTTTTTTTTAAATTACAATCTGCCTCGATTAATTCACTTCAACTTATTCCTGAATGACCCTTCCCTAAATTATGTAAGAGCCCTTTCTAATAGTTTACTGCCCATTACTTTGTCGTGTTCATCAATTATTATGACTACCATTAATCAACCATAAAACCATTGCAAATAATAAGTGTAGCTATATAATTATATAACTACATAACTTATAAATAATATAAGTGTAGATAGTTGGGCTGAAACATTATAAAGATGTTGGGGATAGAGAATCTGTTTTAAACATAGAAAATATCGCGGACCCGATGGCGCAAATAGTAGTGATTCTGTCTTGGGCGCCAAACGTCGTGGGTTTGATCCCCACCCAAGGCAAATATTTTTATAATGATATTTATGTTTATTTTGTGTCATGTGTTAAATACATATATTTAAGTAATATTATAGTAGTCTTTAACATAAATGCATTAAGCGATTTATCACGGAATCAGGTCAATATATGAGTTGTTGTGGGAATTTATTATTCATTATTAGGTCTTATTATTATTATGAACAGAACCGATAGACGGTGTTATATCCATCTGAACAACGGTGTACATCAAAAATACTGGACGGGGCTGGGCAGCAACATCTCCGTTGTGAATGCCAATTATGGGTGAATTACACCTTTCTTAGAAAGGTCTATGATTGATTTAATGGTGATGATGATCATAGTTTTTGAAAAAATCTGATTTTCGATCTTTTGAAAAGAACTATGATTTGAAAAGATTTTCAATGTGAAATTAACGCAGTGAAACGTCATGAGCCTTAATTATGCCCACAACAGATTAAAAAAAGTAGCGTTAATAGTTACTCGTCTAGACGCCGCTGAAACGTTTTTCAATGGATACTTCATGTGAAGTTGAGCATTTGGTATCTTCTAGACGCATTTGTTATTAAAGGGTCTCCCTGATGTTATGTACTAAGACACGAAATAGAACTTTACCTGGTAATATATTCATGAATTACCTCTAGAAAGCCTGACGGGGAGATACTAAATAAAGGTTAATTTATTTTTAGACCATTAAAGAGGTTGTTAACAAAACGCTCTAATGGACATTGTAAGTAATCATTTCGATGGTGTTTTTTTTAAAATTGATTGCCGTGTACTACCAGAGTAAAGAGTATATAGACAAAATAGGTGCAATATCCGGTAAAGTATGGACTAGGACAGCCCTAAATAGAAAAAATTTAAAGAAGGAGGCCTTTTTTAAGGTTACTGAAGAAGTTTTGATATATTTTTAGGCTCTACTTCTATTATATCAAAAATGATAATCTAGTTGTTAGGCTGTGAGGTACCGGCAGAGTAGAATAGTACTTTTCGGCTATCATCATAACAGCCATCTACTGCTGGATATCGGCCACCACAAGAAAAAATATTTTTTTCTCATAATTGCCGCGCTGGGCAAGCGTGTTAACAATTGTAGAGTCCAGCTTTTGCGACTGTTGTTTGAAACTGTTGTTAGGGTATTTGTCTTAACTATCAGTGATTAGATAACGATGCAATGCCCTGCAAAAATGCACCATTAAAATATTAAACACCATGTTTATGATATATATTTTTTTACCAATCAACTATAATATTTATATAAATTAAAAGTAAGGACTACGTTTGCTTGACAAGTTAGTTATAAAAATAAAAATTTGAGAGTGACATTACGTCACATATAAGGGGCACCCGGGTGGACACTTTTCGCAATGTGCGATATGGAATATCTTTCCAATAATACTATAATATACAATAGTATAGTTATTAACAAAAAGTTTACGTAATTTCAATCTGACCCGAATTCGGGAATTCGGGCACTGTCTTAAACTGATAAGTTTCCCATTAATGAAAAATTGCTACTCTTAGGACTCGAAGACAAACTTTTATTAAATTAAATAAAGAAGTTTAATAATAATTTAGACGATATCTTATACGTTGACCGAACTTCGAGATAAGTAGCAAGAGGAAATGAGAAAATAAAAGAATTATCAGTGTGATACTATATTAAATAACACCCAGACGTAGAACAAAGGCGTCATCATAGAAATACTTTTACATGTGAATATTAAGCAAGCGATAAGGAATAAACTGATATGAGTATTTGTTATCAATAATTTTGTAATCATATTTATTATGTGTAAATAGGCTACGTCATCCCTCATACTTCATTGTAGGCCGTAAGGTACCGCACCTCTCTTTGTACCAGGCATATTCAGGGGCGACTAAGGTACCCAAATGGAAAAATGACTGTATATCTATACGAAACAATGCAGTTTTAACTCACAGGGCGGGGATGGGCAGCAGCAATCCCGCCACGAAAATATACTCTGCGATTGCCACCGCGCCCGCCGAGCGCGGCAATTAAGAGAAAAAATTTTCCTATTTTAGGGAGTCTGGTAGGGAGTCCCTTAGGGAGTAGGTCTGTGTCAATCAGTTGACGTTTTACGGCTACTATGATGATGATGATGCAAACAGTTGAATAGATGTTATTTTATACGTTCAAAGTAATTGTAGAAAAAAAAAGAAAAAAACTATTTTTTCATGAAAAACTAGACATACTACTGTTTGAATTAGACACTCCATACTATTTGTCTTTGGTCATCGTATTCTCTTTGGTCTTATGGTGTCAAAAAATTATAAAATAAGTTTTATCAAAATAGGATAAAGTTGCAAATCATAAAAAATACATTTTATCTTTTACAAGTAATAAACAAAGTAATAATAAGTTATTGCCTAATTTTGACCATTAGTTAACTAACAACTATTTTAAATCACTCGTTTATATTTTAACAATAACCAAGTCAAGCTATAAATTAAATACATCTTTATTAGGATAAATTGACCAGTCCCGTGAAGCTTGCAGGAGAATCAAACCCATGTCCAATTGATTACATGAGAAATGCTCTGGCTACTGAGATAGGAGACTGCGAGATCAAAGTTACACCTCCGAGTCTTACTATTTTTATGCCAGTAGTATTATGTCAATACGAAGTTCAACTATCACAATCGAAATAATATCTTTACAGAATATATACTGACAACTCTTGGAGCTGGTTATGTTTTCTACATATAAAAATTGAGGGTAATCAATAAAATTGTAAAAATTCCTTATAAATGAAAAGGAACTGATGAAATGCATGTACGCTATATATAACTACGCATATAAATAACTTTAGTTAGCAACAAATGGTCTTATTTTTTATTGTGTTTCTAATTATCAAGGTCAGATTTACATGTGGTAAACATGATTTTAAACTATCTACTTTTAGGTTGGAGACGCAAGTAGCAAATACCTCGGTAACGGTATCTTCCCCTTAAAATTTGTAACTGAGAATGTCTATGCAAAAAAATACATCATCATCACACCAGCTGTTGGACAACCATCCACTGTTTGACATAGGTCTCTCAGGAAAGAGGTATATTGCCTTTAATTCCCGTGAAGCGTTGCCTCAGGACAGCATTGCTGCCGCATGACCCCGTTCCGTGTATTTGAGCTACGTTTCGGAAGTTTATAACGTCAGATCTGGTACCTAAGTTGCTTTTTAGGAGACCGGGTATATTGGGAGGTCCTATTTAATGCAGCTGGTACTTCACGTCTGAAATACATAAACAGAGTCTAAACTAAACAGTAGGGATTTGAAACATACCTTTTATTATAGAGCATCACATTGAGAATCATGCAACGGAGATTGTATTGAACGGTGAGTACGCGGTAAATTGTATCTGAAACAAATTCGTTCACCAATTTCATACTCCCAAAAATGGAGGAGATGATGCTGAATACAGTTCTGCGTAAAAAACAAACTAACAGGTTAGGATTCTAGTAATAAAATATTTTTTAATATTCTTGATATTTAATATAGATCCATGATGATTAAACGATATTTTCGCAACAAAGCACATTTTGAAATAATGTGAGATTACTCTTATATGATTTTCTATTCATAGTCTTGCATATACTTGTTGAATAAAACAAATGACATTAATCTCTTTCTTTTTTCAAAGTTTCTTTTTTCCCCTTTTACACCCTTTCAAGTTTTAGAGAACGGGTCGTAGTATTCCCGCCAAACTTTAGTACAAATACTTCTAATAATATTCTGTACATAGTATATATACCATATCGTTACTATCCTGCAACGTTTTAAAATACTAATATAAAAGAAATATATATTTATGAAAAATATATATCGACGCGTAAAATTTGTATGTACATACTACCGTAATCGTAATCTTACCCTAGTAATAGCAGTACACACGTATATTCATAGAGATAGAAAGTTTTTATATGTAGTTTTTTTTCGTTTATTAAACGTAAATAAGTAAAATAAGCTACTTTCTACTAATTTTTGTTCTTTGACCTACGACCATGACCTCGTAATCAACCCTTCCATAACTTTTAATTCTCAGAGAACTGTAGCCTTTTTGTTCAGCCAAACGACGTATGGCTGAACGAAAAGGCCCTATAAACCAACAATGAAAAAATCCATTGTTAAAAGACGGGTATCGAATATGCAAAGGATTTCATATTTCATATTGAAACGTAAGTAGTTACTGAGTTTTCACAATGCATGATATTCACGGTTTGATAAATTTATAAACGTCCGCAGGCAAAGGAATCCGAGCCCTACGGCCGCCGAGAGTGAGTTAGTTCAACATCGCACTTCGCCGGCTGTGCATGCCTGCGCGGGCTCGTTCGAATTTCGAAAAGTTGTGTTGAATGTTTGGAATATTAAAAACTTCAGTGTGTTCTTCTTTAATACTAACTTTTTAATCTATGACACACGCTTTGTTTTTGCCGCGTATTTTATTGCAACATTTGTGGTTGTTTGACAAAGTTTTTGTTTTGTGCATGGAGACATATTGTTTGTGTGAGTTATTAAAAACTAATTTGGAACGAATTGTGTAGTGTGTATCCAAGTAAATTGAAAAAGTAAGTCCATACATCTTATTACATTACATGTATTTTCTTTCTTGTGATTTAATCAAAATTATTAAAATTTATAGCAGTAAACGAAATTTATTATAAATATCTGAATATTAATCAAAGGAACACTTAATGAGCTTTAATTATTGAAATAATTTTATTAGAAATACAAAGAGGTATTTGCAATTTTTATATGAACTTTCTGATATAATAAAAAAAGAAAGCAAGTTAAAATTTTGTGTGCGGCGCTCCTTAAATACTTGTTAAAAAGATTTCTTAAACTAATAATAGGATAGTATTCAAGGATACTTTTTATTATATATTACGCTTTAACGCTTTAATAAATTAATAATAATTTTGCATCTACAAAGTTATGCTAAAAACTACATACTAAAAACTACATTAAAAAACAAATTGCTGACAAAAAATCCCTTATTAATTTTAAAATTCCTTAATTCTAAATAAATCGGACATTAATAATTCTAGTCCGATAATCATTATTTAAGTTATTTTATGAACAAAAGGTTTTTATCACAATGATTAACTCCTGGTTAAGACTAATTTGACTCTGACTGACTTATTTATAAGTCTTAAGGAAGATGATATGTAATAACAAGAAAAAATTAACTAATCTTATATGTCAGGTGGAATGGTGTCTTAAGGAAAACATATTATTTCCTTAAATTATATTTTGATTCTTATTTTTTATTTTTTAATATTTTGAAGCTCCGTTCTAAATTGACGTGATCTTAGCCAACTTTCATAAACGATTAGCGGATACGATGGAACCAGCTACATGAAAAATTCCTTGTACTACTGAAAATCTCACGGAAGTCCGAGTATCGTTTATAAAATATGCAGCTAGTATATATGACACATCCAAAAGTGAGCGAATTACATAAAAAAATAATAAAATAGTAAGATATGACTTCAGACGTATTTAAATTCAAAGATAAAAATAATTTGTCCATCTTTTTATTCTGAAATTGTAAAAAACAGGGACTTGATTTTAAAGTTCCATTTAATTAGAATCGTGAAATTAAGCATAAAAATATATTAAATATTATTTCAGGATTTATACGGTTGTGGGAGAAATTATTACTGATTTACTGATTCATTATTGAAAATTAATTTTGTACAGAAATCAACTTGAATATTTATAGATTCCAGACTCAGGGACTGGCTTATGTTAAACATACTCTTAAAACAATTTAATAAATAGTTATTTAAGAAAATATGTGCAATTGTTTTTTGATTTTTGATTGTCAGCATTATGTCAAGTATTTTAAGATCTTAGGTCCATTGGGACCTAAGATCTAGAGACTATGAGGCCGTGAAAGGGGCCGCTACAGATTGGGTACCGTGATGACATGCTACGCAGCATGCTACGCAGTCCAAATTGCAGTGCGATTGCTAAAGTGGGGTTTTAGGCGGTAGGCGTCGGTTGTATTTCTGCATCATTTAATTGCAGATTGAAACATGAGTATTTTTCCCGCTCACAAAAAAAAACCGTGATGCTATCTTGTGCGTCAAGAGTTCTTTCTCTCTTTCCTCTCCACAAGACCAAAATTTATTTGATGAAATTAGTATGTATGTATTATGTTTGTGGTTCCTCTGTTGTCTATTGTCGGTAACTTGCCTTAACGTAATGTATGCTTGTTTGTCGACTTAATCTAATAAAAAAAAAAAAAAAAGTATTTATAAAAACCAGCTATTTACATGAAAGAAATATCGCAAAGAGAAACATGAATCGACAGTTGAAAAGAAAATATAAATTTTGTTAAGTTGCTCAATATAAGTCCTTTCAAATTAGCGCCTTATATATAAAGATGGCGGATCTAGAATTGGCCGGCTCTTTAATGTATTTCTAATGGCTAGGTTATAAAGTGTCGTCTACATACAAAAGCAAGATTGAATGACACCAAAAAGGTTCGAACACAAAGGCAAATCGGTTTTCCATCTCTACAAGCGCGTAAAGTTTTTACCCTGGATTTCTTCGGGATTTGTCTAGCGTATTCGCCTAAACCGATTTATTCCAACGGGACTTTGATTTTATCGGTATGCAATTCAATGTTTAATGACGCCACCTTTTATTTAATGAAAATATGTTGAAATTATATAAACAAAAACAAACAAAAGAATAAGTGCAACCATAAAGGCTATTGAGTGCGAAAAACAGGTATACCATAAGCCTTGACTTATGACGGGCCCGATCGCGCATATGATAGTGATCCTATCTGATGCGCCAAGGTTCGTGATTTCATACTCCATCCAGGACAAATATTTATATGATGATATTTGTGTTTTTTCTGTGTCTGGGTGTTAAAAATATATATTTAATATTATATTTCATTATAATAATTCATGCGACTTACCACGGAGTTACGTCAATGTATGAGATGTTGTATGGAGAAATGTTATTATTAAATAATATTATTGTTATTACTTATACTATGCTTATGAAGATAAAATACAGCTGTTACTATAATAGGAATACCATTGGAATCCATTCTGGTGTTGCCTGTAAATGAGTCGCATGGTCAACAAATGTAAACAGACTATAAATAAATAAATAAGTTATTCACATATTTTATATATTGACTCGAAAATAAAAGATATTAAATTACATGTGTTATGTATATCACTCGATAAACATATTACAAATATAAAGTCTGTCTGAATAAGTCATATTTTACACCCACACACCAAAAGTATATCTCTAGTGGCGTAATTAGACTAAGTAAGTTAGCTGTAATGTTTCAATTAACTAGATATAATTAGAATCCTTTAAAGAGCCTCAATTAGTTTTTGTAATACGAGATAACATTTTATAATAGGTTTGGGAACAGCGTAATAAAAGAGACTTAGAATGAAAGATTCGTTATAGAGAACAACAGTACGATATATTTATTTATTTATTAAATTTGGTTATAATAAGCATACCATATAGTATACCAGTCAATAAAAGTCCACTGCTGGAAATAGATCAAAAAAGGAGGTTTTTTGCCCATAACTGCCGCGCTGGGCAAACGTGTTGGCAATCGCAGAGCAAAGCTCTCGCAACTGGGATGATGCTGCCCATCAACGCTCTGTGCATTTAAGCTGCACTGTTTCGGATGGATATACCTCCATCTGTCAGCTCTGGTATCATAGTCGCCATATACAATACCTGGTAAAGATAGAGGTAATATTCAACGGCTTACTCTACTAGTTACCCTATCATATATTTTATTACTATGTATTCAGTTATTTTTGTTCCATTTCAATTATATTGCCAGTAAAGTTGTTTGACCAAGTAATATTAATTTAAATATGATTTTTATAATATCCTACAACTAATTAATCATGTAAAAACCCGATTTCCCTAAGATTGCGAAATAAAGTAGTTAGTGGAAAGCAAGTTAGTAATATATTTCAAAATACATAAGCATGTTTGTATTTAAATTATGTATTTCACAAGGAACTCAGCCGTATTTAAGCTAATCTTACTGGTTTACATTTAATCGATATGTAATTCGCTATCAACCATTTTCATAGTATATGGAAATAGTGGAACGAAATATTTCAGAGTCTCACTTTCACACATTTCATCATTATCATCCATTGTAAGTTCGCTGCTAGGCGTAGGGCGCCCCTAAAAAGAAAGAATTTTGTCCATAATTACCGTGTTACCAATGGCAGAGCGTAGTTTTCGCGATAGGGACGCTGCTGCTCATCCCCACCCTTTGCATTTGAGCTACACTTTTTATGTTGGATATACCGACATCTGTCGGTTCTGGTACCTTAGTCACTTCCTATAATACCTGTGTACGAGGAGAGGTACTATGCTTTTCTGCCGCTAACTTACTCATTTATAATAATTACATTATCAGATGTAGGATTGCTACTGGTCATAGACCTAACCGAAGTATTATTAATGTACAATGAAAGTGTTTATTATTTAAGAAATATCTACGTTTCTCCATCTGACTGAGCTATCTTTCAAGGATTAATTTGAACATGAACCAGGAATATTTATAGACAGGAACTGCTAGAAAAAAAACAGGAAATGTTATTTACATATTTGTATTTGTTCTGTTTCTGGGTATGTATAATGTATGTATTAAGGTAGTGTATTTGTGATACCTCTGTTTTCTAGCGTCCGTAATACAAGAGCTTTTAGCGACTTACCACAGAGTCAGGTCAATGTATGAGATGTTGTAGGAATTTATTAAAATAATAATACTTATAATTTCCCTTATCTCACATACTGTACTCTAAAAAGAGGCAGTATGTGTTCACAACTTTCCAAGTAACTAACTCTACCCTATATGCTTAAACTTTATATAATAATGAAGAATTTCACACATTTGCGATAATATTTCACCGAAATTATTTTATTTTTGTATCTCGCTATTATGAAATTCGTATATTTGCCGTGTCCTGTGAGATTGGGGTAATTAGTGAGTTAGATTCAAATAGTTTCGAAGCAACTTCTATTAGTTTCATGTCATTAGAGTAAGTTTCCTAAATGCATTTGAAACTATAATAGTAATAAATTCACAAAACATCTTAAACCTGACTCCAATAAAATCACCCTAAGGACCGAAGAGGCAGGGGATCTCGGTCATCAGACAAAACAAGAACCACAAAAATTAAAGTTAAATAGATATTCTATATATGTGCATGTGATCGAAAACACAAACATTTGTTATCTGCTGGGTGGTGATCGAATCCACAAATCTTAGCACATATTTAAGGAACACTACATGAGGTAGACTTCATGCAAAAGGTCGTCTGCATTGGTATCTTACTCTTACCGATTTCTACCGCAAAATAGCAGTGTTCGCAATGCTGTGTTCCGGTCTGGTGGCGAACGAGATGCAGTGAATTTACTCGGTAATGTGGCATAATATACTCAAGGCAGAAGGTTGGCAACGCGTTAGTGATATACTTATGATTTTAACAAATAATATCACGCAGACTGTATGCTTGTTTATTGACCTGGTCTAATAAAAAAAATCCAGCGAATATGCCAACGGGACGGTCAATACTTATATAATAATATTGTATAATATATAAGTACTAGCATAAATGCAATATTAGATGTTTGTTACTTAATTTGGAATATACATAGATGGTTTAGAAATAGCACAAAAAAGAGAACTAAGTTCGGGAAAAAAACAGTTGGAATTGAATTTATCTGAAAACTTGAGTGCTAACAGCCCACCGATATCCAAGTCATTTGTAAAATGCGTAGACAAAAGCAAAACTTTTAGGCAACCCTTTTTTAACCAAACTCTGATCACGAGTGTCAATAAAATAAATGATCACTTTCGTGGAAATGTTTTTAAAATACTTTAAAGTCCTTTAAATATGTACGTATTTAAATTAGGACAAATACTGAAATGATAATATATATTTATATTTGTATTGTGTCTGGGTGTTAAATATACATTTTAGTGTTGTATTCGTGATTTCTTTATTGATTGTGTTCCTAGGTGCATTCGACGTTGTTTTAATGAATTTAATTAAAAAAAATACTTATATCTTCATCATAATAATTATATTAGTTTCATTTAATTTATTTCATAAAATTGGAGACCTATGGGTAATAGAGTGGGGTGCTTGAAGTCATTTGCTTGATCAGAAAAAAAATTCCGAAAAGGAATCAAAGCTATTTTTTTTGTTAGACTAGGTTGACGAACAAGCTTATAGTCCACGCGACAGAAAACATCACAGTAGCCTATATACGCTTGGAATTTATTTATTTATTTAACTTATTGCACAAAATGTACAAATGACGGACTTAATGCCAGATGGCATTATCTCCCAGTCAACCATTACACAAAACAGAAAAAAATATATATATATATTTAGTGGTGCAGACAATATATATACAAAATAGATAAATGTGGCATACATATTTGTATAAATAAACGCAATAAATGCATATGATATAAATATATAATTACGTATATCAGAAATAGGGTTATAAAGTTAGAAAATCAGCAGCAGAAAATAAATTACGGAGACAGCGTTTCAGGATAAATTTATTTGGGGATTGCTTAATATTCAACGGAAGCCCGTTCCAGAGTCGTATAGCTGTCACTGTAAAAGAGTTTTTCAAAAAACTAGAGTGATGAGAAGGAATTAAGAGCAAGAGAGTATTAGAAGAACGGAGATTACGTCCGTGGAAGAAGATAGGAATTGGAATCTGTACTTTAAGTAAATTGGTGCGTACGGATCAAAAAGTATAGAAAATAGTATGGTTAGAACTCGAATTTTGCGACGTTTAGAAAGCCAGCCGAGAAGAAAACGGTAATGGGAAATAAGATCATATTTACGCAAGCCGAAAATGGAATATAGGTAACAAATCTATCACTAGTGTGTTGCCAACTTTATGACTAGCATATATTATGTTTCAGAACCAGTGATTTTACTGCCTCTCTAACAAACCGTACGGCAAAGCGAACAGTAAATTTTGGCGGCAGAAGTAAGTGAGACTAAGGTACCGATGCAGAAGATCTTTGTAAAAGGTAAACTTCATGTATTATACAAAGTTATTAACATAGTCAAGCGAATTAGCAAGTTAAAGCGACAGCGGTCAGTTTGCACAAAGAATGAAGCACCAATAGATGTAAGTTTCTGAAGAGAAGACCGCGAAGGACGTCCCGTGACAAGATGGACCGAAGGACTGATTGAAGTTGCAAGACTGTGCTGGATGTAGGCCGTATGCACCGGTTCATAGCCGTGAGGTACCGGCAGAGTAGAATAGTACCTCCTCCTGTACCAGGTGTCGTAAGGGCAAGTATGGGCAGCTGCTTCTCCGTTGCGAAAGCTGCGCTCTGCGATTGCCAACACGCTCGCCCAACGCAACAATTATGGGCAATATAGGGGGTATGTTGTATTCTTGGGGAGGCCTATATCCAACAGTAGACTTTTAATGACTGATTTAATGATGATCAACTGGTCCATCAATCACTTGGGGCAGCCTATGTCCAGCAGTGGACGTCTATAGCAAATTTACGTTACCCGAAATATACTTAATAAAACAATCAGTGGAATAAAGCTTATATCATAATATATGGTTATTGTCGCAATTGACTCTGACTTTGAACGGTGCACAAGAAATTTTATATTAAAGAGAGACCCTAGTTTTTGGTCTAAAAAAGTCTGTGATCCCAGAATCATGATTCGCTTTAGTCCAAAAAGTTTAAAATCTTGACCTGAATCTGTGGTCGAATAATAAATTGATGAGTTATTTACATATTTACTTAGATTGATCAATGATACTCTTGCTTCACTTGGGAAAATGACACGACATCTTTAATAATGACCGACATTTGATAGGATCGTTGATGTTTTAGGTAGTGTCCCCGTCTTGTGCGTAAAGGATCCTAAGTTCGATCTCTATTTAGTGTCAACTTTGTTTGTAGCAAAACTACGTTGTAAGATTGCACGCCTGCCCAGCGCGGCAATTACGAGCAAAATCGTCCTTTTTAAGGAGGCCTATATCCAATAGTAGACTTTCAATAACTTCTATGATGATTAATTAATTTAAACGGGTTATGAAGATAGTAAGTACTTGCACACTACGTAGACGCATAAATGTACATTTATATTTTTTATTATGAGCCGAGTAATATTTTGCTTCATGAAAAACCATGTAATATGAGAGCAAGAAAACTCTGATCGGTGATCGATCAAATGGTGTCGAAATGATCTCATAAGAACAAACATCCATCTACGAGTATAATGCGAAAGTGTGAGTGCGTCTGTATGTTACGTTTTACCGATTTAAATTTAACATTAGTATATTCATAGTAGATAGATATCCCTCGAAAGTTTAGACGTGATTTAAAGTAAATGAAGCCTTATAATTTTTTACATATATTTCTTTTGGGCAAGTAATTACTTTAACATACCAGTTGTAAAACATCCAGTGCTGGGCATAGGCCTCCCCAAGAAAGGGGGAATTGCATGTAATCTACTCTGCTTACTCGAAGCAGGATATATATCGCCTTCTGTCGGTTCTGGTTATTCTACTTTGACTAATCTACTCTGCCGGTACCACACAGTCAGATTAAAGTAATTACTTTAACTACTATATTTAGTAGGAGTATGTTTTAAAGTGAATGCAGGTATAGTTTAGTAATTATAAAATATGCGCTAAAAGTAATGTGGTTCAAAATTCCGATTCCATGTAGGTATCATTATCAGATTCATGACAGCCGTAGGCCGTCCACTGCTGGACATAGGTATCCCTGAGTGATGTCCAATAGGACCGGTATGAGCGGCCTGTATTCAGCGTGATCCTGTGGTTTTAGTCAGGTCGTCTGTCGATTTTGCAGATGGATGCACTACGCTACGTTTGCCGGTATGTGGTCGCCATTCCAGAACCTTACGGCTCCATCGACAATTGGTTCTGAATGCTCTGCCTTCTGCCACTTCAATTTACTAATCCGCTGGGCTTTATCGATACTTTTGGTTCTGTTGCGGATTCCTAAAGGCTTTGAGTATAAACCACTATTTTATTTGTAACTGCAATTAAAGTAAACACCCTCTGAAACAACAATTTAATAATATGGAATACACATATTGGGAATTTGTGTATTATTCACGTGGTATTTGGGAAGTGTATTTATAAATAAACCAATTTCATACAATTTAATAAACCACAACATTTGAAAGGTTCACGTTGACCTAAAACTAAAGCCTTCCAATTTGACGCCACGTTAGTTTCAGGTCGAATCTCCGGGTCAAGCATGAGGGCAGCCTTATTTCCGCAATCTAGGTTTTGTATTGAATACGACAAATGGTTTAAGAGAACAAATCAGTATTCTAACATTTACAGACGATTTTGAGACAGATTACAGAGATTTGAGTACAATGACGATGAATGTTTTATAATTATATGACATCGCCTAGTTTTGAGAAACCCTACAGTTAGGGCACTAACCTTTCTTGTAGATGAATAAAGATCAAGGGCAATGACCTTAATGAGTACACGGTTGTACTTCTAAGAATTGCAAATGCTATATATCAGCTTTCCGCGTTTGCTGAAGAACGTTTGTTTATTCAGAACAGAAGTCTATGTCGCTCAAATAGCTAACCTGTGTAAAAAACGTCGGAATAGAAAGTAGCGAACATGTTATTATAGACTATAAACAATCTATATATAACAGGACCGGTTGTATGCAGCTCACATAAAGCATAATCCTGCAATCAAGTTAGATCGGCTGTACACACTATATATGTGTTATACCTATCTATCTTTATATATATATTCATATAATAATAATAATAATTACTCTATGGTGAGTGACTTAAAGTACTTGTATTACGGCCATCAGACAACATAGGAATTGCATATAGAATACTTAAATTCATATTTTTAACACCCAGACACAAATATCATCATATAAATATGTCTCCTGGGTGAGGATCAAACCTAAGATCCTTGTAACGTACAAATATCATATCTTTATACCAGTTGTATATACATATTATACCTATGTATCATATAGCACACTGAGCGGATGGCCGATAAGGACTTAAAGTTATTTAGCCGCCGGCTAAACATTATATATTTGTTATATTTTTATAATTGTTTCTTTATTATTTTTTGTTATATTAGTACACAGATAGTCTAGAGCCTGAGGTAGGACTTATTAAGTTGAAACTATTCCAAGCGGATGAAATCGCGGGCACAGTTGATTTCATATAATTCAGTTTCTATTCATCCATTTACTTAATAAAGACGTTGACGCAAAGACAGACACATATTAAAATAATAGAATCGAAGTATCCTTGAATATAAGATAAGAAAAGAACTCTTCTGCTTTATAATTGGAAAAGAAAAGCAAACTCTGACTTGTATTCTTATTTGAATCAGAAAGATTATTATCTTGAGTCCTATTAACATAATAAGTTAATTAATATGAATAATAAGGACATATAAAAAACAACATTATCTTAATTAATTCCGTATAGTTAAAGATATATATCCGTCACGACATAGACGGCCGTGGCGCGAAAAGATGAGCGCCACTTTGCGAAATTAGCTCCATAAACTGGCACTTAATTATCTGGCTCAAACCTTTTGGGATTGAGGCGTCATTAATTTGTATGTGTAATATATATATTTATATATATAGCTAGCAGTACTCAGATAAAGTTCGCGATCAAGTTAATAGGTTAAAAAAAAATTACGTATTTTTTATTATTTTCTAAAAGTGGCAATTAAAAACTTGGTAATGTTATTCTTCTTAATGAATTGAAATAAAACTAAGAATATATATATGTATTAAGTAAAAATAACAAAAAACATAACTTATACCTAATTTGTATCCTTTGTCTATTGTCCACCTTTTTGGAAATATTAGTCTTATAATAATTCGTCTTGTGCGTTAAAGGCTGCGGGTTCAATCTCCACCCAGAAAAAAAATGTGTGTGGTGGTATTTAGGTTTTTTATGTGTCTAGGTGTTAAATATATGTATTTAAGTAGTAAATACGTGATTCTTCTGTTGTCTGATGTCCGTAACACTAGTGTTCTGAGCGACTTATCACGGAATTAGTCAATGTATGAGATGACTGGTTTATTGTTCCTTCCAGACCAACACCGTGACAAGTATATTGTATATATAAAGAGATCCTTTAATTATTAATAATATTGTATATTATTATATCATCATATACTATTGAAAGTAAGCATATTTACGTAATAAATGTTAGCAATAATTTGTACAGACGATATTCGAACCTCACGTATCAAGCGCCAAACGCCAAAAGGATAGGAAAAGTAATAAACAGCTGTATGTACACACCCGCTTTGGCAGTTTTCGCCCGGTCCAATGTAATAAAGTGCGAATCTGTTCCTGTTTATTGGTCACGAATCAGGTCATTTCTACCAACAAGTAGTGCAGAACGAAAAAGGCTGGGTAATTATGATATAAACGCAATAAATTGATAAGATCAATATGTGAATACGCGAAATGAAACTTTTTGATAAGATAATATACTCTTTGTATATAAGGTACATAGAAAATAACATTAAAAATAAACTTTTAAATTATAATACAATTGGCGGCCTTATTGCTGATAGTGACCTCTTTCTTCCATCTTTGGATGAACATAAACGAAGAAAATGTGATAGGGCAGTTCGATGTGTACTACTGTTTTATAAATATAATTTAAAAAAAATACGAATACTATATATGTCCATATAATAATAATACTACATACCAGTAAATACATAAACAAAAATATAACTTATTTTTACAAAATAATCACACATATATCTATATATATTAAAATAATGAATTCTGTAATCTTTCGTTCGATCAGTCGTTGCAGTGACAGGACATACTTCTTTACCATCCATTTAAATGTGATGGTCTAGCAGCCCACGCACGCTTAATTTTGTAGGAAATGTTCAGACAGATGAACGCAACATTTTACAGATGAAAACTCTTTTATACAAAACGCAATAGAAATTCAACAAATTCAATAAAATTGCCTTTAAACACACTATCATTTGAATTATATTTTCTCAGACTTAGATCAAGTAAATATTTTTTGTAAATTGAATGTTAGGCAAACGATGTTTTACAAAAGTTTATATAATACTAGCTGTGCACGTGACTTCGTTCGCATAGTTGTCGGAAACTCTATCGAGATAATTTTTTGATTGCTCACGTTGTATAATCGTGAAAAAGATTTTTTTTTTATAATATGTAAAAATAATGTTTTTAAAATAATGTGTCAAAGTACTTTGGCATAGATTATATTTATACTTTTGTTTAAAATAAAGCACGCTGTATATTCAACCGTTCCGTAGGGAGCCGACCACGCGTCTGAGCCACGCGGCATTGTACCTCGCAAAGATACACTCGCGAGTGGTATTGGCAAGCACGGCGGTAGGGCGAGGCCCACCCCCTCACCCGCCGCCGCGCGGCCTGCTTGCACATTATAATGAGAGCAAGCCTTCTTCGATAAATAATGTTATTATGAGTAAATCTTGAGAGATAGACATATACGGTCGCGGAATTTTTTTATTATTATTAAAAAGGAATAATTCTTTCATACATAGTTTTTGAATAACTTGAACCGTTTATGCAGCGCATGCGACGAAAGACCTCAAATGTAAATAATTTTCCCCGTTTTTGCAACATTTCTCACTGACGCTTCACTCATATTGGTCTCAGCGTAATGTTATATAGCCTAAACCTTCTTCTATAAATGGACTATCCAACAAACAAAGAGTTATTCAAATCGGACCCGTAGATCTTGATATTAGCGCGTTTAAACAAACAAACAAACTTTTCCGCTATATAATATTAGTATAGATGGTCGACTTTCGACTATCACTAGTAGATACTATTGAATGGTTTTAAATCAAGCTTCGCAATCACACTGCTGAAATATTGGCTTTAAACATATATACAGACGTACAGTAGCATTATATATATTTGTATATATAATGCTACTGTACGTCTGTATGTCACTGAACATGTTAATGGCTGGTCCGATATTAATGATTTTTTGGTCTGTGATTTAGAGGTGTGCTGGATGGTTTAGATTCACAAATAAGCCTGGCATATAGCACTGCAGTCGGTATCTAAGTTATTTATCCAAATTATTTGTCTTTTATTTCATACTTTATTTAATATCCTAATTATGCAGGACAATGTAGGTCAAAATTTTTCTCGGGTTAGTGAAAATTCAGAGAAAAATGATTGCATGCATTGAAGGTGACTTTTTCAGGAAACTGTTGAATGGTATCAAACCAAGTATAACATTATTGCTCGTAAACAAAGTAAGAGGTCCACCTACACAAATTTATTCACCATCAATTTAGAATTCAACCGTAGCAAGTAGAGTAGAATAGTACCTCCCGCTGTGCCAGATGTCGTTAAAGGCGACTAAGGTACCAGAACCGATATGTAGCGGTATAACCATCCGAAACAGTCAAATGCACAGGGTGGGAATGGGCAGCTTCCCCGTCGCGAAATCTGCGCTCCGCAATTGCCAATACCCTTGTCCAGCATGGCAATTATGGGCAAAATTTTTCCTTTCTTGGGGAGGCCTATCTCCAGCATTGGATTTTCAATGGCTGATGAAGATGATATGTGAAGATTTGGTGTTCTGTTCCTTTTTATTCTATTAGATCAGATCGACCAACAAACATAGCGCGACAGTAAGCGTGACTGGAACCTATAGATGCTCGTAATATCACAAGAATATCACTAACGTGGTGCCAACCTTGTGACTTGAGGATATTATGCCACATTACTCAGTAAATTCACTGCCTTTCTCAACCTTCAGACCAGAACACAGACCGCACACGAATAGTACTATTTGGCGGTAGAAATAGGTGAGAGTAAGGTACCAATATAGACAACCTTCTGTAAAGTCTATGTATATTAGCTAAAAAAGTATTATAGCAGCGTTTGATAATCCGTCATATTGTTATAAGTTTCTTTTTTACATAAATAAACCGTCAAACAAGCATACAGCTAAACATGGTCGTATTATCAAAAGGATATTACCTAGCGCATCGTCAACCTTGTGACTAGAAGATATTATGTTACATTACCTAATAATTTTCCCTAAATCTCTCTCCCTTCAAACCGGAACATAGCAGTACGAACACTGCTGATTAACAGTAGAGTTATAAGAGTTAGGATCACGTATACGATCTTAGTATGAAATATACGTCTAGAAGAAATACTTTTGCGCTTAGTAATACTTATTTAAATTATTCTTGAAAATAAAAATAGCTTGTGTATTATAATAAAATACTGGACAGCAGAGGTACCGTACAACACATTACACATAGTAGAATAGTACCTTCCCCTGTATCAAGTGTTGTAAGAGACACCTAAAGCTCCATCCTAATAGCTTAAATACACAGGCGGGAATAGGCAATAGCATCTCTATCGCAAAAGCTGTGATTGCCAACACGCTTGCCCTGCGAGGCAAATATTAGCAAAATTTCAGTTCCATATGGGGACTTCATGAGCCTTTCACGGCGTCCAACAGCGGACTTGCCAGATATGGTGAAGGGAGATTTTTTAATTGAGGCTCGAACTATGTAAATAATTTTGTCTATTCAAAAGTTTACCGTCATAACGTAAGTTGAACGAAACGCTGACCATAAAAATGCAACAGTTAAACAAACCGCGTTTTAAAGCCGTTAAAAGGCAGTTTTATAATGCACCGTGAACTTGTTTTTATAGACCATCACAGAACACAGCATGGAGGCGGTACTGGGTAAAATAAAATCTTTACAGACGTAATATAAATTGAATATATTCCCACACAATCTCATACATTGATATGACTCCGTGGTACTTTACTACATTCACTTGTAGTACTAGTATTAAGAACATCAGGCAACAGAGGAATCTCAAATATAATACTTAAATACAATATATATTTAACACTTAGACACAGAACAAATACAAATATCATCATATAAATATTTGCTCTGCGTGGGGATTGAACCCACGAATCTTGGACAGTATTTTATTTATTTATTTAGTACAACAACGATTGTGACATGAAAATTAGTCCTTATTTGCTTTTCTTAAAAGCTATAGTCAGGCTTGACTCTCAATGTTCTACTTGGTTATGTTACACACTGCGTCTATATCATATAAGGTATTGGCCATCCTCTGCGTTTATACCCCAACTCGCTAAGTAAGCGTGTCGCCACCGTATTGCGTTAAAGCAACGGATTTGACATTCCGCCATCTGTCGGATCTCGTACGTCAACCACATTCTACGTTATCTAGTACAAGCACAAATAATTTTAATAAAACGGCTTTCTTAACGGCTTTAAACGCGGTTTATTCAACGTTTTTACACTTTAGTTGGACGTTTCGGATCCCATGCGGTAACCTTTCTCAAAAGTGCCCAACGATGTTGCTATCTTCCCAATTTGTATTTATTTTGATTTGTTAATTTTGTACGTTCGCATCCCATCCACTCAGTAGGTGCTGACAGTATCTTGTAATCTGGTACTGCTGTGATGTTGGCTTCGGATCTTGATAAAATGTATGACAGGCCTTTCTATCGGGCTAATCAGGTCTTTCTTTTTTTTTTATTAGACCAAGTCGACAAACACACCTACAGTCCGCGTGATAGTAAGCTTATAGACGCTCGTAATGTCACAAGAATATCACTAACGAGTTTTCAACCTTCTGACTTAATGATATTATGCAACATTACCCAGTAAATTCTCTGCATCTCTCTCCTCTTCAGATGCTACTCCCACAGAAATAAGAACACTGCTATTTGGTGGTAGAAATAGGAGACTGCGGTACCATGTAGACTACTTTATGTTTGAAGTTCTACCTATACGAATGATTATATAAGGAACATTCTTGATGGAAGCTCCATTAAGAATTTATGAAAAGAATTCCAACTGGAAACAAGAATTAAAGTTCTGCAAATAAAAATGTGTACGGTAACAGCAATCAACGTCTTCCGTTCATTTAGAACTTCACGTCGAAGCTGCGAGGCGAGAAAGAAATAATTTCCTTTTTAACTTTCCTACATTACTTCAGGCATCTTAGGTTTTCTTTTTATTTATAAAACTACATGTTGCAGTGCTAGTTTGTTGTAGATTTTCCTCAAGTGTGCTTGCAGTACGATATAAATGATTGCTTTTAACCTTGATGCGTGATTCTAAATCGAACGGTTGATAACAATTAAATTTTAAAACATAAAAAAATATTTATATATTTACACGACATCTCAAACATCGACTCAACGAATATATCAGACGACACTGAAATTACAAATGTTATACGTAGATGCACATAAATTACATCCAGACAAATACAAATATTTATAATTTAAATATTTGCTTTGGGTCTAGGTTCGAACTCTCGAACCATTGGCGCACAAGATCAGGTCACAACCATCTACGTCATCAGATCCGTCAAATTTAAAGATTAAAATAGTGAAATGGACGTCCCCATTGCATCTAACTATTTAACCCACGCAACCCTTGTTTTATTTATATGTTTAAACTATGACTAGATCATGTACTCACCACACATTCCCACCGGTGTAAGCAGAAATTCATTTTTTTAATTACCAAGTTAGCAGAAATACGATTTGCGTCACCAAAACATACAGACGATTATGTCATCCCAAAAAATATTAGTTCATCGCTGCTCTTGTAACTTGAAGGTAAAAGACACTTAACTCAGTAATTTTAATGTCAATCTCTCTTTTCATACTGAAACATAAGGTAGACCTCATACAACGTTCTCACCTATTTATACCACATAGCAGTGTTCGCATTGTTGAAATACTTTCATATTTCTACTGAAAACATCAATTTTACTTATCAAAAATCAGTACAGGAATCAGAATTGCATTGAGACAATTACCAATATTGCCTATTACGAAATTACATAGTCTACTTGCTTACCACTTAGCTTGAAACACTAAGCTTTGTACTTTCACCCTTCTTTCTTCATTTTGATCTCACTTACCACCCCTTGTTAATCTGTTATGGTTTATCATATTTTATGACCTAGCAATCTTGGTCTTATACAACCTTTTCATAAAAGTGAAATATCAATTGTAAATATAGAATATTTCTTTTCGATTTCTTATCAGCTTATTTATGACGCTCACAAAGAAACGTGCGATAAGATTAGGCACACTTAGTGTTTTCTCCGTGTAAATCTAAACTTGGAAGTTATGTAAATGATCTTTGATGAGTCATGACGGGCCTGATGACGCAAATGGTAGTGAACTTATGTGCCTAGGTTCATGGGCTCGTTCCTCACCCAGGGTCAATATTTATTATCCCTACTAATATAAATGCAAAAGTAACTCTGTCTGTCTGCCTGTCTGTCTGTTACGCTTTCCCGCTTAAACCTCTAGACCGATTTTAATGAAATTTGGCACAAATAATCTATAGACCCTGAGAAATGACATAGGTTTTTTTTAATTCGAAAAAAGGATTGTGAGGGGTCGAAAGGGGAGTTGAAAAGTTGAATGGAAGTGTCACTATTTTTGCAGCTAGAAACTTATTGAAACTTATTTTTCAAGCCATTGATTTGATATAAATAAACATGACAGTCAAAGTTTATATAAGTTAAGGTAAAGAGGTATGGTACGGCGAGGCAACTTCCCCATTTCATGGGATGGCTTATACCCAGCAGTAGAAGTTTTACGGCTACTGCTGATAAAGACGAAGAAAGAATTCATAAAGGATACTTTCTAGGTTCACCAAAATTCTTAATATTCAGAACTTTTTGGAGAACCTAATTTTGGTCTATTCAGATGTCAAATCCAGTGGCACCACTGAAAGAGAAATATTCACAGCATATTTCCTATTTATTGAAAATAGAGCAACTTGATGTATTATGTTAGATTTATTATTATTTATCATTTATCACTTAAAAGTCTCTACATGCTCAAGACAGTTACTTATTTTAATTACTCTACTGGGAGAGTAATACCTGTAATATTTTATTAAGATCTTTATCCAGAAACCTTAAGAGAAATAACTCTAAAGTTAATTAAATCTATACTTAGAGATAATTTTGAACATTAGTATTCAGGGAAGACGGGAAGGATAATCAAGCTGGGCCAATATCTACTCAGCAAAAAGCGAAGTTGAGAGCCTCAATAATTTTGTGTTTGTTGGTTTACTCATGTTAATACTTCTTGAGACTTTTTCACAGAGTCAAATAATTTTTAAATGCTAATTTATATTACTGTTGCATAATAAATCTTTAATTTTATATATGATAAGAGATATTGATATATTGATATATATATATGAGATAATTATGGTCAAAATTCTTAGAGTGGCTTATGTCTAGCAGTGGACTTCTAATAGATGTAATGATGATGATAAATTACCATTCGATACGTTACCATTTATTTTAACCATATTGTTGATTGTAAGCCGGAGTGTTTATTATTTTTTTTTCATATTTCAACACAATATAATATGAAACATTAATTCATTCTGTCATTCTTTACTCAGCAAACACTTCCAAGTTTACATAAGTAATTTTTCCATTTGACTTAATTCGTCATTTCCATATTCAATTAACATCTCTGAAATCGTTTTTATTTCTTTTAGAATTAACGCCAGAGTTATTCAGAATAAAAATCTGATTATGTTATCCTTGGCTCGAGCCGAGTGTATTTTTTAATCTCCGAGCCAATTAAAAAAACAAACAAGCTATCCGTCTGGCATTCAATGCTGATTTCCACTAGACAAAACTTTTGTCTTGTTTGCCTCTTTTTTGATGTTGTTAAATAAAATATTGTTTTGAAATATTTCCAGACATAAAACTTATAGAAAACACCACTTTTTATTGAAGAACAAAACATTTGTCGCATTTAAAAATTGCATTGATCATATTGGTTACCTTGTTTATTGATACATATCTAATTTATGTATATTTCATAACAAAGTTTGTTTAAAAAAATGTTTTCACGTAAAGCTTTTGTATAGCTGCCATTTATTAGGCAAATATTTAAAAATTACAAAGTGATAAAGCGTTTGCAAAATTCAAATTAATTTCATAGTTGATAACTAGACGTGCTTTTTGGGCTATCAAAGAGATCAATTTAAAACTCTTGTTGAAACAGTTTACTGTGTTTTGTGCTTATTACCTTCATTAATGAATTATTATCACTAGAAAGCTTTATTATTGGAACTAGAAAGCTGATATATTTAGAATCTTCAAGTTTGGCCTTGAAAATTGTATATAAAATAATTGGCTTTATTTCTAACACGTTGTGTAGTAATGCTATGGATTATTGCTAATTATTTAATTAGCGTTACCAATATGTCATCATCATCATCATTATCTCTAGTCGTTGAACATCCACTGGTGGACTTAGACCTCCCTAAGTCCGTACTCTTGCCTGTCAAACCATTATCTTTAGTCGTAGAACGTCCACTGATAGATATAGATCTCCTTAAATATGGACCTTTGCCCATAATCGCCGCGCTGGGCAGGAGGAGGAGGAGGGAATTGCAGAGAGTAATGTCGTGGCAAGACATACTGGCAAGTTACCTCTGTCGGTTTTGGAACCTCAGTCGCCTCGTAGGACACAGAAATATGAAAAGAAAAAAAAACAGTTTTTCAGTGTTATTTTGGTATTGAGAGGTTTTAATTTTATTACGTACACATGTATAAACGACATGACAATTTGCATAGCATTTTTTTTCAAAACTAGAAATATCGTTTATTCTGAGAATTGATTTTACATAAGATTTTACACAACTGTCATATAATTGTTAATACAAATCTCTAAAATGAGATTTAGAAAATTTTATGCGATATAACGTTCAATATGTATAATCTTGTAAATATATTTCGTGCGATAATAGTTTTCTGTTTTCTAAGCCTAGACTTGGTCTAGACATTGATGGGATGGACAAAGGGATTAAATATGATACCACATTCAATCCCTTTCATAGCTTAGAGGTCACTTTTAGTATCAGAAGCCAAAGGCGCTGATTGTATTTCAGCCACCAATGAGCAATATTTATATTTATTTGATATATTCAAGGTATAACGGCAAACAAAGGCAAGATAATAAATACAGTGATATATTTCCATAAGTTTTTGATACTATTATTCTTGGTCCAATTAAAATAGTTATAACTTTTCAAAGTAAGGTCGAAGTTTAATTTTTATGTTTTTATGTTTTCATTTAGTTCCATGTCTATAAAACCTAATTTATGGTCTAACTCTTTTGTGTAATAGTGTGGAAATAAGCGTAAATTATGCCGTGGGGTACCGGAAGAGGAGGTATCGTAAAAGGCGACTGAGGTACCGGACCCAACAGATGGCGATATATGCATCCAGAGCAGTGTAGCTCAAATGCATAGGACGGGGATGGGCAGCAGCATCCTCGTTGCTAAAACTATGCTCTGCATTTGCCAACACAATTGCCCAGCGCGTCAATTATGGGCAAAACCCCCCTGTTTTGGGGAGGCCTATGTTAAGCAGTGGAATTACAATAGCTGGTATGATAAAGCGTATATCAACGAAGCTTTAAAATGAAATGAAGTTTATTTAAAATAAACAAATAATTCATATTGTTATTATATATTAATTTTAATATAAAAAAGGTTCAAAGCTCTCTCTGCAACGCCCTGACTGCGCCCTGTTGTCATATTTATTTTAATTAAAAGAACTTCTGTATACTAATATTTGCAATAAATATATGCATATAAATAATCATTTTTAATATACCAGGCTTCAAAAATAATGTCGATTTAAACAAACTTTTGTATTTCGACCCTTGAATAGATGGATTTGCTGAAATGCTGAAACATTTATTTCTTACCAAAAATCTAGGCTTGACTAGACAAAGTATGATATGATAAATAATGAGGTATGGTATGATAAAAGACATTATTGCAATTAAACCATTGGTTGGAATCGTAAATAAGAATGTCGTTTATTGTTTGTTTCAATTGACAAAGTGTCTGCGTAAAGCAGTTAGTGGATTTATTATCTTTCCGATCTGCAAATTTAAATCCTTATTTTGAGATCTTTAAGACATTAATTAGATCTAGGTTGTGAAAAATACAAAACTGCTTAAACTTCTAGACGTTTTAATAGTTAAAGCTTAGCAGGTTTCCCGTTTCGAGCACAATTTTTTTTTCCCACAAAAAAAAAGAGCGTGCCTTTTGAGAGCGTTTGTCAACCCTCTTTGTATTCAATTTCTAGAACCATAAATTTCCTGCGGGGTGAGGAAAAGTATCACATATTTGATTAATGGCTACTGTTTTACAGGATTTTCATAAAATGTATATTCACGGACAATGACCTGACAAATGAACTGCGTTTCATCATCATCATCATATCAGCCATTAGAAGTCCACATAGGCCTCCCTAAGAAAGGAGAAATTTTGCCCATAATTGCCGCACTGGGTAAGCGTGTCGGAGCGCGCAGCTATCGCGACGAAAATGCTGCCCATCCCAGCCCTTTGTCTGTCGGTTCTGGTATCTTAGTCCATTCTTACAACACATGGTGTAGTGGGAAGTACTATTCTATTCTACTGGCACCTCACAGTACTTCATAAAGTTTGCATCTAACTGAATTATAATACCAAGCAAGAAGCATGCCAGCTGTTTATTTCTCAAACAAGTTACACGTGCCTTCAATTTCTACCGAGTTTCGTCGAGATTTCAGAGGAAACGAACTGCGAAACTATAATGCCAATGTTAAGTCAATATGTTCCAAATAAAGTCTATTTATACTAGAAAAGAAGATAAATATTCTGTCAATTTTCGTGATTTCTATACAAATAAATTTCGTTTCTATTCAATTTGCTTAAGTAATTTATAAATTTGGACCTATTGTATCATATTTTGACTGGATTCAATATTATCTAGATAGAATTAGGAAATGTTGTTTGGTATTTTACTGTAAAATGTTTAGGCTTGGTAGGGCATGTATTATTATTTGTTTATAAAACAAACAATACATTAGTCTTAATGGATATGCGTTGATTTGTCCATGTATTACTGTGAACCGTGCAAAATCACCAGCTATTTAAGATCTCATACTTATTTTGTGGATGGACAACATTTATGACCGTCGATATATGAATTATGTTATACTAATCACTGACTTACTGTCTGTGGATTTCTCGTCGATTCTACGTCATTGTATCAGCAATGGCATGTAAAGGGCCAGACCACACTAGAAAATTAACCCAAGATATGCCAATGAATGCAAACAACCATTACATTAGGTCTACCTCATGCAAAATGCCACTAAATAGATACGAGGTGCGCGCATCTTAATAATTCAAGATTTCCTACAAACCTCATTGGCATTGCTGTATTTGCATGCCATCTTTATATTACCATATTGAAAGACTTATATCCATTTTAATCGGCTAGTTATCTTGACAGACTGCGCGTTAGTTGCTTCGATTTTAAATTGATCCCTGTTCCTTTGGGAGTTAAGCTATCGGTGTTAGCAATAAGCCGGATACAATTATTCATTTAGTAGAAAGACGCTCGTGTAGCATGTGATCACTTCTGACTTACTATCAACTACGGGGTTGATAAATCAATTCCTTTTATATGAATTATTTAACTTGTATTTGATTTATAAGTATTATACTAGAGGTAGATCTCATAAAAAGTTCAACTGCGTTTGCACCACACTCTCACCTATTTCTACCGCGAAATTCGCATTGCTGTGTCCGAAGGATAAAATTAAGGCATTGAAATTAATGGGTAAATATGACTGAGAATTAGAGACTAAGAATTGGAGAAACGCTAGTGATATCTTTGTGATGTCTATAAGTTGCGGTCACGTTCACTTTAAGCAACTTTTTGTATTTTTGTTTGCCAACTTTGTAATAAAAAAACATATTCTTAGCGAACATATCGTAACCAGATAGAAGAGGTATTAAAAAAGAACCAGGTCCAAAGTAGCAAGAATATACAAGCGTATATGAAAGTAGTAATGCGAATAAGCGAAAGAGGTATGCCAAGAAGATCGTAGCAAGTGGAGATCCATAGTTTCTGCCTAACCCGATGGGACACAGGCGTGATTAATGTATGTTCTATAACATATGCATTTATATATGCAAGGCTTACCGTATTCGGATACTAATACTAAATAAAGTATAAATTATGCACTTGCACCGTCTTTTTTTGGTCAGCGAAGGCGAAATCGCGCTTAGTTAACAAAAAGTGGAGTCCGTGAAGTCAAGTGGTAAAATCGGGTTCTTGTAAACAATCGGAGCGTCGCCAAAATATGTGGAAGCACGAGGAATGTCACGTATGCAGTAAACGTCACGTAACTACTTCTAAATATACTCTATGACAGCGACAGAGTAGAACCTTTCCCTATAACAAGGGTTAAGAGGCGACTGGGGTGGACTGGAACCTACAGATGGCAGTACATGCCAATTTGTAAGTCTGTTGATACATTAACTCAGCCCAACTAAGATTCAGTGTGTATCAAATATGCTCAGTGTGTATCAAATATGCGCAAAGGCCCAACAACAGATATCGTCATGTATGGTGATAAATTCGGAAAAAAATGTGAGCAAATTACTATGTCAATTTTCGGAACTAACTACAACATACCTAGGCGAACATATTGCAATCAGGCAGAAGAGGCATTAAAGAAGAACTAGGTCAGGAATAGCATGAATAAAGTAGCGTATATAAAAGGACTAATGCAAGTAGGAGAAGCGAGATAGGTATGCCAAGAAGATCGTAGCAAGTGGAGATCCATAGACTCTGCCTAACCCGATGGGACACAGGCATGATTTACATATAAAATATATAAAACATATGCATTTTTATATGCAAGGCATATTGTATCCGGATACATAAACTAAATAAAGTATAATTATGATTTTAATATAAATAAAATACTACACCCCTCAATTAAGAAGGAAACAGAGGAGAAGTAAACTAAGTCCAGATTTATTAAAAATAAAGAAAACGCCCTAATAAACAGTGTAGCTCAATTACAACATGGCGTGGATGGGCAGCAGCATTACTGTCGCAAAGCTACGCTCTACGATTACCTTTTTTGAGAGGCCCATCTCACGCAGTGGACTTTTTACCGCTGCAATGATAATGATAAAATTAAAAACTTTAACTAGTTTTATTTAATAATATACTCATTTTAGACCAGATTAAAGATCTTTTTCCATTAACATGATCAATTATTTCAGGTACAGTGACAGATTACGGTCCATACATGAATTATGATGTTAATGAACAAGTCTAGACATTAATATTACAAATGGGCGACAACATATTATTAAAGTTTGCTAAAATGTAGCAAACAAATTTAGCAAAAATGAGACACAATTTTTATAGATCCAGATTCAAATTTTCAGATATCAGACAACAGATTAAATACATATTTAACACCCTGACATAGAACAAATACAAATGTTCATCATATAATTGTTTTGGATGTGGATCGAACTTACAATCCTTGGTGTATAAGACGGAGATACTACCGAATACGCCATCAAGCCCTTTTATATGATAATTAAGTATTATAACAACATTCCTCCATTTGATTATCATAAATTTTTTGTGTTAGAGCTAAAAGAGCTTCTACTCTAGACGAAAATTTTAAGAAATATTCAGCTTAATGTCTTTCTCAACAAGTCTACTACATATATCTATTATATTACCAATATCATCGTCATCATAGAAACCATAAAACGCCCACAGCTGGACATAGCCAATCGCAGAGAGTAAGTTCGCGACGGGAATGCTGCTGCCCATCCTCGCCCTGTTGCATTATACCTACACTGCTTTGGGATATACCGCCATCTGTCGGTTCCTGTACCTCAATCACCTCTGAAGGCACCAGGGTACTATGCTTTTCTGCCGGTACTATATGATCAATCTTTATACTAAGGTTTCGAATAATTCATATTTGTTACTGTATCATGAGATAGGATAATTAAGCAGTAAGGTTATTAAATGTATGAAGATATTAAAGTCCAACACTGGACGTCCTACGGTTTATATAGTATATAGGCTCCTATAAGAGTTTTATTTATATTATATAGGTTCATATTATATAGGTGCCTATAAGAACAGGCTAGACCTAGTTTAGGTACCTAAGTATCAAAATGTATTTTAGTTTAAGTTACCTTTTGTTGTTGAATAAAGTTATTATTATTATTATTATATGATGATGATAATATCTCTTTTCCTCTTTCTCCCAAAGAGTTACGTAACTCATATATATTATTTATATAATAAGCTAGATACCGACTGAAGTGCCATCTGCTGAATTGATTTATGAACTTTACCATCCAGGCCCAGCTGTTTAATAGGAGTTTAGTGACATACACACGGACGCTAGATTTATATATATATATATATATATATATATATATAGATATATATATAACTAGCAGTACCCCTCGATTTTTAATCAGGTTTGATAATAGAACTTTAGTGCTAATTTTGCACCACCATTGAAATTATATTTTTGAAAGAATATACACGAGTTTCTTGACCTTCAATGAAGAATCTTCAAACTGAACCTCATTTTAAACACTTCCGAAACAGAAAAGTTTCAAATTAACTTTGCACTACAGTTTAAACCCTTTAGGTAATATTTTCAAAAATCCTTTTCTAGTGCTCCTACGTTACAAATGGAACCCTTGTACAACATTTCAAGTTTCCAACCTTTATAGTTTTGGCCCTACGTTTATATTGACGGGCCCGATGGCGCAGATGGTAGTGATCCTGTCTTGTGCACCAGGGGTCGTGGGTTCGATTCCCACCCAGAGCAAATATTTATATGATGATATTTGTGTTTGCTCTGTGTATGGGTGTAAAATATATGTATTTAAGTAGTATACTTGTGATTCCTCTGTTGTCTGGCATTCGTAACACAAGTGCTTTAAGCGACTTACCACAGAGTCAGGTCAATGTATGAGATGTTGTGGGAATTTATTATTATTATTATTATTATTATTATTATGTCAGTCAGTAAGTCAGGTTTTCCTTTTACATATATAGAATAAGGTAAGGTATTTAATTTAATCAGCGATAAACTTACAGTCTGTTACAGCACTAAGCCATAATTGTAATATCAAACCAAAATTGCTTCCCGATCCCTGTAATATATTATGGTTATAAATAGGCGCTAGATCTGACCCCAGATAAATTTGCCTCAGGAAAATGGCATAAAACTATTATTATCTACTAAGGTAACATATTCTGTGCCAAATGGGGTGTAGTCTGTTATATCAAAATAGAGGGTGAGATTGTTTAGGGTTGATATTAATGTTATTGTTATATCTTGGCCCGAATGATATAATCGTACTAATTCCTCTTGCCTGACGTTTTCGGACGTCAGACGTCAAAGGTACAAAAATGTATATTTTTGTTTTTTCTCTAAATAAATATCTATCTTTTCCCTGAATAAATATCAATTGACGATTCTCTAAGTGTCAGTTGTCACATATTTACACCGAATCTTGTAATTGGTCCATTATAGTACGGTGGGTCTATATGAACCAGTAGTAAAATTGGTTGTAAAATAGGTCCAGTGGTAGCAATCTAATTTTTATATGGCCTTGAGCTAGATAATCAAATTTGATCTCTATCATCAATGTTTTAAGTTCCACTTTTTTACCGATAAAAAGTAATGGCATACTTAAAGAAAAAATATTATTATTATATAGTTATGTTTAATTTTTTTTAGTAAAGAATACTTTAGAAAGCTTTTTTCGGTTAAAATTTAAAATCAGAATACATAATATTTACGTGTTCACTACTCATAATTGAACTACTATTCTAACGGCATCAAAGCGCGGTTCATACATTTTTTTCTATGACTGAAAAGAATAGTTACCGCAAAAAATACGCGTTTCAAAGCCGTTAAAATAGAAGTCTTACGATTAGAAAACATTTTACAATAGAGAGTGAAAGCAGTGACATTGGATAGTTTTTGCAGCCAGAGGTGTTTTAATTTTTTTTATTTATCCATAGATTGTAATGTATAAAATTGAGAAGATAATAAAGAATACCACAAATTACACTCCACGTTGTATACAGTTCATATAAAAATTACAACATAGTATACTTTGGACTGAATCCGAAACTAAAGTACTTGTATGAATATAAGTAAAATCGCAACACTTAAACTTCGTAACTTTGAAAATATTACCTTTCCTTCCGTTGCTTATTGAAGAAAGTTTTATAGATATTTTCTTTTGGATTATGTTCATAACATCAATAACAATAGAAGAAAGAAAAAAAGACAATCTAAGGCCATAAACAGATAATACCGACGGTCGGATTCACCATTTGGATTGGATTTCGTCGAGCCTAGAGGAAGATTTGGCGTAATAAAACGATATTGATCTACTTTATTTTTTACAAGACCTTGTAATGCCACATTGGTTAAGTGAATATACTGATACAGAGAAACGGAGAAACTTTAACGGCTTTAAAATGCAGTTTATTTTAATTCATGTAGGTTCTGCTGGGAAATGTATTTTTACGTAGTTCACGTTTATTGGTACGTCTTTTATTTTACTTAGTATTATATTAATATTTGTCAAATCAGATTGTTTTGTAACGTTAATGCTACTCCTACTTTCTAAATGTTGAACTTAGATTGATCGTCTTTTTTTGGTTAATTATAATCGCAGGTATGATACTGATGAGAGAAATATATGAAAACAGCATTTAAAGATATATTTATATAGAGGTTACATATCGTGTTAAAATATGATCTCAATATATGCAAAAATTTTTGAGTATTAAAGCATTTTCACACACGCTTTAAAATTTAACTATAACATAACACACATACCTTGGATAGTAAAGGAATAGATCGTGGTCTCCAGTGTGAGTCAAGTTTAGATTCATTACCCATATCACGAACTACCTGATTTATTTAAGGCGCTCACCCATCATAAATCTGGAGATTTTATACGAGGGAGTTGTCTTCAGGCTCATTTCGGTATCACTTCCACTGGATAAGCAGCAGATGCGGCAGGTGTTACCAATGAACCAATACCGTTACTATCATATAGACCGTAGTCCACTCTATTTACTGAAGGTTGTAAAGTCTCACGCTACACACAGTCATAGACATAAATTTCCTTTCGAAACTTCTGACTTTACAAATTCAGTCTATCCAAGGAGGTGCTGGAGTTGTGAGTCACGAAGCCCAATGCACTTGCGTAAATATCTCCAGGCTCCTGAAAACTGTTGGGTCAACAAGCACTTATGATAACAACTCTGGAGGTGGACTGGCTCCTGAGGTGTTTTAAATCCCAGGCTTCACGGGTCCCGTACCCATTGTTCGCAATTGTCACTGGGCAATCTCACATAATTTCTATAAGTCAAAAGATTGGCAACGCGCTAGTGGTATCCTTGTAACATTACTTGTCTCTATAGGCTGTGATAACGCTTATGATTATTTTATGATGACGATGTTTGTCGACCTGGTCTAATAAAAAAGGAAAAGTTCTAATTGAGCGCAACGATATATGCCTAGATCATGCCGGAAAGAAGCACGGGTATATCTAACCTCACAGTGGTAAAGCGTGTTCTGTGGGTGTGCTAGTCTCTGACTTGTATTACCCATAAGTCTTAATAGCGAACCTGTGCTTTCTCTACATTTTTCAAAATTGACTTAAATTGAGAATCAAAGGAGGTTTTTTGCTTTTAACTCTACAGTTATGGCTGTTAAAAGCTAAATGCTTTACAGGGGCACAAGATCGCAATCTCTGCTCGATCAAATTTTCCAAAATTGACTTAGATTGAAAATCGAAGGAGGTTTTTTGCTTTTAACTCTATATTTATAGACGTTAAAAGCTAAAGCCGTTTTACAGGGGTGCAAGGTCAAAAATGAGTGCACTATTAAAGTGATATTCACTAACAAAATTGTATGATATCGGAGAAAATATCGTGCTTTTAAAAGAAGCATAGTGTGTGTGTTTAACTATATTGTGAACTGAGTAGGGTTGGCACTTTGGATGTCTTGAGACACGTCCATTCTCTCAAACTTTATCAACTGCTAGTGTTTTATTACTTTCGGAACGATCAATTTGTATATTGATGTTCATAAAAGTATTGATATCCTAAGTGTACTGTTATCAAATCTTCAGCTCGTTAGTTTGACATTAAGGCATTCGACATTTTAAAATAATTGTGAATTAGTAAGCGATGACCTATGGCAATGAAACCCAATCTCTTCCAATGGTCTTCTAAACTAACTCAAGGAGTGTCTGCGCAATTTAATCAGAAATGAGGATGATAGTAACAGAACCAACATTACCGACATAACCCGGTGCATCAGTAAGTTGAATTGGCAATTGGCAGGGCACTTTGAGGGGCCGTGAGGCGGAGTAGAATAGTACCTCCTGCACCACACGTCGTAAGTGGTGACTGAGGTACAAATATCGAAATATAGCGGTATAGCCATCCAAAACAGTGTAACTCGAATGCACAGAGTGGGCAGCAGAATCCCCGTCGCAAAAACTGCGCTCTGCGATTACACGCGAATACACACTTGCCCAGCGCGGCAATTATGGGCAAAAACCTTTCTGACGAGGCCTTTACACAGCAGTGGACTGTCAACGGCTGGTATCATGATATTGATGAAGAAATAAAAAATATTATTTTTGAATATCCTTCTCTAGTAAATACATTTTCGTTAAATCTATAAACATGCAGATCTCTTGTACGTTGGCTCGAAACAAATGATGTGCCAATTGAAAATTGCTTTCGCTGATGGATTGATACTGTTATACCCAAGTTTGTGTGCACGTAAAAACGAAATAACTGCATTGTATATATAACCTTCTTACGAGCGATTCGTCACAGGTCGTTATCCTATTTTGCAGTAATTCTGAAAATTAATTTCCGCAAAAGCGAATGAAATTCACATAGACAATAATAGTAAGTATATTGTGTTTTAAAATATATTTAGGTACACTTTAGGTACAATTTTGGCTTTGATTAATGGGTTTACTGTAAGACTATATGTGAAATATCTAATGATATTTTAGGCTGTAAATAAATAAATAAATTCTTACATCACATATAAATACTTGTTTCCGGGATAAGTCACTCAAAGCACTTGTGTTACGAGCATCAAAAAACAGAGGAATCAGAATATACTGCTTAAACATATATATTTAACATCCAAACACAGAAAAATATAAATATCTATACTATATAATATTATAAAGTGGTAGAGTTTGTTTAAACGCGCTAATCTCAGGATCTACAGGTTCGATTTGAATAATTCTTTTTTTGTTGGATAGTCCATTTATAGAAAAAGGTTTTAAACTATATAACATTACGCTAAAACGAATGGGAGCGAAGAGTCAGTGAGAAATGTTGCAAAAACGGGGAAAATTATTCACATTTGAGGTCTTTTGTCGCATGCGCTGCATAAAGTTATTCAAAAACTATGTATCAAAGAATTATTCCTTTTTAATAATAATAAATAAATTCCGCGACCGTCTATGTCTATCTCTCAAGATTTACTCATAATAACATTATTTGTCGAAGAAGGCTTCTACCATTATAATGTGCAAGTAGGCCGCGCGGCGGCGGGTGAGGGGGAGGTGGGCCTCGCCCGCCCCACCGCCGTGCAAAAATAATCTCGATAGAGTTTCTGACAACCACGCGAACGAAGTCGCGGGCACAACTAGTCATAATATAAATGTTTGTCCTGGTTGGGGATCGAACCTGCGACCTTTGGCGCACAAGACAGAACACTACCATCTGCGCTATCGGGTCCCGTCAGGGCCGGCTGTATCTGTTTCAAGTACTTACATTTCTAATTAAATAACATATAATTATATCTGAGAGCAACACTTGATTCATTGACGAATTTACGGTTAAATTTATATGTTTATTTCAATATTTAAAAAGATAAAATTAACAATATCATCAAGGAGGTGGAGACGGTGATATAAGAGAATTTTTAAAAGTAGTTTTTTTGTATTTTATAATAAAATATAGGTTATTTTATAATTAGACCATGTCGACAAACAAGCGTACAGGCCCCGTGACAGTAAGCGTCACTGCAGCCTATACATGCTCGTAATTTCACAAGGATATCACTAACGCGTTGCGAAACTGAAAACAAAAAAATTTCACTGCCTCTCTCAGCCTTCAGACATAAATACAGTAATGCGAACACTGCTGTTTGGCGAAAAAAATAGGTGAAGACGGGGTACCAATGCCGACGACCTTTTTACGAAGACTGCCTCTAGAGGTCGACTTTCGATTTAAAACATTAAAGTATATCGGAAGAAAAACGAATGGAGTAAATTATCCTCGTACATTATTTGTTTTAATTTGTAACTTACAAACAAAGTATATTACTTATTTTTATTGGTTTATGAATTTAATAATTATATTTATTCTTTATAATGAGAGATTTTCAACATTTGTTTGGGTTTGTTTGTATCTAGCAAAAACTTATGGAGTAAGTAAGACAGCCCTGAGGTGGGCATTAAGTGCAACGCTAAAAGCTTTCACATCCACACGTGTTTGATACAATATTATTGACTTTAATGTACATAGCATAATAGAGGCATACCACCTTTGTTAATTGTTAATTGCTACTATTTTATTAAATATCTTATAGGAAACAATCTTCTGAACTTATTATTAAAATGACATTAATGATTTTGACTTATAGAACATTATTGCTGCAGCTACTTAGTCTTGGGGTACCGGAACCGACAGATGGCAGCATATTCATCCAAACGGGTGTAACTAAAATGCTGTGGGACTGGAATTGGCAGCAGCATACGCAGGTTTTGACGGGCCCGATAACACAGATGGATCCTATATGGATATAAACATATATTTAATTTAATTTTTATTCTACTTAAATACACTCGTGATAATAAAATGTTTCTATAATTTTGAAGGATTTTATCCATAATTTCCTCGTTGGGCTAAAGTGTTGGCAGAGAGCGTAACATGCTTACTAGCTTACTAGCTAATGGATATCATTGCTCATCTCTGTTCTGTTGCGTTTGCTATTAAAGTTACACCTTTCCAGATAAATCAGTCCATAGACAAGTCAGTGGAATTATTGACGTCACCTGGTACAGAGAAAACAAATTCAAATGTAGTTAAGAACAAGGAAGTCACAACTTTTATTTCCATTTGCAACACTCGCTGCTGTCGCAAAACTTTAGTCAACTAAGTTTACAGTTGCTGGTTAATTTACATACTTTTGTTAGTAACGGTAAAAACTTTTTGGTTTCAAATTGAGGCTATAAATAGTATTATTGTTAGTTTAGGACATTGTGAGAGTAAAGCATTGGAAATTCTACTTTAAATGTAATATTCCTTTCCAAATATTAAACATTCTTACAGTTCCTTTTATCTGCTTCTATATAAGTCATGACGTCTAGATAGATAAAATACCAAATGGCTTCATAAAATACAAATAAAAATCGGATTCACTTGATGTCTTACGTTTCATTTGTTGACCGTACAGATCTTACTCTTGCTAGATGTAAACAATATATAAAAAAACAACAATACGACTGTTTCTGACTAATCTCCACCATCTCTGAGTTGATCTTGGCTAAACTTAACTAGTTTCATAAGAGGTAATGAGGGGAGATGTCATAATTATCATACTAGCCATTGGAAGTTTGTCAAAAGCTTGTTATAAGCCTTCCCCAAGACATTGGGAATTTTGCCCATAATTGCCACACTTGGTCTTGACAAAAAGCTGACCATCCTCAGCCTATAAATTTAAGTTGCACTGTTCCGGATGAATATACCGCCATCTGTCGGTTGTGATGCCTCAATCGTCTCTTAAGACATCTGTTGTAGGGAGAAGTACTTTTCTACTTTGCCGGTACCTCACGGTAGAGTAGAATAGTATGATGTACCGCTAATAATAGGTAGCGGTATACACATTTGCATTAAGGCTAGGATAGGCAGTAGTATCTACTTATGCTCAGCGAGGCATTTTGGGTAAATGTCTCCTGGGACGTAATACATTAAATTCGCCGGGGACCACCCCGGAAAAAAAAGAAAAACCACCACTTTTTCAGAACCTTAAGGTTTAACTTTGATTTTATTAATCTGAAATCGGTTTAATCTATAACCATGCTAAGTACGCTTCCTCGACTTAGCCTGTGAACCAGTTTTTATTAAACTTTTTATGTGGGTAGCTGGATAGGCTGATTTTAATCCCTTTTTTATTACTACAAGAGTAGAATAGTACCACTCTCCCGGTGTCGTAAGTGACAACTAAGGTATATCCATCCGAATTAATATAGCTGCAATGCTCAGGGTAAGGGGGGGGACAGCAGTAGCCCCATCGCGAAAGCTGCATTCTGTAATTGCCAACACGCGTTTTTTTTGGAAAAGCCTATGTCGGCAGTGAACTTTCAATGGCTGATAAGATAAATACTTTTTTTATTAACACTTTTATCGCTAAACAATGACGTGAAGACTTTTTGTAAACATAAAAACTTAAACTTCTCAAATTATTTAGATTACTCGAAATTTTTGAGAACTTGAATGAACATGTTTTATTTTCTTATATTTATTTACTAGTACACAAATCATAATGCAATACTTTAGTTCACCGATTAAGCGTCGGTACTCTCAGACAGGCCTATACAGAAAACATGATTTGTTCCTGTTCAAATTAAGGCTTTAGTAGTTGAAAATTGAAAATAATTTATACAATTTATTTTTATATTTTGTCTATTAACAGTGGTATGACGAAAATGCTCCTTTTTTTCTCTTCAAATATAATTGTTAAAAAAAAATATAATAATAAAATTGCTGTCGTCTTCAGTTGAATAATCGTTTTATTATTATAGTACGAATAAACCTTTGTAGCTAAAAGAATAAAAAAATATGTCATTCAAATTATCATATATTCATAACATATTTTGTCATCTTGAAGACGGTTGACGCAAGGTAAAGTAACAGTTAGGTCAAAAATATAAAAAGAACTTATAATTATAAGAAAAAAATTAATAATAGTTTGTTAGCGTCAACACCAGTTAGGGCTCCATTGACACCAACCACTAGGTGTTCATGAAGCCTTTAACACCACGTGCTTTTTTTGCCGGTTCTTTTCAGTGGCTCGTGTAATGAACCTGTAAACTTAGTTTTAAGATAGAATAGATATACTATCTATATAATATATAGATAGAATAAATTAATGTTTAAAAGTTACCAGCCACAAACCCTTCAACGATATCTGGGAAGATCTGTACTGCCAAGAGACTAGTCTGAAGTGGGAAACTCGCATACCTATTTATTCAAACGATTCTTAAAAATGACTCTTATATCCGATCTTCAGGTTCGTCAGCCATTTGACTTGTAGAATTATATATGTGTATAGAAAAAAATACCATTAATATTGTATGATGCCTTCTGTCGATTTAATAGTGTCACAGTTTTAAATGAAGATAATTTTGAGGAAAAGTTTGAATCCAATGCATTTTTGAAGTGTGGTAAAAATAAAAATAATTAATATCCGGAAACAATGGAATACAGAATTAATAAGTTTTTGTTAAATAGACATGCTTAGCAAAAATAATTTGCATAAAAATTACAATACGAATCAAAACAATTCAATAGTGATAGAGGCTTAGACGGTACTACTTTCACGATGACCTGATGACTGTGTAAGAGATATTAAATCAAACAATATTATGATTGATACAAACTTAGGAATAAGAAGCAAATATAATTGGCCTATGTATTTTGAAAAATAAAACTGATTTTCACTGGTTTTAAAACGCGGCTTATTTAACTTTTTACATTTCTATTAATCGTTCTAGTGTTTTGCAATTTCCCTTTTTAAACTCGTTAAATATAAGTTATGTAATAAGTAGTGAACGCAAAAATTATATTTAAATCCTGGATCATAAGTTTTAAATTAACAAATAAAATACTTTTCGGCTACTTATTTAAGCCCTTGCTTCATTTAAAGCCCTTAAGAATAATGTTTATATAATCTGTAAAATGTTTTACGTAAATTGTGCAGATAGTCCTTGGGAAACGTTCCAGAATTTTCTTCGTAACATCGCCATTTTAAAGTCGGTAAACACTCGGGTGGGTCTTATCGACTTACAGACCGTGTTTACTTTTTTATGTGAAGTGCTGCTAATGCCAACTAAAAATAAATATATATATATGGCTTTGAGTAATATCGTCGTGGGGTAACGGCAGAGTAGAATACCTCCCTATATACTAGGTTTCTTAAAAGGAGACTAAGGTACCGAAATCTACAGATGGAAGTATATCCATCTGAAACAGCACATCTTAAACACTACAGCGTGGAGATGGGCTGCAGCATCCTCGTCGCAAAGCTGTACTCTACGAATATCATCATGATAAATGTCATAAAAAATAAGTTAAATTTAAAAACGCGGACGTACAAAGATAAAATCTTATCAAAATAAAAATTAGTGTAATCAATAATTGTACTCTTTCAAATACTAACACGTCTTTGTCAAACATAAGAACGATTGCCACGAAGTTACTAAAAGTAAAACCAAAAACGTTAATAGTTAAAAAGACCCTGTTTTAACGCAAAACAGTAACAAAAAACACAAAAAGTAGTTTTATTTAGAGTAGGAATGCGTAAATGTTAAAGAAATCGAGGGGTTGAACAGAATTCCAATACTTTTTCAATTGATATGGGATTGATGGATGCCGAATCCAGCTTGATGTGGTTACAATATGATTTGAAATATTTGTCTTTCAATAAGTTTGACAAAAACATTTCTTTTCTGCTCAGTTTATATTGCATTCTTTACTACTCCTTGCTTGCATACCGTGTGGTTTTTTTAGGTTACGAAAGCTTACATCACTCCCGAGAAGAAACTATGTATTGTATATACTAAATTGAAATTTATTCACCAATAAAAGGTACTAAAATAACAACAGAAAGCATTATAAGTTAGCTTTTTGCCCTCAACTTTGTCCGCAAGGTTTACCTTTCATATTTCATCCCCAAAAAACTCTTATTTCGGGATGAAGTTTATATCGTTTTCTAATTGTTTAACTATATAATAAAACGCGCTATTTTCTTAGATACAAATAAAAATCCAGATCTAGGATCAAGCTAAATCCTACGGAAACTTATTTACAGGATGAAAAGTAGTCTAAATGTTATTCCAGACTATTTCACCAAATTTCATACCGATCTATTCTATCGTGCAATAACAAGCATTCATACTTCCATCCTTACAAACTCCTACATAATATTAGCAAGATAAACGCTCTTGTATTACTCATATCTATAAATAACATTCCCAAAAGAAATCAAATGTGGTACACATCAAAAACACACAATTTCATTTCACTACATAAAAAATGTATACAGATGTGTGTACAAAATCTCCCCGCCGAAATAGCTTACTTTCTACGCTATCGAATTAATTTAAAACCCACCTACATAAACACACTCGGACATGTTAAAATGCTATTTAATTGCGGCTTATCCCTTGTTCACACATTAATATGGCAGTGGAAATTTGTTGGCGGTATACGCTTCCTGTTGTTTGTTATCATTTTTAACTCGTTTCATATTAAAACTGAGCGGTAGGGTAACGGCGGAGTAAAATAGTACCTCTCTCTGTACCAGGTGTCGTGGTGAAGTACTGGATTCGACAGTATGTGGTATATCAATCAGCAGATGGGCTGCAATAAGTTAGTAAGTTGACGTGGCGGTGGACAGGGCATTTGATACGCTGAACCGATGTCAAATCATTGAAAACCCAACTTAGCTGGATATACAGTTGTGCAGCAATGTAAAAAAAAATTAAAAACAAGAAATCACCTATATATGCAATTACTAAAAATGTAAGGTAAGATAAGAATAGTATAAGTATTAGTGTGTGCATCCACAATACACGATAAGTAAACAAGATATAGACCGACTTATATGCGTATGTATGCGGGTACGTATTTGTGTGTGTTTATGTATAGGCATGTGTTTGATTGCGTGTGTGTGCTGTCACTTAGCATGCTGTTAATGATTTAATAATTTCTTTCTTAAATGATGATTTATTTTCAGCGAACATGTTTACATTATTTAATTTATCATTATATGTCTTAAACATTCGATTCAGTGGAGATCGTATACCTACGATAGTACGTGACTGAGTTATTGCGAAGAAAATATTGTTACGGCGAGATGTCCGAATAGGGGGGGGGGGGGCGAGGGCACTGAGTACCTTATTTTTTCTGTTATGTTCATACTATCGTATCTGTTATTTCAAAGGTCGTAAAAAAACATTGCTTCCAGTTGTAAACGTCTTGATTTCAAGTCAATCAGTTTATGATTTTTTAAAAGCACCTCGTACGGTAAATATTTACGATAGCATTTGTAGCTAACATACCGCAAAAACATTTTCTGTACTCTCTTCAAATTTGCCTCATATTTTTTAAATAATGGGTTCCAAATAGCAACGGCGTAATCAATTTGTGGTCTTATTAATGATTTAAATAGATATATCAGTGTACCTGAGTGTCTGAATTCAGCAGCGGATCTTACGACAAAGCCATACGTTTGAAAAGCTTTACTGATGATATTGTCTATATGAATGTCAAGGTGGAGTTTACTATCTAATGTATTGATACCAAATATTCTTATAATCTCTCGACGTCTGACGATTCTCCGATTACCAGAGCCCTGGTCTATACACAGCTCATCTTGTCAGGTGTCAGGTGCCCTTTATGCAATGTAAGTGATATCTGTCGCCGACAATTAGCCGAAGTTCAATATAGGGGATTGTAAAAAGGTCATAACTCTCTGATACGACCATTAATGCATTTAATGACGCTTATCCCTAGAGCAAACGCACTAATACGAAAGTATGTAAACTACGTAGCAGACAATAGTTTATAACTTCTCAGAAGTTAGCCTTTGTAGGCGGAATACCAATATTTATTATGTCGTCTATTAACATAGTTTGTATTTCTCCATCAAGTGTACTATTTGAAAGTTATTCATATCATTATATAATTTCTCTCGCACTTCATAGATAATTTCAAATTCGTTTTTGCTGTTAAATGTGTATTTAAATACAATACAGAGAGATTTAAGTACTATTGAGATGTACAATAAAATTTTAAGTAGGATAACAGCCTCGCCTCTGAATAAATCCAAAAATATGTTCTAAATAAGCTTATTTCCAAAGATTACTATGTTACTAGCTTTAAGACTTGTTTGTTAACGCCGACATCAGTAGGGGTTCTATCTGTACCAACTACTATATAGGTGGTGTTGATATAACCTTTAATACCTCCAGTTTTTTAATAGTTCCTTTCTGATAGGTCAAGTTATGAACCTGCAGTAAACTTAGTTTTAAGACTCTTCTGGTGCAGGCAGACTAGATTTAGGTTAGCTTAATAAAATTATCTGTGTTAGATGCCTTTTATAATCCCTTGGGTCATCAAAGTAGTCTAATATATATATATATGAATTTAATCATTTCTTTATTGGAAAAATAATTATTTTATTTACTATTTAAAAGTGCTTGTGGCCTACTTGAATGTAGTATATTTGACTAACTTAGACTTTATATTAGTGATAACTCTATTATCTGACGTCCGTAACACACACTTGTGTTGCTTTAAGCGATTTATTATGAAATCGGGTCAATGTATGAGTTGTTGTAGGAATTATTATCCTTTTTATTATTCTCATTTGTATTATTCTATGGGTAGCATTATAAATCTACTTTAAAGGAAACTAATTTTCATACTAATCTGACAATTTGAGGCGGAATTAATTAATTTTAAGTTGTATGTGTTCTGACGAACATAATGGTTTTGACTTTTTAGAAGACCTCAAAACTAGAGGTCCACTCTAGCGCTATTACTGGATTTAGGCCTCATTTACACGTATTGAAAGGTAATATATATAAAACATAGTGTATTTTTAGTATATATAATTCGATTATAGAGATGTCTCAAAAATGTTTGCTTTAAATACTCAGGATATATTTCTATATTTGATTCATTAATGAAAATATATATATTTTTTAAATCACCCTGAAAACAAGACCACCATTTTCTTTCAAAACTACAATAAAACATAAAAGTCATGGTTTAAAGTGTAAGCATTCCGGGACCTTTCTTTACCGGTATCTTTTATATTCACCAAAAAAGCAACAAACAGTACTTCCCACAATATACATATAAAAAAGGTTACTGAATTCTTATATAAAATAAATAGATATAAAATGTATGTAATTATATTCATAGAATCATAAAGATAAAGACTAAAAAGTTTCTATTCCATTTGGAACATCGTTAGGACAATATAGTTTGCATAAAAAGCCTTAGATTACGCTTTATATAGTTGCGAGCTAATAATATAACAAAAACAAACAAACAGCAAGTCAGAAAATACCCTTTTGTCTTCCTAAATGGTGTTTGCGCTAATGAGATTAAATCACCTTTCTCATTGTCAGGTTGATACTGCCTGTGTTTCGGGAAAACCGTTGTTCTTTAACACAGTTTTCATGTCACACCATTTTGTTGCTATTTCACATTGCTAAGACTTTTGTAGTAAACGAGCAGATCGTACATGCTTCACCTGGAACAATACACAGCCTACATATTTCTTAACACGATTATCGACATCATCAGCGCTGAGCAAGCGTGGTGGCAAGTGCAGAGCACAACTACGCGACGAGGATGTTACTGAATCCCCCTATCTTAGGGAGGTTCGAGTCCTTCCTGACACCCAAGATAAGTTGGTTTTTTTTTCTAGTAAATATCACATTAAATACAACCAGCATTTCTATGTATAAAACCTCAAAGATTTTCACGCTATTATCGCTACACTTATTAATTAGCAAGCCATTCTTGGATCAATATACAAGATCAGAATTCAATGGTTTCTATATCTAATTTAATTTTGAACTACGCAGTAATACTGCGAATCAAATTATTTTGTTATAAAGTTAAGTGTTAATTTCACTTCGTGTTAATTCTTAATGATGAATTATTTAATTGGTTGTTATTTTTTTATATAATACATTTTTTATGAGTAAAAAATTGTTTGATTCTTTTTTTTTGTTTTGGTTACTATTGAAGCATATTTTAAGGGCTTCTTGCCTTAAAAGGAAAAAAATCCTGTCCGTCAATACAGACGGACGCAAAATTGAACATTCTGTTATATTTTTTTACAGAATTTAATTGACGGGCCTGATGGCGCAGATGTGGGATAGTACCCCCCATTGTTCCCTACTCTGTCAGTACGTTATCGGTTAATCAATTAGCTAAAATCCTAACATAATTGGTTTTATGAGAATTTTAACTCGTAATTTGCTCTAGTCCGGTTTGCACTCAGCCGGCCTTAGATTTTTACAGCTGTCATTTATTTTATTACTGCTGTGTCAGCTCTCACACGCCAGTAATTAGCATTAAGCAGTAATGGATTATAAAATATCTTCATTAATTACTCTGCCCGTTGGTTAATCCTGTATAAAATTCATTAAGTACTTTTTAAGTTTATCGTATTTACACAGACGCGGTGGAGGCATTTGACACTTTTTTATAATATCAAAATAACAATTTAAAATATGCAAAAATAATTTCGCACTATGTTTTATCAAAAAATAAATTGTCTATTAGTAGGAACGAGTAAGAAAAATAGTTAGTTACTGAGGTATCAGAACCGACAAATGACAACCATCATCATCAGCCATTAAAAGTCCGCTGTTGGACATAGGCCTCCCCAAGAATGTATGTATGTTAAATGTTGCCCATAATTACCGCGCTCGGCAAGCGTGTTGGCAATCGTAGAGCGCAGCTTTTGCGACGGTGAAGCTGCTGCCAATCCCCACCCTGTACATTTGAGCTGACTTTTTTGCATGAATATACCACCATCTGTCGGTTCTGGTACCTTAGTCGCCTCTTACCACACCTGGTACAAGGGGATGTTCTATTCTACTCTGCCGGTACCTCACGGCAAATTACAGTATATCTATCAAATCAAAACAAAATAATTTTTTATTAATTTTGAATACTTCTGACTCTATGATGCTACTATGTGGAGACCAAGTCACGTATCTCGTGTGTCATGCTGCAGCAAGTCTATCTTGGGACTAAAATGCTTTCAATGGACGGGTAAATATTTATGACTAAAATTGTAAACTTTATTCTCAAATATCGTAGCAGCAATGCTACTGAGTGGAAATAGGCTGATTCATCGGCTAATTAATTACGCTGCAATTGCAGGTACGTGATGTCCATTTCAGAACCTTAAGACTCCATTCGCCTTCGGTTCTGCATACTAAATGCCCTGCTCACTGCCATTTCAACCTACTAATCTCGATCTATGTATATACTTGAACGGTACTTAGGTTTCGTTACGAATCTCCTCATTCCTGCAAACAGACTCCAAGTATTGTCATCTCAGTAGCCCGTCGAGCTGATAGTAAGTAAATAGTAAGAGACCACTTTTCACTGCCATAGGTCATCGCTGGTAACACACATTCATCGAAGTCTTTCAACAGTGAGGTATGTCGAAGATGTTTCGCAGTTTCCCGAACATTTGCTATCAAACCTGTTTCTTGGGATTGGACTTCCTAACTGGACTATATGTATGTATGTGTGGTATACGTAAAAGTCAACCACTTCAAGAAACAAACTTCCAACTAAAATTGGGTCAGACACCCTGGCACAACATAGGCATTACACATCATTTTACTCTTCTCCATGTTTATTTGGAGCCCAACCTGCTGAGAAACTCGATTGAGTTCTTCGAGCATTATGCTGTGTGTGTAATTGATGTACTCGCCGTTAATGTTGATGCTAAATCCTTTCGTTTTACAAAGTTGCATTGAACTATTTATTAATTATAATATAAATTCATCAAACATCTTTTACATTTAATTAACTCCGGGATAAGTTTCTTAAAGCACTTGTGTTACGGATATCAGACAGCAAAAGAATCACAAAAAATAATATTTTTATCGCCCAACATGAAACAAACACATACGGTAATTAAATAAATATTTATTCTTGGTAGGGATTTAACCTGATGGGTTAAAGGGTCATCCCTTGGCGCACAAGATAGGACTATCACAATAAGCGCCGTCGGGTCCGTCAAATAAAAAAATATAAATGATGAAACATGACTTCAAAGAGAAGGTAATCTATTTATATTAATGCATAGTTATTAATAGTCCAATCCAATAACTCCGAACGCTAATAGGATTACATTAAATTCAATATCAGGATTCTCGTCAAAACAAAATAAGTTATAAAAGACCAAGTTGAAAAAGTCACAACACAAATTACGAATAAAAAACCGATGAAGTGTGAGTCGGTCTCGCGCGCTGAGGGTTCCGTAAAAACCTGTGTGTATGAAATGAACTTCAGTTTATTACCGCTATTCGTTTACGAGAAATTCATGAGGATACTGGCAAACTAAAATAGTACTTCCTAAAAGGTGACTAAAATACCGGAACCAACAGATGATGGCGATGGCGATATATCCACCCGATACAATGTAGCTGAAATGCACTGGACAGGAATGGGCAGCAGCATCTTTGTCGCGAAAGCTTCGATCATGCTTGTTCGGCGAGGCAATTATGGGCAAATTTCCCTCTTCCTTTGGGAGGCCCATGTCCATCAGTGGACTTTCAATGACTGATATCTTGAAGTTCACGAGGAAAGGGGTAGCAAATTTAAAACTTTTTGAATATTTTAATCATATGTTGTACCTAAATAATGTGGTTATATTGTTCTTATATCTGTGTTATAAGACATTGCTTCGTGCCGTTCTAAGTGACAGGAAGTAACCTATAGGGTATGCGCATCGTTTCAACTCCCTTGCGAGTGTGGCCTAGAAGTTTGTTTTTTCACAGCTCTTACGGACATTAGACCTGATTAAATAAATTTTTGCTTGATACTTGTATGCGTTCTTTGGACAAAGTGATAATAAGGGTTTCGTTTAATCCTTTTGAGGTACGAAACCCTAGAAAAAAACGAAATGAACGGTACAAAATACGAAACTCTATGTTTTATACTTTGCGTTTAGATTCCGTCGCTTGTTAGATGTTGCTTTTTAAAAAAACATAGCAAACAAGCATACGGTCTGCTTGGTGGTAAACGTGACCACGGCTTATAGACACTTCTCTCATCACAAGAATATCACTAATGTATCAACAACCTTGTGAACTAATGCAACCTTGTTACTTTGTCTATTATTTATTGATTGAACTGTCTCTCATACTCTTCAAACCCGAAGACAGTAATGTAAACACTGTAATTTGGCTTTATAATATGAAACAGTGAGGTACCAATTCAGATGATTTTTGAAAGAGGTATACCTCTAGTAAATTATAATTACCCTTAGAAGATTATATCAGACCAAATAGACCATATCAGACCATATGCAATTGGGTAGTCTAAATCCAACTTTGTCCCGGTAGTCTTAGGTTGTTAATCGCATGTGCGCGAGTATGTTTTGGCAAAATTAGGATACAGAAGCCGCATACTATAAACAACATAACGGATGGACTGTTTCGTTATGGTTGCCACCGTTGGTCAAAATAAAATTGTTTATTTATTTAGAAAGGCTTAACAATTTGATGGGCCTGATAGCGAACTGATGGTAGTAACCCTATGTTTTGCGCGTAACCAGGACCCAGGATAAAAATCTATATGATGTTTATTTTTCTAGTTTTATTTTATGTGAAATTCCTCTGTGGTTTGATGTCCGTACACAAGTGATTTAAGCGTCTTATCCTGGTATCAATCCAATGCCAAACTGGTAATAAATACTTTTGACGACCTCTGTAGAAAGCTCGCAATGCGATAGTGATATCTTTATGATGACATGAGGGTCTATAGGCTACAGCGATGTTTACCATCACGTGGCACGTAATCTTGTCTATATAGTGAGTAATACAAAAATATGTGGTCCAATGACTTTTTATTAAACTTTTTATCACTAAATGAAATAACTTTATTTTCTCTTAAATAAACGTCATCACAGCTTTTAGAAGTTCACTGCTGGTGTCCCCTAAGAAGGAGGTATTTAGCCCATAATTTCCGCTCTAGGCAAGTGTGTTGGCAATCGCAGAGTGCAGCTTTTGCGACGGGGATGTTGTTGACCATCTATACAGTATGCTATTTGAGCTATACTGTCTCGGATAGATATACTAAGGTACCATCTGTCGGTGCTGGTACCTTAGTCATCTCTTACGACACCTGGTGCAGAGAGCGGTACTATTCTACTCCACCGGTACCGATTCCTATCTATAATGGTAAAGAAGCCCATTGACGCAATAAAAAAAATGTATTTACACATTTCACACCTAGGTAGTCTCTATCTTTTACAGAATATTTATATGAATAAATATTTATACCACAGCTAAACCTCTCTTTTGGCAACCCTGTAGAGTCCAAGAGACAACTGACCCTGTTAACTGTTTGTATAATACGGAATAATGTCACAGGCTGCGAAATTTAGACTGACTCCAAATTAAAAGCAAGAGAATTTATGGTACCATGCATTTTGATATGGGATTTCTTTGAATCTCGTTTAAATCAATTATAAAACAAGTTTAGATGCTTTTAATAAAACTAGGTACTCTTGTCGTGAGGTACCGGTAGAGTAAAATAGTAACTTCCTCTTTACCAGGTATCATTAGAAGCCATCTATAGGTTCCAGGACCGACAGATGGCGGTATATCCATCCGAAACAACATGCTTGTCAACCGCGGCAATTAAATTTCCTATTTTTTGGGGAGGCCTATGTCGAGCAGTGGACTTCCGATGTCTGATATGATGAGGTACTCTGAAACGGCTCCAAAACGCGATTCATTTAGCATTTTTCATTTCGTGTTCGTTAGTTCTGTTACGTTGCAGCAATCAAACCTATTATTGGTCAGTATTAGAAACCATTATGCTTTCCTGCAGTATATTTGCCGTTATTTTTGTTGTTATACCACCTATAGTAGTAATCTATCCGGGTAAAGCAAAATAGTACCTTCTCCAGTACTAGATATTGTTAGTAATAATATACCGCAGAAGACGAACAACAATTATCATCGTCACAAAGTTTGGTCTATTTCCAATGGACAGGTTGTACGCGGGCTGCATAAAATAAATAAATAAAATGTGATAATTAAAAAAAAAAATTACATTTCTACTATTAAACGCATGCGCATGTTTGCATTGCTGTGTTCCGGTTTGAAGGGTGAGAGAGGCAGTGGAATTACTGGGTAATGTGACACAATAGCCTCAAGTCACATGGTTAGTCAAGTCACAACGCACTAGTAGTAATCATAGCAGCTATTGAAAGTCTCCTGCTGGACATAGGCCTCTCCAAGAAAGGAGGTATTTTGCCCCCAATTGCCACGCTGGGCAAGTGTGTTGGCAATCCCAGAACGCAGCTATCGCGATGGGGATGCTGCTACCTATCCCCTCTCTCTGAGCTGCACTATTTTAGATAGATATACCACCATCTGTCGGTTCTGGTACCTTTGTCGCCTCTTACAACACCTGATACAGTGGGAGGTACTGTTCTATACTGCCAGTTCCAGAGATTAGCTGAAACAAATAGACACACAGACAAAAATTAAAAAAATATATATTGCTATGTGTTCCGTATATTATACATTTATATATGCATGTAGTAGAAAACGGTTATTTTAATATTACAAACAAATACTTTAATTTTATTTATATGTATAGATTTTTTGTATCAATACATTTTATAGGTTTAATAGTTACCAGATTTTTTCTTAGAACATAACAATCACAAATGCACGATTGGGAATCGAATTCACGACTATTTCTCGACAAGATCAGCACTCTGTCCTCATATTGTTTGGTTATTGCGGGCCTAAAGCCCATTAAGACTCGTTAAACTTTTTGTGCTTTATGATTCTATTTGCAATAGGTTTTGCGTGTCTGTAAAGTGTTACTTTAACTTATTATACAAACTGACGAACGGTCGTAAGTTTCTTATCAGTCTGTAATCAGTTGCCATAAGGTAGCCAAAATTTCGATCATGAAAATGTTAATACTAATAAACTGCGATTTATAGCCAATAAAAATAAGACTCTTAAAAATTTATGTTTTTCTGGTATCAATAGATAACAAAATCAATGATGTTGTTCAATTGTAATAAGTGAAGATAACTTACAGACTGAAAAGTTATTCAACTTAATTGGTGCAAATAATTAGCAAACTTCTAATAACGAACTTGTGAACTAAGGCTTACCTTAAATGTGCCAAATAACGGATAAACTTATTAAAGTCATCTCACAATTACACAAATAAGTGGGATAGTAATAATAATGTAAATTGATGGGATGTGAAAGGATTGTTTAGAGCTTATATATTTTTTGCAAGTTATTTTCTAGTAGTGCATAATAGTTCTAAAAAAGACAATCCAAAAAATATATCTATTTACTCAAATAACTCTTACGAGCCAATTGTATTATCAAGATAACTTTTGTCAAATTGAGTGCAGGTAAATGATTTCCTATGTGTGAAGTAATATTTTTTATTATTTATAATAAAACTACTATTAAAGAGACTACTAAAGACGTTAAACAAAAATATAAAAAAAAAACTTAAAATTTTAAAACTGTTCTTGGTAGTAGTTTTATTAGGAGTTGTGAAAGAAGTGCATAATTACAGCTATTGGATGTTAACTGCTGGACATAGGCTTCCCCAAGAAATGGGGAATTTTGCCCATGATTGCCGCGCTGGTCAAGCGTGATGGCGATCACAGAGTAGCTTTCGCGACGGGGATGCTGCTGCCCATCCCCGACCTTTACAAATGAGCAACAATTTTTCTGTCGGTTCTGGTATCTAAGTCGCCTCTTACGACACCTGATACAGAGACAGCTTAGATAATATATATATTTTTTTTATTCTTTTCATTATCAATAGATACTGGTAGAAAGTAAAAGCTATGGAGTTACGCAATCTGTGTTAAAAAAAAGTAGAGAATCTCAGATACGGCTCGTTAATGTAAAGATCCACAATCTAAAAGAAACTTCTAGCAATGTCGAATTTTCTGCGTGATTGATTTGTAGTCTAACTTTAAGTAATTTTAATTGGAATGAATTTACGTACACCACTCTGATTAATGACCAAAGTTTGACTGATTGGATGATTGCGAAATTATTGGTTCGATGAATACAATATTCTAGACGTTGGCTATAGAAACTTGCATACTATACTTGTTATATCAAGTCTTTGGAGAAATATGTATTATTTGAACGTGATAATACCGTATGTGTGATCCCTCTCTTGATATCTGCATTAGCTTCATTCTCGTTTAAACCAGAGAAGAACTTTAAACGCGTACAATTATATATATTATCGTACGACTCAGACTTAAATGCTAGAAGATAACGTAAACTAATGAAGATTTGAAATTTTGCGCAGGGTTACCTTATATAACGGAAATAAGATTTTAGAAAAGTCACCCCCTTAGAGTGTAGAATAGGTATGCTAAGTTAATATGAAACTTAAGAGTTTTTTTTTTGGTTATTCGAAGGAAGTTGAATATAAAGTTTCTTTGTTGAAGGTCGAAGGATCAAAAATATAATAATTAAAAGGTTAATAGGTTAAAAGCTACTTTGCATCCCGCAAAGTAAGTATGTAAGTTCTGCAGTTTAACGTGGATGAAACCACAGAGCGCTTCTAATTTAGAATAAAAATACAATTGATTACTGAAATAGTGCAATACAAATTGAAAGCTTTTCTAGGAAAAAGGCTTTTAATGGTGCACAAATGTAAGTTACAAACGATAGAAGCTCGAATAATATCTATAAATGTACATATGTTTTTCATTCGTAAATAAATAATTCATCTTTCTATATTTGTCCGGTATATTTTTTTAAACTGTTGAAACGATTATTATCAACGATTGTCTGCAGATTGATTCAACTCAAAAGATGGGATATTTAAACTCGCAATATTGTTTTCATGATAAATATATAAATTAAATACAAGAAAATGTCTTTCGGTTAGCTAGTTAGTATCTATGATATTTTTGCTGACTCGTCTAAGAAGCTTTGAGACATATATAGAGCTTTTTGGCCAAGTGAGAGATTGAAGAAGTTTTAATATGATTTGCATTTGTTGACACTTTTTTTTATTCTACGTCTTGGTTAACTTGCGGCAACCGTTCTCAAGAATAGAATTGCCGTAAAAAAACTACCACTAATGATTGTTTGTTTTTCATTTATACACGCAATACACAGTTTTCATTAAATGTTTTTTATTTCACAAAATAATCGACAGGCTTTTGTAAAGTTTAGCGTGTTAAAAATAAAAATCTACATTTGCTACATTTATGTTAACATTTTTTAGTACCTTACATAAACAATTAAGTAGTTTGTTATTAATATACCTAATGTTACTTGTTATTGTTTCACTATTCTGTCATAGTGGAACTGTCAACCAACTGTCATTGTCAAACTACTAACGTTCCGTTTTAAATGGTTAAATTGTTATTTCTTTTCCGTTATTTTTGTATTATTAGCTGTATTATTATTTTTCTTTTTTTTGTTGATAATTGTAATTAGTTCAATGTTTTATGTGCATCTGTATCAGTTCTCAGTTCTAATGGTCACCAAGCGGACAGTGCAATTCTATGCTTATAGCATTCTATTGTTTGTTCTGTAATTTATTGCTTTAAATTGTTATTACTTTTATTGTTATTATTACTTTTTTATTTTTTTTTAGTCTTAATCGTTATTATTTTTATAAACACATTATTTTAATTATTTAGTACATCTTCATATATAATCGATGTCAGATGACGTTTCACTTATTTCAAAAAATGTTAGCAGTTCATCCTATTCATTTGATGACTCACTTGACTCCCACGTATTACTTTGTGATTGCCTTAAGTCGGTACTTTCAAGCTCTATAAACGGATTCAATGTATGTCACATTAATGCTCAAAGCATTCCTCAGCACTCATTTTAATTTTTGCTCTGAGTGGGAAGATATTTATATATATATATGTATATATATATATATATATATATACATAAAAGATTTAAAATATTTAATGTACTCTCAATTGTACAAATATTATACAATTTTGCCGTGAAGTACCGGCAAAGTAGAATTGTCGTGAGCTACCAGCAGAGAACCGCCCTCCGTATTATGTGTCGTAAGAGGCGATCAAGGTACCAGAACCGACAGATGGCGGTATATCCATCATCCGAGACAGTGTAGACTGGACGCCTACGTCCAGCAGTGGATTTACAATGGCTGAAATGATTATAATGAATGAAATAAATAAAATACATCCACATTATAAAAAAAATTGTTACAATTTAGTCAAAATAATATAAGAAGACTGTTTATAAAAGGCAACTTCGAAAATTTCCGAACGAATAAAGGACAATTATTGGCGCTTAGAACTCTTACGAACACTTATGTAAAGAAAACTGTACTGTTTGGGGCAGAACAGTTATTCAATAAGCTACCTAACTAACACCATAAGAGTGGAGAACCATAAATATAATTAAAACTAAGTTAAAATTGTATTTAGAATCAAAAACCTTCTAATTGTAAAGATATAGGTGGATCTCATTGTAAATTACGTGTGATTTCGTATGAGAATACAGATGTTTAAAAATTAAACTATAATAATAATAATAATATATACTTTATTGCACACCAAATATAAACATACATGAAAAATACTGTAATTGTAAAGTACAATGGGGGGCCTTATCGCAAATAGCGATTTCTTTTCAACTTTCGGATGGAAAGAGTGAAAGTGAGAAAGAGGCAGTAAGAAGTGTCAAAAAGATGGATAGAAAAAATTAAATATACATAACATAAATAGATTATTTTTGAGAAAATATGACTCAACTAAAATGACAGAAAGTGACCCTTCACCAACCGTTTAAACACAGGCAGGGACTGCGTGGATCTAATATTAAGCGAGAGTGCATTCCTCAAACGAACAGCATGGCCCGTAAAGGAGTTACCTAAAAAACGTTGTGCAATGCAGGCGTTTTCAGTAAAAGGTTCTGTGATGACCTGAGAGATTTTTCGTGGCTGTCACCTAGGAACAGAAACGATTTTTAAGATATGAAGGGTACGAATGGTCGAACAGGATCTTATGTAATAAAGACAGGATGTGAGCATGCCTGCGAAGTCAAATGGGAAGCCATTTGAGCTTAATTCAACATTCGGACTAACTATACATAAAATTCTACGTTGATTAGTAAGATTAAACTCTAAGTTCGAGGCAACCCACTACCCGATTCGGTACTTAACATTTGCTAAAGTTTGATTTAGTTGTGCCATCTCTTCAACCCTCACCAATGATATTGGAAAGCAACACTTGACCGGTTTAGTATACAAACTTTGATAAGCGGCCGGAGTTTAACATAGAACCTCTCGGATCTGTTGTACATATTTGTAATCCTTTGTATTGAGGCTTAGAGAAATTGTAGAACATTTAAACATAATAAAAATAATAATAACCTATATTATAATATATCGTCATCAACATTATATCAGCTGTTGGAAGTCCACTGCTGGGCACAGGCTTCCCCAAGAAAGGAGGAATTTTGCCCATAGTTGTCGCGCATCTATCGGTTCTGATGCATTAGTCGCCTCTTACGGCACCTGTTTCAAAGGAAGATACTATTCTACTCTGCCAGTAACTCACAGCCATTAAATTACAATTATTTAAAAAAAACTACAAACTTGAAGGCGCTTTAGTAGTGTAACCTATCCTGTGAGCAAAGGTTGGATTTTATCTAAGGTTAAAAAAAATTAACTCATAAGAAATTTATATTTCACTTACTGAGCTAAAACATGCACTAAATCTAATTTAACTTATGCAACAGCGGGCAAACAGTTTTTAATTCATACATATATACTATTCTTTTAACATTTTCACATTTATAAATTTAATGATTTAAATAAACATATGTTTGTTTATTAAAATTTGTTTATAAAGAAAGAAAAAATTATATAACAAGTTCACTTTAGTTATTTTTGTAGACTTTTGTACCTCCGTAATTTTTTTTGTAATAAGTAAAATATGTGTAGTTTATTAGGTAATAAATTGTAGTTTCCAACACTTTTAATTACTAATACTATTGTCAAAAAAGTTGTTTTTAAAGTAATTTTTAAAGACTAATAGGCTCATTGTGCTCTTTATTTCTTTTGGCAAACTATTATAAATTTATACTTCCTAATAGCATATGCTTTTCTTGCCATGGTTGGTTCGGGGTAGCGACAAAAGTAAGTTGTCTGTTCGACGAATTAATCTTTTTTCCATCTCCCTATTTGATTTAAATGATAATTGAGTGTGTATTAAATTCAATTGGATTTTTTTTATTAAAATGAAAGAGTTATAGTAATAAAGTTGGTTAAGATTAATTTATCAAGATTAAAAATTTTGTAAGCATAAGATTGTCATATTTGAACAGCACTTAAATTGTTTTGTTTTAGATTGTTTGAACTTCTTTTAAGATTGAATTTTACGCATTCATCCATACTTCTATGAGATAATCCAAAAATGGCTTTACCAGTGAAAAATTAACAGTGTAAGAGATGTTTAGTGAGAGGCATTCTACTATTCTGCACCTAGGGTTAATATTTGTATGTTTTTTATGTGTCTGGGTGTTGAATATATGTACTATATGAATATTTGTTGTTTGATGTCTACAACATAATTGCTTTAAGCGACTTATCATGGAGTCAGATCAATATAGATAGATGGGTTGTTAATGACTATTATTATAGTATGAGAGTGAATGCTAATTTTCTTAGCGCTTTTTTAAGTTTAAATAAATCATTAAACATTTTAGCAAATTTGAACTTATTCCTGTATTTAATATAATACAAACTCGTCTGGAATAAAATATAAAGAGGTCGTATATTTTTTTAAAATCTGTCATAAACGAACAACGATATGAAAATATTACGTTCCTAAACACAAAAAAAAACAGATAAAAATCTCTAAAGAAATATTTTGCTCCTACAATTTTTGGCACGAAACAAATTTCATAATATTAACGTTATGTCGGAGGCGTTTATTAAAAATACTTTGAATTAATTTGGTACACTTTCAAGATCTAAATATCCAAGATTATATTCATCGAATCAATGTAAGCGTGTTCTTTGATACGGGCAAATAATATGGTACCTTCACACATATAAAATTATTCTTTATAATTGTTTCTCATACTGATTTAATTTTAAGCATTAAATCAGCGTTGAACATCCACCGGTGGACATAGACTGAGTAACCATGATGGTTATTACAAAACGTAGCTCCAGGTGTTTTTGTTTCGGGTGGATATACCGCCGTCTATCGTTTCCGGTACCTTAGTTGTGACACCTGGTATAGAGAATACTTATCAGTACCCCAAGGCATCCCAAATATTAACAAATAATAAATGTAACCTAAGGTTTTCTTAATATCATCAGCTATCTGCTATTACAATCAGCACAGCCTTTTAAAAGGTACACCAAACAGTAAAAAAAAATATAAAAAATGTATTTTTTGTAAGTACAGCGTATAGCTTTTGTATGCATTCAGTAAAAAGCTATTAATTTGGAATGACCGATAGACACGTAAGTTTTAAGTATGTATGTATATATATATATATAGGTCTCAAATAAATAAATAAAATTTAATAAATTAATAAATTTATTCTAAAAATTCTCTAATAAATATAGCAAGCATTTTGTGCCTCTTATTTTATATCCAAGATATTTTATCCCATGGCCAAATGTTATCTTGACTTTACCTTAGAGGCTAAAAAATGGGAAGGAACCTCTCGGTATCGGCGCGCAAACCTTTTAAGCTTGATTGACTTTAAGCTCCGTAGAACATGAAAGCCTAAGTAGGTATTGCCTATTTGTATAATCTGAATGTGATATATGTTTATAGATTAGGGTTTTATTTTTATTTAGGATGTCACATTAATGGATTATGATTTATATTACAAGTTAGTAGCAGCCGTAATACGTCCACTGTTAAAAATAGGCCTCATCAATAAAATTTGCCCATATTTTCCGCGCTGGGCAAACGTGTTGGCGATCGCAGAGCGTAGCTTCACAACGGAAATGCTGCTTCTGATCCCAGTCCTGTTGCATTTGAGCTACAATGCTTTAAGTGGATTTACCGACACCTGCCGGATTTGGTAAAGCTTTCGCCTTTTACGAGACTTGGTACAGGTGGAGGTGATATTCTACTCTTCCGGTAACTAACCGCTAAGAGTAACGTTTAAAAATGGTTAATACATTTATCATTATCATCAAATCAGCCGTAGGTTGTCCACAGCTGGACATAGGCCGTTCCAAGTGTGTTACAAAAAGTGCGAGAGGTTATATGTGGCCTGTATCCAGCGCAATCTTGCTGTTTTAGTCAGATGCCTTAACATTTTGTGGGTGGACGTCGTATGCCGCGATTGCTGGTACTTAGTCTCTATTAATTACAGCATCGACCGTCGTTTCTGCGTCCTAATTATCCCAGACATTGCCTCTTCAACTTACTGTTTCACTAAGCTGTGTCGGTAACTTTAGCTTTTTTACAGATCTCCTAATTCTTTATTCGTGCAGAGACTCTAAGCATTGCACTGACCAAAGATTGTTGGGCTATGTGGAGTTGGTTATCAAGGCCTTTACTAGAAGTTTCGTTACACTGCCATATGTCATCCCTGGTTGAAGCTAGCACACAATAGTCGAAGACATTCAGCAATCCTGCATAGATTCCGCGAGCGAGCGAGGTTGCCGTATAAAATTGCCGCTAGCATAAAATATTTTCCAAAGATAATCCAATAAAATCCAATTTTCTTAAGATATATACTTTTCTTTTACATCACGTCAAACGTGAGTAGAGTAATAAGAATATTAGATTAGAACTACTTAAATATTATTTTATTTTAATTAATTAGAAAATCAAATTTTAAATTATTTTAAATCGAGATTTAAATTCGATATTTGAATATAAAATTTCCCTCTATGTAGCTGCTTATCGTGTGTTGTGATCTGGCAGTGAGAGGATCCTAAGCAGATGGTATTTTCCACAATGATTTCACTGTCTCTCCCACTCTTCAAACCGTATCTTAGCTATTTGACGGTAAAAATAGGTAAGAATGAAGTACCAAAGCAAAAGTGTTTGAGGTCAACTTCATTTAAATTTACCAGGGTTATCCAATGCGTCAGACTACGATAAAAGGCACTCAACACAAAGCGTTATTGATAACAAAAAAAAACATGGTACTCCTAAGCTAAATATTTCATAACGGGCTTATTACAAAATGGCTCCGTAAACTCATCTATATAATATATATCTATATGAAAATATATTTTGACGTACATAAAAGAATAACTTTCATATTATGATGCCACATACGATGCTTCTGAAACCTTTTAACTTAAGGAGATTATTTTTATGAAAGAAAAATTTACCTGCGCCTTTGTAATTTCTTTGCGGTGATATAAATAAAGAAAGAAAGCAAGTGTGCAGACTAACGCCTACTCCCCATCGGAGGTAGTAGTGACTTATTTTTCCAAGTTAGGAGTTGACAGCTAATTTCCATACGGCCGGATGCAATATTCTTATAAAAGGTCATTATAAAGTTTCAATAAGCTAGAATTAAACTTAGACTGTTATTTGTAATAAATTTTATAAAACCTTGTTGACTGGATTCGCTGTCAACGTTTACACCTTAATAATTATATGAGCAGCATGAGGTATCGGCAGAATTGAATAGATCCCTCAGTATCAGGTGTCGTAAGAGAGGACCAAGGTACTAGAACCGACAGATGGCGGTATATCTATCTAAATAAGTGCTGTTCAAAAGCACAGTTTGGGGCTGGGCAGCAGCATTCCCATTATAAAAGCTTTGCGATTGCCTACTCGCTTGCCCTGCGCAGCAATTATGGGAAAAATTCCCCCTTTCCTGAAAAGGCCTATGTCTAACATTTCAAATGGCTAATATGATCATCATCATCATCATCACAAGTGTTGGAGACATTTTTTTCAGTAGCTTAAGAAAGTATTTTTATTTTTATACATTGACCTGAATCTGAAGTAAGTAGTTTAAAGCACACGTATTACGGATAACAGAAAAACTACAGATATTATGACGGGCCCGATGCCCTGATGGTAGAAATCCTATCTAGTGCGCTAAAGGTCGTGGGTTCAACCCCCATTGAAGGCAATTTCTCAGCAATGTATTTGGGTTATACTGTTTTACGAATGGATAAATCATCTACCGCCATGGATATACCGGTTTTGATACCGTAGTCGCCTCTAACGACACCTGGTACAGAGAGATGTACGATTCTACTCTGCCGGTACCGCACAGTACCAATTTTATAAAAACCTAAAACATACTTTTTATTTTAGTTCAAAACTATTGTTTACACACCATAGACAAAGAAACCACAAATTGATTAGGGCTGAGGTCATTCCACCCATCATTATTCACTTGGTCCGACCCGAAAAACTAGTAGATTAAACCGGCAACTCTTCGCATAATCCGTCATTGGAAAACTCAGATTAAGGTATAAAAGGATTTTTTATGTAACTCGAATAGGAAGCCGTTTATTTTTATATTCTTGCGTATATATCTTACGACAACATATTGTAGGTTCTATTTTTATACTATACTAGTTTCCCGACGGCGATTCGGCTCTCGACGTCTCTACTTAATATATCATAATTACCGTCTTCATCATATGAGTCATATGAAGTCCACTGTTAGATATAGGCCACCTCGTGATAGGGGAATTATTCCAATAATTGCTGCGCATAAGGAAGTGGCGGCGTAAGTACTGCGTGGTGGCAGAGCGCAACATCGCGACGAGGATGCTGCTGACCATCCCCACCATGTAGTATTTGAACTGCGCTGTTTCAGATGGATTTATCGCCATCTGTCGGTTTCGGTACCTTAATTGCCTATACGGCTGCGAGAGTACCCCACGGAACCTTAATATATCTTAATATGTAATATATCATTTGCCGTGAAGTAATTGCAGAGTTAACTTCCACTGTACCAGGTTTTGTAGGAGGCGACTGAGGTTCCAGATCCGACAGATGACGGTATATTCATCCGAAACAGTGTAGCTTAAATGTATAGGGCGGGAATAGGCAGCAGCATCCCCATCGCATGAGCTTGTCCAGCGCGGCTATGAGCAAAAAACCTCTTTTTTTGGAGAGGCCTATGTCCAGCAGTAGACTTCCAATAGCTGATTATGATATCATGAAATCATTTGTAAGAAAATAGTGAAAATCTCAATGTAGCTCTCTAACAGTTAAACTGTGCAAAAAATGTGCTGATTACCTCGATATTATTAAAAGTCAATATTTATCTCATGTGAACAAGTCTAAGGGATAAAAATTCCTACAGGAAAAAGTAGCTATAGTGTTATTTCAGACTATCTATAATTACGCAAGTTTCATACAGATCATTTAAACTTTCTGGCGTGAAAGACTAAGAAACATTTATACATCCATCCAACCTTTAACATTTTTGCATGTAGAATATCAGAAAGACTTGCTCATCATATCTGTAGTGGTGATGACGGAAGTATATCATCTTGCCCAAGACAGTGACAGCGGAAGTATAATCTTAAAGATAATTTCTAATCCTTTTTTAACGCATTGAACGATTTAATGACAAACACTCCAAGAAATGATAAAACCTAGAGAACAAGTTCAAGAACCATATCCAACGGACTAGATGGCGCAAATAGTAGTGCTTCTATCTTATGCGCCAAAAGTCGTGGGTCGCTATTTACTCAGGGAAAATATTTATATGATGACATTAAATAAGTATATTTATATGTTATATGATAATTTTTACACCTCTTTTGAGTGTATTTTTGTATTTATTTATTTATTTATTTAACTTTATTGCACAAAATGTTACAAAATGTACAAATGGCGGACTTAATGCCAAATGGCACTATCCCCCAGTCAACCACAAAACTGAGAAATATATATATATATATATATATATATATATATATAGTGGTGCAGGCAATATATATACAAAATAAATAAACGTGGCATACATAGGGTTTTGGTTTTAGTAGGAAGAAAATATTTTAATCGATAGAGAGCACGAAGCGTTCCAGTAACCTTACTGCTGATTTCATTAACATGTGTATCCCAGGTTAAGGAAGAGTCCATAAATAGGCCAAGATTTTTAACGCATGTGCTGTAGGGCACTACCACGTTATTAAACGTGTATATGTTATTTTAAAAGGACAATTAATATATTTAAATATAATTTTGTGAATAATGCACCAAAACTGTGCCATTCGTGTCATACCGAATAATCCCGTATTTCATACATAGTGGAACTTACAGTATTCATTAGAATCTCTAAAATAGTTGTGGTAACTAAGATCTATATTTTTTTTATTAGGCTAAGATGGAAAACAAACATACGGCCCACGTGATAAGCGTCAACGTAGCCTATAGCCGCTCGAATTATAACAGAGAACATTAGTGCATTCAAAATTTTGTGGTTTATAGATTTTACGCTACATTATCCAGTAATTTTACATCCTATTTCTCACCTTTCAAACTAATACAGCAATGCGAACCCTGCTGTTTGGCGGTGGGTATAGATGAGAATGATGTACCTAAGCAAACGACCTTTGTATAAGATCTACCCCTAGTAATATTTTTAGTTCCTACCTAGGTCTTTGGTGAAATCTGTGTGAAAATTGGTCAAAGCTTTAAGTTTCAAGCCGTGAAGAAAGTGGCTTATATAGTTTGGCCTTCTATAACTTAAGCAACTGACATACTAAATATGCGCACGTGAAATACAGGGACTATTATCAAGTATATTAAGAATCAGAATATCATGTCTGATTCTTAATTAAAACAATCATTTTTAACCAAGAACTAGACATTGACGCCAGACAAAATTGATCCGTATTGTTTTGTGAACAACACGTTATTTCCCTGTGCTACGCATATAATTAAAATTACATTACCAGCTAAGATATGAAAGATACTAAGATAAAGATAGAAATAACATTTAGCTTAACTTAGCCACAACTTCAAATTTAAATGCTACTTCCAATTATTAAAATCTAGAGGTAGCTTCCTGAATTAGTTCGGAGATGCGCCGGCAAACCTTGTTAGCCTGAGTTTAAAGGTAGCTTTCCATTTTTTCGTCCCAAATAACGGTCTGCTCGTTACGAGTCCAGCACGGAAGTCCGGAGTCGAATCCGTACCGTGGATATGGAATTGTAACGACGCCCGTATATTTGCATGATTCGGTGCAAGAGTAGACATAATGAAACATTCTGTGTGCCTGTTGATATTTGTTTTTAATCAATGAAAATCTTTGAATTATTTAATTTCGGTAATTAATTTTCGGTAATTAAATTCAGGACTGAATCGCTTTTTTCTTGAAAAATGATATTGTCGAAATGGTTACTAATTCATCTCACATACCTACAGCCATAAAAATTCCACTTCTAAACTCATTTGCCTAGATTTTCCAAATGAATCAATTAATCCATCAATAGTACGTATGGTGTGAGTTTGAGAGATAAATTGAAGATATATAGGATATAAGAGATCGATGTGAGATAACAAAAGAGAAAGAAGTTTTGAGATGGTTTTGACCTCCACGATAATGAAAGAAGACTCAAGCAAACATATTTTAAACAGGTAGAAGAGGTATTAAAGAACGGCCGGGCCAGAAGTACTAAGAATAGACAACCATGTATGAAACGTCTAATGGAAGTAAAGGAAGCGAGAGAGGTATGCTAAGATCGTAGTAAGTGGAGATCTATAGTCTCTGCCTATCTCCATAAGACACAGGCGTTATTTACTTATTAATCGTAAGGGGTTTTTGCCCATAATTGCCGGGATCAGCAGTCGTGGTGGCAAAGTATAACTTCGCGACCGGGATGCATTTGAGCTGCGCTAATTGGAATGAATATGTATGTATCCAAATAATAAAGGCTTAGTGCTGAAAATGGAAAATCTAAGCATTAAAGTAGAAATATCTCGTCGTCTCAACTGTGACTATCTTTTAAAAATATTTATTGAATGCTTTATATTAAGTATCACTAGAACTTTTACAAAAAAAACAAAACTTTTACAAAAAATTAACAACTCTTTAGTTATTTATAAAATGAATATTGTCCTGTAGACTATAAGCAAACCTAATACACGCTCCTTGACCTAATCATCTAGATTCAAAGATTGTCCTTGTGATTCCTAACCTCGAGACAACAAAAACAAACTCTGTCTGACCACGACATCAAATTTAACAGATATAAGAAGTGAGCAATTTGCCAAAGTGGGATACCTCCTTTGCTACACCACATTCACTTAATGTGAGCCAATTTCGGGGAAGCCTCCCATTTATTTTGATCAGGTGGCAACAGAGTCCTAATGTGTTAAGTAATATATTAGGTTTACTCAGAATCAATAGAAAACTGAACAGAAAATAAGTAATAATTTTGACGGGCCCGATGGCGCAGATGATAGTGATCCTGTCTTGTGCACCAGGGGTCGTGGGTTCGATTCCCACCCAGAGCAAATATTTATATGATGATGTTTGTGTTTGCTCTGTGTATGGGTGTAAAATATATGTATTTAAGTAGTATATTTGTGATTCCTCTGTTGTCTGGCATTCGTAACACAAGTGCTTTAAGCGACTTACCACGGAGTCAGGTCAATGTATGAGATGTTGTGGGAATTTATTATTATTATCATTAATATGTTTTGGTATTAATTTTCATTACTGTCCAAAATTCACAGTGGAATATCGGCAGAGTAGAATTGTACCAGGTGTCGTTAGATGCGATTGAGGTACCGGAACCGACAGATGGCGGTATAACCACCCAATACAGAGCAGTTCAAATGCAACGAGGCTCGGGTAGACAACTGAATTGATGTCCATCGCACCTGCCCAGCGAGAGTGTCTATTGGAAATCGCGGAGCTTAACTTTCATGATGGAGATGCTGATATCCATATCGTATTCTAAGCATTTAAGATACACTGTTTTGGATGGATATACCGCCATATGTTGGTTCTGGTACCTTAATCTCCTCTTACGACACTTGGTTCAGTGGCAGGTACTATTCTGCTCGGTCGGTACCTCACGGCAGCTGTAGATTAGCAGTGAGCATAATTATGTTTATGGAGAATAAGAATGACTTGAAATGAGACTTCAAATAAAGAAGATCCGTGTCGCACAGTGGCTATAAATATTATAAAAACGAATGTTTTCTACTTGCTTATTTAGCATAACGTTATTTCCTTATTTAGATCTAAAAAGTAATGAAGAGATAGAAATCAGATAGACCATTAAATATATAAACAGACAAATGGATTTGGAGATTACCCATTTAATTATCTATCAAATAGAAGAACACGTTTACATTTTTTAATATTAACTGGATTTGAGCCATCTTTTCAATTAATTTGTTGTTAGGCGCCTATTTCGAGATTGAGTGTTCAAGAGAAAAACACTTTTCTAAGCCCGGATAAGTATTCCCAATAGGTTTCATATAACGCGACTTACAGACTATTAAGAAATGTACAAATATACCAGCGAAGGCGGCGCCGGGAAATATTTAAGAGTCAATTTGCTCTACCATTCGAGCGAGGATCATGGAAATCAGTTAAGCACGTCTATTAGGGTAAATATGTTTGTTGGGTATTATCCTTATGCATATATTTAATGTTGTCAAGTATATGGAGATTGAGAAATTGGGATAAACGTTTGTTTGTTTTTATTAGACCAGGTCGATAAACAAGTAGACAGTCCGCGTAAGCGCCACCATAGTCAGAGTGAAATAGTACCTTTCCCTGTACCAGGTGTCGTACGAGGTGACTAAGGCACCTGAACCGATAGATGGCGGTATATCCATCCGAAAACAGTGTAGTTCAAATGCACAGGGTGGGGATGGGCAGCAGCATCCCTGTCGGAAAAGCTGCACTCTGCGATTGCCAACACGCTTGCCCAGCGTCGTGATTATAGGCAAAAACTCCATTCTTGAAGAAGCCTATGTCCAAAAGTAGACTTCCAATGGCTATAATAATTATCCTTATTCCAATTATATGGAAATTGAGAATTGGGATAAACGTTTGTTTGTTTGTGATAGTAAGCGTCACTGTAACTTGAAGACGCTCGTAATATCAAAGATCATCTTAAATCATCATCATCTGAATTAGGATTCGAAACTAAATCTCATGATCTAGCCCAAGTGGAAATTTCTACTGAACTATGATTGTAGATCCCGCAAACAACGATTGTACTGCATCTTAATTTATCTATTCACACTTTAGTGTTATCCAGTGGGCGTGCATTCGCATTAATGAGCTTCCTTTTGCAATCTAGATTATATAGACACAAAACTTAAACTGATTTTTCAACTATTAGATGAAGTCCGTTTAAAGGGTAGGGAAACAAAACAGACCCTTGAGCTAATTATAGACCTGTATACGTTATAACTAGCAGTTATTCGCGGTTTAACTCGCGTAAAGTTGCAGAACAAATCTAGCATCATCTTTGCTTCGTTTTCATACTGCCTTTACTAATAATACTAGTCAAGCCTTTTGATTGCCTAGTGAACCCGTTAATGAATGATTTTAAAAAAATATTCTCAGGTGTTTCATGACTTTCCATGAAAAACCTTTATACTAAATTTCATTCGAATAACTTCAAAAACAACAAAGTTTCATGCTTACTTTGTACCTCCATTTTACTCCCTTAGGAGGGGGGTATGTATTTTATTTAAACAAGTAATTTCTCAGATTATGGCAATGTGACGTTTTTAAGTTATAATTATTTCACCACAGATAAAATTGAATGACATTAGACGCGCGACGGCGCGGCAAAATTTAAACCAAGAAAAATATATTTTACATATATATAAGAAGATTCCATATAAGATAAATTACCTTATCAGAATCGTATCCTGCCTTAAAGTATCTTTTTTTATTACTGTACGATAAGCAACATTAATAATAATAAACGGCCATTTATGTTGTTGTTGTGTATAAAACTTAATAAAAATTGGTAATTTTTATTAAGTTTTTGATATCCTTATTGCAAACACGTGTACGTGAATAATATTTGTGTGTGGCACAAGAATTAAAGTCTACCCTTGCATATAACCGGCGCTCTTAAGCATTTTGTTATCAGTTTTAATTCTGACTTAAACTAACTGATAAGTAATGTAACAATATGATTATTTCACTCAACATCAATCTTCTATTTTTGATTGCAATATAAACTTAGCAATGATTTTTAAGCTTTTTTTAGTTACTTTCTGAGTTATTGCCGTGAAACATTTGAATTTAATGATATAATTCACCTATTCAGAAACTGTGCAGAACTAAACTGACCCGTGTAGAATAACTCCTCCTTCTGCCTTTAATCTAGTCACCATTATCCATTTTTTATTTATTAGACCAAATCGACAAACAAGCATACAGTCCACGTCTCAGAAGCCTTTAGACGCTTTTACTATCACAAGGATATCTCTACCGCATTGCAAACCTTGTAACTTGAAAATATTATGTCACATTACCCAGTAATTTTACGGCCTCTTTTACAGCTATGCGAACACTGCTATTAGGCGGTATATAAATATGAAATTGAGGTACCAATTCAGACGAGCTTTGTATAAATAAGGCAATAGTCATAGTGTTGACGAATAACAATGTTAAGATTAAGTATTTATACCAAATCTCCTATATTATATCATCTGTTCTTTATACAGCCAGAGTTAGCACTTTCCTTCTGAAATGGCGCCATATTTTTACACCAACGCTATGCTGCACCGCACCGTATAATAAAGTTTTAATAGTGTTGCGGTAGTATCGATATTTTTATTATCGATTCCTTGATAATTGTTAAGACGCAATACTATGGAAATAATTCATCATCGTCATCATAAAAGAAGGCGTTTATTGTCCTCTACTAGACATAGGCCTCTCCAAGAAAGGGAGAAATTTTACTTTTACCTTTAACTTGCCTAATACACGCTTTTGGTACCTCTGACTTGGTGGCCTTTCTTACATATTATTAAAGTTCAAAGACTTGTATGAAAAGACTAATGCAAGTAAAGAAAACAAGACAGGTATGCTAAGATCGTAGCAAGTAGAGATCAATAGTCTCATCCTACGCGATAGAACACAGGCGTGATATATGTAAGAAAGTACCTAATTAATCCTCTTAGATCATTTATGTGCTCGTGCAAACCAAGACTTGTATATGAATGTTTTGATCATTATCGGAGTATGTTTTCAAAGGATATACGTAACTAAATATAAGCATTTCTTTCTTTTTTTTGTAAGCTTAATTAAACATCATACTAGCCAAGTCCAGTGCTGAACATAAAAAGGGGGAATTTTGGCCATAATTTTCGCGCCGGGCAAGCGTGTTGGTAATTGCAGAGCTCAACTTTCGCGATGAGGGTGCTGCTGCCCATCCCGCCCTGTACTGTACTCTTCTGGATCCACCATCTGTTGGTTTCGGTACCTTAGTCGCCTCATACGACACTGGTACAGGTAAAGGTACTATTCTACTACTTCTATACTGTTAATATTCTTTTTTCGGTTAAATTAAACTTTATCGATGTCTATGTGCGCAACACTAGCTCAAAGAAATATTGTTAGTGGAAACGGGTGTTTTGTGGTTTATAAAAATAGGTTGAAAATTTATTTTGTTAGAAAACAAGTTGACTATAAAGAGAGAGAGAGAGAGAAAATTTTAAAATTAGTAAATAAAAAAAAGTACCTTACATGCCTTGTACTAAAGTTGAGACTTGTATCACGATTCCAGATGTCAGCCATCGACTCTATATTACTGGACATAGGACCTACTGGACCTCCCCAAGAAAGCGGAAAAGATGCCAATAATTGCCACGCTGGGCAAACGTGTTGGCAATCGCAGAGCGCAACTATTGCGATGGGGATGCTGCTGCCCATCCCCACCCTGTACATTTGAACTGCACCTTTTTGGGGGATATTCCGCCATCTGTCGGTTTTAGTACCCCAGTCACCTCTTACGACACCTATTGCAGTGGGAGGTACTATTCTATTCTGACGGTACCTTACGGCAATATTCATTAGTATTTGGTAATTAGGCGCTTTTTTCCAAAAGCCTATGTCCAGCAGTTAACGTTCTACATCTGATATGATGATGACGATAACTGTCTATTTGCATCAGAACAGCATGCGACTAATTTACAAAATGGTCTAGACAAAGGTCAGAAAAGAGGATGTGGTACGTGTATTATGTACTTTATATAGTTCTTCGTATCAATCGTTTGATCCTGGATAGCGATTATAGACCCTTCTGTTTCCGGAAATAAATTCCTGGCTTTCAAGCATGCTGTTGTCATCTGTTGACTGTAAGAATAATTATAGAGATATTAGAAACACCCTATTTTGTATGTGGACTATATAATTAACGGTTTAAGGCCTCTAACTAAAGCAAATTTTCAGTAACATGCGGCATCCACATTGACCCCTTTTTGTGATACAATGAAACGCAAACGCCTGGAAGCGACATGCTTGAACAATATCTGGAGCATTTATGACAAGTCTTTGCAAATTGAGTCGGATAATGAGAAGTTGCATAATTAATGGTATAAGTAGCGTAGAAGGTCTTTGCTCATGACCTTCTACTTAAAGGGGCCGCGTTATGAATGGTTACCCATTGTGAGTGGCCAAAAAATAATAAAATCTTAATATCTGTACCCGTTGGTGTATTTGGTAGTGTTCCTATATTATGTGCTATTGGTTGTAGATTAGATGCTCTTTCGGTACAAAATGTAAAGGAGGTCATGAAAGCCCTTTTTTCATGATCTCCAACTCAAGGGGGCCGGGTTATGAATGATTATTGACTGTGATTGACTGAAAATAACGGGGACTCCCTGTGTATGCACTAGGTTTGTAGTATGTACCATACCTAGGATAAAAGGAGGTACTATTTGACACTGCTGGAGCCCATAGCAAGGATAGTAATCTATTTAATAGTAATTTTTATTCCTCGTGTCCTTAGCTTAGAAAATAAACTCTATAATTTGTGTTCAAAATCGAGTCAAACAGACAACCAACTTAATGTGGATGAAATCACAAGCATTATCTAGTTTTATGAAATAGATCCAATCTGCTCATCTAATTAAAAACTTCATAGTCATTTATCTTTGACCACTGAGATAATAAAATAATAATTTATCAAACAATAAGTAAAGCTTTTTATATTCCTTTGATAATATCTGCATTGATTAAAAATATAATTTTAAATGAATGAGGTTTTAATCACATAAAATATTAAGTCATTGTCCTTCTAATACTTTGGCTTGTTACTAGAAATTGTTATATTCTTAAAAATTGTAAAGTCTAATAAATGATTTTTCCAACAAATGCTGCTGCATTCGCATTGTTGTGTTTCGGTATGAAGAATGCAAGTGGCAGTAAAATTACTAGATAATATAGCTTAATTAGAGTATTTTTAAGGCATATAAAATATCCCTAGTTAATGCACTTTCTAGAATTTCTTGACATAATAAAACTATTGAACCGCTTCAAAACGTGAGTTCATTAACTTTTTATGTTTTGGTTGCGATGTGTTACCAGCTGAGTGGAATAGCACCTCCCCCAGCGTCAGGTGTCGTAAGAGGCGTATAGAAGTATGTTCATTTAAACAGTGTAACTCAAATAGCCTATCCATTGTGAGGATGGGCATCAGCATCCCCGTCGCAAAAGAAGCGATGGCCAACACGTTTGTATAGCGTGCTTCTTGGGAAGGCCTATGTACATAAGTGGACTTCTAATGGTTGATATGATCATGCCTTGCGGCAGCCGTTCCCAAGATTGTTTCAGTAAGGTAATCAAAAGTCGAACAAATAAACGCGTTCTAAGACCATCTACAAAGAAGTAAACGCATAAATATAAGAAATCATTATCTCTTGACGGGATCGAACTAAAACCGAAGACATCTATGTACTAATTTAGTTACGACACAACCCAGTAAGTTGAAATGGTAAGAAACATAGCATGCAGGATAGACGGCCGCATTCCTCAAATGGGTACCGCGCACGAGCAAGCGCAGCGTACATAGGTCCTCTAGCTGGACAGACGTTCTGGCTAAAACCTCCTACTGAAATTTCACACAGAAAGCCGATACCTTGAGATACCTAGTTTTTTTTACTTTCTATATTTATTTGAAGGTGCTGAAGCTGAGTAGGCTAAGATACCAGAACCGATAAATGGCGGTATAATAACCTGAAAGTTTAATGAGGGCACGGATAGGTGGCAACGTCCCCACCACAAACTCTGCAATTGCCAACACGCCCGTTATTGCCCAGCACGCAATTGTGGGTGAAATTCCACTTGTTTGGGGAGGCCTATGTCGAGCAGTAGATTTTTAATAGCGTTTATGATGATGACGATTTCCCGTACAATAATTTTTAGGGAAAAAGAAGCAAGAAAAATCTTTTTAAAATAAACCGCGTTTTAAAACCGTTTAAAGTTTTATTATAAGTAGGTAGTGATTATGCAATTATTAGAAAAATCATATTTTATTATTCTGTTCTTATTAAAACTATAGCCTAAAAAATATTTTTCCTACAATCTCATCCATTGCCCCTACATCGGAGTGCGAACAATAAACCATTCTGTCCACTGCATATAGGCGGAAGATGGCAATTTTCATCGCGATTCTCTCTATTACAACATTGTCCTCTTTAACACGCTACAATAGAGTCCAATCTCGGATAGCCCGTTGAAAATAACAACGCCTGATGAGAACGGTCAATCTGCATCTGTTATTGGATTTCGCACATTCTTAGTCGCTATGGCAATAATAACCGTTTTAAAAGGAGCTAGGGACGTATTATCAAAGCAAGGCCTCTCCAATTAAGCAATTACGTTGCGTTACATTTTATTGAGATGATCTGAAGAATTAGAAATATGAGTGACTAAGCAGAATAGTACCTCCCCCTATACCAGGTGTCATAAAAGGTGACGGCGGTACCGATATCAATAGCGGTGTATCCACCTGAAACAGTGTAATACAACCGGGCAAAAATGGGCAGCAGTAATCACATCATGAAGCTACGCTCTGCGATTACCACAATGTAATTATAGGCATAGTTTCCGCTGACAGGGAAAGCATGTGTCCAATAGAGAACGGTTTTGGAGAAAGCAGTTTGTAAAGTTAGATCATACGACACGAAGTGATGTAAGGTAGCATCTGTGAGGACATACAATCTATTATTATACGCGTAGTCATTGGTCATCATCATACCAGCCATTAAAGTCCACTGGACAAAAACCTCCCCAAGAAATGGGGTATGTTGCCCATAATTGCCGCGTTGAGCAAGCGAGTTGGCAATCGCAGAGTGCAGCTTTTGCGACGGAGAAGCTACAGCACACCCCTGCCCGGTATATTTGAGCTGACTTTTTTTACATAGATATACCGGCATCTGTTGGATCTGGTAACTAAGTCGTCTCTTAGGACACCTGGTACAGAGGGAGGTACTATACTATACTGCCGGTACTTCACGGCAAGTCATTGGTAGATGAGCTGATTTTTATACAATCCATCATTATACGACTAGTCATATTTTCCTGGCTTCCACTACATTCATTATTATACTCTTCACACTTGTGCATCGGTTAAATGAAAACACACTTAGCCTTGTCTAAGATATGCTTTCAATTTGGTATGTGAATAATATCGTTTCCTTATCGTTTTCTTCTTTCTACTAAATACGAACCATTGAATGATCTTATCATTTTTTGAATACAAAAAATGTGACTAAATAGAGTTATCTGAATATAAGTTGAGATTTACCGAGTGGTACCAGCTGAGTAGAATAGCACGTCCCCTGTACAGGGTGTTGTAAGAGGAGACTCAATTACCAGAACCGAGAGATAGCGGTTTATTTCATCCAGCCTTTCTACAAAACCATTTCAATATTCCTTTGTCAATTGTGGGCACAACATCATCTTTTCCACCATATTAATCCTATATCACACTATTTTTTAATCATTTTCTTAAACTCACACCATACATATTTCTCTTAAGTGCTCTTATTTCAACATTTTTATTCTACTTGAGTGCTTCTTCTGACATACTCGATATTCACTATCATAAGTATGAAGTTGGATGTGTTGGAACCAACACACCTATAGGACCAACCAGTCGTACACTTTGTTAAACATATTGGTATTCCATAAAAACTTCATTAACGAAAATAACCTACGCTTGTTTGCATTTAACTCAACGGTAGTAATTCATACGACAAGTTATATTACTCCCAAAGGAAACCTTTTTTGTCGTAGTTTTAGTGTTGTAGTTCAAACTTAAGCAATTAAATTATGATTTAGGTATTTGGGTCGGTCCTATTGTAATTTTGTGAATGTATTTTAAATAAAACATTACTGAAAGAAGTGAGTTGACAACACTGTAGATGATTAAAAAGAAATATATTATATAATATTAGAGAGAAGAGTTGCCGAATGGTAACCGAAACGTAAAATAAAAAAAAAAATTATAAACCGAATTGTTAAGACGTCAAATTAGTAGTTTTATTATAATATATATTAGGGATATAAGTTAAACTAATTGTTTTTATGTAATAATTTAGAGTAAATATATATATTATTATTGCAATATTGCGTGCAGATGTGGACTCGCCTGAATGTGTAAAGCAATTGTCACGCATCTTTGTGCCTGACAACTACCTGCGCATCGATCCGGAAGGACACATCGGCTAGTTTGCGCCTTTGCCATGTCGTACTGTAGCGCGTGCGCAATCACCTTCATGCCGCTTGCAGCAGGCACTTAACGCACTCCTTGTGTCTCATCCGGACTTAGACGTATTTGTCGACACCGTCAAATCATTAATTATAATAACTATAATAAAGCTTGATGTAGAATAATTTAACTTTTGTTGAATCTTCAAAATTGTGTAATTGGGATAACCCGTTTAATTATGTTAATAATAAGTATAGACATCTTACAGTCACTGTAAATTGCTTATGTAACCCTTCCTCCCACGTTGTACGTGCCCATGTCACCTTTACAATCCACGTTTCACCTTAGCGTTAATATCATATTTCCCATTTCACATCTCTTCAATCACAGAGTTCAAGCCCGTTCATATCTTAATATATACGCACATATAATCCTTAATTATTTAAGAGGTTTGTATACATTCAAAAATATTAAATTTATATTTTTGTTAAATTTACAGGAAAAAACTCTAACAAACTCTTAATATTATAAATAATAGTATGTAAATAATACATAAAGTAATGTTATATAAGTCTTTCACGATATTTTATACATATATCGTGAAAGACTTATATAACATTACTCTGCGACCAATTTAACGGTTCCGATGGCGCAGATGATAGTGGTTATATCTTGTTCGCCATGCGTCGTAGGTTCAAATATCATTTTGAAGATATTTCTGTTTGTCCTGTATCTGGATGTTAAAAAAATTCCTTTTAGAGTTACTTAAGAATTACGGGAAATGTATTTGTTTCTCATTCAGAGTTCGTAAAAATGTCTGCTATAACATATGTCTCTGCTGATTGACTCGCTATAACTTTTTTATAGCATACAAATGTGAAAGACATTACAAGTAAATATAAAATATAAGTAAATATAAAATTTGTTACGATTTAAATGTGAATTAAAATACCCTAAAAATAACTTGATTACAATCAATATTTGAGATGTCATATTTTTTAAATAACTCCGATACAAAATTGCGCTTGACGCGGGGAAACGACAACGCTAGCCGGTATTAGGTAGTAGTATATTTTTTATATCCTAGGCAATACTAGGACGTGCCGTAATGTACTGTACACAGAGTGGGGATGTGGAGCAGCACCCCCGTCGTAACAGCTGCGCTCTGCGATTGCCAAGCTTGTCCAGCGCGACAATTATGAACAACATTTTTGGGAGGTTCACTGTTGGATATGGGGTCCAGCAGTGAACTTTCAATGGCTGGTATAATGATGATTTCGCGGACGAAAACTTTAATATTTATCTGTTAAAACATACATATACGTACGTACATAAACTTAATTTTATATACTCGTATGTATACATAATGCTTGTATGTGCTATTTGCATCGGCGAACCTTCCCCAAAACATTTGAAACGGTAAAATTGTGGATTCCACACCAAGCCACTTTTCCCCTGGGTGGACAGGTAAGTTGCGTGTCGGAATAAGTGTGTTTAGACACAAGGTTTGAGTTCAAATTATTAGCTTTGGGAATTAGCATGGTATTGTAAATTCAGGTGCCCTGAAATAGTTTTACGTAAATTGTTGAGAACATACATAGAGAAATTTCTCGTCTAACATACGTCGGTGGTTAAAGTCAAAAGTCGTCGACCGATGTGTTTTACGGGGCGTGTCATAACATTGCATGGAGGTTTTATTAATCAATTCTAAGTAGCCCAACGGTCTATGAAAGGGCAATTTCCGGTGTCAAAAATGAGGGTCGATATGCTATCTCCGAGTTCGCACATAGTAGCGACCCAATTTTATCTAAAGGTCGTCTTATGTCTAAGTCGAGTAAAGAAAGTGAGAAAGGTATTCCAAGATCGTAGCAAGTGGAGATCCATAGTCTCTGCCTACTCCGATGGGACACAGGAGTGATGTATGTATGTATGTGTATGAGTTTAAAATGTATATATAATATTTATATATATATACTTATACGACACCCGGTGAAGAGGGAGGTACTATACTACTCTGTCGGTGCCTCACGGCTTTTAATTATTTATATATGTCAGTACATTTTTACCTCACACACAACACACCATATATTTTTAACTTAAATTTCCAAAAAGAAAATAATTGAGGTGTTTTGAAATAAACGAATTCTTTATTACAGTGTTGAAAGGTTTTTTGGCTAACTAGTTAGGTTAGGTTAGTTTGCAAACTTAAGTTAAAAACGTTACTGAATTTTAGCTATTTCATCAAATCAGTAGTAGTCATTGGAAGTACACTGCTGGACATAGGCCTCCTCAAGAAATAGGGAAAGTTGCCCATATTGTCGCGCAGAGTGCACCTTTCCCGATGCTGCTGCCCATCCCCGCCATATTTATTCGAGCCTTATACGACAACCAGTGAAAAGGGAGGTACTATACTACTCTGTCGGTACCTCACGGCTTTTAGCTAATTAACTACTTGCAAAAGATACTAAACACAAAGTATTTATAATACATACCTAAAAAGCCTAAACAAATAAAATAAACCTTTTTATTGCAGTCACTTGTTTTAATATATATTAAGTAAAAAGCTGTTATAATGATTGATTAGAAATAGACACTTCAATTTGATTTATTTATTTCATATACGTATAGTTATCTTTCCACTCAGAAGTTGATACAGTATTTTCTCTCTTCGGGGAATCAACGTCGTTTATCATTCAATTCTATCGATTGTGTTGTTATTTAATAAATCATGGATTTATTTCAACCAATGTCTTCGGATGATATGTGTATATTCCTGAGAGTGTTTGATGTGATTTATTTGTCCAAAGCTTTCATTTTCATAATAAAGCGTGATCGTTGGTGAATTATCAATAGTTTAGTTATCTGAAACTATCATACTTCTCAAGTAAGATAAAACTGTACACAGTAAGTAATAAAATATTAAAATCGGTTCTGTAGTTTAGCATTTCATCCTGGACAAACACCGAGACACGTTAAATTTATATGTAATGATGAGAAAGTTTGGATTAACGTTTACATTTCATCATAGATTTTAGTGGCACCAAAATGCATGACAAGATCTGGAAGAAATTGAGCACAGAGATATACTAGAGGCAAACGTAACAATTGCGTAGGAGGATTTATTATCAGTCATAGAAAGTTCATTGTTGGACATAGAGTTTCCTAATATAGGAAGATTTGTGCCCATAATTTCCGCGCTGGGCAGACGTGATGGCAATTGAGCCAGTGGAGCGCAACTTCGGGATGAGTATACTGTTGCTCTGTTTCGGATGGATATACCTCCATCTGTCAGTTCCGGTACCTTAGTTGCCTATTACGACACCTAGTACAGAGAAGGAAGTACTACACTACTCCGCCAGTACCCCTCGGCTAACTTGCATAGTTCATTTCAACGAGTACTATTTATCCTGGCTACTACTATTAGTAAAAAAATATAAATAGATTTTTTTTAAAGAGGACTTAATTAATTTACAACAAAACTCCCTAAAAAGTTAAAATTAAAAACAAAATTATTTTAAAGCATTCTTCTTAGCGTATTCTTCATTCAACTTAGCGTAGAGCAAATGTTTAATGCTTTTTCAGATGCCAATTAAATGAATAACGAGTGTATTCTATTGAAATGTGAGGTTCTCCTTAAAACAACTCACTCTGACGTAATGACGCCATTGATTTACTGATTGGAATATGTAACCTTGTTGAGTTTCTAATCAGGTTTCAAAAACGATGTTAAACCTCCCTGGACACTCGTCTGTTTTAAGTGACCCCTCGTTCCAGGGAAGGTTGTAGGCGTAAGGTCCAACTGAGAGCGGAAGTGGATATATTTATATCGGAAGAAAAAACCATCATCATCACCAACATAGACTTCTTTTATTTGTCCAGTTCGATAAATATATTCGTGTGGTTGTAAGCTTCACGGAAACCTTTGTATAACAAGGATATCACCAGCGCGTTACCAACCTTGTCACTTGAAGATATTACTAGGTAATGTGACATACATTACCTAGTAATTTCACTGCCTATCTCAACCTTCAGACCAGAACCTAGCAATGTGAACACTGCTATTTGGTACCAAAGCAGATGACCATTAAATAGGGTCTACCTTATGGGATCTCTTAAAAGAAGACGGAATATTTGTCCATTATTTTTATGAATAGAAAATGCAAAATTATATTTAAGATGATAGTTACCAGAAAAAAAACAACTTTTTTCAGGTGGTAATGGAACTCGAACCCACGTCTTTTTTCGTTCGTCACCGGGCGACTGCATCACCGTTATGCTACCAATACTTTAGCGGACATGGTAATTTTTTATTGTGTTCTTTTGGTGCGGATATGGCAGCAGCATTTTTTCAATGTTATAGGTTTTAAATGCATAGAAAATGCTGAATTATATTTAAAATGATATTTAGAAAAAAAACATCTTGTTGGTTCGCTTCATAATTGCCACGTTGGGTAAGCTGTGTACACTTATAGAGCGTAGCGTCACGCCGGGACTGCAGCTATCCATACCCGCCCTATTGTATCTGAGCTATATATTTTCGGACGGATGTGCAGCCAAATTTTATTACTTGTCATAAGACTGGATTCGCTTCTGCTGGCGCCCAAACTGCAGCCCTGTAGCCCTTAGGGATACGATTTTAAATGAGGTAGTAATCGACGAATAGTTACTGAATCGATGTCCTAATCAAATTCGCCTTCCATTATCTAGCCCTTGTTTTCAAGACCAGGGTCAACCTGTTCTTACATATGTAGCCACATAAATCTTATATAAGATGGTTTAATTTCCAAATTTTTTCTTCTGAGTACGATCTTTCAGTACGACAGTTCTTAATCGTCCACTACATGCTGTAATAAAAATATTTTAAACGTTCATCGTGCGCTTGCTTTTAGATTTATTGATAACGCTGACTTCAATTTAATATTGAATATTAAAAATGAAATATCGCGCTGTTTACCGCTGACATTCGTAGTAAAGGTGGAAAATACATTAGGTAAGATTTTCATATATCCTCAAGTTTGTATGGCTAATGCACTATCCACATTTGAAAAGTCAAATAATAATTGACGTCAAACATGGTGATTGCAAGGTCAATATTTGTTTGTAATGTTTAAACACTTGTTAAATAGAACAGATACGTGATGGTATTTACGGAAGTATGTTTGATAAACCGACGTACTAGCGAATGGATCCGTTTGCTATTACCATTAACTTATGTACCCATTTTGGAATATTTTTAGATAGACCTTTTACATGGGTCGTCTGCATTGGTACCTCACTGTCAATTATTTTTACCGCCAATAGTAGTACCATGTCACTATCTAGGTTCGTATTGCTAAATAAGAGGAAAGCAGCGAAATTTCTATCTTTTAATCTTCATTCGCAAGATTGGTAACACGCTAGCGATATATTTGTAATGACACGAGATCCGACAATATAGTTTATGATATAGATGATAATGATCGTCATACCAGCCACTGCTGGACATAGGCCTCTGAATGTAACAATTTTGCCAATATCAGCCATAGAAAGTCCACTGTTGGAAGTAGACTTCACCAAAATAGGGGATTATTTCCCATAATTGCCGCGCTAGGCAGGCGTGCTGGAAATCGCAGAGCGTTAGTTTACGAGGAGAATGCTGCTACCCATCCTCACCTTGTAGTATTTAAGCTGCGCTGTTTCAGATGGATATACCGCCATCTGTCAGTCAAAGTACCTGAGTCGCCTCTTACGACACCTAGTACATTCTACTCCACCGGCACCCCACGGCTATACTTATTGTATATACAGTAACATTGACATTTATATGAAAAATACATTTATCATCACATCAACTGAAGTCCACTGATGAACATAGGCCTCTCAAAAAAAGGGGAATTTTGCCCATATTGTTCTGGTAGCTTAGTCGCCTCTTACGATACCTGGTACATCGGGAGATATTATTCTACTCTGCCAGTACCTCACGGCTAGATATAAATAATACATGTTTAATACTTATTATAAATCTTTCATTATTCATCAATACTATATACCTAGACGATTGTGAACGTTTTTGTTAGCCTGGCATTTTTGGGTACAAAAACTCCTTTCTTGGAGAGACCTGTGTCTTAAAGTGATCTCAGTAGGCGATCTATGGCCGATGATAATGATAAAAATTATTTTTGTTCTACTACTAGCGGTTTGACTTCTTCCAGGTATTAAATACCTGGAAGAAGTCAAAGTAGACTGACAAGATACGTCAAGTATTTGACAGAAAAAAAGAGGTTGTATTGCTCAAAAGAAGTAAAAATACATATAAATAAACGCAGAAACGCCACGCAAGGACGCATATATATATATATAGGTATAAAGATTGTACACAAAGTTTCCTTTGAATCTTTACAATAGTTGTAGATTAATTTGATGTGGTCTATGATAGACAATATTACCTGAGAAAATTCTGTTTTACATCAAGAAAAAGACTACTTCTATTTACTTTGATCGTGATATGTTACCGTTGCTTCTTTCACATTGATTAATCTCTTTAGACCTTATCGCCGATTAAAGGAATAATCGCACAATGCCTTTTCTTAGAATAACTCCTCTATCTGGTAAAAATTAAGTTTTAGTAAACTAATCCCTATCGCTAGGTAAAATTTGAAATATTTAAGACATGACTGATGATGACAAAATGTTTTAATAATTGGTAGACCAACTACTCCTAATGGAAGTTGCGGGGCAACATAAGTTTATTTAAAATACAACGCGTCACGTCACAAATCCTGCAAAATCATCATCATCATATCAGCCATTGGGAGTTCACTGCTGGCATCATACATAGGCATCTCCAAGAAAGAGAGAGTAGAGCAGAGCGCAATTTTTGCCACACACTAGTTAAGCTAACAGCAGTACAACGCACTCGCCGGCGAATGCGTGAAAACCCCTCCAAAATAGCCTATACCGGCCGCTTTTGGGAGGACTGTAAGCTATCTCAAACGACGGCTACTCAAGAACGGTGCTTTTGAGTGATAGCCATCTGTCTTGTACCGATCCCGCAATCTTGAACATTGCGAGCGAGGGAGATAAAGGTAATGCTTAGGCATAGAGCTACTATCCTTCGGTGACGCTGACGTCACAGGCAGCAAGCATTAACCGCATGTTAATTAGAATAAAATAAAAATATGCGTCCTGAGGTCAATCACCTGATTCCGCAAAAGATCCTTTTTTGCAAATTTAGCTCATACGTTTTTTTTACTTATTGCTAAATGGAATAGAGTTCTCATCTGTCATTTCAATACAAAATATTGCTTTAAATTATCACATGTAAATTTATTACTACAACATTTACATGCCAGATCGAGAGGCTCATTAATATAGAAACACATTTGTTTGTCACATTAACTAAATACAAATTTTACACGATCGAATAACAAAGTATAATTGTTTGTATTAAATAATGTGAAATCAATATCAATAAAACTGCAGAGGGAGAATTAAATTGCTTGAACTCATTGAAGGATGGCGAAGCTCACGGCCAGAAGCTGTGAAATGCGCGAAATTGAAGATTGTTTAGAATAGTTTGAATTCCATTCGGACATCATTAACGGCGATCGCGAAGTAATTGGATTTGAACCGGTGGCGCAGTTCGTGATCTTATGTGCTATAGATCTATGGTTCGATGCTTTCCACAACAAATACTTCTATGATGATATTTGTGTTTTTTCTGTGTTTAGGTGTTAAAAATATGTATTTAAGTATTATATTTGTAATTCCTCTATTGTCTGATGTCCGTAATACAAGTACTTTAGGAAGTCGATACATGAGATGTTGTGTGAATATTATTATGTTATAATTATTCTCCAATTTATAATGCTATAAGGGGTTTAATACCAGCTTCATTTATTCATTTGATTTATCTCTTTTTCATAGATTTATGGTATTGAAATGGACAGACAGCGGTATATTCATCTGAAGTAGGTAAACAGCATCCCTGTCGCGAAGCTATTCTACGATTTCCATCTTGTCTACCTGGTGATTGTTTTTTGTTTTTATACCAATAAATAACAAACAAACAGAACCTTCTAATAGTCAGCATCACTGGAGCCTATTGACGCGCCTTTTCATCATCATTATCTTCATCAGCCATATAACGTTCACTGCTGGACATAGGCCTCCTCGAGAAATGAGGTTTTTTGCATAAGTAAATGAGGGTTTAATCGGTTCTTGTATCTTTGTCACCCCTTACCCTACAGGGAGAGATTTTATTGTTCCCTGCCGGTACCTCACGACTAGACTGAAACACTAACATTGAATAGAAATGCTAAAACAGGTGACAGTCAACTTCGCATGCAGACCCTATTTGTACGAGATAAAATTATAAATAAACATTTAGAAAATACTGTCACAGAAAGAATAATGAACAACAAACCTGATGAAACAAAAGTACACATAATGTGAGGACAAGCAAATTGATATTATGAGGAGTTCATAAAAAGGCGTAAATAAGTACTAGTGACGAGAATATATTCCAAAAAAAAATCTCTTATTTTTCCAATTATTATTTTCTTTAGAATTTATTATTTAGTTTGAGCCTGAAAGTCTGGCAGGTTTCATTGCTCCCCCATGTTATGCACATTAAAAAATCTGCTGTTAATCTGACTGTAAAATTGATAGGATGCCGTTTAGTTAAAAAAATACTTGATTTATTAACACACAAAGAGTACACAGAGGAATCACAAATATAATACTTAAATACATATATGTAACCAGACAAAAATATCACACACCATTGGCGTAAAATAGAGTATCACAATCAATCATCAAAAATGCTGTGTCTTGGTTACTTTAGTTTACTTTAGAATCTTATATGCTAATTTATTAAAATAGTTGTTTACCGTAAATCCCCACGGGAATAGTATCTTATTTCCGAATAAAATTTTTCGGAACTGAAGAATATAGGTATTTAAAATTTCAAGAAGATTGTCTAATCTGCTTAACGAATATTTATGAATTAAAGCGTGAAAAGGTCAATAAGTTTACTTTCGCATTGATATAATTGAAGTAAGGATTTGTATTTATTAGAAGTCTCATATAAAATGCGGATATAAAATGGAAATAACTTCCAGGAATTCAACATCACAGAAAAGGACCAACCTCGTAGGTTAAATACATTTTGGTAGCGCGTGGTCTCTGTGGAGGTATACCAGGACATTTGGATTTGTTTGACGCAGGTTAATATTTATTTTTACCGTTTATTCTTATTTAGGTACCGGCAGAGTAGAATAGTACCTCCCCCTGTACCAGGTCATAAGAGAGGACTAAGGTATCGGAACCGACAGATGGTGAACCAATCCAAAACAGTGCAGCTCAAATGAACAGGGCGGGTGGGCAGCAGCATCCCCGTCGCGAAAGCTGCGCTTTGCGTTGCCAACACGCTTGCCTAGCGCGGCAATTATGGGTAACAAACCCCCATTCTTATGCCTATGTCCAACAGTGGATTTTTAATGGCTGGTATGATGATGATGATTGATTGATTACTTATCAGCTCGCTCAAGAGATTGAAATAAGGGATATTCTCCTGTTATTCCGAATAGAATCTCTGACAAATATACTCGTACTGTGCCAAAAGTCGTGCCGTGTACACAGAGAAAAATATAAAGTCTGTGTTTACGGGGTTAACGTAACCTTTGTGCTATTCCAGACTACCGATATTAACTGTTTCAAATTTCATTTAGATCCATCCGCTGTTCCGGTATAAATAAATAACAAACATACATGCTTACTCACTCGGAGTTTCTTTGTGCGATCGAATCAGAAATGAGGAGATTCGTAACACAACCAAAGTTACCGACATTGCCCGGTGGATTAGTAAGTTGAAGTGGCAGTGGGCATTTGGTACGCAGAACTGATAGCCGATGGAGTCATAAGGTTCTGAAATGGAGACCACGTACCGGCAAGCGCAGCGTAGGGCGTTCACCCGCAAGATGGACAGACGATCTGACTAAAACCGCAGGATCGCGCTGGACACAGGAGATTACTTGGGGAGGCCCCTGTCCAATAGTAGACATCTTATGACTGATATGATGATCACGATGATGATCTTTACTCATAAATTTTCGTAGAGATTGAGAAAAGGTGCAGGTATTAATATTTAATTTGTTGCATTGTTTCTAAGATGTATGCATACATAGACAGCGGAAAGAGTCCTTGTTTTGTACTATGTAGTTTTATATATATAAGCTGAAAATAATAATAAACTGAAAAGGTTGGTTTCAGTAATAGACATTTTAAAATATATTTAAAACCTACATTTTAAAAATAGGATAATGTGATTATTAATATTGTTAAGAGAATAAATAAAAGTAACTTATTAAAGAACTGATGGTATTTCTCCATGTTCAATAAAATCCAGTTCAGAAATATGTAACAATTCATCATTTTACATAAAATGTTATGCGAATAAGTAAGCCCACAAAAAAACAGCGAACATATATTTCTTATACATGCTCGAAGAACTTGCCAGAAATGATGTACAAACTTCGCCTCGCTCGTGTTGAAGTTTGAAAAGTTGATAGCTGAGAAAAAAAGAGTATAGAAAATGTATGTGTGAAAAATACAATTGTATAAAACCAGCGTATCGCCTGCAACTCTCCCTGCGTGGTGTATCAAGAAAAAACGTTTCCGCAAATTTTAATACAGAGACAGTTCTATTTTTTTATATGTTTTGCTAGCTGTGCGCGCGACTTTGTCCGTGTGGAATAGTTTTTTTGGGAACCAAACCTCTTATTAACTTATATAAACTTTGAATGTCATGTTTATTTATATTGAATTAAAGGACTGAAACATTGTCGGGAACTCTATCGAGATTATTTTTTGATTGCTCAATTTGGTTTATGATATTGTATAATCGTGAATAAGATTTTTTTAAATAATATGTAAAAAAATGATGTTTTTAAAATAATGGGTCAAAGTACTTCGGCATAAATTATATTTTTACTTTTGTTTAAAATAAAGCACGCTGTATTCAACCGTTTTGTAGGGAGTCAACCACGCATCTGAGCCGCGCGGCACGGTACCTCGCAAAGATACACTCGCGAGTGGTAGTGGCAAGCACGGCGGTGGGGCGAGGCCCACCTCCCCCTCACCCGCCGCCATGCGGCCTGCTTATAATGCACATTATAATGGTAGCAAGCCTTCTTCGACAAATAATGTTATTATGAGTATATCTTGAGAGATAGACATATACTGTCGCGTTTTTTTTTTTATTATTAAAAAGGGATAATTCTTTCATACATAGTTTTGGAATAACTTGAACCGTTTATGCAGCGTATGCGACATTTCTCAGTGACGCTTCGCTCCTATTGGTCACAGTGTAATGATATATAGCCTAAAGCCTTCCTCTATAAATGGACTATCCAACAAACAAACTCTTCTGCTTTATAATATTAGTATAGATAATATATATACACACATATATATATATATCTATATATCTATATAGATATCGTAAACAAAATAGAGTATGAGATAGTGTGTGAATATACAAATGTATATTCACACATTTTAAAGGTAAAAAATATAGTACTAGTCTAATATATCACTTCAGTGGATACTAGGAGTCTATTTTGATTTTCGAATCTATATCATCCAGGCGCTAATTTAAAGGCACTAAATAGATCCATTGAAATAGATCCAGCGGTTTATATGCAGTTTTGATAAATAACCTAGTTACCGACTACAACGCCATCCGTCGAGTTAATTTTTAAATCTAAATATTAAGAGCGCTACCCAAACGCTTACAAATCATTCTAAATTGTCCAGCCATTCAGGAAGAGTTCAGTGACATACACACTTACTGGCATCATCATCATCATCATCTTAGCAGCTGTGCACTGCTTGATATAGGCTTCCTCAAAAAAGAGGGAAATAGCCCATAATTGCCTCGCTGGGCAAGCGTGGTGGCATTCGCAGGCGTAGCTTCGCGATGGGAATGCAACTGCCCATTTACACCCTGTTGCATTTCAGCTACACTGCTTTAGATGGATATACCGCCATCTGTCGGTTTCGGTACCTCAGTTGCCTGTTACGACACCTGGTACAGGGAGAGGTACTATTCTACTGTACCGGTACCACACGTACAGTAAAATTATATATATAAAGATAATAATACAAAATATTATTTTACACACATAGGAAGTCATAGTGTTCCTTTGTTAACTATTTGAAAATAGGCAGAGTTTGAGCACGACAAATGTTAAGGAATGATATGTCTAGAAATGATAGATAGATAGTTTATATTGATATTAAAAAAATTCCATAACGAGAATCTAACAAACCGTCTTTTGTTTTCAGGGTAAGTTGCGCTGCTACAACCAAGTGCGCTGAAACATAATTGATGGTGTCGTCAACGGGTTCTCCACTCCCATTCTGGTATTGCCATAAGGCATAGATCCTGTTCAGGTTTCTACAGTCTTAACGGGGAGCGTTGTCTTACTCAGCTGGGGTATGTATGTAATCGGTTATCGCTAGTAATTAATCTTCTAAATTAATCAGAGAAATCTTACGTTATTTATATTTCTATATTTTATTCATACATAAAATGAAGTCACAAATTATGCTGATATTAATCTGTATATCTCTACTTAAAAGATAACTTAGTTTCTGAGTTGTTGGCAGAATCGAATAGTACTGGACTAAGTGTCGTAAGATGCGATTAAGGTACAGAACCGATAGATGGTATATCCATCCGAAGCAGTGCAGCTCAAATGCACAGGGTGGGGATGGGCAGCAGCATCCCTGTTGCAATAGCTGTGCTCTGCGATTGCCAACACGCTTTGCTCAGCGCGGCCAATATGGAAAAACCTCCTGTCTTCGAGAGGCTTATGCCCAGCAGTGGGCATCCAATAGCTGCTATGAGGTATGATAATAATTATTCTGAGTTGCAATAAAAGAAAAAAGTTCCCAAAATACTTCGTTTATATTTGAAATGTTTTAGTAATATTGTATTTGTTTGGAAAATACCAAAGAAAAATAATAAGTCCTTACATATAAAATTAGCTTTTTGTCATGCTCACCACTTTGACTAGAAATATCTTCTCTGGTTATTATTTCTGAATTCAAATTTATAAATTCATTTACCACCAGGTAATAACAACGGTGCATAATTGATAAATTAATGATATTATACATAAAAACGCCAATTCAATATTTAAGGGCCTAATAATAAAATGTAGAATATTGGAAACAGATTAGGAACACTGGCCAGTTTGAAAACACGTTTTGTAGAAAATATAATAAAAATAAATGTATTTGTTATTGAAATTAAAATTATGATAACACTTAAAATATACTTCCAGCTCACTCCTCTTCCAAATTCAAATTGCGAATACAAAAAAAGTCAGAGTCGAACCTTTTACTGAACTATATCAATAACTAACCAATTAAGGTCATTAAATGATGTCGAAGCGCTCTTCGGTCACATCGAACCATGAATGGGGGCATTCATGCCTTTAGGATCATAGAATCTGTAAGAGTTCATTCGCAATCCTTTTATGACCTGTATTGGCTATGAAACTAGGCCTGACGGGATTTATTTTTAATTACGTGATTGTATTTTTATTGAACCGAATTTTCAAATAAATTATAAATAATCCTTACTTAATATTATCAATCTGGAAATAACACTGTCTATTTGTCTGTTACGCAATTACGCCTTAACTACTGAACCGATTAAAATTATATTTGGTACACAGATAGTCTAAAACCTTAGAAAGCACATCAGTTACTTTTTAATTTAATATAATAGTTGTAAAGGGTCGAAGGGGATAATGAAAATTTTTCGGGATGAATTTCTAAACTTTTCAACCAATTTTAATGTTTTTCTTGCTGTGTATAGTATTGTATTGCTTGTGTATAGATAGTTAATAAACTCAATTTACATTCTCAATATTTTGTTTATAATTATCATCAGGTATGCAGTTAAGACATGAAAACGTCTTTCGGTTTAAATAAGAAAGTATGTTAGATTGTTTGTTAGGACTCACCAGTAAACCAGTTATGTCTAAGAATATGATAACGTTTATTTAAATCCATCTCATTTCATACACATTGCAGTTCCAAACGTTAACACTATATCTAAATGTGTTCGATTTGTTTTGCCGGTGTATTTCTTCACCAGTTAATAAATATTGCATTTCGCTCACGCGGAACACGTAGCTGTCACGTGTCACCGCTGATTAAATTCCGACGTGCGAGCGGGATAAAATGCCGCTGTTTGCCAATGCAACGAGTTTTGTAATGACTAATAATGCCTTTTGTGTTTGTTAGTGGAAAAGGAATGTTTTATATTTACAAACAAAGTTCACACAACATCTCATAGACTGATGTGACGCCATGATAGGTCGTTTAAAGCACTTGTGTTAAAAGACAATAGATAAATCAGGAGTGTAAAACTTAAATATTTTTTCTAACCAATAATTTAAATTTAATACATCTAATAAATATTTGTTATAGGTGGGGTTTGAATCTACGACTCTTAGTGCTCAGGGTAGAGACACTCTTCCTTGTATATTGTCCCTACAGTCAATAACTGAGTTGCCTGGTTCTCCTTACAGACAGAAACAAATGAATGCAGTATTGCTTGGCGGCAGAATTAAATTGCTCGAATCGGAACACCATTTTATTCCACGGATGATTCGCGAAGCTATCAAAATTAGAAAACATTCCAATTTCAATAGAGAAGTGAAAAATAAGAATCAATTGCGATCTGTCATACATACATTCAAGGCCAACATCGCGACTCAGATTGCGTGATACTGTCATCACCTACTGCGTGAAATACGGACGCATAAAATTAAAACAAAAAAATTATAAAAAATAGCAACTATAACTAGTAAATTATATCTTTTAAATCTTTTTCCCCATCTTGAAGGTTGTATTTCTAGTTCTTTAAGGGTAATCAATCTTCAAAATTGCCTAAGGTAACCAAAACTTCGAAACAAAAGCATGAAGTTAAATAAAGCGATATAAAGTCAAAAAAGTAGTTTTATCATGAGAAACGAACGAGAAAATATTATAAATTAAAAGTGAGTTATGGAGTTGCATTACAACTGTGAGAGGTTTGGTTCAAGCAAAAACTAAATCAAGCGTAGAACGTCTATTGATAGAGTTTTAAGAAGAGTTTTAACGCGACACTAAAGTTCTTATCAGATGCGTCAACTTTACGGTCATCAGTTTTGCTTCATGTCCAGTTCATCCGTCCGAAATAGAATCATACAAAAGGTGAGAGTGAGATACCAATGCAGACGTTGGTAGGTTCGCATTGCTGTATTCCGGTCTGAAGGGTGACAGAGAGAGAGACAAAAAATATCTTTAAGTCATCTTAGTGATATCCTTGTGATTCTACTAACGTCTTTAGACTGCAGTGACGCTTACTTACGTGGACTCTGTGCTTGTTTGTCAACCTAGTTTAATTAAAAAAAAATAGAAAAATAATCAACTGCGTTACTGTGACATCTATATATGAACAATATAAATAAAGATCAGCCATATGTTTGTAACTTCAAAGGACAAACATAAAAGATTTTTTTTAAATTTTTGTCTATCTGCTTATTTTGGCTAATCTCTGAAACAGCAAACCTATGTCAATAGGCCTTTCACTGACAGGTAGCTGACGTTATGAGAAGTAACGTGACGAACAATGCGGGTGAAACCGCGGGACGCCGTTAGTTGGTTGCTATAAATGAATGATCCTCACACTCGTCATTTGAATAAACAAGAGGCAGGTGACAGATTTTCCTATTAAATGTTACCTTAATAGGCAACATGTGCGTTTTCCCTAAAGTTTCCGAATTACCATCGCAGCGGTCCAAATCTCAAAAAAGTGTTTCCCGACAAACTCTTCGCTGATTCCCTAAAGAAAAGAACTTTTTTTACCTTTAGAGTTGTTACACCTTAAGAGATATTATAATAAAAGGTATCTTTCGTTTTACCATTCTCACCATTGCATATTTTATGTCGTTAATAATAAAGATCATGTATTGTTTCGAACTTTGCTGTGACGTAACGGTAGAGTAGAATAGTACCTCCCAATGTACGGTGTCGTATAAGGCGACTAAGGTACCAGAACCGACAATTGGCGGTATATCCATCTAAAACAGTGCAGTTCAAATGGGAATGGGATGAGCAGCAGTATCCCGGTTGCGATAGCTGCGCTCTGCGATTGCCAACACGCTTACCCAGCGCGGCAATTATGGGCAAAAATTCTCACTTCGAGAAGCCTATGTCCAGCAGTGGACTTCCAACGGCTAATATGAAAATGATGATTGTTTCGACAAAAGTTAAAGAAATGAGAATACTTCACATACAAAACATGTTTGTCTTTCAAGAATATCTGCCATATTGAGTTATCATTTCGGCACGCTTAGAATTCGTGTTATGCCTATAATAAATTAACCAGTTCTTAAGCTATGTGTTTCTTTTAACAGTTTACAACAGGTGGGTTTTTATCAGATCGATAAGAGATCAAACGGCAGCGTATAGACGCTTGTAATATATGCAGTATTACTTGCGCGTTTCCAACCTTGTGACTTAATGGTATTGTGATACATTAGTCAGTAAATTATCTGCTTCTCTCACCCTTAAGAACACGGCAATGCGATCACTGCTATTTGGCGATAAATAAACGTCAGGTATGCAGACGACCATTATGTAAAATAATTACTGAACGCGTAAATATTAAAATATACTCCGTGCGACTGTTTTCGTGTTTTACTTTAATTTAATACTTATAATAAAATATTGTTTTAAATTAATAAATAATTCAAATGAATAATTTAATTAACATAATCAATCTTATTATTTTAATGCTTATTTTAATTATACTTTATTAAGTGAAGTATAAAGGTTCAGTATTTGCAAATTTTATTTTGGACAAACACAGTGACACGTGTATTATACATATAAAGATTTCGGGTTTTTTTAATTAGGCCAGGTCGAAAAACAAGCATACAGTCCGCATGATAGTTAACGTCACTGCAGCTTATAGACGCTCGTGATATCAGAAGGATATCACTAACGCGTTCTGATTTGAGGATACTATGCTACTTCAAATGTACAGGGTGGAGGTGGTCAGCAGCTTCCCAGCTCGCTTATCCAGCGCGGCAATTATGGGCAACATACCCCCTTTCATGGGGAGGCTTATGTCCAACAGTGGACTTTTAATGGCTGGTCTGATGATGCCACTTTACCCAGTAAATTTACTGCCTCTCTCACCATTCAGACCGCGACATAGTAATGCAAATATTGCTATTTTAGGTAGGAATAAGTGAGAGTGAGGTAACAATTTAAACGACCTTTTGTTGGAAGCCTGACCTCATGTATTTTCTACTTAAATGACCTTGTATTTATAATATACATACCTACTAATATGTACTACGCTTCTGTTTAAAAGCGTCTGCAAATAACGCCAAGGCTCATTACCCCTTGAATCCTAACGATGTCCAAATTTGCCCAAAAAAAAAACGTTATCTCCGTACTGCCGAAACAAGAAGTTAAGTAATTTTAGATACTACACAGAAGGGGCGTTTCTCACCCCCATTACAGCTGGCTGTATGCATATCCCGCCGATAAAGTTAGGGGTCCAATGTCAGCGGAGTGGAAGAGGTCACTGGGGATCAGAAGAAAACTTCTCGATTGACGTTTGCTTTGAAACCCTAACATTTTATGCTCTTGATTAGTAATTTTGACGGGACCAATGGCGCAGATGGTAGAGATTCTGTCTAGTGCGCCAGAGTCGTGGTTCAATCCTCACCCAGGACAAATAGTTATACGTTGATATTTATTTATTTATTGAACTTTATCGCACAAATTACAAAATGTACAAATGACCGACTTAATGCCATTTGGCAGTATATCCTAGTCAACCATTAATTTATATTCGTTCTGTGTCTGTTAGTCAAATATATGTATTTAAGAAGTATATTTTTAATTCCTCTACTGTCGGATGTCTAACACGATCGATTTAAGTGACTTATAATAGAATCAAATCAATGTATGAGGGGTTGTGTGAATTTATTTATTATTCAATTGGATTTATGTATCTATGTTAACCAATATCAGTAAATTAATAAATTCACCCACTTCGGTGAAACAATCACGTGGACCGTGTGCTTGTTTGTCGACTTGACTAAATAACAGAAAGAAATAACATGTTCGCCTTGAGGCTGAGTAGAATAATATCCCCCCTGTACCAGGTGTCGTAAGATACGGCTTAAGTACCAAAACCAACAGATGTATTCATCCGTAACCACATTTTGACTTGTGTATTTGAGCTAATGTGCTCAAATGCACAGGATAGGGATAGATAGCAGCGCGGTAACTATAGGCGAACTTCCCAGCAGTGCACTTCCATTGGTTGATATGATAATCAAGACACGCGGCAGCGTGTCAGCCAAGTTCAAAAAATTAACTGGCGACGCAGCAGCCGTGTGTAGTTTTATATCATATTGCCGTGCCGCGTTGGACAAGCGAGGTTTAATTGCAGAACGATGTTGAATGCTTCACGGATGAGAAAGAATGCTTCACGGCGGGAATAGTGCTGCTATTCCTCGCCATGCTGCGTTTGACGTTCACTGTTTCCAGTTGCAAAATCGCCATTTGTTGGTTCCGGTATCAACGTCTTATTTTTCTAGGTATCTATAATAATAATCTCCCACAACATCTCATACATCGACCCGACTCCGTGGTAAGTCGTTTAAATCACATGTGTTATAGACGCCAATAACAGAAGAACCACACATATATTCTACTTAATACATATATTTATTCACCAGGCACAGAATAAACACAAATATAAATATCTTCTTTGGGTGAGAATCGAACCCGCGACCCTTAGCGCACAAGATGTATTTACTACCATCTACACCTACGGCCTGTCATAAAGCCGCTAAGAATTACAGACAGACAGTGATTTATTAAAATTTTTAAAACGCAGTTGATTGTGTTATTAAGGTAAATTTTCAGCTTTCCGAGTGAGTAGAAATTATTAAAATCTAGGCAAGCCGGCAATTTTCTGGTATTTACGTCAGTGTTACGTAGGCGTACCACTAGACAAAGTTCAACAACGTTTCATGTCTTTTTAACACAGTTTATTACTCTAAGTGGCTGTTAGCTCTTTAAAGGACTAAAATAGGTTTATTTTAGTTTTAAGTAGATTTTAGGTACTTTAGTTACTTTACATTATTCTTATTGTAACATTACATAACAATGTTTACCAGGTTACCGTGGCAAAAAAATTAGTAACTATTTTTGGTGCGGTGAGGTACCGCCAGAATAGGATAGTACCTCGCTGCACCAGGTATTGTTCTTTTGAGATGAAAACACGAACAATTGTTGATTAATATATTTGATGTGATAATATTGATAAATTATTACAACTTAGGGATAAGTGCCGAGTGAAAATCGATGTGCAATGCTCATGTGATTAATCTGGCCTAAATATTTGGTACATACATGGCAAAGAATTAGTCTTCTCCATTATGGATAAGTGTTGGTACTGTTTAGCGGTATAAATAGGTGATAGTTTTAATATAAGAAGGTTTTAATATAAACGACTTAGGTTCCAGGTCTATTTCATACAACAGTTTATATTACTAATTCGTATGCTATTTTCATACCAATTGCTTTTAATTGTTATTGTTCATTAGCCACGTGTTGTGTGAAATAATGAGTTTCAATAGAAATGCGTTTAATTTGTCATACGCCTTTGGATTGGCGTTTGGCATTGAACCCACAGCTCGCATTACATTTGTACACGATCCCTTGTTATGTTATTTAATACCATCACAGTTCATAATTGCTTCTACATTAATAAATAATAATAATATAAAAATAATAAAATTATCACACAGCATTTGACGGGCCCGATGCCGCTTGGTAGCGATCCTATCTCAGGCGACAAAGGTTAGATCCCCACCCAGGACTAATATTTGTATGATATTTGTGTTTGTTCTGTGTCTGGGTGTTCAATGTATGTATTTAAATATTATATTTGTGATTCCTCTGTTGTTTAATGTCCGTAACATAAGTGTTTCAAGTGACGAGATGAGTAAGGTCAATGTATGAGATAACGTATGAATTTATGAAAAAAAAAGATTGTTTTATTCTAGCGTTTTTGACGTTGTAATAATTCAATAAATTTACACCAAAAGTTGACAGAAAAAATAAACGACACGTAAAGCCTCATCAATAACGTTACTACAAAATATAAAACATAGTTGCTTCCTGCTGTCTGTCTGTCTCTATGTATGCTCATAGATCTTTAAAACTACGCAACAGATTTTATGTATTTTTTTTATTCCAACTTGGGAGGCATATATGTAGATATTTACTTTGTATGACAAAGAAAATATCTACTTTTATATTGTAAATTATTTATATATTACTTAACAAAGTTTCTTAGTAAATCTTATGCCACTCCCAAATATTTACCTGACAGATGGCGATGTAAGGTAAATTAAATAGTATCCAATCATTATCATAGCAGCCATTGAAAGTCCACTGCTGGACACAGCTCTCTCCAAGAAAGGTTTTTTGCCCAAAACTGCTGCGCTGGGCAAGCGTGTATGCTTCTGCCTCTCCCCACCCTGTGAATTTAAGCTGCACTATTCCGGATGGACATACCGCCATCTATCAGTTCTGATACCGCCTCTTATGACACTTAGTGCAGTAGGAGGTACTATACTACCGGTACCTCACAGCTTTCCAATACTACTAATATAAAGGGATACAATTATACTATATACTCGGGATGGACGGATAATAATAAATAAAGGGATTAATTTTTTTTGAAGTTACCGACATAGTTCCGTGGGTTAAAAACTTAAAGAAGGAGTTGCCAGGGCACTTAATATACAAAAATGACGGCAGGTGGATCTGTATGCTGTACAGTTCTAGAATAGAGACCACTCACAGGCAAGCGCAGTGCAGGAAGCCCACAAAAAAAGTGGACCGACGATCTGTATAATACCGGTCCTATTGGAAATCATTTGGGGTGGCTTATAACCAATAATGATGATTATTAAGTATTTATTAAGAAAACCAACAGCGATTAATACATAGTTGATTCGATGCAATATTCAATACCAAGTACAGTTAATAATATAGGTCTCTCTGATTAATCAGAAAGTGTTAATATGGAGGATTCAATGAAATATAAGAGAAAAATAGCACTAAATCAAAGAAAAACTAAAATAGTAAAAATAATAATATATTAAATCGAAATCAACATTACTTTTTTCTCTTATTTTTAAAATCACAATTTAAAGATAAATACCTTCATCTAAAAAGCGGTATACGTTGACAGCTGCGGTAGTATTAAGTGTGAATCAGCTGTTTGCGTCCTCTACCTAAAGTACATAACAAATTCAAAGCGTATACAAACCAAAAGAAAAAAAATCAATTAAAGAACAATAATTAAACATTTAACTAGAATCAAGCAAAGATTAAAATTAAAATAAAACTTTAAATACAACAATAATATTACCACATATCGTCGTTTAAGTTCTAATACAGCGTAAGTCAAAATGTTGGCACTTTGTACAATTGGGAAAACATTGCTCACGTTTCATAAAATCATTTTTAAACTAATTGCTTGTGCATTCAGTCGGTGCAAAATAGATTTCGTTTAGACAATACACGGTATAAAACGATAGAAATGTAATAACGTGTTATTATTGGGCTTAATTATTAAGTTGCCAACTTTGACATACGCGGTGTTAGAACTTATGCGACGATATGCAAGCATTATCAAGTTGTACGGGACAAGATTATTTCAGTTGTTATGCAATACAATTAGTAATTACATAAATAGAGCAACTAGCTAAGAATACAATTGAGAATAAAATAAAATAAAAAGGCATGGTTTTCAGCCAATTTATAAATATAATACACCTATATATACAAGTAGATATACATAAATGTAAACAAACATTTTTCTTACTGTTAGATACTTTCATCTTAATTTTCCATTTACTATCTACAAAGTATATTAAACCACTGCATATTTTCACTCCATACTTTATTAAGTATCTAAATCAACTTATTGTCAAAATATATTACGTTAAAACAGAAAGCCAAGTACTTGTTTTGTAGTACAAAGTATCTATTCATGATTCTGATAAATCGATTCGAGAGAAATACGATATCAAATATTTTTGTATCCATTTTGTACGTGACCCAGAAAAATCTAATTTCAGATATACAATAAATAAATGTATGAAACCACACATACAGAGATTCTGTTAAGTTATTCCGTACACGAACAGTTAGTATATTCTCTAAATCTAGGTTCTGTCAAAAATATTTATGTTATTTTCATGCTATTAACACGCATTGAATGTGGTATATATGAAAACCAATAATGCTTGTGGCATTTCTTATAATATAGGAGTCATTTATGTACCAATGTACTATGGATTGATTTGGATGTACACTTCCCTATTTTCATTTGATTCTGTCCACAATACCACGAGTTATAATTGTTTTCTTTTTCCTCTTGTAGCGTTAACAATCGAATACTTAAAGATTAATCGAGCACAATCTATTCTTAGAGATGTAATAATGAAATAATATATTAATAAAAAAATATTGTTTATTTACAACACAGTATTGTAAATTTATATTTTAAGCAGAAATATGTATGAAACTTCGGCTTTCAAAAATTTGTGGACTACATCAATGTATTACTCAGATATTACCTGACACTCACATAATATATTATACTAGAAGCGCCCCGCTGTTTCACCCGCATTAAGATTCTTTCTTACTAAATATGCAGCTGCTATAACCCTCTTAAGGGGTAATTGTAACCAAAATAAATGACACGTATTAAATGACTTTTATAGTAAAACCTTTATACTGAAATTCATTCGATTGACTTTACAAACAGCAAGGTTTCATACTAGCTTTGCACCCCCGTAATACCATATTAGGGAGCGAATTTTCAAAAAGCCTTTCTAGTGATTTATCTTGGAGAGCTTAGCTAAGAGAAGGAGAGAAGAAAGAAAGTCGTCAAATGTTTGCCTCAGCGGATTCTCTGAAAAGGTTGCGAAATTTTCTTTTTATTGCTACCAAAATTGTTCTAGCGCAATCTCTTCATAATCATCATTACAGCCATTGGATGTCCACTATTGGACATAGGTCTCTCCAAGAAAGGAAGAATTTTGCCCATAGTCGCCGCGCTGGGCAAGCGCGTTGGCGCAATGTCTTCTTATTCCTGTATTATATTATGTGGAAGTGAGTAATTCAGATTTCACTGAGGACCAGTTCGAGAAGCTTAAGTGCATCTAATTTTGCATCAAACTTTGCATCTAATTCATATTCGGTTTACGCAAATTTCGTCATGTATCCGCATATCATGTAACCAGCTCAAATGGCTTCCTATCCGACTTCGTAGGAATGCTCATATTATTTCTTTACTATATAAATTGATATTCCATTTAGTTTGGTTTATGTACAATATAGAATATATATATAATTATTATATCACTATTTTATTTATTATTTCCGCTAACACTCATTCTCCGACTGTTATCACTTCTCTTAACAATGATCGTTTGAATATTTTAGTTAACTGCTAAGATAGAGTGACTTTGCAGAAACCATTTCTTGCACATGTTTTGGTTTGAAGCATACAATTTTATTTATTTACCTATACAGATTTACATAAAGATTACACATTATATCTATGTTATCGTTAGTGTTTATGATAAATTTATATAAATAGTAGTAGATATAAAAGTAGAAGCCAACTGACAGGCTGACTAATTGACAGAGACTGGAGATCATCATCATATCAGCCGTAGGACGTCCACTGCTGGACATAGGCTTCTCCAAATGATTTTCAATAGGACTAGTTGCATACGGCTTACATCGAGCGCGATCTAGCGGTTTTAGTCTGATCGTCTGTCCACCTTGTGGGTGGACGTCCTTCGCAGTGCTTGATCGTGGACTCCATTCCAGGTCCTTATGACTCCATCATTCATTAGCTCTGCATACTATATATCCTGCCCACTGCCACTTTACCTTGCTAATTTGCTGGGCTATGTCAGCTTTGGTTCTTTGCCGGATCTCCTCATTATTGATTCGATCGCGCAAAGAGACTCCGAGCATTGTCCTCTCTATAGCTCCTTGGGCTATTTTGAGTTTGCTAATAAGGTCTATAGTTAAAGACCATGTTTCTCTGCCATACGTCATCAATGGAGTGGATGAGATAAATTTTGTTCGCACCTAACGTTAGGTTCCTATTTTCAATACTGTCATTACTACTCAAGGATTTAAAATTAAGAATTATTAGAAAATAAAATTTACGGCTAAAGTACCGGAAGAGTGGAATAGACCTTTTTTGTTGACTCAATTACCAGAAACGACAGATAGCGGTATATCCATCCAAAACTGTATAGCTCAGATGCACAGGGCGAGGATGGGCAAATACATCCCGTAAGCTGCGTAATACGTTTGACAACACGCAGTCCCTTTTCTAAAGGAGGCCCATGTTCAGCAGTGGACTTTCAATGGCGGATATATATGATGATGAAAGATGTGGTAAGAATAACGAATTTCGATTTAATTTTTTAAGAGTGCCATCTTGAAATTTCTTTCGAGAATACATAAAAGCGATAGATCTTCTTATTATTTTTATAGTTACAATGCAAGCATCATTAAGAATATAATAGATATTCGTTTCGGAGAACGATCTCTAAGTCGTTGAAAAAATATTAGTCTCGTCTCTACTATATAATTTTTATTTGTATTTCTCAAAGGATTTATTGACTTTTATTCTTTAGGTGATGGAATAAAAACATACAAAAATAAATTGCCTCAACGATAAGTAATAAATATATAGGTATCTTCTTTATTATTGTCATAACAGATAAACCAATAACATATAATAATAATATAACCCCCATTTATGAACATTGCCTTCCCAAGAAAGGGAGAATTTTGCTAACAGTTAAAGCTCAGCTTCCTGCCCATCGCTGTACTGATAAATTGAGCTACACTGTTTCTGTTCTATATACTGCAATCTGCCAATTCTCTGCTACGATCTACCACTCATCTGCTACGATATTTGTTATAGAAGCAGGTACTATTTTAGCTGGGACCAAACGGTCTGACGAAACGGACCAAAATCTTGCATTAAATTGCATGTTAGCTTGTTAGCGCAATTTCTATCATTTTACAGTTGGTAAAATGATACCACTAGGCTTTTAAAGAGTCTGAAGAAAACAACATAGGGTGTTTTACCTAAATCTAGCCCCTGAATTTGCTTATATTTCTATGTAACAAGGTTGTATTATATTTAACAATGATTGAATTACTGGTTTTAATAGTTGCTCTATTAAGCTCCTGACATGTTGTAGTGTTGTTACTATTATAAAATAAATTTTAATAGTTCAAAATTAGAATTTAAGGTAATGTTAAATAAACATACAAATAAAATATCTTAACCAGGTAAAAGAGGTATTAAAGAAGAGCCAGGTCCGAAGTACTAAGAATTAACGAGCGTATATGAAAGAATGCGAGTAAGGGAAGCGAGAGAGGTATGCCAAGATCGTAACCAGAGGAGAATTATAGTCCTGCTTACCCCGAAGGGATACAAGCGTGATATATGCATAAATAAACAAT
>JACJUM010003223.1:10438118-10453874 GCA_020976665.1 Heortia vitessoides | reverse complement strand
CAAATTGTACGAGAATTCGGCCATCAATTAGCATGTCATGTGTTAACCATCACAGAATGTAATTACAAATATCCTCATGTTTGGTTTCAGACAGACTATTACCTATATATATATATTGGATTGGCAATTACAGAGCGCAGCTTTCGCGAAGGGGTTGCTGCTGCCCATCCCTGCCCTGTGCATTTGAGCTGCAATGTTTTGGATGGATATAGCGCCGTCTGTCAGTTCTGGTACCTTAATCCCCTCTTAGTCGTAAGAGGCAACTAATGGTACTATTATACTCTGCCAGTACCTCACGCTTGCCCAGCGCGGCAATAATGGGCAACATTACCCCCTTTTTGGGGAGGCTATGTCCAGCAGTGGACTTTGGCTCGTATGATGATGATGATATATATTGTCATAAATAGTTATTATACGTAATGACTAGTCATTATTTTTATTAACAAAATTGTCCATAAAATTCGATAAACTATTCACATTATATAATACAAAATCGATAGCTAATATGATTAATTATGTGTCGCAAAAGATAATTTTACGAACAACATTTAAAAAACTAATAATTTGACTAAATATAGGTTTGCAAATATTTTACGCAAGGTATATACATACATATATACATCACGCCTGTTTTTCATTGAGATAGACAGAGCCTATAGATCTTCACATGCTACAACTATAGCATACCTCTCTCGCTTCCTTTACCGGAGGTACTGGAACTGTAAAATCGCTCACCATCCGTAGTCGCAGTTGGTAAATTACATTTGATATTCAAAACGCCAGATAAGCCAATTACCTCTCTTTCCGAGGAGTGGTACTCTCACATCCCGATATCCTTGCGTTTATCTCCCCAAGTTCCTCTAAAGCTACTGAGTCAACAGGCACTCATGATAGCGACGCACGCCACTTTCAGCTATCAGGTGCTGGCATCAGAGTTGCTTCAGGGCAGAATAAACTAACCCAACCAATCCGCTAAAGGCTTCTAGGACCTCATCATTGTTCGCATTCGCCTATTGGCACTACTATACTCGAACTCAAGATACTTCCACAGCTAACTACATAAATCTATTTCGCAACGCAACAATAAAGGTTAGGATCTAGAAATTTTGCATAGAGGTTCTTTTTATAGCAAAGGGGAATACTAAGAAATTATTTTTAATAATTCACACTCGAAAGGGGTAAAACGGGGGTGCAAAGTTAGTATGAAACTTTGCTGATTTTGTATTTGAATGAAATTCCGTATAAAGGATTTTCATTGAAGTTCATGAAACAAAGCGCGTTGCAAGTTATGAAAGTTTCATATTTTATTGCGGGCGAGACCGCGGGTCGCTGCTTGTTGAAAATAAAATTACTTTTGAAAACTTTAAAACGCAGTTTATTTAACTTTTTTTCCGATCTTTTTGTACTTTCTCACAACTGTTTTTAGACCCTCAGAAAATTATTGAATGGTAGCCTTATCTTTACAAAAAAAAATATTAAGTATCAAAAAATGTATATGAGCATTACATTTGTTATTCTACTGGTGTCTGATTTCAGTAACACAAATGTTTTATGCGGCTTATCTTGGAGTCAAGTCAATATATGAGATTAATATGTGTTAATAAATATTATATCTAGTATTTTTTTTTTATTTAAGGGCGTTGCAAAAATAAAATATTGATGAAAGTATTTTTTTACTTTAATAGCTATTCGGCTTATAACAAAACCATACAAATGGTTTAATTTGGTTACCTTATAGTAGAATCCAAAATTTACTTTACTTACTGTATAAGAAATATTTCTTTTTTGTGATAACCTATACTAATATTATAAATAAGAAACTGTCAATTCTTTCACGGCAAAACGGACAGATAAATTGACGTATGTATTTAACTGGAGATAGTTCAAATAAAACATTCAGTAATTTTCAACTTAGAAAGCTTGGTATGCGGACTATTTTTGATTAACAAAAAATCGGTCAAATATTTGTTTGTAAATCTCCCAACCCCTTAAAAGAGTAAGGGACTTTTCACAGTTTTAAAAGTTAAATTTAATAAAAGTGAAGCCGCGTGCGATTACAACCTGTTTTTTATATTATATTAATGAGTTTTCATTTTAGGCTGTATTTATATTATACTCGTATATGAAAACTTTTTAATGGCAATAAATACACATAACTGAAATTTAAAATATGGAAAATGTCAGTTGGCAAGATTAGCTGCAAAATAAAAGTTGGGCTTGTATTTCATGCTGTAAGCATAGATTTGGGTTGGTTGATCTATTGCTATGTGTACCTCACCCAAAGCCAGGTATCGTAATAGGTGACCAAGGTACCACAACACAGGCCGAGCAAAGGCAGCAGCATCCCTATCGCAAAAGCTGTGCTCTGCGATCGCCAGCGCGGCAATTATAGGCAATATTCTCTCTTCCTTAGGCAGGCCTATGACCAGCAGTAAACTTCCAATGTATGACAATGATGATGAAACAATATTCATAACAAACTATGATACCAAATATGCCTGTTTATTTAACTTGTGTGATGATAATACATAAACATCAGCTCAGCTAGATAAAAATGAAACTTATTAACTTTTTTTTCATCGCATTAATAGAACAATCTGTATACGATTGATTAACTATTTTATGTTATAAGCATGCATTCGGCTTTCGGCAACAACAACTGTCTGTAAAGGCTGTGGCGAAGTCTTGAGCTTGATGACCCGTAAAGCGCTGTAGTCAAGAGCGCCCTTCTGTAACATAAGGTAGACTTAATATTTTATACAATGGTCGACTGTATTGGTACTCAACTTTCACCATTACCCCCAAATAGCAATGTTCGAATAGCTGTGTTCCGGTTTAAAGGATGAGAGAGGCAGTGAAATACTGGGTAATGTGCTATAATATCTTCAAGTCTCAAGGTGGGAAACGCGCTGGCGATATCTTTTTGATATTACGAGCGTCTATAAGCTGCAGTGACATTTAATATCACCTGCACTGTATGTTTATTTGTCAACCTAGTCAAATAATTAGAAATAATATAGCCTCTTTAAAAAAAATACACCACGTATTGGCGCAGAGGGGGGGGGGAGGGAAAGAGAGGGCAATTGGGCTCGGTCGCATGAACACAAAAATACTTATTGTGATGAGACGGGATGTTGGATGCTTTTATGATTTCCTAGCTTCGTAATGATTCACCGTTCTGCTTGAGTGTCAAGCAATTAATGACAGACCTTGTCATTTTTAAAAATGGTCGAGAGTAACAAAAACGTCAAATATAAAATGGTAAACAAAACGTCGTAGAGTACCGGCGGAGTAGAATAGTACCTCTTTGTAGCAAGTATCGTAGGAGACGACCGAGGTACTACAGGGTGGTAATAGATAGTAGCATCCTCGTCGTGAAGATGCGCTGTGTAATTGCCACCACGCCTGCCCAGCAATTATCTTAGGGAGCCCTATGTCAAACAGTGGACTTTTTTTGGCTGATATGATGAAACATAAAAATAATGTACTGCGTTTTCCAACGGTTTATAAGCTACCTAAGTAATATTACCCGCACTTTGATTATAATTATCACTGCTCATTTTTTATGAGAAATTCTTTGCGATTTCCACAACGCCTTTGCAGCATGGGAAGAGATGAGGATTTCTTTCCCCGTAAGTGTATGGGCGAAAATTTTGTATTTCTTGAGAAGAATATGCAGGAGACGGACGTTCTGTGGTTGGTGATATTTTTTATATTTAAACAGATTTACTTAAATGCATACATTGTATCTTACATAATAAAAGTACAATATTATTATATACTTTCAATTTAATCAAAAGTCCTACTAATTTTATTTATAGAGTGATGTATTTTGAAGCTGAAACAAATAAACACTTTAACTTGACAAATGTATTAAAATTGGTCGTACTTATGAAATATGACAACAATTAATGTAGGCTTTTAATGTAGAATATTTAGACTAAGGTGCGGATGTCACGCTATTCAACACGCTAACCCCTCTTAGCAGTGACTTAATTTACTTCTATATCTATTCTTTACAGTTAACTTAAATTTTATAATAATTATGATAGTCGCACAACATCTTAACTAAACCCTTGGTGAACCTTGGAGTCAGGTCAACGTAACGTATCAATGTATATACGTCAGTATGTATCTAATAGTGGAATCAAAGGACAAGTTAATGAAACTGAAATAATATGTATTTTAAACCCTTTAGAGAGTATTTATTATAAAAGTTTTGTTTAGAATCGGTCTAGACGAACAGCTTAAAGACCTTGTTTACAAACTATCCGAATGTCAAAGCTACTAATGTCATTAGCTTACACTTCGTAAATGAACTAAGACAATTTTGTACAGAGCAATCGTTTGAATTTTGAAGCATCAGACAGTTTAGTCTGAAAGAAACTTAATTAAATTAACTGTTTCAGGCCGGGTGTATACATAAGGCCATATGGCCCGATGGCGCAGATCGTAGGTTTGATCCCCACGTTTGTAGGTTCAATCCCCACCTTGAGCAAATATTTATATAATATATATTTGTGTTCATTTTGTGTCATATTGTAAATAGATATATTTTATATCTATTTAAGTATTATATTTGTGATTTCTCTGTTGTCCGATATCCGTAATACAAGTGTATAAGCTACACATCTCCAAGTCAGGTCAATGTTTGAGATGTAGTGTGAATTTATTATTATTATTATATAAGTCTAATATGTATAAGGATAGCAATTATAAGCGTTAACAACAAAAATAAATCATCATCATCATACCAGCTATTAGAAGTCCACTGCTGGGCATAAGCCTCTCCGAGAAAGGAGGTCCTTTTCCCATTATTCCCGCGCTGGACAGGCGCGTTAGCAATCGCAGAGCGCAGCTTTCACGATAGGGAAGCTGCTGACTATCCCCGCCGTCCTGGTGGTATATGCATCCGAAACAGTTCAGCACAATAGAATTGCTGTGAGGTACCGGCAGAGTAGAATAGTACCTCCCATTGCATCAGGTGAAAATGAAATATTACTAATAATAATAAACATAAAAATTACTTTTAGAATTTACGTTTTATAAATTTCAACTAAGAAGAAAATAATCTTTATGTATTCATAATGTAATAATCGACGGACCCGATCTTACAGATGGTAGTGATCCTATCTTGTGCCCAAAGGGTCGTGGGTTCGATTCTCACCCGGAGCAAATATTTATATGATGATATTTATGTTTGTTTTGTGTCTGGGTGTTAAATATATGTATGGAATCAGTATATATGTACATCTGTTATCTGGCATCCATAACAAAAGACTGACCTACTACGGAGTCATGTCAATGTATGAGATGTCGTGGGAATATATTAATTATATTTATTTATTAATTTATTTATTAATATATGTAACTATAAACCAAAAACTCGGTAACTATTTAATAGTTACCGAGTTTTTGGTTTCTATTTAATGAATACTTATATATAAGTTGACCTACACATACCTCACGTTTGGCTGTAACATAAACATGAATTAATTTTTTTCTCTCTTGAATTTTTTTATTACACTAATCCAAAAGCTCTTGCTTGTATTAGGTTTACTTATATAAAGTATAAGTATTTAAGTATAAAACGTTTTTAAAGTATGTTAAAAGTACAGAGCTTAATATTATTAAATCTACACAAAACAAACTTTTTTTCAAACAAAACAAAATTATTTTAAGTGTATAGAAAGTAGTAATATGTAAAATAAAGATAATGTTGCCATATCTAAAACCAAAAGTATCCATTACTCTCAAATTGTTTACACGCCATCGACAGGTATTGTGCAGCTCATTGTATGATCCTTCATTAGAAAAGCGTCCTTTAAACTATCACTATACAGTTGCTTTTTACCGAGCGAGAATCGTACCTTGCCGTAACACAGTCTCGTAGCATGGTAGGTAAATAATTATTTATTTATCTTTATACCGCCATTTATATAAAAATTTTGAACCGTTGTAGGTACACATCTTTAAGTGAATAAATGTTTGGCTATGAATAGTTTGAACATTAGTGTACAAATTAAAAATAGATTACCTAAAAGAAAATAAATAAGATTGTTAATGAATATTTTAAGTAAGTAAATTGTTTTGAATTATATTATAATTTTATATTCTATTTATTTTCGTAGTGGATTTGTTTATGTTAAGTTTTAAATAGTTTATGTTGAACTCTGTAATTTTATTTGAAATAAACATTTCTATTGCTATTCACTGTTCAGTGGTACCAACACAATCAAAAAATAAAATATTTTTATTATATTATCTAAAAAGAAAAAGCCGTAGAAGAGCCCTCGTGTCGGCTGGGATCCCTTCTGTTCTTGAAGCACCGGGACTTAGTGTGCCGATGGAAAGTGACTTGATGATCTGTCTTTGATGCCAGGGAGAGGGGTCGTTGCGTTGATTTTACATGTGTTTGTACTTTTAGTCCCTGGCATGTGACCTCAATCGCGGCCAAATCTGGTGCTGCAGCAGAAATATTTTGGTTTGTTATTCTTTCGTGCCAGTTGCTGTTGAAACAGCTGGAAATTAGAATAAAGAAGAAAACTTACTTTTAAAAGAGTCGGGAAAGCGTTTGTTGGACCGGGGATTGGACCATCGCTTCGGGGCCTTTCTGATGCAGTGGATTTCGCTTGCTGGGCGTGACCGTGGAAATGCTGCAATTTCTCTTTTTGGAATGCATAATTTTTGTAGAAATATATCATCATCATCATCATCATACCAGCTATTGAAAGTCTACTGCTGGATAGGCCTCTTCAAGAAAAGGGGAATTATACCCCTAATTGCCGCGCTGGGTGAGCGTGTTGGCAATCGCATCGTGCAGTACGGGAGTACGGGACGTAAAAATACCGCCATCTGTTGGTTTTGGTAGGTAACCAAGGTAGTAGCCTTTTACGATACCTGGTAGAGGGGAAAGTACTGTTCTAGTCTGCCGATACCTTACGCCTTAAATTGTATTAATTATATATTTAAATTACCAATTGTGATTAACTAATATAAATAATTTGTATCAAATATTATGAAAATCCTACAATAAAAGGTAGGTGACTCATAAAATCCGATGAGAAACCTTATCATATTAAGCATCACGTCACGTGGCAGCAGTCAGCCAAGTAAAAAAAGAACTTGCGACGCAGCAGCCGTGTGTGTTTTGAAACGAACCGTTTGGAGCCATTTTACCCATAAATTTTTCAAAACCTATTAAAGGTAAACACATGAAATTTGTAACAGTTGTAAGAACTTATTAGTTTAACAAGTATTTAAAATTTCATAAATACAGCTTATACGGTTATTTAGATATTAGCGTCCAAAAAACGTCTTATTTATCAATTGCTGACTGACTGACCTATAGATCAAAATTCTTACCGACCTCCAGATGACCTAGAAAACAAAGATGAAATTTGGCATTCAGATTGTTAATTGTATTTATAGAAAGAAGAAAACCAGAAAATATTGAACATTTACGATTTGATTTTTTTCTAACAAACGATTTTTTTAATATCTAGCGCCTTTGAGATTATAATAGCAACAGACACTTTTTCTTTCGAATGATTTCGACTGTCTCATCGCTTTGTTCATCACAATATAATTTTTATTAATCTTATTACTAGTAAATTTTTGTTCAAAAAGTAATGATATTCCATTAAAACCATAAATGTGAAAAAGATTGGTTTTATTAAACCTTTTCTATTTCTAAAAACTTGCATCGTCATATCAGCTATAGAAAGTCCACTTTTGGACATAGACCTTTCCAACATAGGAATATTTTTATCCATAATTGCCGTACTGCGCAGGCGTGGGACAATCGCAAAGCGCAGCTTGGACTTTTAGCTGCCCATCCCCACCCTATAGTATTTAAGCTGTGCTGTTTCGTATGGATATATATTGTTTATTCTTTTATTTTAGGTTAAAATAAACTTATGCGTTGCTTCTGGAAACGAAGATTTATTTCGTTAATTTCTTACAAATATTATTATATAATCTTACAAATAAATTATTTAACTACCCTATTATTATAACTTTACCTGAAAACGAAGAAACGACAATTAAAGTCTATTCTTCCACCAATTATCCTTATTTATCTATCTTAATTAACAAATCACAATAATTTAATATGTACAATGCTATTTTTCCCATAACCTCTCAACTGACCATTGACCTCAGATTCTAGCGCTTGTCAGTTGTCAATGTCATTCAATGTCGTTCAAAAATTAAAGAAATATTATTTCTTTACAGATATACTGTCACTTCTCGGTTTTGATACATTACTCGCCTCTAACGACACCTGGTAGAGAACGATACTATTATGTAACCACCGCATACTTTTATGTAAATACCGTGTTCCCAAATTCCCGAGATGGAGCATCAAAAGTTTGAGCAAACAATACATGAGTAGGTTGTATAACTCTGATTGCTTTGCGTTTCGGCTAAATGAAGATGCTCCCGAGTAAACATTCAAGGAGCGCAAATAAAAAAAGTTTGTGTCACGAGCGTTGTTTAACTTTTTAATAGGTAATGCTGAGGCACTTGTTTTGGAGGATTGTTATTTGTTGTTTTTTGTATTTATACGTAAAGAGAATGCTCACGATGACATTCTAAGTGTAGCTATGATATTGTGATCAGAAAATAATAGTGAAAATATTTAAGAATATAGATTCTTAACTGTTAACAATAAAAATATAATAAAACAACATCTCATATATTTACCTAGTTTTGTTATAAGTAGCTTAAAGCATTCGTGCTCCGGATATCAGGCAACAGAGGACATTTCATTAAATATTTTTGTAACATAATAAGTTAAACTTGAATCGATTCCTTATTGCTGCTTAAAAGAGAAAAAACATCATCAAATTGTAAAAAAACCCTTTGCATTTGTTATACGAGTGTTCGTACCAATATCTGTGTGGTACTGGCCGAGTAGAATAGTCCTTTCGTAACAGGTGTCGTAAAGGAGATTAAGGTACCAGAACCAACTGGTGGAGGTATATCCATCCCCATATGTAGCTGAAATGCACAGAGCGAGGATTGTTAGCAGTATCCCATCGCAAACTAATCGAAAGTGATGAGAGATTACCAACACGCTTGCCAAGAGCGGCAATGATGTGCAAAATACCCCCTTTTTTGGGGCGGCCTATATCCAGCAATGGACTTCCAATGGTTGTAATCATCATGTGCGTGGAAAAATATAAACAATAAAATTATCAATTGAACTAGGAGTATCTAATTACCACTTGAACAATGACACCTAAGACGTGTTATAACAGTCAACTTGAACATTGTTTATAGACTGTTAACCTTATTTAAGTCTTACCTTGATCTCTTTTATTAGAGTCAATGACCTTACCAAGATTAAATCGTCAGCTGTAAGAAGCAACGTGTGACGTAAAATAAATATTTGACAAAAATATTTTTTACATCCTTACTAATATATTTTTTTAAAGTTTGGATGTTATCGGACATAGGGTCAGTCTAACGGGTATAGTCTTTATTCTCACTCTTCACCCCCCCCCCCTTTTCAATCCGGTGGAGCTAGATTGACGTCTAAATAGTCAAGAAATATTGAGGAAGAAATATTAATAATTAGTGGATATTTTTTTGACATTCTTTCACGCCGAAATGGCCAAACATATCTAAATAAAATATGACATAATGAATATTGACAGTCGGAAATAACACATGGGTTAATATTTATCCCGAAATCATGTTCCCTTACAGTAGATTCGGGTTTTCATGTGTCTTTATAAAATTGGCACGACATTTTATAATTTCAGATAGCCTAACCTCTTGTTAACAAGGTCGGTGGAAAAAATCTAAGAATCTTGTGTAATATTCAAAAAAATTTTAGAAAAATTTAATTAATTAACAAAATTTATCTGTCTTAACGATTTACGTCTTAATAGTGAGAAACGTGATTAATTTATTTATATGTTTATGCCTAATCAATATAGAATTATTATTCTATATAATAATATTTACATACGAATTTTTAAATTCCTACAAAAAAAGTTTATCTTTAGCAATAACAGATCGTATTTATCTTGTTAATTGATAAAAATCTAGCAAACGTGTGAAAAATTTGGAACTAAATAATGATTATGACAAACATGAATAAAAAGTTCACGCCTTGCGGCGTTATTGGCACTCAAGTTTCACCTATATATTTTTATATTATACACTCATTTGCAAAAAAACGGGCACCTAAGCATTTCAAATGTTTAGGTGGTTGGCACTATTGGTTTGTTTGATAATTATAGGTAGTTACTTTCACAATTTTGTAATTAATAAGCAAATAATCGTTTTCGTCAGTACTATCATAAAATTTTTAAAAAATTAATGGGTTTTAATGCTAAAATTCACTAGTAGTGTATTCGCTAGTAGTGCATATGCTCGTGAAGTAAGAGTTAACAACGATTTTTGTTTGTTTTTTCTTTTAGCAAGTAAAAACAGATAAATGTTTAGTATTAAGTGTGACCCCCTCTGCTGAAATCACAGCTTGAATTCATTTGGGTATGCTAGCGAGGATATCCCGGATACTGATTGCGGAATACGTTCCCACTCCGCGGTAATCACATTCTTCAGCTCTCTGATGGTCTGTGGAGCCAGTTGTACTGATCTCACGTATCGTTTCAGAACGATTGAGGTTAGGACTTCGAGCTGGTCAATCCAAACGACGAATGCCGACCTCTTGCACATACGCTTCCACATCGCCAGACCGATGAGCGCGAGCGTTGTCGTCCATGAAAATTAAGTCTTCGCATAAAGCGGCCAATGCGGGTTGTGCATGAGGAATTAGAACTTTCATTGTGTATTGATGTCCAGTCAGTGAGCTGTTTTCAATGAAGACTAACTCTGTACGATCCATTGCATTTATTCCTCCCCAAAACATAACAGAGCCCCCACCATAAGGTGTGATTTCTTCAAAACAAGCCCCTGCAAAGCGTTCTCCTCGTCTTCGTAGCACTCGCTGACGTCGATCTACACCGAACAGAGATATCCTGGCTTCATCTGAGAACAATATCCTATTCCAGTCTTCTTGAGTCCATGATTTACAATTTTGAGCAAACCTAAACCTGGAAACTGTGCTCATAGAGTAACTTAGGGCCGCGGGCCGGGCGATGACTGCGTATATTGGCCGCGAGAAGCCTCCTTCTGACCGTTCATAGACTAATATGCGCATTTCTTACTTCTTTGAGATTGTTCTTAAGGTCCACATACGAAGACTTGCGATTTCTCAATACGTGACTCACAAGAAAACGGTCATCCCGTGGTTGGGTACATGGTTTTACGGTGTCTTAATATCGCTGCCAGGTCCTTTGAACCGTCAAGTGACTCTCATTTAGCCTCTGAGCCACGAAACATTAGCTGCAACACTCTTCGAGAAGCGCAATAATTTTGGTAGCTTTTACCACTTTCTCTAACATTATTAAGACAGCTCAACAGCAATAAATGAAGATTTGATAATTAAGATTATGAAATAAACTTATTAAAATTGACTAAAAGTAATGAAAATCGATATTATCTTTTGGAACTTCGCACCAAAAATGTAGGATTAAAACTGGTTTTCTATCAACGAAAACGAGCATCAAACGAAAATTTGAATTTAGAACGTACTGTTTTAAACATCACGGCATTTTTTAAAACCGGCCAGTAATATGTACAAATGATTGAAATCATTTTGGTACCGTATTTTTTAAAGAAGAATTAATATCAAAACCCCTTGTTTTTTTTGCAAATGAGTGTATTTAAGGCAGACATATAACAAATATATTCATTTTATCAATAATCATCCTAATTATTATATATATTTTTTATTTATATTTTATTTGTGCTTAGCGACAAGTAATGTTACGAAATTACATCTGCACTCGCAATGAAAGTGCGCAAACTGTGTCAAAAATCCACGAAAAGAGTTTTATTCAAACAGCCAAATTTCATACTTCTATGCTAAATCCGCTAGATGATTATGAAGTGCGAAGGACCAAGGTTAGAAAGCTTAAACTTTTTAGATAAGTAACATTTAAATTTTAATTAAAGCCCGTCACGTTGTGACCAGGTAATTTCTAAGTGACAGATGCTGTTACTTTGTTGAATTATATTTAACATTGTGTCTTCTTTCGAAACTTAATTTATTTGAAAATGTAATAAAACTACCCCTTTAACGGCTTCAAAACGCGGTTTATTTACCTAACAAAGATATTTTTCGACGTTTTATAACTAAAACGTCGTTTGATGATTGATATAAGGTGATGTGTGAAGTGTTTATTAATGAGTAGTGAAAGGGTAAATTTAAAAAAAAATACGAGAAGTCAGTCATTTGCTTCATTGGATGTTAGGGAACGACTGGCAAGCGGCGGTATTCGCAATCCCAAGTTGTAACAAAAATGTAATGCAGCAAAATGTTGAGAGGTGAATACAATGTGTTTTTGAAAATAAAATAAAAAATACCTTAAATAATCGTCAAGAACAATAGTGTCAGAAATTTTATCGTATGTCGTGATGTTATACGTGGAAATGGTAGTGATCCTGCTTCATGCGCTCAAGTTCGTGGGTTATAAAAATATCATGAGGTGCGTGTCATGGTTTACTGGTATACATTTATGTCTGTTCTGTGTCTTGGTGTTAAATATTAGTATTTAAGTAATATATTTGTATGTCTGACGTCCGTAGCATAAGTGTTTTAAGCGACTTATCACGGAATCAGTTCATCGTTCAATATTAAATTAGTACCTACAAATTTATGCCAGTGATGCAAATCTTCATATACAAAAGTTTCATGTCACGATGTTTGATTTTAATAATGTTGTAGATAGTTTATATCTCAATTTATAGTCGCAATATTTTTTTATGATTAACGTATAAGATCAGTTAACAGTAACCCAAGTAACAAACACCTAGATCTGCATTTTTTTAATGATAATGTCGGCTGGCAAGCCAGCCAGCAGACGCTTATATCATCACAAAGATACCACTAGCGCGTTGCCAACCTCATTCAGCCTTCAAACCGGAACAAAGCAATGCAATCACTGCGGTATTGACAGTTGAAATTTGCCTTTAGCCTTTGAAATACCTTTTGCCTCATCCTATTATATATATATAACCTAATCTACCTTCTGCCTCAGCAAATAATTTGGTAGTCAAAGTAAAATAATATCTGTATTTGATTAGATAACATGTTTTTGACGATCGCAAGTGTATATACACTTGTGATCATATTATCTATACACATAGATTTACTAATTACAATTACATTAAAGAGCATATAGGAGCCAATAAAACAAGAAGGTCATTGAGTGGCCTAGTTTAATACTAGTCTACCGGCATCAGGCGGGTTATAAAACTAACAAACTTTGCAGTTTTGCAACAGGTTTATTCAGGTATATATATATATATATATATATATCATTTATCACTCAAAATTCCTCTGGATTCCACAAGCTACTATAGTAAATCTTTTACAGATCAAGCTGTTCGATTGTGGAATGAGCTCCCCCTTGAAGTGAGATCTGCTCGTTCTCGAGAATGGTGAAGGAGTATTATAGGTCACCTTGATTTTGCTTTTTGATTCTGTGACTTTCCTTGTTCTATAACTTTATGTTTTATATGTATTTGAACATACGTGTAAATGCACCTCAAACTTCCACCAGTCTTAACATTATTTCTATCGAAAGGTTGCCTGTAAGAAATTACATTTAGCGATAAAGCCACCTCTTGTTCTTGTGTTGTTTTCATTGGTGTACAATAAAGAGTATATATATATATATATATATATATATAATACATAACATATATATATATGTGTGTATATATATATATATTTGCAGCAGCTTTTCAACAGGTTTATACGCTCATTTGCAAAAAAACGGGTGGTTTTGATTCTAATTCTTTTTAAAAAATACGGTATTAAAATGATTTTAATCATTTTTACATGTTACAGGCCGGTTTTAAAAATGCCGTGGTGTTTAAAACAGTACGTTCTAAATTGAATTTTTCATTTAGTGCTTGTTTTTACAAAACTACACTTTTTATCCGACATTTTTTGTGCGAAGTTCCAAAAATAATATCGGTTTTCATTACTTTTAGTAAATTTTTATGAATTTATTTCATACTCTTAATTGTCAAAGCTTATTGCTGCTTCAATTTATTGCTGTTGAGCTGTCTTAATAATGTTAGACAAAGTGGTAAAAGCTACCAAAATTATTGCGCTGCTCGAAGAGGTTTGCAACTAATGCTTCGTGGCTCAGAGGCTAAGTGTGAGTCGTTCGACGGTTCAAAGGACCTGGCAGTGGTATCAAAACACCGGTTCCGTCGAGAGAAGGCCAGGTTCTGGAAGAAAACCATGTACCCAACTACGGGGTGATCGTTTTCTTGAGAAATCGCAACCTTAAGAACAACCTCAAAAAGAGAAAGTAAGAAATGTACAGATTAGTCAATAGACAGTCAGGAGGAGGCTTCTCGCAGCCAATATACGCAGTCATCGCCCGGCCCGCGGTCCTAAGTTACTCCGCGAGCACAGAGTTGCCAGGCTTAGGTTTGCTCGAAATTGTTAGTCATGGACTGAAGAAGAGAATGCTTTGCAGAGGCTTGTTTTAAAGAAATCACATCATATAGTGGGGGCTCAGTTATGTTTTGGGCAGGAATAAATTCCATGGATCGTACATAGTTAGTCTTCATTGAAAACGGTTCACTGACTGGACATCGATACACAGCGGAAGTTCTAATTCCTCATGCACAATCCGCATTGGCTGCTTTAGGCGTAAGACTTAATTTTCATGGACGACAACGCTCGCGCCTATTGGTCTGGCGATGTGGAAGCGTATGTATAAGAGGTCAGCATTCGTCGTTTGGATTGGCCAGCTCGAAGTCCCGACCTCAATCCTATAGAGCATGTCAGAGACGTTCTGAAACGTTGCGTGAGATCAGTACAACCGGCTCCGCAGACCATCAGAGCTGAAGAATGTGATTACCGCGGAGTGGGAACGTATTCTGCAAGCAAGTATCCGGGATAACCTCGCTAGCATACCAAGACAAATTCAAGCTGTGATTTCAGCTAGAGGGGGTCACACTCGATACTAAACATTTATCTGCTTTTACTTTATTAAAGAAAAAACAAACAAAAATCTTTGTTAACTTTTACTTCACGAGCATATGCACTACTAGCGAGCATACACTACTAGTGAACTTTAGCATTAAAACCCATTAATTTTATCAACATTTTATAATAATACTGACGAAAACGATTATTTGCTTATTAATTTACAAAATTGTGAAAGTAAAACTACCTATAATTATTAAACAAACCAATAATAAAATTTGAAATGGTTTATTACTTAGGTGCCCGTTTTTTTGTAAATGAGTGTATATCTACATCACTACTAACTGCGCCATTAGGCCCGTCAAAAATAAAATATAAATATATATATGTTATTGTCGCTGTAAAAGCTATAAAAATATGGAAAGTTAGCTAGTTTTCTCAGGTGTCAAGCGTGATTCGAGCCGGTATCTTTCCTATAATATATATATTACATTATATATATATATATATATTACATTATATATTTATTAAGCGTTTTGTAAACTCAACATTATTTCAGCCATGAGACGTCCAATGCTGGACAAATGCTTCCCAAAGTGATAAGGGACCGGTTGTATGCAGCCTGTGTCCAGCGCGATCCTGCGGTTTTAGTCAAATTGTCTGAGTAATGTATGTATGTATGCATATTGTAATGTAATCGCATGTTACCTGAACATATTTATTAC
>JACJUM010003223.1:10390928-10438108 GCA_020976665.1 Heortia vitessoides | reverse complement strand
AAAATGACTTGTTTATAATATTTCTGAACTGTATCAATAGAGCTTAATTAAGATTTTTGTATTCTGAAAATATTTTTATTACTAAGGTAGATATGTTTTATACTTACATTTTATTATAGAATATATATTAACTATAGTTTTATATTATTTTTATAAATTACTAGCTGTCTTTCCGTTTTTTGTTCCGTGGGTTGAAAGTAAAAAAAATGGGTGTCTATTAATGGGTATCTATGAATATAGTTTTTTTTTATATCCAATCTTGTTTTCACTGAAAAATATTCCTCGATTGTCAGTACAATCTTTTTTCAATTTATCGAATAGTTAATCTTCACTGTTGTATATTACCAAAAACATTACTTTAAAAATAATTAAAGAAATATTGATTACCAGAAAAGTAGCATAAGGAACATACATTCCATAAAAATATTAAGTTATCGATGAAACTATGTATTCATAAAAACGTGTTACATATGTATTGGAACCTATAATACTTTTCACATAACAACCTTTTATCGTAACGTTTCATCGAACGATGCATTCGTCTGATGACGATATATACTCTTGCGGTGAATTCTATATAAATATTGATCATATAATAGACTTGCAGCAGGCATGCTGCATGCAAGCAAGCAAGCCTACAGCATGCAAGCTAACACGCAGCAGGCATGCAGCATGTAAGAAAGCATTCAGCTTGTAAGTAAATCCCACGCGAACTTATCGTCGCAGATGGATGTTACGCTTAATACCTGCTTCTCAGCTCGCAGACCGCGTCGCCTCTTCACACCTACGCGCTTTTATACTTCACTCTAGTAGGGCGGACAATAATACGTGGAGTCAGGGTAAATTAAAGCGATTGAAATGCCTCTTCTTTAAATACATACATCACGCTTTTATCCCATCGGGGTAGACAGAGACTATAGATCTTTCCACTTGTTACATTTTTAAATTTAAAACAACAATAAAAATTATTTGAAAAATTCTCTAAAAATGCATCAAGCATAGATTCAACGTACATTTAATTATTGAAGTAAACATTGATGTTTTAATTATTTTGCATACTGAAACTTACGATGAAACAAAAATATGAGTAACAATACTTCGATGTAATATTATTCCGATAAAATGTATAAAATATGAAAAAATAACGATATTTGTAGATAATTAATACTCAAGGAAATTAAATGATTATGTAACCTAATTCTAGGATTTTAAAAAATAGTTTAAATCATAGAAGGATTTTGGCCGTGTGGTATCGGCTGAGTAGAATAGTCGTCTCTTACGAAACCTGGTACAGAGGGAGGCGCCATTCTACTCTGCCAGTACCTTACGGCTTTCTACCAGTACTACACGGAATGATTATGATACCGCATTATATTAAAATACGCTAACGGCAACCCTCCATTTTGGTCAACAATTTACGAACTGTCACAAACTACTTATTCTTTCTTTATAAAATAATAATCCTGTTGTCAATCAATCACTATACGAAAATAGAACTTCCCTTTGTACATTATTTTCTTACGCTGTTACTTTTTATGTAATCGTCCTGATGTCCTTGTCAAAAGAAATAGAAAATATTGTCAGCAGCTTCATCAGGTAGATAATGAAAGAATCGATAGAGAAAGTGATGTGTTTTTTCCAAATGACCATTTTATAATTTAAAACTTTTACTTCAATTTTTTATATTCTAAAGTCAGACTACTGCATATGCACGCTCGTGCCATCACATAGATATCACTAGTGTGATATCACAATCTTTTGAACTGAAGATACTCCCTTTCAAGAGAGAGAGAAACTGCAATGCAGTACTTATACGTAAAAATATCACGACTGTATCTAATCCGAGTTGGCAAACACTATCTCCACTTTCTACGATCTTGGCAAGTGGCACTTTTTTTCTCCTTGACTTAGTCCTTTTAAACGCGCTCGTATATTTCTGGTACTTTTGACCTGATCATTATTTAATACCTCTTCTACATAGTTAAGATATGTTCGCCTAAATGTGGCAACTCTTCCATCGACTTTCAATCTTTATATTTGTATAGTAATTCAGTTTTTATCTAATCTTTTTATAAGTTCATACCATCTCAACATATCTTTTTCAATTGTTGTCATAAGATGATTAGTCACACCACATCGATATCCTATAAAAAAATAATATCCTTACTAATATAATAAATGCCAAAGTATGTAAGTACATGTATGGATGTATGTTTGTAGCCCCATCACGGTGAAACGAATGAAATTATTGGTGAGATTATTGGTAGTCTGTAACAAGATATTAAGTTATAGAAATACATATTTAACCTTTAAGTACCGGCACTCTGCCCGTAAGAATAGTATCTCACTCTGTACCAGATATCGACTTAGGTACCCGAACTGATAGAAGGCGGTATATCCATCCGAGACAGTGTAGCTCAAATGTGCAGAGCGAAGACTGAAAGCAACGTCCAGCGAAAGTAGCGCTCTACAATTGCCAACACGCTTGCCCAGCGTGACAATCATGGGCAAAATTTCCCATTTCTCGGAGAGATCTATGTCCAGCAGTGGACTTCCGATGGTTGTCATGATGATGACCAATACCATATTGGTTACTATTATGCTGAAAACATCCCGTTGGATAAATATAGCTTTTTATTTTTTCCATGGAACTTTTTGTATGTCTTCTTCTGTCCGCACAGTTCAGCTCACAGCGATGTGATCAAAGCCTATCAAACGAAGTCGCGGGAGCAAATTTAGTATATACTGGTTCACGCATTATCTATTAAGATAGGTGAACGTCAAAAAATGATAAGAGTTTGGATAGAAAATATATAACAAAAATCCGTGTAAGGAAATGAGCTGACTTACCATTTCACTCAAAGTGCGTACAGATAAGCTCAGATCTTTTTTTTAGGGCTCGTATGATATCAAGTAGCTATGACGTAACAAAATAACGTACAAAAAGTAAAGGCCATAAGGTTAGCAACGACTTGGCTACGACGAAGAGCTTATGTTGTTTTTTATGTACACGTTCTATCAGTGGTCCATTGTACGATGGCAAGTCTTCTAAAATTAACTGTCACAGAGGCACGCAAAAATGAAAAACAAAGAACAGTTGTTAGTAGGTTGCAAAAGACGTTAGTGTGAAGAAAAATCATCAGTTACTGTTTTCATCGGTTGTATTTTCCAATGTATTTCCTTTATTTTAATTCAATTCATGATAATCATAAATTGGTCTTCCAAGGAACGGGGGAATTGCAGTCATAATTATTGTCCTACCGCAGAGCATGGCTTCGGGTGGATATAACGCCATCTGGCGGTTCCAGTATCTGAGTCGTCTCTTACAACACCAGGGGATAACTATTCTACTCAACACCAGAGTACAGCAATCAAATATAAATAAATAATTAACAATTTACACGACTCATACGTTGATTTTCTTCCGATATAAGTATTTAAACAACAGAGGTATAAGGTATATTATACTTAAATACAATTTTACACCCAGACACGAAACAAATACAAATGTTCATATAAATATTTGTCCTGGGAGGGTATCCAACTCACAAACCTTTGTCACACAGAATACATTAGAAAACAATTCTCTAATCCATCCGTCAATCAAGCCTCCTCAGAGAACTAAAAGAAAAATATCATTTCTTTTTCCACGCGAATTAATATATATTTTTGACGTTCATAATCGTATATGCTGACTTTCATGAAATCTCTTTATCTTCTAAACAGCCAGGAAAGCTGTGGAATATATTACAGAGGGGCAGGGTAGGGCGAGCTGAGGATATCTTTGGGTATTCATAAAATCCCGGTATTTGAATTTTAAATAATCCCGGTTGAACATTTCACGGTTTAAGCGATTCGAAAGCTTTGAGGTGTTCCTCTATTGTAAAGTACTATAAAACGATCTCGTTTATTTTTGTTTTTCAAAATACAATATTTCTCTCCTACAAAAATATATTTTTATATGAAAGACCATACTACAAGGGAAATATACAATTTTAAGGATGTTCAATATCATTAATATCATACTGAAATAAATATTTATCAACTCAACTAGCTTTTTAGATGGGTTCAAACCCATCTAAAGTTCCTCAAACATTAGTGTTCCAACAAAAAGTTTTCAGTTGCACTGTTTCGGACGAGTATACCAACATCTATCGTTTCTGGTATCTTGGTCGCCTCTTACGACACCTGGCACAGTAGGAGGTACAACCGGTATGTCATGACCTAACTTTAGTCTTGATAAATACTGTTAAAACTGAATCAATCGTTATACATTAATACTTATGTACAATAATTTTTCTAGACAGAACCATCAAACTGAATATAGCGTCTCGCTCTTGCCGCTTTTTATTTGAGGTCACCTCATTTCAAAAGAATTTCGTTCATTTTAACGCCGTATATAAACAGAAGTACTCTTTAACTTCTAGTTGAACATAGGCCGTAAAGCTTCGTTTAAAATACACAAGTGCTTTAAAAACATAGTCCCTGATTTAACGATCGTAATTTTGTGATTCACCCCGTTAATTAACCTATAAAAATTTAACCACTCCCCTCTTGAACGGTTTGCCGGGATTAATCCCTTGAATATTGACCGATACAGCCGTTAATTAATTTTATTTATTCATAATCCACTCGGATATTAATTTTTGGTTTGATCTCGGATATTAATTTTTGGTTTATCTCACCGTTGTACTGGTTTGGATATAGAAGTTGGTGTGGTTGGTCGGTTATTGCTGTGTTTGAATTATTAATTCAGTTAGTTAAATATAAATGATTTTGTATGTTGGTTTCATCATACTAGCTATTGAAAGTTCACTGCTGAACTTATGCCTCTCCAAGAAAGGAAGTTTTTTGCCCATAACTGCCGCGCTGGGCAAGCGTGTTGGCAATCGCAGAGCGCAGCTTTTGCGACGAGAATGCTGCTACCCACCCCAGCCCTGTGCATTTAAGCTTATTCGGATGGGTATACTGCCATCTGTTTGGTTCTGGTACCTTGGTCGCCCCATACGACACCTGGTGCAGTGGGTGCCTATTCTTCTCCACCAGTACCTCACGGCTTCATCATTTTCACAGCAGCCTCTGAATGCGGCTGCCCATACTCACTTTTTTCATTCTAACTACACTGCTTCGAATGGACCGCTATCTGTCGGCTCGGGTACCTCGGTCGCCTCTTACGACATGTGGTAGCTTACATGGGGAGGTACTATTCTACACTGCTGGTACTACGCGGCCAAAATGTTGGTTTAGATAAAGTATTGCATATAAATATATATACATAATGTTGTTTCAAATATTTATATTTTACAGGCACAAAGTTCAAAAACATATGTCTTAATTTTTTTATAAAATTTGCTGATTTATGTAGTTATTATAAATGTTAGATAATATAGTATCTGCACTTACGTTTAGAGTTTATACCAATGTAACAGTTCGCATTGCTGTATTCCGATTAAAAGTTAATAGATGCGGTAAAACTACTAGGCAATATCTTAAAATCACAAGGATGGCGTTTCCCTTGTAATTTTAAGAGCCACAGGCTGAAGTAACGCCCAATTTCGACGAATGTATATTAAGTATATATATATATATATTTCCGCTCAGTCGCGTGTCTAATGTCATTCAATTTTATCGGTGGTAAAATAATTATAACTTAAAAACGTCACATTGTCATAATCTGAGAAATTACTTGTTTAAATAAAATACCACTAAAATAGTTGTGATTTAGAACTGACCTTGTAAATAATAATATTAAATGTCGTTTTTTTTCTTATAGAGAAACTCAATTGGATAATATAATCTTATAAAATGACATATATATAACAAAATCAAACAAGTGCCCCATAATAGCTAATACATAATAACACAATCTCGGCGGAGACAAGACTCGATCTTCAATAGGAGCCCCTATAAAGGGGTAATTTAAAATGCCGGAAAGGAATCTTTCTCAAGTCGAGAAGCTTAGAAGCCAGTGGGTTTTCTAAGACTAAAAACAAATTAAAACGTATTACTTAGCAAGATATATAAGATATAACTAATTCCTAGTGTTTCTACTGAGTGATAAAATCTTAAATATATATGTTACAAATTTGGTATATATATATACATATAAATTGGAGAAATTATAGATATTTTCCCAGCGACAATTTTATCTTTAATCAGTTTTATGGAATTAAGAAGAGTGTATCATCTACTGACGGACTGTTAGTATATTAAAAAAGTATTGCCTTTATATTTTTTACGTGATGAGGTACCGACATATTAGTATAGTACCTCAACAGAGAGCGACTGACTCCGTCGCCTCTCTATTTTGATACCTCAGTCCGAAATACCAAAATTGATGAACGCAGTCAATGCAGAATTCCGAATATAGCCCGAAAGTATCACGGGAAGCGGCATGTCCGTCGCAAATCTACGCTCTACATTTGTCAACACGCCAGTCATGACAATTATAAGCTGAATTCCCTCTTTCTAAGGAAGGCTTTGTTCAGTGAACGTACTATGGTTAGTATGGTGATGATGACTGCACACAATTTTCTATATTGAGTACTACGCAGGAAAAACTGACTACTTTTTAAAGGTATTCTAAGGAAAAGTTTCAGTTTAAGTCAGTATTTCAGTTAAATATGTAATATGAAATTAAATTACTCTAGGGTCACTGGTTTATAGCACTGCCAACCTCTATAAGCTGTGATATTAAAAATATTAGATAATAATAAAATAAATAATAAATTTCTTACCACAGATAACAAATTAGCGTTTACAACCAATATGACAACTTAGCTAAATAGTGACAGCAACGTTACGAATATTCGAATTCTAATTTTCTACCTACGACTTTGTTTGCGAGAACTTTATCGCATCCTTAAGGAGGATTTTCTACTCCGACTAGACTTTTTTGTCGCTCTCTGGTAATTAAATTCTGCAAAAATCATGTGATGACTCCATATAAACAGATAAGAAGCTAGATCTATCCCACAGGAACATTTTTTCGGGATAAAAAGTAGCCTATGAATTATTTTAGAGTACCAATAGAGTTGTTCAGCTGTTCCGCCGTGAAAGAGTTACAAATATACATCCAGACATCTGAAATAAAATAATCTCTCGTTTATGATATTAGCAAGGAAATAAGAATAAGTATTTATACTAATTCTTATTTCCTTACTAATATTATAAACATGTATTTTAAAAATCAAGAGAATAGTTATAAAGATTAAATAAAATCCAATTGGAATGTGTGTGTGTATGGAAATGTGTGTGCCTATATGTGTTTGTGTGCATGTGTGTGTGGATGACTGATTGAGATGGGCAAGGATTTACAATATTTCCGCAACTAGTGATATCACCAAACAGTAACGCTTATAAAGTTTTGTGTTGTAAAAAATATTGGAAGTATTTTATGGCTTATATAAACCCATTTCTAAGCTACAGGCTTCTAGCCTATTATTTGATATTGCATCACACTACATCAATACTACGTTTCTAGTAGCACTACACATAGATTATTTTCCAGATCGTTCACGCTTATATCGCACATATTCTTGATAAAACAGGTAGTATGTTTTTGTGTAGTAATTTATATATTCTGTGTTAATAAATATATAAATGAATGATGTTTTTATGAAATCTGATAAAATTACAAATATCTAAATTTTAGATTTCTTTATCGATTGGAAAAAATTAACAGCTTTGTATTAGTTGCGATATTGCATGGCAATCAACAAAGTAATTGTAAACCAATTTTGATGTTATTTCGATCACGATAGGGTATTTGAAAATAATTCGTTTACACGATAAAACATATTTAGTTAAACTATATTTCTACAATACAACATGATTTTTTTTAGATCAAACTGGACACAGTAAGCAACTATATATTAATATCGGTTCCAAAGCTTCCGTTATTTTTTCAATATTTCGTTGGTCCCGGTAGTGCAGTTGGTAGTGATCCTGTCTTGTGCGCCAAAGATCGTGGGTTCAATTTCCACCCACGATAAATATTTATATGATGATATTTTAGTTTGTTTTATGTTTGAGTGTCAAATACGTATTTAAATAGTATATTTGTGATTTCTCTGTTGTCTGATGTCAGTAACTCAAGTGCTTTAAGTGACTTATCACGGAATCAGGTCAATGTATGAGATGTTGTGGGAAAAATGACAGCAAAAAACGTTCATCCCGGACAAATACCGTGATACAAAATTATTATATATATATATATATATATATATAGATTCGTAACACAAGGTTTTAAAATAAAGATTAAAACCTCCACTGAAAAATTTACAACATATATCAAAGATGCTTTAAATGTAACTACATATATAATTAAATATATATTATGGTCAAAGCTTTCACCAGGAGATGAATAAATAACATTTATAAAAGAGCCTTGAGGTAGCGGCAGAGTGAAATAGTACCTCCCCTGTACCAGGTATCGTAAGAATCAACTAAGTTACCAGAACTATCAGATGGTGGTATATCCAAAACAATGCAACATAAATGCACAGGATGGGGATGGCAGCAGCATCCTCGTCGCGAAATCTGCCCTATGCGATTGCCAGCACGCTTGCCTATCGCGATAATTATGGGCGAAATTCTCCCTTTCTTTGAAAGGCCTATGTCTAATATTGTACGTTTTACAGCTGCTATGATAATGATATTTATTTTTCGGTTTAATTAAATAATTAAATAAATCTGACCATTTAAAATGGATAATATGTGTTAACAAAATAGAGTTTAAATAAGCCGGTTACAAACAAACATGGAAACAGTGAGGTGAAACTAATAAAATGTGTAAATATTTCTAGCAATAGCTAGTATGATGATAACATGAAATATGCTGTGTGTATATACAGTATATTTTATATCTATTCTTTTATAAATATATATGCATGTTAGAACAATTCATTAAAAATTAATACATATTCATTCTTATTTAAAAAAAAATTATGCACAGCAAGCGAGATCCTCTGTACCAGAAAAGCCCTGGAGCGATAGTCCAAACCCCGGTCCACCAAACGCCTTCCTAATTCTTTAATGAAGTAGTTTCCTTATTTATTCTATACACCAGATGTTTCAATACATATATATATTTGCCTGTATGCATATACAACTGCCTGTATTTGAACTACAATAAAATCCAACCAAGAACATTAATATATAGTTATTACCTTTATGTTTGTGAAGTTCACAGGCTAATAGGCAACTGTAATATTCACTAAGAACCGGCGAATTTAGCACGATGGACTCAAGAGTTATAGGCAAGCTTAAGGTTTAGATGAAGCTGGGAAATAGCCTGTGAATTATTTATTTTATACTCTATTAGTGGCAAACAACGGTTTCGTGCAGAGAAGCTGTTAACATAGTTTGTAGATTTAATCTTAAATCTATTAAGGGTGTAATAATAAATTTACTAGTTTACTTAATATGTGGGATATAATACTAAATAAATTTTGTAAAGGTAGATTTCTTACAAAGGTCAACAAGTACATTGGTACCTTACTTCTGCCAAATAGAAGAGATTGAATGCTCTGATCTAGCTTTAAGACAACGGTTTGTTCGCGCCGACGCCGGTAGGGGTTTAAAATCTCACTAGTAAAACATATCCGTATTAGTTAAAAGACTACTTCTAGTAATTGACTTTCACAAGAGATATTACATAATTTTGTGGGATTTCTCTCAAGGTATCTTCCTTGTATGTTGTAACGTCCATTGCTGGGCAAAGACGTCCAAAAAACGGTAACAGATGTTCGCCCATAATTGCCGCGCTGGGCAGGCGTTGTAGTAATCACAGAGTTTATTTTTGCGACGAGAATGCTGAAGGTTAACGCGCCCTAAGAATTCAGTACCATATCCTAATTTCAAGCCACATACCAAATGCTTGGCATTTGGAACACTTTTAAACCTACCATTCTTCACGGGAAATTTGAAACAAATATTAAAATTATATTTTTTATACATCAGATTAACAACAAACAAATTTTTAACTGAACTAAACATGCACAATTAGTTGCATGTTGTCGCTCATACATAATAAACCTTGTATTATGTATTCAACTTCAATACATTTATAAATAAATATGTAAACGTATAAATAAACGCGTTTGGAAGCCGTTAAAATAGTTTATATAATCCGTAAAATCTCGCTCATTTACCACAGAGGTAAGAGAGATAGGCCTACTAATTCCTATTGGCTTCATTCCAAATATAATTTTCCCTTTCCAAATCATTAATCTAATACACGAGTGCCGGGTAAAAATAAACCGCATTAAATATTTTCCTAAAAACATGTCTTGAATTTCTTGCGAGTATTTTCTAATTATATTCTTATTTTCAGCTTATTAATAGTCAAAGATATATTTTATTAATAGGCCTATCATAGACATATCCTTTAGACTATAGATGCTATATCACATGGATATCACCAGCGTGTCAACAACCTTATGACTAGAGGAAAGGCAATTAAATTACTGGGTAATGTTATCACATTACGCAGTAATTCTGTAAAATTACGGGGTAATTTATATCCCGGTAAATGCACTGCCTCGCTCACACTTTAACCTAGAACACAGCAATGTGAAACACAACTATTTTACGGTAGAAATAGAGTGAGAGTGTAGTACAAATTAAGACTATCTTTGTACGCGTTTTACATCATGCACACATAGTCTAGTTTGGTTATTATCAATTAATCTTATAACTTTGAAAAGCAATTGTCATAGTCCGCAGTAATAGTCCAAAGGTTCCAAGTTTCCGCAAGTTTTGGTTCGAAATTTCGTCAGTCGAAGAGTTTTACTGATAGCCACTGATTATCGTTGAGGCGTTTGTTGTTGTTTGGTCAAATTTACACAAATAAAGCTACGAGTAGATAGTTCGCTTCACTATGTCTTTCTCAAAGGCAACCTATCGGACCAAAAATATTATTTTTGTTTCTGACAGCCCAATTTATAAAAAAGACTATTTGGTAGTTTCTAGGCATCTATCTATCTATCATTTTATGAATACACACGACTAAATCACTGTACGACATTCACTGTAAATAGGTCTCCCCAAGAAGAGTATCTTGTCCATAACTGCAACGGTAGCTGGCTTAGTGCCAATCGGAAATGTTGCTGCCCATCCCTGCCCTTTATGTTCACTAGAACATGAGAGGTACAAGCGTAAGAGGTATTGATGGCGGTACATATGTTACTTGTACTATGGAGGTCTTATAAAATATAGCCAAAGCCAAACGGAACACGTGTAATATATAGACAAATGAAATTGAAGTTCTAGTAGTAAGATAAGTAATGTGTACACATACTCTGTGGCCTGTTGGACTTTACAGCTTTGGTACCTCTCTGGGCAACAGGAACTGGACTTCGGTCCACGAGGGTTAATGGGTTGTTAATGGGCTTTCGTTCATTTGTAAGACTTGCCGCATCCCGTAAACTGGTATTATTCCATAAAGCGTAGCCAGGCGCCGTAGCGACGATGGTAAAGTTGGTGATGAGTGAACGCCATAACAAAACAAGTAATGCACTCTATAGGTTAAGGTTTGTGTTCTTAGTGGAGACCTCTCGGGGAGGCCTATGTAAAATGTTTATAATCATCATCATCATCATCATCATCATCATACCAGCTATTGAACAAATTTTGCCCATAATTGCCATCCTGGACAAGCGTTTTGGCAATCGCAGAGGAATCGACGGGAATGCCACTACACATCCTGGTAGATTTCAGCTATATCCTTGCTTCTGCTACCTCAGTTGCCTCTTACGTTACCGCCTCCCTGCTACAGGGGGAGGTACTATTCTGCGCTGCCGGTACCTCACGGCAAAAAATAGATATTGTGGGTTATCCCTGATGGACATATATCATTGCAGACTTTCTATAAACTTTGTTATGCACAATACTGTAGTGCATTATTTTGTTCTCCGATCGGGTTCAGGCAGAGTTTTAAAAAAAAGTATGATTGCATACGAGATCACATCACAAAATTTAAAATAAAATGATCTGTAATCACAGATCATTTTTTTTTAATTCTACCATACGCTTCGGTTTAACTTACTCGATCTATTAAAAATCTGCACCACAATCTGTTGCGTAGTTTAAAATAAATAAACATACATAGGGACCGACAGACAGCGGAAAGCGACTTTGTTTTATAATAGTGTAGTGATCTCGCTTTATTGTAAAAAACGGTTCTAAATTACATCTAATTTAATTGAATATGCTTTTAATTTGAAATGTATTTAAATATTAATATAAGTTAACATATAATTGTATTCAATATGGCCGTCACAACTAAGAATATCAGCGGCACCGATACAATGTTCACGTCGGCATCCGCGAAGTTTCCAACGCCGCGCCGCTTCGCTTCGCTTCCGTATTTCCGCCACCGAAGCGTTTGAGCGATAACCACTTGCATTGGAAACGACGCATCCGTCCCAGTTTGCACTTTGGAAATTAATATTAACACTGTCAATTCTGTGTCTCGTGTTAGATTCGCAAAGCATTAGGTGCGATTCCTAATCAAGTAGAAGAAATTATTATAAATCCGTGTAGTACCAGCAGAGTAGAATAGTACCTCCCTCTGCACCAGGTACTGAAGCGACAAAGGTACCAGAACCGAATGATGGCGGTATATCCATACGAATTATTGTATCTCAAATGCACATGGCCGGGATGGACAGCCTGCGATAGCCCGACGCGGCAACTATGGGCAAAAATCCTTGTCCTTGAGAAGGCCAATGTTTAGGTGGTGGTTTAAAACCTAGGTGTATCCTAAAACCATTTATATTTTTGTTTGTATTGTATATTAGTTTTATTTAAAGGTAATAGTACCATCTTTATTTATATTGGTCCTTTTTTTGCTTCGCCTGATAGTTGATTAATAGATAATGCCTCTGGGTATTAAATCCACCATAAGTAAATCGATTTGTATATGTGTAAAAAGTTACATAAATAAATAAAACCAATGCCATCGTTAGTTCTCGAATAGACGCCACATACTGTGTGCAGAGGATCTTACTTAATTTGCGTCGGGTACATGACGCCTAGAATTGATCCTATTGGAGTGGTAAGCAACTTTACAGTTCCTGTGCCTCTCTGGACAGAAGACACTAGACTGCGGTCCACGCAATACCAGTTGTTTAAGCGCCTTGGTTTATTGGTAAATCCTGTCGCATCGGGTAGCATTGGTATTGTCCCCTAAAGCATCGCAAGACTCCGTAAGGACGATGAATTAGGTGGTAAGTGAACACCATAAACGAAACAAGAAGTCTACTCTATGGGAGATAAGGGTTTGTGTTCCTATTGGAGACCTCATGGGAAGCTTACGTTCAGCAGTGAACGTCCTACAGCTGATGATAAACATATATATATATATATATATATATATATATATATATATATATATATAAAGACTAAACAATTTATTTACTTTACTTAAAATATCCAAACGGTTTTAGTGAATTAGTTATAATTAGTTCTAAAAATGCATATTTTTCTTAGGTATCATTTTTTAACAATGCAAGTAACACTTACAAAAAAGACAATAAAATATATACTAAGTCCTAAATTAGTACCTAAACTGGATCAAGCCTGTGTATAAGTATTAGTATTTTGATTTTCCATTAATCATTTTATAAAATAGGATTTTGGAAAAAGGACATTATACATTTTTAAATTAACTGACAACCCAAAGAAATAGAAAGTTAAAGTAACAACTTTTTAGTATATTTAACAACCAGGAATTTGTTAATAAATTTTCAATTGCACCAAAAGGCAACGTGTTATGAGTCATTCAATCAGTTTATGTTTGCATTTGATTATTTACAAAATAAATATCAATAATTTTATTGAGATAGAAAGGGTCCAATATTAATAAAATCGGTTTTAAAAACATTTTTGAGGTAAAGTTATACTTTTTGTGTGTGCTAAGCAAGCGTATTTTCCGTAATTTAATAAAATATAATACGAAAATTAATGATATAGGATTCTGAATATCAAGTATTAGAACAGATACTGCAATTTCGCAAACATTTTACCATCAACAGCACTATTTTATTAGACCCGTGGGTAAAGTAAAGTAAAGTTAATATTTTGCGTGCTGTAGAATTTCATAAATAACTGATGAAACTAAACCGACCAAATTTGAACGAATATTACATTAACTCGATTTTTTACGGGTTTTAAAAAAACGAATTCACACATTTCACACATTGACTTATCTCCTTGACAAGGCTAATGATAAGAATTAAGGCAATTGTATTACATCAGGTAAAAGAGGAATTAGAAATATCATATTTCATATATGACATATATATTTGTATAATATCCAGACACAGAACAAACTAACCTGGGTGGGTTCGAATCCACGATCTGCGCCATTGGGCCCAACAAAAGGGTAAAACTTTTGTTATCTGCAAATGTACACATATTATATGAATAAAATTTAATTGTCTGCCTGTATTTTCAAAACTGCTTTTCTTTAAATACATATTTAATTATTTTTTAAATGAAAGTATACATGGAAATTACAGTTAAATTAAGTTTTTTTTTTATTTTATTTGATCCGGCTCGGATCTCGGATTCTAGCGGGATCTTCACTTACAATGGATCTTTAAGTAACAGTAAGAGTGCTTTAGAGCTCACTATCTCGGATGGATTTTTTACACACATACACACACAGCACTTTTATTTATCTATTATGTTTTATGTATAAGCGAACAGAAGAATTGACAGCGCAATGCTTTAAATGGCTGTTCAAGAAATTTTATTAATGGTTAGTCAAGTTTGAGGGAGCCGATGGCTCAGATGGTAGTAATCCTATCTTGAGTGTCAAAGGTCGTGGGTTTGATCCTCATCTAGAACAAATATTTACATAATGATTATTATTTTTATTTGTTCCAAACATGTTATGTATACATTTTTAAATATTATAGTCGTAATACTTTATACTTTTTTTATCGGAGTCAAGTCAACTTAACAGATATTGTATATCTAAATTAATTGATAGCGAGTAATGGAGTTTATTTCTTTCTTTCAAAAGAGTTTAACATATAGTTTTTTTTATTAGATCAGACAAGAAAGCATACAGACCGCTTGATAGTAAGGCACGTAGCCTATAGACGCTTGTAATGCGCGTTCTCAAGCCGTCAATTTAGTTTCATCTTATAGTTGTTATCAACAAACAAACTATTCTCAACCCTCTGGAGCAGTTCTCCAATGTACACTCTAATAGTATCAAACAGAAATTTCCCACGAGATATTATAAAAATTCCTACACGAATGAGACATCAAGTCACTGACCCGGATAAAAATGATTTTTCCCGCAGAAAGCTGCGCGTCTGCATATGTGGTACGCGATTCACGTGAATGCTTCGTAAAGCGATTGAGCAGTGCGCAAGGGTATGGTCGCTCATTAATGAGCGGCCTGGCCTCATTTTCCCGATTACGCTGACACTGACGACTGACTAGTTCAACAATTCAATGTCCTGAAAAAACCGTAATCTAGCTTTGTGTGCAATTTTACTAATCTAATTGATTTGATTAATTAAAACATTATTATCTATATATTATATAATAAGTATAGGAAATATTGTGCATATCTAATATATATCATCATTATCATTATCATCATCACATCAGCCACAAGACGTCCACTGCTAAACATAGGCCTCCCCAAGTAATCTCCAATAGGACCGGTTGTATGCGGCCTGTGTCCAGCGCGATACTGCGGTTTTAGTCAGATCGTCTGTCCATTTTACGGATGGACGCTCTACACTGTCGTGCCGGTACGTGGTCTCCATTCTAGAACCTTACGACTCCATCGTTCATCGGTTCTGCGTACCAATACCCTGTCCCCTGCACTACAACTTACTAATGCGTTGAACTTACTAATATATACATAAAATATATGTATATAATTTATTTATTTTCCCGACCAGTACAAAAACATGTTATAAAAGAAATACATGACAATATACATTATTGTGGGAGACTGATGCCTTAACTAAGAAAAAGAAATGCCTGTACATTAGTTCATCAGGATCCCACCTCTTAGAGAAAATATCAAAAATCAATGTCATTTCAGGTTCTCATCTATTTGAACGCATAAAAATATAAAAAAAATAAACCATAATTGGTGTATAGTTATCTACCAAATGAACAATATATAAAATGAGTTATTTTCACATACATACTCGTAGTTTTATTCTCGTGCATTTAAACTACACTGTTTGAGATGAATATACGCCACCTGTCGGTTTTGGTACCTTAGTCGTCTCTTACGATACCTTGTACAGAGGGAGGGACTATTTTATACTGCTGGTACCTCACGCCTGCCATTGTCGGCTATTAATTTATTTTACACGTTTAAATAAAGAAATTTCAATAGAATTTTCGAAGTTAAAAAAAAAACTTGAGAACTTATGACATTATTGTTTGTATTAACTCAAAAGTTAATACTGAGAAGATTAAATTGAGTCTGTTTAAATCGATACGTTTCTCTTTTGTTTCCTAGTTGCATTCAGAGTTGGAGTTTGGACGCGTCAGAAATATACGAGCAATATTCGAAATGGCATGAACAGGATTGTAAATGAAATATTATTGTGTCGGTTCGAAATGTGAGAAAATGGTTTTGCAGCATCGTATATAATTTTGTTTTATAATAAATTTATCGCATCAGCTGTGAAACGTCACGTAAGGTAGATCTTATGCAATGACGTGTGCATTGACGTGTGCATTGACGTGTTCCGGTGAGAGGCTGCAATGTTGCTGGTTAATATGACAAAATATTTTCAAGTTATAAAGTTGCAAACGCGCTAGTAATATCCAAGTGTCTATAGACAGCGGAAATGCTTACTATTATGCGGTCTGTATTCATGTTAGTAAACCTAGACTTAATAATAACAAAAATAGCTACATTGTGTTATTCTATTATTTTAAAAAAATACTGTTTGATTTATTAGTGGTACCGGAATCGACAGATGGCCCTGTAACCAGCCAAAATAGCGTGGCTCAAACAGAACATGGTGGAACGGGATTTCCGCCACGGTACACTCTGCTTTTTGGTACCACGTCTGTCCAACGCGGTAATAATGGACAAAATTTACCTATTCTTGAAGAGATATATAATACTTTTACCAGCTAAGCTAACTGTGTTATTAAAATATATAAATAAGATAGTTCTTCTTAAAAGGAAAATGAACTTGCCTTCCCAATAAGTGCACGTAATCTTTCACTAATGAACTAAGCTTTAAATTGACCCCAGTTGCAGGCAATTTCCAGGAACAATCCACGTATAGTATTATTTAAAAAAATATCCTACACAATTCCTGTTACGCGCAATCAATTCAACAACCTGTAACACGAGCGAGAATATATTTAAAGCGTTTTTAAAACAATCGCCATTGGGAAATAGGCGTTGAAATTTTGGCAAGGCCGAAACGTTCCATTAATTCGACAACACAAATGTCAAAAAAGAAAACTAAATAAAGAATCGTCCGTCCATTGTAACTGGCAACAAAGAGTATGTAAATGGGATGTGCCAATCAAAGTAAGCATTAATGGTCAACTGAAGCGAGCGGGTAATTGAAGTAAATATAACAACGCAGTATCTTGATGTACGCACGGATTATTATAGGTATATGGTCCGCTTGATGGTAAAAAAAAACGTAGCCTATACTCATGATATCACTAAGATATCACTGATCTTGTGAACTGAATAAACTATACCACATTTACACAGTAACTTCACTGCCTCTTTCACTCTTCAAACCGGAACCCAGTTATTTCGCGGTAGACATAGATGAGTGTTAGGTCACAATGCAAACGACCTTCATAAGAGGTTATTACTAGTAATAACCTCTGAAAGATAGGTAATCGACTTATCCGAAGTCTTAAACGAAGATTCATATCAAGTGTAGTCGATTGCAACTACAAATAGTGAGTGACTTTACAGCTCCGGTACCTCTTAACAAGAGGGAGTTAACATTGGTCCACACGGTACTAGTCGTAAATAGAAATGGGTCTTGGACAACCATCGGCAATACCTGCCATATCCGGTGATTGCACAAATAATGATCCCCGTCACGCCGCATCGCACTATAGGGACGACGGTTCCTTTATATATAACCATACCGTCATAAAATTGGTGATAAGGTAAAGATATAAACAAAACAAGTTGTGCACATGGTAGAAAAGGGTTTGTGTCTCTACATATATGCGTGTTTGAGGATTTTATCGACTTGACTTGATGGTTTTTTTGTTGGCTAACCCCATCCATAGCAGCCATAGAAAACAAGTGTTTTAAGCGATATACCTTGAAGTCAGGTCGATGTATGAGATGTACTGTAAATATGATATAGAAAAAAAATACTGCTGGAAATAGACTTTTTCAAGAAAGTGCAAATTTTGCCAATAATTGCCGTACTGTGCGTGGTCGTAGTAGCTAGCGTAGCTTCGCCTTCGCAAAAAGAAATGCTGTTGCCCATCCTCATCCTGTCACGTTTTAGCTACGCTGTTTCGCTGTACGCCATTGGCAACTGGTACAGGGGGAGGTACCCCATAGCTATACGAGTGCTGGTCTATGTCTATTTAGAAGTTAATTCCAGTGCCACCAGAGAGATAGGCGAGGACGCTCATTAATAAGCGACCCTAGCCCCGGGTTCGGAGCAGGAAACTACAGGGTATGCGTCTACATAGCCGATAGACCTTCGTGATATCGCGATGGTAATGGGGAATTCCATTAACGCATGGTTGATTCTCTAAGAGAAAAATAACTAGAAACTTAATTTTGGGTTCCGTTCGGTGCCGGCTTAATTATTTAGTCAAAAGTAGGTCACTCAATGACCTAGTTGTTCTAATGTCCTATAACTAAATATGGGTTAACAAGTAGCAAATCAAAAGTAACACCAAGAAAAAGTATGATAGTGAGTATAATTTAAAATTAATATTTATTACATTTCTAGAACATAAAAAAATTTGAAAAAACCTCTACAAAAAGAAAAAAAATACGATGCCTTTCCGTCTTACTTAAACCATTTGCAAAGAAGTATTGAGACAGAGGCTAGCTTTGTGATAAGATATTTATATTGTATATTTAGCATATATCGTCATCGTCATACCAGCCATTAAAAGTCCACTGTTGGACAAAGGCCTTCCCAAGAAAGGGGGAATGTTGCCCATAATTGCCGCGCTGGGCAAGTGTGTTGGCAATCACAGAGTGCAGCTTCCGCGATGGGGAAGCTGATGACCACCGTCGCCCTGTATCCGCCGCTTATGGTGTCGCTTATCCCGTCGCTTCTGGTACCTGATTCGCCTCTTACGACACCTGGTGCAGGGGGAGGCACTAATATACTCTGCCGGTACCTCACGGCCATTTATGCGCATTGTAAAAAGTCTTAATTTAACCATTAATTGTATGTGAACCTATTATTTCGAATACATTTATTCATTTTTTAACCTAGTAGATTGATTTGTAATATTACGTTATATTAAACGTAAAAAACTGCGTTACTGTATTCAATTTGACTGATGTTGCCATCCCATTAGCAGCAGTGTTCCGTAGACCGGACATTCTTTACCGTCCCAGCGTTATTTTTAAACTACCGACTCTATTGGGAGCTTTACTAGAAGCCAACTGTTGCATGAGTTTACGTGATCGACGGCCTCCTACAATTACACGGCAAAGAAAATTGGGCTTTATAAGAGTTGAAATAAGGAGGAAAAGCGGAAATTATTTACAGAACTGGATTGCAAACTTTTATTGCGAATAATGTATAATCACTATAAATCTCGTAGTCAGGTTCAAGTATGTGATCTCCTTAATTGGCGTATTGGATATAAAACAGTACGACAGTTATAACGGTAAATAATAAAAAAGTAAGGTTAATGATGATATGAGGTACCGGCAGAGTAGAATAGTACCTCCCGCTACACCAGGAGTCGTAAGAGGCGACTAAGGTATCACAACCGACAGATGTCGGAATATCAATCTGTAAAAGTGCAGCTTAAAAGCACAAGGCGGGGACGGGCAACAGCTGCACTCTGCGGTTGCCAACGCGCTTGCCCAGCGCGACAATAATGGGCAAAAAAACTTCCTTTCTTGGAAAGGCCTATGTTCAGCAGTGGACTTCCAATAGCTGGCTTGGTGAAGGTTGATTAAGCGGTTGGTAACGGCAGACCTGAATAGACAGACATACATCAAACAAATTGCAGATACTCTTAGAACAGATAAAGGGATGACTATGTTTAACTGACGTTCACACAACATCTCATTCAGTGACTTGAATGTGAAATAATCAAATCGCATAGAGTACTCGTGTTACGGACATCAGTCAACAGTAGAATCACAAATATAATACTTAAATATGTATTTAACCGAGAGATGGCGGTATATCCATCAAAAACAGTGTAGGTCAAATGCAAGAGGGCTGCGATGGCAGCAACATTCTCACGATTGCCTAGCGTAAATTCCACCAAATTCTCCCTTTCTTGGAAACACATATGTCCGGTAGGAGACGTTTTACGGTTGCTATGATAATGTTAATATATTTAACTCCCAGTCACAGAACAAACATAAATATTTATCAAACAAATATATATCCTGGGTAGAGATATCATCCACGACCTCGCCGAAAAATACAAACACTACCACATACGCCACCGGTCAATTTAAGCATTTTTTATATCAAGAAGTACGGTGGGCAGATACGGTGACAGATTAACCTACCCAAATCTTTACAAATTTTTACAGTCAATTTTGAACTTAATGTCTCTCTTTGAAAGATTAATATGGATTACCATGTTTTGATAGATTTAGGTAAGTTGCTATGTTGCTTTGTATGCGTTTACGTGTTAATTATGCATTTGTGTATTAAGCATATGTCGTTAAATAATATTAAATATGCATAACCCGTGACATTTCTGAACGCAACTTCTGAATGTCAGTGACAACAAATGCAATAGTGAATTCGATGTTGACACGTCGCTATCGAGTTAATTAGCTATGATAGGAGCCATTCTCTATGCAATCTGATCACGAATTCGTGTTTGGATACGTGAAATTTTGTCATGTTTATACAGATGATTAATTTCATGATAAATATTTGTGTTTGTTCTGTGACTGATAAAAACGTCCACAACCGGACATATACACTATCTACTAAGTGTAAATAACAAGTTTTATTTAAAAAAAAACTGTATTTTTTAATTTATTTTGTCCCTTTTAATCTTAGAAAAATGCGACGAATTTTGATCGAACTTTTACAGGCAGAATGCTGAATTATAGTTTTTATTTGAAATAAATCATTTTAGATTAACACAGATATAAAATAGCCCCTTAGAAATTGTGTGTAAACTCCATTTCGAATAGAGTTTAATGAAAATCGATTTACAACAATATTTAAGTCGCTTTGATGTTGTTGACAAATTTTGTTATGTCTATAATATTTTTGGTGTGAAATGTGCGGAACAACGTAAATTCTCATCCTTGTCATTCTATTTATCGATAGGCTACATCACACAAATGGTAGAGATGCTATCTTCTGCGCCAAGGGTTGTGGATCCGATCTCCGGGAGAAATAAATTTATATGACGGATATTTGTGTTTGTTCTATATCCGGGTATTAAATACGTATGTACGCTTTAAGCGACTTAACTCGTAGTCAGGTCAATGTATGAGATTTATTATCGGAATATAATAATTATCAAGCACATCCACTGATGAACAAAGGCCTCCCTTCTCCAACAGGTTATTTATCATTTTGAGGGATTTACGATAAAAATGGTGTTTGCATTCATAATTTATTTTATCACTGAATTTGCAACATTTCTTTTGTTATCTTAAAAAAATATATCTTAAGAGTCTTTAAGATAAAAATTCAAAGAAGGCAGAGTTATTTTAAAAAAAAAACCGATAAAAACATTAATGACTTACGGATATTTATAAATGGGAGTCAGGAATGGATTTATTTTTAGCATTTCTTAAGTTTTGATAGTCAATTGAGGAGATTAATGTTGAATAAATCACTTAGCATCTCATCATCATCATATTAGCTATAGAAAGTCTACTTTTAGACATAAACCCCCCCCAAGATTTACCCATAATTGCCACGCTGGGCAGGCATGGTGGCAATCGCAGAGCGCAGCATCACAATGAGGATACTGCTGCCCATTCCCACCCTGTAGTATGAAAGATATGCTGTTTTCGAGGGATATACCACCATCTGTCAGTTCCGGTACCTCAGTCACCTCTTACGACACCTGGTACTTCTTTTTTTTATCGGACATCTTATACTTTGGGCTCGTCAGCTTACCGTTGCGAGTCCGATTCCCTCACTAATACAAACTTAAGATTTGTGTTGGGTTGGGTCTTTGAATTGAAGATACATTCCATATTCAGATATTGCAAAAGCAGATAATTTGACTTGATTACTGTAACGCGATAGATGTAGGCCTGTGCAGCCTTAACCCAGTCTTAAGGCTTATGTCTAGCAGTTGACAGCGGATATGATAATGAGTGCGCTTATGAATGCAGCTGTTGATAAATCTATACATTAAAATAAAATTGAAGTGTCTGTTTGTATTCCAAATTAACATCTTTTCTTTTCTCTTTAAGTATCATTTTTACTATTACTTATACTTTTATCTGAAAGTATTCACGGAAACTACGGTATCTAAAGAATATTTTTTAAATAGTTTTCTGTTTGTATCAGTTCTGTTTTTTTCGCTTAATCAGCTGGATTTCACTTTCTTCATTTATATTTATATACACACACGCACACGAACACGCACACACACACACACACACACATATATATACTGTGTTGCTAGTTTTTAAGTAAAGAGTCCCGTGACGTGTTTCTATTTTAGATTCCATTCCTTAGTAATACTGTCTTCTTCTGTAGAATCTTTTATCAAACTTTCGAAGTGAAAGGACCTTATTCCCTAACAACTTAATTGCATAATACAATACCTTTCAGATTTTTTACTAGGAGTTTATAAGTGCACAGAGGCAAGCAGTCCAAATGATAATGACTCAATGCAATCCAATGCAGATAGCGATTGCTTGAGCTAGTTACTTTAACGTAGTCGCGGTGTTCTCAACAAATCTGGGACTTGATTCAGTTCTCGGAAAACGTTATTAGATACTTCAATTCTATTGTACAAAAAAGTACTTCCTGTAATGATTACAGATACAACATGCAATAAGCTAAAAGATTTTTTTCAAAACGTCAAAGAAAACAAAGAAGATTTAATCACTATCTTATACAGCAGATCGATCGATCGACCTTTGTCGCCTCGTACGGCACCTGGTACAGAGGGAGGTACTATTCTACTCTGTCGGTACCTAACGGCACGGTTCAGTATATGAGGTCCATAATCTATCTATAAAATAAAATTTTCGCCTTTATTTGCAACTGCTACTAACGCAGTATTACACTGTTAAGAATATTTACATTCTAATATGTTGTTTACATTTCATGCCTTGTCCCATCAGGCGCCATATTGTCGAAAAAAACTCTATTAGCATACTAATGCGGAATAATTTCTATCGTTATGTCAATTCTTTAAAATTTGTTGGGCTTACCCATCAAATTTTTATACAAAACGTCTATCATTGTTTAATTTCTTCATTCATAATTTATTAATATAGAACCAGTGCCAGTTTACTTTGTCGATTTGCAAAATTTTGAACAGTTGCTTATATAAATTTAATCTGTTTAATAAAAGGCGTGGAGTTATTTGATTTCACGTTTATTATGCCTTCAAATGAGTTTTATTTGAGGAGGTCGTAGATTTCGGCTTATTAAAGACAAATCTCTTAGATTATTAAATGAATACCTTACATTTTCCTTTTTGTTAGATTTTTGGTACCCAATTGACATTTTTCAGTTGGTAATCAAGTATTGTATAAGCAATATATTAAGAAAGATTTTAAATCTTATCGAGATAACTAGAAATTTTAACATTAGACTTAGTTTTAAGGCCCGTCTAGTGCCAGCAGACTAGTTTGACATAGACCTAATTTATAAAATAGATAAATAATTCTTATGATCCTGTTGGATCATCATTGTCGTCAGTATTATGAATATTATATAATTTAGTAAAAAGAGCTTGTAAATGGGCCTACTTGAATAAATAATATTATTTGATTAAATTTTACAGAGGATATTATTTTAACGGCCCGATGACGCAGATGGTGAAATTTATAGGTGTATTTAAGTATCATATTTTTTCATTCCTATTTTATGTCCGTATGTCCGATGTCTGTAACACAAGTCCTTTAACCTCTGACTCAGCCTAATGTATAGTCGTAAAACCCAGAGCTTAATAAGACACATTCATACTAAGTTCTGGATTTTAGTTTTTTTAATATAAAATTCTTCCTTTTTAATTTGATTTTTTTTACTCACACAAACGTCCATCTTATGATGACGCCATCCTGTGTTGCAGTTTGAAAATAACGCAAAGAAGCATCCAAGTCGCATGGTTGTAGACGCAAAAGTCCAATACCATGCCACAATATATGCAACCGTAATGTTAAATAAATAAAATTTAAAAATCGAATAAACCGAGGATGAAGTCCTCAAAAAAGTAGATTCATCATATCAGCCATTAAAAGTCCACTGCTGGACATGGCCTTCCCAAAAATGGTGGAGTTTTACCCATAATTGCCGCGCTGGGCAAGCTTGTTGGTATCGCAAAGCGCAGCTTTCGCAAGGGAGATACTGCTGCTCATCCCCATCTTGTGTATTTGAGCAATACTGTTTCGGATGGACATACCGCCATCTGTCGATTGTGGTACCTTATTTTCCTTTTACGACATCTAGCATAGGGTGCTGAGGGAAGTGCTATTTTACTCTGCTGGTACCTCACGTCTAAGACCAGGCAAAGATTATATATTATCAACGTCAATCAAACTATTACGCAATTTAAACATTATTGGAAAAGGTTATATTCGATAATAACACCTCATTTCTTTTGTGTGATCCAATTCCATTATGATGAACTCACAAAAGGAATCGGACTTTATATCTGGCATATGCGTCCATTCAAAGAAATAAATGTAAGAACATGTGAGTGATGTAAAAATAACATCCAAATATAATAATATTTGAACAAGCAGTGCCCGCGACTTCATTCGCATGGAATAGTGACTTTAGGGGGTATAGTGGCGATCAGGAAATATTAATTTATTTCAAAACATTTTTTACTTTTTTAAATATAACTTATTCTTTTTTTGAGAAATGGACTATCCAATTTTGAAAGAACTTTTGAAATTAGACCAGCGGTTTCCGAGATTAACGTGTTCAAATAAACAAATATCAAAGCAGCAATGGAAAATTCACTTTTGGACACAAACCTCGCTGAGAATGGGAAAATTCTGTCTAAAACTGCAGCGCTGGGCAGGCGTGATGGTAATCGATGAGTGTAGCTTTCTGGCTTGAATGGTTAAGTCTATTCCTTGCTTGTTGCAGTTAAGATAAATCAAAATCAATTGGTTCTGGTATTACAGTCTCTAACACAAAGGATGCAGGTACTACTCTACCAAATTTTGATCTGTAACGTAGGATGCCCATTGATGGAAATTGGCCTCAGCGGTGATATTACTGGGGAATCTATATATGCAATACGAGGTAAGAGATGGATGGACATTGCTTTCATGAGAAATTAAAAATCAAACACATTTTGATATGTGAGCCTCTTATCTTCAAAATAGAATAGTACCTCCCCTGTACTAAGTGTAGAGATGGCATATCCAACCAAAGCAGTGTAGCTCAAATTCAACTAGGTGGGAATTTATAGCAATGTTCTTGTCGTGAAGCTACGCTCGCTTGCCACCACGGTTCCCCAGCGCGGCAATTATGGGTAAAATTCTCCTTTTCTTGAGGAGGCTGATGTCCAGCCTGAGGCGGCTGATATCCAAAAATTTCGATCTACTTTATTTGTAATTTCGAAAAAATTTGATCTAGTTTTGTTAGAGTCTTAGTCCGCACGAAAATCAGTTTATATTTTTAAAAAAATCATCCGTTTTATACATCTAAAATGTATATATTCAAGCTTAGAAAAAACTATTTTTTTCTCAATAATGTCCCGAGTAATATCCCCGGCAAGGGAAAATAAACTAAATATTCAAGCCTTCATTAGATGCTGTCTACTTACGCTTGCACTCAACTAACAAATTGAAATACTTTCTTTATTAAGTTCTTAAAAGACTATGAAAAATACGTGTTCAATAGTTAAAATGAAAAAGAGATAAACGTTAACTCAATATAAAATGTTTTCAAAGTGTTTCTCATTTGCCGGAATGTTAATTCACACAAAGTTTTTAAATGTACGAGCGTGTTTGAAAATCAGAAAATAGTCAAAGCTAATAAAGATGAATATCGGGAAGATACTATAAGTTATTTTTCTATTCTACATTCCTGAACGAAAAAAAAAATTGTTTTATGGCCGTGTGTTGTTCGTGAATATGTTTACATATGTGCGATAAATACATACATATTCACCATCATACCAGCCATTGGAAGTCCACTGCTGGCCGCTTCAAGAAAAAGTTTTTTTTTGGCCACAATTGCCGCGCTGGGCAAGCGTGTTGGCAATCGCTGAGCACAGCTTTCGCGATGGGGATGCATCAGCCTATCCCCACCCTGTGCATTTTAGCTGCGCTGTTCCGTTCACTCACTCCTCGTGTGCGAACAACAAAGTTTAACTGTCGCCAAAGACAGCCACTCCGGGAAATACCAGGAGCTGACAACTAGCCGTGCTTAACTACCAAGTCAGGAGAAGAGGTAATCATTAGGTCTATGACAGTCTGATTATCACAGAGTTAGGTCAATTGTATGATATGTAGCGGGAATTTATTAATATTTAACATTTATTTCTTAGTTACTCGAAAATTTATATGCTCATTTAAATGTCGGTAATTATCAAATGTCAGATTTACCTCCTTTATAATAACGACGTGTCTGTTCAGAGCTAAGCTCCTTAGGGAATGTCACGCGTCGGTGTGTCCTTGAGAGGCTTTATTCGTGACTTATAGTATACCGTGAAAACGGAGTTTTGTAAATACTTAAAACCCTTCTCCCTGTGTCGAGTGTCGGATGTTCTAGCGTCTTAGCATGTTATATGAAACTGATTATTATCTAAAAATAAAAGCTTGTTTAGACTAATACCGCGTAGCTTAGCAGGCTAATAGATTTTATTTTTTATTTATTAAAGGTTCTCTAACAATTTTTGATTGTTGACTTTGATTTATTGACGGGCCCGATGACGCAGATAGTAGTGATCTTTTCTTGTGCGCCAAGGGTCGTGGGTTTGATTTTCACCCTGAGCAAACAATTTTTATGTTGATATTTGTGTTTGTTTTGTGTCTGGGTGTTAAATATATGTATTGAAGTAGTATATTTGTGTGATTCTTCTGTTGTCTGGCGTTCGTGACATAAGTGCTTTAAGTGATTTACCACGGAGTCAGGCAATGTATGAGACGGTACATTATTTCGGATGAATATTCCACCATCTGTCGATTCCGGTACCTTAATCGCTTCTTACGACACCTGGCACAGGGGGAAGTACTGTTTTACTTTGCCTCACGGCTTGAATTGTTTTAATGTCGGCCTGTTTTTAATAAGACAGGAGCCTGTTATGATACTATAGGTTGATCAAAGTCATCAGTATTTTAAGTGCAGGTTTTGTACATATTGCCAAAATAAGCAGTTTTATTATTTTCAATTATAGCATTTTTGTAATAATCAGTGAAACATGCACACTTAGATGCTCGTATTAACACAATGATATCAGCAGCGCTTTGCTAACCTATAAGACTTGAAGATATTATGTAATATTACCCAGTAATTACGTGATGCAGAAGACCTTCGTATGAGTACCTCACGTGTTTAAACATTATGACTTTCCTTAAGTACTTGTAATGTGCCTTATTTCATTGTCTATGCAGGACTTCCTATAAGTTGATTTTTTAAAAAAGAATTCTGTACCAAATATGTGTCTTTAAAAATTACATCATTTAATGTATTTTACATTACATATATTTATGTAATACTTTTGATGGTAAAATTTATCTAAGTTTCTTAAATGGTTTTATTCAATTACATTTATTTCAATTACGCGGGTAATATCTAAAAAACCTTCTTCCACGATGCAGCTAGTGATGGCTTCAACTTAAGGCTGATTAAGCCTCGCACGATATCTCGAACTTATATTCAAAGTGTATCCTTAATAAAATGCCTTCTTCTATTATATTATAAGAGAAGTTCTGATTGATTTATATCAAAGTCTGCGCACGTATTGTTAAATAATTTAACTTTTTTAACGGCATTAAAATACCTTCACAATTTTTATTTATTTTAGGTTTTTAATATTGTAATATATATATAGGGATGAAAACAAATTTGTGAAATTTCACGAAGATTGCAATGAAGAAGTAACAGACAAACACATTTCGAAAAGAATATGCTGCCTAAAGTCACAATTCCACGTGGACGATCTCGCGGGCACAGCTTGTTTCTAATAAATGGTGATATCGTAGAACCTGCAATATAATCCGACGTTGCTGATGACAAATCCTCAGTTAATGAGCGTCAATCTCTTCTGTGCCAACCGAAATACGCCTTTAGATATAATATTGTTAGTATATAAATGTAACTGAGATATAACGCAAGCGTATTGTTGTGGATGCTTCTAACCTCTTTTGTCCTGTTAAACCTAAGCCACTCAGTTTTGTAGATTGTCTAGCCGGGCCTCACGTTTTCGTCCGCTTTAAGCTGTAGAACTTTCATACTTTGTAGCCCTGTTTCATCCCTTTACAGGGTGTTTTAAAAAAATCTTCTAAGTGCTCGTCGTTATGAAAGGAACACCTCTGCAAAATTTCAAGGCTCTGCGTTAATATGTCAGTCAGCCAGTCACCTTTGGCAGGTTCCCGAAACACATCGCCTATTCGCGCCTTCTTTGTGTTTCTCTGTGTTCTTTTTGGAAGAGGCCAACCCTTCTTGGATACTCAGCAGTCACACAACACTTCCTTACTATATTTTCAAACAAAGAGTTTTGTTTTACTCTATCATGACGAAACCGATGAATCTATCTAAATGAAATTTGGTACGGAGATCATAGATAGCCTGAATTAGCACATAAGCTTCTTTTTATACCAAAAAAAAAATTACATTTTTCTTAGAGCAATCAGTACAAATTTTTCAGTTGATAGTTTAGCTTCAGCAATTGGCATTACTTTTCTCTCGGAATGACAGGATTATATCAGCAATTCAATAAAGTTCTCGCTGATAAAGTGACAGACACAATGCTGGTACCTTTATAGCTAGCCGTTTCCCGAAGCGACCCTGGAGATCCGATGTATATGCTATCAACTGTATATGCTATAGGATATGACTCTTCGCTCCTTTCAAAGCCATTGCATGCAGTGGGCTGTTGGTGATGCCTCGAGTGAACATTACTATCGTATCTTATTAAGTGTTATATAAAATTGAAGTATGAAATAAAGAAGGTAACTTCTTTATCGAATAGTTAGGAAGGCGTTTCGTGGACCGGGGATTGGATCACCGCATCGGGGCTTTTCTAATGCAAAGGACTTCGCTTGCTGTGCAGCGTGGAAATGCTGAAAGCATATTGGGGACCTTTAGGTCGGATATGTTTCTATTTTAGAATGCATAATTTATGTAGTAATATATTAAATTATATTTATTGAATAATACAATATTATTATTCAATTTAGGTGAATGAAAGAAAAAAATGAAAGATGGAGCCTTTGTATGCAGTGTGGTGCTGCTCATTGTAATTGAAATACGTATGAGAATAAAGATCTTTTAACACAAGTCAGTTCGGCCTGATGGCAAGGTCCCAGTGTGGAAAGCTCTCCTTTTAGGATCTAAAGGCTTTTAATTTTATTTCGGAATACTTAATCAACTTGTGCAAGCATAATATAAATAATAATTTCACACATCTTCTTTTACTCTTCACCTAACTCCGTGATAAGTCGTTTAAATCACTTGTGTTACGGACGCTAGACAATAGAGGAATCACAAATATACTACTTAATTACATATATTTAACACTTAAACACAGAAAAAATACAAATCATAAGAAAATATTATTCCTGGGTGGGAATTCACGCAACCCCTTGGCATACAATCACTACCATCTGCGCCATAATTTCATTACTTGTTTCTTTTATTCACTATTTCCCAAAGAAATAAATGCTCAATGCAACCTGGTTCTAGCACCTGCGTAAGGATAATCAATTATCAATGATTATCGATGTCAATAATACTGTCAACAAGACATGATGTATGTGTTTCCATATGAGAAGCTTGATTGATCGATTGTTTGGCGCGTGTAAGTCATATTACTTCACACGCACTTGTCAGCAATACGAATTTAATATCTTTGAGGTATTATGCATTGATAGAATTTGATTTTATATTTAAGATAGATTTACTAGGAAAAAAGCAAACGTGTCTCAAGCTTCTGACGGAAGTAAAACCTGCATCTTGAATATAAATTTCAATATTTTCCGCTGCATACAATTTCGTAAGTAATTAAGTTTAGAGGGTAAAACCTGAAACAGATTTTTTTAGTGAATAAAAATTATAATAATAGCATTAATACATTTAATTGTACACTTAAATATTACAGACAACAGTATTTATAGTTATACATAGAGAAGTACAATTGGCGGCTTTATCGTATACAACAATTTCTTCCAGGCAACTTTTGCATGGAAAAAGTGTGGAAAACATATTTTAAACATAAGGTATTATGTGTATTAAATAAAGAAAAAAAATGATAAAAATAACATGGCACTTTCTAGAATCAAAGTAATTATAGCGATAGATAATACTCCTTCGCTTCCTTCTTAAGTATCGGCAAAGACCGCGCGCATCAGATTTATTTTATTTATATCAATGCATTCCTTCAATTTGCAAGATACAGTTTTGATTCTAGTTACAGAATTAGAAATGTTGTAAAAAATACATTTTTGTGCTTCAAAAAATAATAATACAGCACTAGAAATTACTTATGTCAAAAACAACTGGCATCCAAATATTTGTCATATACAATTTACGGAATACATTTGTTTTTACACACATTTCGTTATATTTATCAACAAAGTATAAACAAAAAAATAATTATTAATAATTTACAAAAAAATTATGTTAATCCATTTGAGACGAAACCTGAAATATGTTTTCGAGAAATCTGTATCAAGGCAAGACCTATATTCAGAATATATATTTTTAATCTCAGTAGCAAAATAATATCGTGTACAAACTGCAGTTTTGTATGCACTCGCATGATTTTTATGCCAAGGCAAATTTAAATTTTTAATTTATGAAAATAAAAATCAAATATACTATAAGCTTTTTGTCTGTCTTCACCTAGATTGAATAATAATATTGTTTTATTCAATTAATACAATTTAATATATTTCTACATAAATTATGCATTCTAAAATAGAAACATATACGACCCAAAGGTCCCCAATATGCTTTTTGCTTCCACGCTCCACAGCAAGCAAAATGCTTTGCATTAGAAAAGCCCCGAAGCGGTGATCCAATCCCCGGTCAACAAAACGCCTTCCTAATAATTCGATAAAGAAGTTTCCTTCTTTATCTCATACTCCAGTTTTATATAACACTGAATAATATACGATAATAATGCTAATTTGTAACAAGCCAATATATTTTATTATTTCACTTATTGATATCCGTCTTTTGAAGTAATAATTTGAGAGTATTGTATTTGAGGAGTAAGCGTTGGGCTATCGGCAGCGTAGAATAATACTTTTTTCTTATCAGGCGTATAAAATATATAATAATAAATTCCCACAACATCCCACACATTGATCTGACTCCGTGGTAAGTAGCTTAAAGCACTTGTATTACGCCCGACAACAGAGGAGTCAATCACAAATATACTACTTAAATACATATATTTAACACCCAGAACACCTAACAAACACAAATATAATCATATAAATATTTGCTCTGGGTGGGAATCGAAACCGCAACCTTTGGCGCACAAGATAGGATCACTGCCATCCGCACCATCGGCCCCGTCTGTCGTGTCCATGTTAAGTGGAGAAGCTCAAACACAGTTGACCGGAGATTGGCGGCAGCATCCTGGCTGCGATTGCGATCGCCACAGCTCTTGTCAAGCCTGGCGGTTCTAGGAAATGACCCAATAATATTTAGAATCACTAGTAAATACGTAAATGTACGACGTAAAGGGCAATTTTGTGACAAGTGACGCCTTGTCACATAGCTGACATTGCTATGCGACGTGAAAAGGGCTTATATTGTGTTACACTACAAATGAAAAAAAATAATTACAGCCTATAAATCATATTAACAACTATATAAAAACATAAATTATGTATATCTATAAATATATAATATATACAAGCTCATTATTTCCGTCTCTTTCATTAGTCCCTCCAAAGTTTGCCTGGAAGAGATTGTTTAAAGCGATAACACCGCCAATTGTACGAATTTAAACATAATGTCCTTTCTGAATGTTTGTGTACAATAAAAAACATAATAATAACAATACCTACAATTGGAAATCTTATCGCTTAGAGCGATCAATTCCAGGCAAACTGTGGTCGAAAGAAATTTATATTATATTATTATTATTATAAAAGTTAAATTATATAATATATAAAAAGTATTAAATAAATACTATTAGGCAAACTACTCAATTATTTGCTTCTTGAATTTTACTTGGAATTTTAACCTGATATCCCTATGAGATCACGACAGTTATGTAACATATGTAAATCAGGCCTAACTTAAACTACTTTACCGGCACCAGATGGTTTTAAATCTAAGTTGTAAAATAAATTTATTAATGAGAAATAGTTTTAATTGCTTGGTGAATTGCACTGGTATATCAAGCTAAATTTTTATTTAAATTATTCTATTTTTATTATTTTCGAGTATACATATATATTTAAATGAAACAAACAAGTAGGAACAACAAAATAAAATGCTGTGTTTGTATTATCAAATAAGTTTGATAGCTGATGAAGCGAACCAGTTTAAGTACCAAAACTTTATCCATTTAAACTTTCCAAATGACCGTTAACAGATAATTTTCTTTTGCAGATCACAAGGAGCAGACCGCAGATTAGAAAACATCTAAACTTAAAACAATACGCATTACCCAAACAATGAGAATTTCCAAATAAACAAAAAAACGAAAAATGGCCATGACACGTACACATTTGAAAACTTTCATCATGATTCTCCTATGGAACTTATGTCTAAGCAGCAATGTAGTTAGGACCAAGCGAAAAAACCTAGAGTTAAACCCAAAGGGAGACTTAGATAGCGTTTTAAACTTAGAGAACGCATTGACCGAGAACGAGCACAAAGCTAATGTTACCAAAGTCAGTGTGGAAACAGACACTACCAAAACTAATATAGAGTTGATAAATAAATGGAATAGCTCCGAAGACTTGGGGGAAGAAAACATGTTTGACGGGAACGAGACATCAGTAAATGAAACGTGTAAAGGATTACCAGAATATTGTAACATGACCAGGGAAGATTACTTTGAAATGTTACAAAACTATATATACCCTCAATCATACGAATGGGTTTTGATTGCGACAAATGGTATAGTGTTTGTGATTGGTCTCATTGGTAATGCGTTGGTTTGTATAGCTGTGTATAGAAATCATAGTATGAGAACAGTGACCAACTATTTCATAGTGAATCTGGCTGTAGCTGACTTTTTGGTGATACTCATATGCTTGCCCCCGACTGTGCTTTGGGACGTGACGGAGACATGGTTCTTCGGGACAATGGTGTGCAGAATTGTATTGTACTCTCAGGTAAGTAACTTTTGATAAAAATTTGACTACTTTGACTACTTTTGTTTTAAACATGTAATTAGCTAATCGGGGAAGGTTTGGAGTAAAGTTTATATTGAAGATCGGCTGTCACTAGCAGATCGTACTTGTTTTGGCAGTTCATGTATTAATATTAACAATAAGCTGTAAGGTAGAATAGTAGAGTAGAATAGTATCTCCTACTGCACCAGGTTTCGTAATAGGTGACTGAGGTACCAGAACCGACAGATGGCGGTATATCCATCCGAAACAGTCCAACTCAAATGCACGAGGCGGGAATAGGCAGCAGCACCCCCGTCACGAAAGCTGCGCTCTGCAATTGCCAACACGCATACCCAGCGTGGTAATTATCGGCAAATAACCTCCTTTTTTGGAGATGCCTATGTCCAGCAGTGGACTTCCAATAGCTGATGATGATGATGAAGGTACCGGCAGAATTAAATAATACCTTGTTAGCCTATACCGACTTATATCCACCTGAAAAGGCGTAGCTTAAACGCAACAAGACGGCTATGGGCAACGGCAAAGTCACTTAGCGATATTTTTCAGTCTTGAACACAAATTATGCCTCTACTTTGGTAAGGTCTTTGTCAAGCAGAGGTCGTTCTACGGCTGCTATGATGATAAAGAATAATTTTATAGTTGATGACTTCATATTATTGCTTACTGCTGACTATATCTCATGGCAAAGATTGTCGTGAGGTACCGATAAATTAGAATAGTACCTTCCTTCTTACCAGGTGTCGTAAGAGGTGACGATGGTACCAAGACCAACAGATGACGGTATATCCGAGTGTAGCTTAAATGCATAAGGTGGGTATGAACAGCAGCATTCACTTGCCTAGCGCGGCAGTTATGGGCAAAATTGCCCCAAAGAAAGGTCTTGGGGAGGCTTTTGTCCAGCAATGGACTTTGAATAGTTGTGATCTCATAGAAAAATATTTCTAGCCTTTACAATAGCAAACTGTCGCTACACATGCCAAATTAATTCAAGCACTAAGAATTTGTAATCTCAGATATTTCTCATATTACTAATATAATGTCACAAGTATAAACCGAAAAAGGTGAAGACTACAAGCAATGGGTCAGACCGCTAGTGTAAAAAATAAGTACTGGTTTAGATAAATAAATAAAAAAGTCAGACAACATCTCAACATTGACCTGACTCAGAGATAAGTCGCTTAAAACACTTGTGTTACAAACATCACACAACAGAGGAATCACAATTGTAATACTTACATATTTTTATACATATTTTTAACATCCAGACAGAACAGACATAAGTGATGTCCTGGATGGGGAGCAAACTTACAGCCATTGGCGTATTAGTTAGGAACACCATAAGCTCTATCGATTGTCAATAATGTAGCAGCATATTCTTTTAAAATTCCTTCATTTCAAGTTCCGCGTAATCCATACACGGGTATAAAGTCCGGAGTTCAATGAACTTCGACGTTTTTTAATTATCGCCTTTTATGCCGCTTTCATAAAAGCGTAAAAAGGTTTCAAAATCCGGCGAGCGTCAAAAATTTCCCGCCCTCTCCTCTATTGAGCTCCTCATCATGAATCGTATTACGTTTGCTAATTTAAAAAGCTTAGTCAACTGCAATAAAGGAGCGAAGGTATATTCTATCACATGATTCCGTTTGACCCGATTTAAATACATCGCTCGAGCCTGGAAACAATGAACAATGCAATATTACTAGAGATATGTATACCACATGAAAAGGTCGTCTGCATTGGTACTCCACCCTCACCTACATATTTCTACCGCCAAATAGCAGTTCGCATTGCTATGTTCCGGTTGGAAGGGTGAAAAATTCAGTGAAAATTTTACGTTCTGTGACGAAATATCTTCAAGTCACAAAGTGTGACGCTTACTATAACGCGGACTCTATGCTTAAATTTCAACTAAGTTATATAGAAAAAATAAAATACCAGAGTGCTGCACTTTGCACTTTGCGAAAAAAGTTTTAACCCTTCCAATATGTTCGAATTTTATGTATTCGAATGCGAGGTTCCACTTCCTTTTATTCTTTTTCAGTATCGATCGCGAAACGCTTGGATTTGTTATGTAAAAGTAGTCCACATTAGTAGTTTCTATTTATATTTTAAAGCCATATGTTAATTAATGTTTGCCGTATACGAATAGAATATAATTATTATTCATAATCATCGTCTAATTAGTGTAGTTCGAATGCTGGGCGGGGATGGGTAGCAGCATTCTTGTTGCGAAAATTACGCTCTGCGTTAGCCAACGCACTTGTCCAGCGTGGCAATTATGGGCAGACCTATCTTGGGGAGGCCTATGTCTAACGGTGGACTTTCAATGGGTAATACGATCATCATCAACATAGTAGTCGCATAACGTCCACTGATGGATATAGGCATCCAATTGAAAAGGGGGAATTTCGTCTGTAGTTTTCCCGCTAGGTTGTCGTGAAGTGGCAATAGCAGATAATAGTTACGTGACAGTGATGCTGCTGCCCATCCCTGTACAGCTGCAATTAAGTAACGCTTGGGGTCTCCACCGCTTGTCGGTTGTGGTAGTCAGCTCTAAGCACCTGGTACAGGACGAGGTACTATTCTACTCTGTTGAACCGGCGACTCCTTAGCACATATGTTAGATGAAGGTAATTGATACGCCATCAGGCCCGTTTACAATATTATAGCATTCCCGAAAATATATCTGTCTTCATTCGTTCTATTAATAGGGTTAAATGCTTACATACAATAAACATTTTTTTTTCAAAAAATTCATACCCCTGTTTTAGTATTGGATAACCCTCATCACTTAGGGGTATGAAAATAGATAGCCGACTCTCAGACCTACAGAGTATGCATATAAAATTTCATAAGAATCGGTCAAGCTGTTTCGGAGGATTATGATAACTAACACGAAAATATTTAACTTATCTATTTACTATCCGTATTTAATAAATATAAATTTATTTACACATGTCATCATTATGCTTAATGCAGTCGTATTACGGATATAAGACAAAAGAGAAATTACAAGTATAATACTTAAATACATAGACACAGAATGCAAATCGATTTCACGATCTTTGGCCTACAAGATACAAACTTTACCATCTGCGCCATCGGGCCGTCAATAGATATTTTTTAATATGCGATAATCCATAAATATTTAGCACTCAGCAATCAAATAATAAATTATGCTTTAATTTTTTTTATTATAAAGTTAGCAAACTAGCATACGGTCCGTTTGATGGTAAAGTTGATCGTAGCATATAGACGCTTGTATTTTCACAAGGATTTCACTAACGTATAAACAACCCTGCGAGCCGAAGATACTAGGTCGCATTTACCCAGTAATTTCACCCTTCAAACCTAAACACAGCATTGAGATCAGTGCCATTTGGTGGTAAAACTATGTAGGTGAAGGTTAAGTACCAATGCAGACGACCTTTTGATGTGGTATACATACTCGTATCTCTAGTAATATTGCATTGCTTATTGTTTCCAGGCTCGAGCGATGTATTTAAATCGGGTCAAACGGAATCATGTGATAGAATATACCTAGCTAGATCAAGCTTTTGAAATTAGCAAACGTAATTTGAGAGTGAGGTACCAATGCAGACGGCCTTTGTGAGAGATCTATGTAGTTCGTGTAAACATACTGGATATGAGCTCCCCAAAGGCTTCGATTAAGTGATGGTATAAATTGCCCCTTGTTGGACAATAACCTAAGAACCTGGCTTCATCATATAATTTAGTAACATTAATCCCATTAATATTCTTCCAAAAAACATGCACAGAATAAAGTTTTTTTTTAAATACAGTCCATTGCTCTTACATGATTTGTCATCAAATTACGTTTGCCATGCGATCATTCATAAAAAAACAAATTAATCTCAAAGGAGCATAGAGAACTGGTCATCTGGAACCAACAAATGGACAGGAAGACATTTGTATAGAAAACTGAATAGAATCAAGAGAGGCTGCGTGATATATCACATCATCTATTATCTATATGACCTTTCAAACGCCAGTTCAATTTATCTCTTTAGGGAGGATGAATATAGATATCGAAATTCGGTAACGAAATAAGGTTAGATTTAGAATAAGGCAAAATTTGACAGACAGGCCAGATGGCGCAGATGGTTGAGATCCTGTCTTATGTGCCGAAGGTCGTGGGTTTGATCTCCATCTAGGACAAATATTAATATGATGATATTTGTGATTTACCTATGCCTAGGTATTAAAAATATACATTAAGTACATATTTTTAAAGTATATACGTTACAAGTAATGTGTATATACCGGCATTATATATAATGGCCTAGGCACTGTATATATTGCCTAAAACGATTCATTTCATACATTGCCTAGGTATAGTATAAAATGCCCAAAGCGTATCAGGCAATGTGTATAATGAACGACCACAGAAAGGAGGCAAATGCGCGGCGTGCGGAACTACCCCGTAAATAAGTTGCAACTCGTTCGTTCTGTTAGTACGCAGCACTCCTTTGTTTTATGCAGACGTATTTTTTTAATATATGTATTGGTTCTAAGCTGAGAGTGTAATCATTAATTATTTGTGTGATTATTTATTGGAATAAGACTATTGATCAGCGGTACTTACTAATGAAAGAAAGGTTTTACTTAGAATTGCGTACTAAAACAGAATCGGCTTCTACAATAAATCGAGTGTTTATTGATGATTTACGTTACACACAATTGTTGGAGGACATAAGTATAGTAAAAATGTTAGACAAGAAAACTTCGCGTGATTATTGGTTGCTGAAACATAACGATGTATGCACTGTTGGAAAAACCCGTAAGTTGATCTTCCCTGTAAATGCTCCGAATGCTGTTATTAAATACTACGTATCTATATCGTAAATATATATTAAATAATGCAAGGATATTGGTTATGGAGGTCGAGAACGGAAGTTAAAAGAATATATATATAGAAGTTAATAGAATTTAATATCATTTCAAACATTGCCTGGACGACCCCGGCATTCTATACAATACCTTGGAAATGTATAGAATGCCTGCATTATACACATTGCCTATAACATATACACAATTTGATAAAAAAAAGCCAGTAAATATGTCGTTAGTGGCTTTATGCACAAATGTAAGAATGTTGTAGGTAGGAAAAAATTACGGGTCTGCTAAGGTCTCGGTAACATAACGGTAGCGAAGTTTCCCAGCATGGGAGAGACGCAGGTTTGATTCCCGCCCGAAGCGTGAAAAAATGTTGTTAAATATAATTTTTAAAAAAGCGTGTAAAAATGTTGTTAAATATAAACACGTAATTTCTATTTGATATATAAAGATTGAGAGGGAAATGGTCGGATTGAGATGGGATTTTATCTTGACGGGCCCAATGGCGCAGATGGTAGTGATCCTGTCTTGTGCACTAGGGGTCGTGGGTTCGATTCCCACCCAGAGCAAATATTTATATGATGATATTTGTATTTGAAAATATATGTATTTAAGTAGTATATTTGTGATTCCTCTGTTGTCTGGCATTCGTAACACAAGTGCTAGCGAGTGCTAGTTTACCTAGTTTAGACTTACCACGGAGTCAGGTCAATGTATGAGATGTTGTGGGAATTTATTATTATTATTATTATTTAATTAGCATGTAATCCGCATCATTGTTTGTTTGCTGCTTTTTCTTGTGGTTTTTAACATATATTTAATTTAGTGGTACAATAGTTACCTTTAGCTGCCGCAGTTAATATTTGGGTATAAGAATGTTGGTATGTAAATTTATTATTATAGAGACATATATAGTATTAGTATTAAATTTATTTAATTTACGTTTATGAAAAAGTAGTACACCGCATATGCGCTATCACATTTTCTTCGTTTATATTAATCCAAAGGTTACCTCGGCGAGATCTCTCTGAGGGATAATGCCGCCAATTGTATTATAGTTTGCAAATTAATTTTAATTTTATGTCATTTTATGTGTACTATAAAAGTATATTACTATTACCGTTAGGTACCGGTGGAGTAGAATAGTACCTCTCATTACACCAGGTGTCGTAAGAGGTGACTAAGGTACCAGAACCAACAGATGGCGGTATATCAATCCGAAACAGTACAGCTCAAATGCACAGGGCGGGGATGTACAGCAGTATCCCCGTCGCGATAGATGCGCTCTGCGATTGCCAACACGTTTGGCAAAAAACCTCTTTTCTTGGAGAGGAATAGTACTGGAGGTACAGTACTGGACTTAAATAGCTGGTATGATGATGATGATGGTTATTGTTTATACCTTCCACTGCATAAAAAGCTGATAAGGTTCATAAGTGGATTGTTTCATTCTCTATTTAATATTTAAAAAAAAAACGTTATAAAAGGAAGCTAGAAAGCAAACTGAATTGTTTCATTGTCTTAATGAAGTCTTTCATTATATTTATCATAACTTTACAATAAAAGTCATAATTGAGAACTTTTCTGCTAAACTTTTTCCCAGATGAATTCTCGCTACTAAAGAGCCGTTTGTCGTTTTGGTGAATACTGTAAAAAAACAGCTGGCTGTTGCAAAACTGCTGCAGCAAAATGTGATTGTGAATGACATTTCAGCTATGAATAGAAAATTTTAGGCAAACATGATAAAAGTTTAAATGCTATCAACTTTTCTATGAACGTAACGAGATCCAACTTCAAAATATAATATTTTCTGACATTTACGCGTTCACTACTTATAGGTAATTACAGAACGGTTTTGAAGCGTGATTGATTTAATTTTTGTTTTTACTATTCAAAGTCAAGAACAGTGTCTTCATTTTAAAATGTTTAATTCGTCAAACTACGAAAAAAATCTATAAGTAAATATTTAATTCATTATTACAGCAATTGGAAGTCCACTGCTAAAAAAAAGAAAGAGGAATTTTGCCCATAATTGTTGCCGCGCTTGGCAAGCGTGTTGGAAATCGCCGAGCGCAGCTTTCGTGACAGGATGGGGATGAGCTCCTCCCCCCTGTTGCTCATCCCCATCCTGTGCATTTGAGCTACACTGTCTCGCTAGAGTATACCGCCATCTGTCAGTTCTGGTACCTCAATCGCCTCTTACGACACCTGGTACAGAGGAAGGTACTATTCTACTCTGCCGGTATCTCATGGCACGGTACAGCACGGATATTTGTTTATCACAATATTATTATTAAGTACCAATGACGTTAAAATCCTTAAGAGTCTTAGAAACAAAAATATTATTAAGTTGGATTATCAAGTCGATCGAAATTACGGGAGTGGATTCGATCGAGTCTACACTCGTGTATTTTTTATATTTGTGACGCATGCTTCAAATATATTTAAGTCAAATATTTTAAATTTGTATATAAAAAGGGTTAAAAACGAAGTCTCTAATTGCTTTTAAATTAATATAAAAATATTTATCATCCAAATTTAATACGAAGAAATCTTCTTTAAAGTTCACTAGATAGGAAAACCTGTGATTCTGTCCCCATTGCGAATTTCATCTCACACTATAAAATGTCAACGTATTTTCGGTCCCATTGTAAGAAGATCGACTTAATATTTCACTTCGTTAACAGAGCCCCGTAAAGCAAAGTTTGTATTGTATCGAATTGTTCACCAGAATGTATATTTTGTTCGCTGTTCAACTTAGTGAATAGATTTTAAAAATGCACGCTTGTTAGACCTAACATAGCTTCGGAAGTGGAAGCTAAAAAGGGAATCTGTTAGGGGGAATTTCGGTGAAGTATTTGAGTTGTTATTTCTTTACTGAAATTAGCTGATATTTTTATTGTTTTTGCTTTTGATTCTAAATAATTTAACATCTAAAAGGCCCGCTTGGGCATTTGATGGTGTTCTGTGTATGGGTATTATTTATATCATCATCATCATCATATCAGCCATTGGAAGTCCACTGATGGACATAGGCCTCCCCAAGAAAGGAGGAATTTTCTTCAAATTTGCCGCGATGGGCAAGCGTGTAATAAATAAGCATCTGAAATTCAAAACACAAAGTAGGACGATACGGGAGCTTTTTTTAAAAATCCTGCCTTAGACCTAAACAAATAAACACAGGTAAATCAAACGAAGAAAAATCCTTCAGTTTTTGCTACATTAGACCGTTAGGTCATTAGCAAAGCCTTCTTAATTCTAAGGAAAACTCGTTAATTACATTCACCTACAGGTCTCTGGGTATCTAGAACATAATATATATTTATTTTAAGTAGAGTGAAATTTAGCGTGAAATAGTTCTTTATATTCGGACTTATCTCATGCTGGCTGACTCAGACGTCAGTTCCAGCGTCATCGAAGAAAATGGGCAGGTTGCTGTTTTTTGAGCAGCCCCATGCCTGATCTTCTTCCGCACACCCTGCAAAATTATCTCGGCGAGTGAATGTATGCGTTATCTGGGTGGGGTAGAAAAGTTGCTTGTTCCAGGTGTCGTAAAAGGCGACTTAATACAAAGTCCGACAGATGGCAGTACGTCTATCCGTAACAGTATAGTTTAAGGTTTATTATTGTAACAAAAAGTTTATGACAAAATAACATTTTACCGCTTAAAATCTTTATTCTCACAAGAATTACTAGAATTTACTTACGAGAAAATAAAATACTAGAATAAACACAATTTTAAAAATACCCATATTTTAGGTTACTTAATTTTTAAACTAAGTATTTTTGTTTAAGTAAGTTAATTTACTAAGTTACTAAGTTTGTGACTCTATCCATATATATAAAAAGCGAAGCTGCCTGATTGACATATAAAACGCAGAGCCCAAACTATTAGGGTTAGCACCTTGAAATTTTGCGTAGAGGTTCCTTTAAAAAGAGAAGGAAAAGGAGAGTACTAAGAAAAAGTTTACGGAAATTCACCCTATAAGAGGAAAAACGAAGGAAAACGGAAGCACAAATTTTGTATAGAACTTTAATATTTTTAATGTTATTCGAATGAAATTCAGTACGAAAGTTCTTCATTGAAAGTGATGAAACACGTGTAAAATATTGTATCCCTGAAAATGAAAAAGGGGAGTGCAGAGTTAGTATGAAAGTTCTTATTTTAAAAAGTAATACCGTGGTACCGCTAGTGGTTCCGTATTACACGATTGTGAATAAGCAAAGTCGAGGCGGAAAGCTAGTTTTAAATTAGTAATAGGAACTCGAGTAGCAGCTATAACTTAGATAAAGGGCGCAGTTAATTTAATCAAACGCTGAGTTCGATGAAATACAACGAAACAGCGACCAGAAAATTGAACCATTTCACTTATAAAATTAAGTTCAATATTACTTCGTTTGCGAGAAAGAACAAGTTAGTAATTTGGAATCATTTGTTAGTCCTTAATGTCTTTGTAATAAATGTCAAGCTGTCCATGTTTAATTAAAATTTCAAATACTCGATTCGGTGATTGGCTGAGAGGTGAAAATGGATTAACGTTGTTATTTGAGTAATTAATGTGTTTCTGTATACGATCTAACTGTCTGTTCGCAAAACATATTTTTCCTTTACTTAGGTGTCTATATCGCTTTAAATGAACTTGTTTTTTAGTGACAGCTTATAAAAAAAATTGGATTATACCTAATTAGAGGAACACCGTTTGTTGTTGTAGCTAACTAGCTATCATTTTCATTAGAATTAATGTAAAGTGGTATTATCTACTCGTTAACTGTTGAGCAAAACAGATCCCTTTCTAAGAGATTAAGAGATTATATATATCCATGTATAATACAGTAGAGGAACACTGTTATATATATGTATACACACTCACACACACACATATAGAAACGTAAACATATACTATACAAAATACTACATGATTGTACCTGATATAATATATGTGAGAAAATAGGGAGAAAAATAAGTGAAGTCATTCTCTTGGGTTCTAAAAATGTAGAGAATGCGTGTGTAAGGCCATATGTATGCTTAGATCTTTAAAACAACCCAACGTATATTGGTACGATATTTTTAATAGGTAAATAGATTCCAAAGAAGGGTTTGTATGTATTATCCATGTATAACACAGTAGAAGAACAGTAATAATTTTAAAAGTATCTAATGTGATGTAAATCAACACATTTCTTGCCTCTAAATTGCAAACACCGGCTGAACCCAACAGGATAGATTAAATTAATGTACTTTAGTTTTGTATACCTTAAAAAGGTTCACAAAAAAGTCCGCGATGGCAAATGTAGATCTCTTAGGGATAGCCCACAATAGCCATTTTTTATTTTTATACCGGACGAGGTCGGTTGCTAGTCGTTTAAAACACTACATTCCAGTGAAGTATATATTAGTGGCATGGTTTTCTTTAAACATTTTCAACGATGACATGGTAAGGGAAGGTCCCTTACCATTGGCCTAATTAACAAACTGAAAATAGTTAAACGAGTTATGGAGCGGGCAATACTCGGAGATTCTTTGCGTGATCGAATCAGGAATAAGGAGATCCGAAACAGAACCAAAGTTGGCGACATTACCCGCCGGGTTAGTAAGTTGAAGTGGCAGTGGGCAGGGCTTTTGGTACGCAGAACGGATGGTCGATGGAGTCGTAAGGTTCTGGAATGGAGACCACGTACCGGCAAGCGCAGTGTAGGGCATCCACCCGCAAGATGGACAGACGATCTGACTAAACAGCATACAACCAGTCCTATTGGAGATTACTTAGGCCGTTCATGTCCAGCAGTGGATGTCTTGTTGCTAATGTGATGGTATTCAACGATATCGATGACACATTTTCTTTATTTCAGCCAATTCATACAAAACTAATTTGTCTTATAAGAATCGTCTAATATCAAAAACCAATGTTTATGGTTTTTCAAGTTTTGTAATTAGACTGTATAAGTTTTATCATATGTTCATTAAATTATATTCAAGATCAAAATTATAGGGCACATTTCTAGACAAGATTATAAAATATATCTGACAGCGTGGAATCAAAAATAATTTTAAGAAGTTACATAATCTTTAGATTGTTGAAAAATTCTATACTAATTTGATTGCATAATTTAACACATTTACTTTTTTATTTATATATCTAGGTACAATGAAGTCATGATTATTATATTTGTAATGAGTTAATAAAGGTCCAAAAAAGTTACAAAAAAATAAACACTTGTAACTCTTTAAAACTTATATGATTTACATATAGTTTCAAAGAGTTTCTACTTAATTTCAAGAAGACCTCATACAAAAGGTCGACTGCATTCGTACGTCACTTTCACCTATTTCTTCCGCCAAATAGCAGTATACGCATTGCTGTTCCGGTCTGAAGGGTGAAAGAGGTAGTGAATTTACCGGGTAATGTGGTATAATATCCTTAAGTCACAAGGTTGGCAACGTGTTTATGATATTCTTATGATATAACGATCTATAAGCTGTAGAGACGCTTCTATGACGTGAACTATATTCTTGTTTGTTGATCTGGTCTAAAAAAATAATTAAATAACACAGCATTTTTGTAGACTTCAAAACATTGAAATGGATACTCTCGAATCTTGACGAGTCAAGGTAAGAAAAAACAGTTATTTAGAAATATCTGTATTTACTGTTGTATTATACCAACATTTCGTATATTCAATTTGATTCGGGACTTATATGTTGTCCATACATTAATCATGAATAATTTGACGTAGACTAATGGAACTAGATAAATAGAATACGAAATACACATACATTTCTAATAATATATTTTTTAAGGTTAATGGCATCACACGAATTTTCTCCCGTTACTTTGCTGTGGAAGAAATTTATTAACAGGATATTAATAGCTTATTAATATACAAACGCTTAATTAATTATATAGCGTATAAATTTATATTTAACCTAAGTGTTAAATAATTTAGAAATTCCGAAACTGATAAATGGCGGTTTACCTATAATAGCTGGCGTAGATTAAGTTTAACCGAGCTGGAATGGGCAGCAGCAAGCTGTCACGCAGCTGTACGTCTGCGCTTGCCACCACGCTTGCGTGGCAATAGTGGGCAAAATGCTTCACTATATAAAAGCATATATAATGATGACGACTAGGCATACGATACCGGGTGTTGGATACATCCAGTAAGAAGAAGAAAAAGGTAATAAGAAGAGGATTCAGATAATGAATTGCGAAAATGACGAGATACGAGAATGACGATGCGCGAAAATGAGGAGATGCATTCATGATGCCTAAACCCGAAATGGAAACTTTTCTAGTAAAATTTCTCAAATAAAATGCAGCTATATCTATTATCACTTTGTTTATATATAGGTATAAGATAGATAAATAATTGTATACCCTCTGATATTAAAGAACAAAAGCTGCGAGAAATATATTTTTTAATAAAAACAAAATGCAAGAGCACCAAATTTTCCGTCTCGATTAAAGCAAATAAAATGGCTCCGATACAATCTGTGATGAAATTAAAAAGCGGGGTCTTCTAAATAAACAACACTGGAAAGTCAACCAACCCTCCGATGGGGGTCCAATATCGGATTCTCTGTTGAACCGGGTTTACCCCAATCACTTGTCGGGACCTTGGCTTGATAAATAGTAGGATAAACGAATAAATGGCCCACTCGATTCCCTATATCAAAATATCATTAAATTTGTGTTTGTATATGTGATAAGTGTAAATAAGTCTGGGTAAAGATACTATATATATGCAAATCAAATATATATTTTTCATATGTAATAAATAAGTCGATGCCGCGTGGTATGGCAGAGTAAAATAGGACCTCCCTCTTTATCAGGTGTCGTAAGAGGCGACTGAGGTAATAGGACCGACAGATGGCGGTATATCCATCCGAGTCAGTTTAGCTTAAATGCATAGGGTGGAAGCAGCAGCATCCCGACCACAAAGGCTGCGATTTGCTATTGTCAACAATGCCCATAATTGCCGCGCTGGGCAAGCGCGGCAATTATGGGCAAATTCCCCCTTTCGTGGGGATGATTATGTCTAGCACTGGACTTTCAATGGATGTAATAATGAATAGATAAGTCCAGTTATCACCACAATATTTTCTTGCGATTCATTCCTAGTGGCAAAATAAACTCTCTGTAAACTTAGTTTTAAGACCCGTCTGATGACGGCAGACTAGTTTTGAAGTAGGTCTTCATCATTAACTAAATCATTTATTTGTTCAAACGACTCTAATAAGTTTAAAAAAAAACATCAGGGTCATCGGTCATTTGGGTTATAAAATGTTATTAAAAGAATTGGTTGATCTTCTTGAGCGGTTCTGAATATCTTTAACCGTGCTTCAATCAAGTCATACTTCAATAAGGTATGATGTTCTAAATTTGAGTCAACCAACATAAAAAATAAAAACTTTTTTTGATCAACCTATCTTCTGTCAAGTGCAATA
>JACJUM010003223.1:10316259-10385928 GCA_020976665.1 Heortia vitessoides | reverse complement strand
AGTTAACCGTGGTACCGGCGGAATAGAATTGTATCTCAAGAGATAGATATAGTATATCCAGCTGCAGCAGCGTATCTCTAATGCACAGGGCGGGAAAGGCAGCAGCATCCCCGTTGCAAAACAATGCTCTGCGCCCTTGCCCAGCGCGGCAATAATGGGCAAAATTCCCTCTTCTTGGAGAAGCCTATTTAAAGCAGTGGGCTTCCAATGGATGATGTGATGATGATGCTGATGGTAATTTAAGTATATGAAAGTAATGTATTTTGTATAATGGCTTATTTTTTGTTATTTCTTTGATCAGGAATGTGTAATTCATATTTTGCTCATCTCCGGTTTCAAGTTTATTTGGAGCCCCTCGATTCATATTTACTGTTATTAAGGTTACGTTGGAATATGTTTTGGCAGACATTTTTCATGGAAGGAAATAATCATCCGCATTGATTATTACAGGAGATGTAAAAGCTTTATCGATAAATGTTATTTTATTTTATTTTGGCCGTAGCTGACTGTATACTGACGAAACAGAATTTGTTTATAAATTTCCAAGAGACTTCTAATAAGACCGGTTTTATATTTACGTTTTAAGGACTTTGCTCATAATAGCTATGTTGAGAAGGCATGGTGACAATCGCGTAGCTTACTGACGAGGATGCTGCTACCTATCACCTGCCTATTGGTAAAGACGATGTTTCGGATGAGTATACAACCCCGATAGAGTAAAATAAGTGCCTCCCCCTGTACCCGATGTCGTAAGAGGCAACTAAGGTACCAGAATCGATAGATGGCGGTATATCCATCCACAACTGTATAGCTCAAATTTACAGGGTGGAGATAGGCAGAATTTTCTCTTTTCGGCAAAATTCTCCCTTTCTTGGGGAGGTCTATATCCAGCAGTAGACTTCCAAATGCTGATATAATGATGATAAAGCCATTTGTTGGTGCCGGTACCTCTGTGAAGTCTTACCAAAATCGTCATAGAGCGAGATTCTCCTCTGTAGATACTACACGGTTAATCTAATTTATTATGAAAATTAGCTTTTTACGCCAGTGCTTCTAAAACAAATCTGTTTAAGTTAAGTCTATTTTGCAATTAGCTACCTTTTTTAGTTCTAATTATATTATAATATTAAAAATGCATTAAAAATAAAGTTCCTAATTAACTCTAATCAACCGATCCTAAGACCAATTTTCTTTTATGTCTCACCTTGATTAACAATGAAATTTTGCAGACGAGTGACTTCCCCCCATACAATAAAAATCCCTGAATAGTGTCATAAATGTCCACCGGGTACTTGTCAATTAACGCATACCGTTTGTGGTATTACATTGTCCGGATCAACGTACACGCTTAGTTCTTTATGTGTGCTAAGAAGGTTCTATATCTTTTTTCAAAGGAGTCCCTGTACTTTTGTGTGGTCCAATCTCTCGATGGCCCCGGTATTTCAGTGGATCTATTTGTAAAGAGTTCTTCTAGTCTTTTATGAGCGTTATTTAATACAATGTATAAGAGATCTATATCGATGGACAAAAAAATTACCGGGGAATAGGATCTCATCTGCACAGATTTTTTTTTAAAGTATAATATAATATCAAATGTAATAATACTACTGTAAAGTATTTTGGCATTCAATATTTTCTAAAAAGTTCTAACATCGAAAAGTCGATTTTTTTTTATTTATGACCAGATTGACAAACAAACATACAGTCCGCGTCACTGCAGCCTATGTCCCTTTGTAATATCACAATGATATCAGATATCATTATCTAGTAATTTTACTATCTCACTTATCCTTAAAACCGAAACCCAACTGTGTGAACACTGCTATTTGGGAGTAGAAATAGGTGAGAGTGAGGTACTGCAGGTGACATTTATATAAGGTCTACCTCATGTGAAGATCTTTAACAACATCTTAAGCTTCATTTTCCTTCTCTTGCAGTCGGTGTCGGTGACGGTGTCAGTGTTGACGCTGACCTTCATCAGCGTGGACCGCTGGTACGCCATCTGCTTCCCGCTCAAGTTCAAGTCTACCACCAACCGTGCTAAGACTGCGATACTCATCATCTGGCTGGTCTCTTTGCTCTTTAGTAAGTCATTTTTACATTGTGGACTAGCTATACCGACAGACATTAAGTTTTTAACCAACACTACAAAAATAAAATACGAGGAAGCTTATAAATATGATAAAAAAAAATCCGTCCGAAGTTGGATCTCGTAGCATCATTTGTGCTAAAAAAGAGCTTTTAAAGAAAATTTTGTAATTTATATATACAGCCTTTGCGTGTGTCAAAATACGCAGCATACTGCGTATTTTGATGAATTGAATTAAAAACTAAGATGATATTTTCTTGCGAAAAAACGACTTGTCTTAAATTAGATTTGTAAAGGATTGTAGACCTTAGTCATGGATATTAAACGCAATTTGATAACTTTTCATATTATATTGAAAGTATATCTCGACTGATGGCTAAGGAATTGTTATTTGAGATATTGAAATGAAGGCTAAATGTATAAATAAATTGTAATTTATGTCCTTTGTTATCCATTTACAAATCTCCCATGTTCAAGCCACGTTGAGATTCCTAAAGAATCCTTTTACATATAATACTATATTTTTTATCTTAATGCGTACGAAATTAATTTCAAAACTACTGAATCGATTTTAATATCTTTTGCCTTCAGTGTACAATGTGATCCAACTCGAGAGGTTGGGTAGTTTGTTTCAATTTATAATCGCAATATTTTTTTGTGACAAACTTAACGACAAGGCCGCCCATTGCATTTTTATTTTGGATTCCATATCCACCACCGTCGCTCTTATTTAATATATCCAATTCTGTTTGTCTGTTTGACTGATGCACAAAAAAGAGTATTTTTATTATTAAATATTTTGCCGGTAAATAATGTTATGTTATTGTATATCCCCGCCCTGTGCATTAGAACTGCACTATTTCGGATGGATATACCGCCATCTGTCGGTTCTGGTACCTTAGTCGCCTCTTACGAGATCTGGTGTAGTAGGAGGTGGTCCCGGTACCTTACGGCACGTAAAAATATGTACCTCGTGTGATTACTCTGTTGTTTACAAGTGTTTTAGCTATTTACTTCGGAATCAGGTTCATGAATGAGATGTTGTGTTAATTGTCATATCATATCTTAAATGTATGTCGCCATAGTACAGACAGGACAACGTCTGTCGAGTAAGGTAGTATTATATTAAATTATAAATAATAACTAACAACGAAAGATCTTAAGATTTAATATCCCAACTGGCTTAAGTTTGGTCTTTTATATTACACGAAACAGATGTTGTCTAGTACATATAAAAATGCTACTGGCAAGATAAAGTTTCGGAACAGCTATAGTTTACTTCATTACATATATAGTGGTATAAAAATTAATTACTATTTATAGTTCAACAATTTGAGTTTACAAGTTATTCATGGATTTAATCGTTGATTAAGCAATAAAAATAAAATTTTATTACATCATATCATCACATCTAAAATACTCGGGCTGCATTATCCCTAATGATTTAATGACGGATGGCGCAGTTGGTAGTAATCCATACTTGTGTGCCAAGGATCGTGGGTTCAATCGCCACCCAAGACAAACATTAATTAGACATATATTTGTGTTAGTTCTATGTCTGGGTGCTAAATATGTATTTAAGTATTATATTTGTGATTCCTCCGTTGTCTGATGTCTATGACACACGTGCTTTAAGTGATTTATCACGGAGTCAAGTCAATGAGATGCAATGTGAATTTATTTATATATTATTTTATTATCCCCACATAAGATAAACATTTATAAAATAAATATTTGTGTTTGTTCTATTTCTGAGTGTTAAATATGTATTTAAGTATTATATTTTTATGTGTCCTGATGTCCATAACATAAGTAATTTAAGCTACTTTTTAGATCAATGTCAAAGTGTCAAATTGAGATGTGTGAATTTATTATTTTATTAAGATGGAAAAACAAAGAAACTTTACGGTGTGACAAATAAATGAATAAATAAGTATCACCACTCCCTCGCTTATTGCCCCGTCTTCGAAATATAAGAAAACAAGAACAAGTCTGAAAACCAAGGAAGAACTAACCGTTCGATTCCAGGAGTTTCTTTTATTGATATCCTCGAATGCCACGTCGCAAAAGGGAGCATAGCTCCTGATTATATTGAAGCGCTCTTCGAATCTAGGGAAGAGAAATACCGGTACAGTATTCCTTCCTTGTTGGAATGAAGTTTTGGTTTCCGACTGTTGAAATACATGAGGAATATTCTACTAACAATTTAATTACTTTTTATTCAGATTTAACGTCGATATTTTCCCATCTGATTTCAGAATGAATTTTTTATTTTAACAATCAGGACACATCTTCTTTAATTATAAAGAAAAAATGAACTGATTTTCATTCTCATTTATTTAGTGATTATGGTAGTGATCCTATATTTTACGCCAAGGTTTGTGGAATCGATTGTCACCCAGAGCAAATATTTATATGCAATTTACGATTATACAGTCTGGATGTTGAGTAGTGTGTTTGTGATTCCTATGTTGTCTGATGTCCGTTACATAAGTGCTTCAAATGATTTATCACGGAGTCAGGTTAATATATGAGATATTTTAGGAATTTATTTATTTATTATTTATTTTGTGCGATCAATAAATGTTTTCTTTCGTTCGTTTTTGATTTTTTTCATAAATATATAGCTGCATTTTTCTGAAGTTACATATGTTGTTATACAAAACAACTTTAGAATCTCTACTTTCAGTAGAATTGATAGACGGGACTTGTATTTTTGTACGTTTCTAACAAAAAAAAAACATTTCGACTATCCGATTTTAAAAACTCTTTCACTAACAGATAATTACATATTCAGCAAACAACATAAGGTACACTTCATTCCCTTAATCTTACGGAAACAGGAATTGCGTAGAAAATAACTAACGCTGGAAATTAATTTTCACCGATTATTTCGCCGAATGATTTTTCAATTTGTGATCTATTTTTGTCGCTAAAAATAATATAAGCAAAAGGGTGATGATCCACCCTAATTCTGAACTTGTCATCATATCAGGCGCAGTTTAATAGCTGAATATGTACCCCTCCAAGAAAAAGGGGTTTTTGACTATAATCGCAACCTACATACTAAGTAGCTTCAGAATGGTCATACTGCTTTCTAACTCCACTTTGTTGCGGTTGAAGTATTTTGTAGGAGAAGGAGGAGGAAGAAGAAGTACCGTCATCAGTCAGTTACCTTTAACGATACCTAGTACAAAATAGAAGTACTGTTCTACTCTGCCTATACTTTACAGTATTTACTATTATGACAAAAAATTTGTATAAAAAATTTAAATGTCTGTACCTAACTGTGTTCCTAATACATCAATTGTAGCTCAGATCAAGGTATACGAATAAGTTGCGATAAACAACAATATACAATAGTAAAATCAAATTTAAGTAATTCTTTTGTTTCGCGGTTTGGATCGTCACCTTATCAAAACCATTTCTAAAATATTCCATCTTAACGTTTTAAGGAGCATGGTGTTGGAGTCCTAAAAAGTTTTCTTATGACTACCAATTAATTTTAATTAGCGAAAAAAATTCTCACACTTTAACGTAATTAATAAAAATTTGCCATGGAGTGCAGAGGGAGAATAATACCTCCTCTGTACTGAGTATTATGAGAGGCGACTAAGGTATCAGAACCGATAGATGGCGGTATATCCATCTGCGATTGCTGAGTGCGGCAATACACGCAAAATTCCTCCTTTCTCAGGGAAGCTTATGTCCAGCAGTGAACTTTAATGGCTGATATAATGATGATGAATTAAAATTTTATCCGTAAGATGTATCTAACAGCAATTAGAAACTCTGTAAAATTATTTTTCAATTTTACATTCCACACAGTATGCCATATCGCTTCAAACTTACCTGGCCTTTTATTAATCCACACAGTAATCCAATAGTAAGTTTACTGATTATTTTTAATCCCATAATAAACATTTTTTTGTAAGTCTATCGTTAACGGAATGAATATCTTATGAAGTTTTAAGAATTACACTTACTAATTTCTTAATTACGTAGTCCTTTTTCAATATTTTCAATTTTATCAAGTAACACATCAAAGAGATAATGATTATAACATCAAAATTGTATTAACAGCAAAAACGTGCAATTATTATTAATTCAGACATGACGAATGATATTAAGAAATGACAAACACTTTTTAGTTTTTGTATGGCTACTCAAATTAATCATTTAAGTTTTGAAAATTTCTGTTTGTTCTGTTTCTATATATTTAATTGTATTTGCAATTGCTGTGTTTGTGAATCGTAACGTAACTGCTTTAAGCTACTTATGTCGAAGTCAGGTCAAAGGAAGATGTTTTATATTTTATTTTATTACATTATTATTGGGTTTGAGGTTATTTTATCAGCAAAAAAATATGAGATAATTTTATAAAGTATATTTTGATATAGATGATATATTGAAATTTTACACAGACATACCAGAGTTCGTGGTGTTGGAAGTTGAGAACCATTTGGAGCTACGATTCGACGCACAATACTTCATGCAGTGCAAGCCAACGTGGAGCGAACGGAGCGAACTTAACTGGATAATTATCAAGGCGCTATTTCTTTACACGTATGTATGAAAAATTTTCCAAATTGCAAGTATTACTTTAGTTTAAAACATGAAAATTTAATGTGCTATTCGTGTAATCACATTACGAGCACTTTTGAATCGCCAATAAAATTAAACTAATAACAATATTTACAAGAAAAGTACTGAAAGCCATGTTCACAATACTGAATTTCGATAAGATTATTTAGTTATATGTCAAACGACATATAAGCTATTTATTTAGGCGGACCCTGCCGTCTACCTGCACTAGACTTAGGTCCAAAAACCAAGCGCTGACGGATAGTTACTCAAGCCACTAGAACAAACATGTAAACAACTGGTGGAAATAACACTGAAATTAACACCTAGTGTTCAAAAACTTAAGCCCCTCTCATAAAACACTTAACATATATGGTGTGCTATAAAGTTAATATACCTAATATACCTATATGTATATATATAGATAAACTTGACGTGCCCGATGTCGCAGATGCTAGTGATCCTATCTCGTACGCCAGGGTCGCGTAGGTTCGATCCCCACCCAGGACAAGCAATTATTATAATGATATTTTTGTTTGTTCTGCATTTAGATGTTAAAAATATGCATTTGAGAATATTAGTGACTTCATTGTAGTCTAATGTTCATAAAACAAAGTTGTAACAAATGTTTTAAACCGATTTATTTCAGAGTCATGTAAAGACGTAAATACTTGAAATGCAGGATTTTAAAATATTAGCATATATTAATTTTACCGGTCAGTGTTTGACGCGTGGTTTCTATAAGATTGACAAGTGTCGGAGTTATTGGTCCAAATTTGCTTCCCAATAGGGTTGCAGCTGACACATTATAATATTACTTCCATTCAAAAGGTTCCCACTCCTTCTGATGACGATCGCGTACTGCCAGATCGTCAGGGTCTTGTGGAGGTCAGACAACATCCCTGGACACACCGAGTCCCACAAACTATGCGCTCCAACTGGACAAAACAATTGTAAGTATCTTGAGGAAAACCAAAATCAATTGTAAAAATCTTTTGTTAATTTTAAAAAGTGTTACCGCAACACGCAACGGTAACTAAAACTGAGAATAAATATATCATCAAACCAGACTTTGGAGGTCCAAATTTGTTTTTAAATATTATATTTGTATTTCCTCTGGTGTTTCATTTTTGTAACACAAGTGCTTTAACCGACTTATCTGGGTGTCAGACCAATATATTAAATATTCTATAAATTTTATAATAATTAGTTAAGATTTGCTTTAAATAAAAATTTCACTAATTACTGCAATGGCGAGTACCTACATATGGGACTCTCTTCTTGATGAGTTTCAGATGCATATTTTAATACAAAATGTCTTTTAATACAAGGGTTGGCTGTGAACCGTCGAACAGCGCCATCTATCCACGCAAACGCATCAACTGAAGGCCAACTGCGCTCACGTAGGAAGGCTGCCAAGATGCTGGTAGCTGTTGTTGTGATGTTCGCTGTGTGCTACTTTCCAGTGCATCTGTTGTCGTTGATAAGGTAATGTATAAACAATATAGTTATAAATAAATATTTAAACCAATACGGATTGTTTATTGATATCTTTTCAAGTGTGTCAGTTAGAACTTCAAGTCTAAACCAATCAATAATAATAATAACTTTATTCAACAACAATAAGGAAACTTAAACTAAAATACACTTTGATACTTCAGTACCTAAACTAGGTCTAGCCTGTTCTTATAGGCACCTAATCTCTCATAACTCTCTAATCTTAGAGAATTATTTTTATAAAATAACTAGTTAATCAGACAAACATTGTCCTGCTTTAAGTATATATATATTTATATTATAAACTATCCAATCTCTCGAATAGGATTAAATAGTAAGCAAACACTTTAAGGTCGGTTTATTAGTTTAGAAGTTTAATCTGGACAAACAACGTGATTCGAATTTTTTATACATATAGATATCAACTAGAGCTTTTTATTGGGGTCAGTTGAGAACGTTGTACAAAAAATATAAATAATACAATAGAAGTCAATAATTACAATGACCAATTTAGTTGACTTCAAATCTACGAAAAGATCTTTCTGCTAGTTAAAATACATAGACGGAACAAATGTTTCAATTCTAATAGTAAAAATTCAATAGTGTGTTTACATTTTGTCATCTACATACTTGTTTTAAAATACATAAGGAGATAAAAAACGAAAAATTCGTTTATTTTTTTTATTAAACCATGTCGACAAATAGAGACATCATGAAAGCGTTGCCAACTCTGTGACTTGATAATTTGAATTCACATTACCCAGAAATGTCACTGCCTTTCTCACCCTTCAAACCGGCATACAGTAATGCAAACACTGCTATTTGGCTGTAGGAATAGGAGAAAATTACTCGCAAAATATATACAAATCTATAGTAATTTCAGCTGCATACACTATCAGCTAACCGTATTTTTTTTCTTTTAGGACATTAAAACATCTGAACCAGAGTGACGTCGTTACGTGCATCTCTCTCATCACCCACGTGCTCTGCTATGCCAACTCCGCTGTCAATCCTCTCATTTACAACTTCATGAGCGGTAAGTGTGTCATTATTGTCTTTACGATTTTTTATTTAACGTATTTAAATTCTTCCCTTTTTTATATAGATTTCATTCATGTATAATTATTTTGCTGTATTTTTTTTTATTTCCCTTAATACGATATTCATTCAATAAAGATTGTTTTTCAGCTTAAATAAGAATTTATTATACTTAATCAGTAGTTACTCTTCAATTCCTATCCTTTTTTATAGGAGATGAGCATTCGAACCAATTTGTTTCGTTCCTTAATCGAGTCAAAATATTCTTTACAAGCTGTATCCGCGACTTCGTCCACGTGAAATATTTTCTTTGGATACCAAACCTTATTACCTTAACTTATATAAAATTTGAATGTCATATTTATTTGTATTGAATCAATAGCCTATGAAATATGTCTCAAGCTTCGAGTTCTAAAAATAGCGATACTTCCATACAACTTTTCATCCCCCTCCCCCTTGCAAACCCCTTATAACTCGAACCCCTTATAATTTCGAATTAAAAAGTAGCTTATGTCCTTTTTCGAGCTTTGAACTCTCAGTGTACTAAATTTCATTTAAAACAGTTCTTTAGTTTAGGCGTGATTGCATAACAGACAGACAGACAGAGTTACATTCGTATTTATGTAAGGATTCAGCATTTATGAATCGTCAAAAATAGTTTACAATAGAATGTATCATGAGCATTAAACTTTAATTTGATGCTGTATAGATCTAAAGTCCTTTATCAAGTTGGATAGTCAGAGAATTGGAGCTATTGTTAAGCAAATTGAAATATCTTGTCTTAACTAACGTTCACACTGGACTGTAGTTCGTGAACTACCATAATGGTTTTCACTTTCAATATTGACGATAGTTGTGAAAACTGCACTTGTGGTTTCATTAAATTCGTATATGTTTAATACCATATGTTTGAATGTATATCGACTGGATATATATATATTTCTATGTAGTCGTTTTTTATTAATCATTTTGTTTCTCGCAATTATCGGGCACAAATTTAAAGAAACGTAAATTAGCTGACAATGCTGAACAATGATTTGATTATGGCTACAAACGTTATAATTTTCCCTTAAAATAACCATCATATCAGTCATTAGAATTCTATTACTGGACATAGGCCTCCCCAAGTAAGAAGGAATTCGGTCCAAAATTGCTGGCATGCGTGTTGGTAATCGCTACACTAATTGGGATGGATATACTGCCACCTGTCGGTTCTGGTACCTTAGTCGCCTCTTACATACAGTATTTTCATTACACATACCATTCGATACAGAGGGAGATACTATTCTACTCTGCCGGTATCTCATGGCCCTAAATATAAACAGAAGACAAATGCAACTAATTTCTTCCATTGTCTACAAGCGTGCTTTTAAAAATTAACCTAGATAGATTCCTTATAATTTAAAAGTTGTTTAATTGCGTAACAACATTCGTCTTTTAATTTTTCTTGAAAACACGTCAAAGGCAATTGAAGCGTTCTATTAAGAAATAATATTAAAAGATACCTGATAACATAAACTCGTTAAATAGCTTAGCTAGATTCCAATTTTAATATCTCTTGAAGACACGTCATTTTTTTTTTAAGAAAAAGACTGAATATTAAGTCTAATATAGTACGTGGAATTTCTCTAATCCTGCAATACTGTAAAATCGTAGCAGGGCATAATTCATATCACAGTCCTTAGAGTAGACAAAGGCTTTGTATGTGTGGGAGTTATATTTACGTTTGACTTCACCCCAAGGTTTAAGGTTGACTTTTGTATGGCATTACTGAATGGATAGCAATGTAGATCTTTCTAGCAATGATTAGTGATTTTCGAAACGTTATATATGTTGCTTCTAAATAGAGTGCCGATATTTTATTAGTTTTTTGTCGTATTCACGGGTGTGATGTTGCAAATGATAATGCCAAGGGTCGTAAGTTCGATCCCTACCCAGGACACAAACATTTATACGATTAAAATATGTTCTTTCTGTGTCTGGGTGTTAAATATGTCCGTAATACAAGTACTTTAAGCAAGTTATCTCTTAGTCAGGGTAATGTATGGGCAGTTGTATGAGTTTAATTATTATTATATTGAAAGCTCTACATTTTTTAAATAATAAATTCTGAGTTTGCTGTCGTCATTATTAATCCGGCAGAGTAGAATAGTACCTCCCACTTAACCAGGTGTCGTAAGAGGCGACTAAGGTATCAGAACCGACCGATGGCAGTATATCCATCCGGAACAGTGCAGCTCAAATGCACAGAGCAGGGATGGGCAGCAGCAACCCCATCGCGAAAGCTTGCCCAGCGCGGCAATTATGGGCAAACCTCCTTTTTTGGAGACGCATATGTCCAAGAGTGAACTTTCAATGGCTGATATGATGGTGGTGAATTTTCAAGAGTATTACTACACTAGAAGTTGTTCTCTCACATAGATTATCTGCATAGAAATATAAATAGTTGTGACTGAGGAAGTCTCACCTATTTCTACTGCCAATTAATAGTGTTTGTATTGCTGTGTTTCGCTTTGAAGGATGAATATGGTAGTGAAATTACTGGGTGAATGTGACATTGTACATTCAGTTCAAAATATGTGATATCTTTGTGATAACATGATCAATGTACCGTATTCTTGTCGCTAACTTTATAATATAAAAGTTAATTTGAGAAGCAACCAATATATTTTTTAAAACTATACGTATAACTTAATCTATATAAAATATAAAAATAAATAAAAACTAAATTGTAACTGAAGCTTTACATAGCTTTATGCTATAATCTACTTACGGATTGCACGCATACCCGGACCACAACAGTTTTTGCCCGCTTCTGACACACAAAACGCCCGGAGTCAAAAGTTTCTTGCACTAGACAAGGGTTGGGGAAGACGCCTAAAACAGCGTTCAAGCAAATAATTCAAAGCTGCATCTTTCTACGGGCAAAGTGAGAACAAAGGTCTTTTGTTAGCGACACATAGACCGACGGGTCTATTATACATGTATAGAGCGGATGACGCGTTCACGACTTTTGTATAGTAATAAATTCTCGTGAACTTTGAAGGCAGAACTAAACGATAGCCTCATATTGTTGCTGATACAGGCAGAGTAGAATAGTACCTGTCACTGCAACAGTCGTAGAAGCGACTAAGGTACCAGAACCGGCAGATGGCGGTATATCCATCCGAAACAATGCAGCTCAAATGCACAGGGCGGGGATGGGCAACAGCATCCCCGTCGCAAAAGCTGGGCTCTGGAATTACGAGCAAAAAACCTGCTTTCTTGAAGAGCCCTATGTCCAGCAGTGGACTTCCAATGGCTGGTATAATGATGATGATACGCGTACTGTCTATTATATCACATATATGATGCATATTTCATCAACATAAATGTATACTAATGCGACGTTTAGAACATTGATAAAGTTAGATTTGATAAGTTAATCACCCTGTGTATTTGTCGAATGTCCTTCAATCGTGTTGCTAATGTCAGCTCGTCTACCTGAAAGGTACATTATTTTCTAGCAGTGCTCGTGACTTTGTTAAATGAGTTACTTTGGGAGTTATAGCGACTTCCAGAATTTATTTTAAAACAGATCCCGAATTATTTTTAAATAATCTATAGCTTTCCTCGATAATCGACTATGCAATACTGAAAGATTTTTAATCGAAACAGCGGTTATTGAGATTAGCGTGTTCAAACAAACAAACAAAGCGTCCTTAGCTTTATAATATTAGTATTGATGTCAATTTACAGTCGTTGATGTTGTGACTATAAAAGATATTTGGAAAAACTTTAGTAATGTCTTATCATGTCACTGTTTGTAAGCTTGTTTTTTTATCCTATCTTTTTTATATTACGTAAGCTACAATCTTATTAGGTATATTAAACAATGTATAATGAAAGTTCATAAGAATCATCTATTAATAACAAAAAACAAGAGAATACTAGTAAAATCGGTCCAGCCGTTCACGCGTGATAGCGTGACCAAGGGAAATAGAAATTTAATTTTATATATATATAGATAACATTATTTGAGACTCATAGTACAACTTAGACTAAAATAAAATTAGACTTACATGTTTTCGCGTACGAAAGTCACTTAAAGCGCTTATGTTACGGTAATTAGACAACAAATACACCAATGTAATACTTAAAAATAAATACAATATCCAGACCAAATAATCATAAATATGGCGCATAAGGTATAGAAATGGCCGAACGCGCTCTTGAATCCGTAATTTTTTTAATTCATAAAGTAAAAAGACATTTTAGATCCATAATGATATATATCCATTGTTTTTATTCCAAAAGTGTCTTTGTATCAATTGTTAATTCGATCTTATGATATTCTGCATATAGATAATATAATTCTAGATATAATCTTAAATTTGCTAGAATTCGGTAGGTCAGCTACTCGCAGTCTAGATTTAATCCAACAGAGATTAATATAGTTGGACTTGTGAATAAACTTCAAAGAGAATTTAATAATTATACAAATGAATATTTATTTGAGCATTATTTCCGTTGTGGGACATGACACTATGGCAAATTTAGACTTAACTTGAAATAAACAGTATTTATTCCCACGAGGATTATTTTAGTTTTAAAACTGCTTTTTGAGTACTTTAGGAGTAACTTACTCTAAACTACATTAGCTTTAATTAATTATTTCTGCTTTGAAACCGAACTATCGTTACGCATAATTAATTAAAGAAACTTTGATATATATATAAATATAAATTTTATTCCCACAACATCTCAAACATTGCCCTGATTCCGTGATAAGTCGCTTAAAACACTTGTGTTACGGACCAAAAGACAAGAAGAATCACAAATATATAACTTAAATATATTTAACACCCAGACGCAAAACAAACACAAATATCGTCATATAAATATTGGCTTTGAGTAGGAATCCAACCCACGATATACCATGGGCCCATATTCATTTGGAATTATATTTGGTTTCATGATTTTTTTTGCATTGTTATTTAATGTATTTACCTCAAATTTTTAGGAATTTATTTTTCGTTACTCGGTTTTAAGTAATTTTGTAAGTTTTTACAAATTTTTTTTAATATTCGTTTTAATAATGTTACTTTATTAATTTTATAATTACGTTTTATATAACATTCCCCACTTGTTTTATTGTTTTAAAATACATAACTATCATAACGACATCCATTTAATATAATTGTGCCATATCTATGTCATAAACTACGTTTAAGAAGCATCATGCTTTTAGATTCTTTTTAAATTTTTATCTGAGGCTTACTTAAAGAAAATACGCAAATTAATTATTTTGCTTACAGGGTTCCCTGGGTTTTCAGGTCAGTAAGAAAACGTAGATCGATGTGCAACACAAATTTTTATGTTCTGTACATTTTGGTTTTTGTTACCGCTTCGCTCACTGTTTTTTTTGGTTAATAGAAAAAGTTATGTCACCATATATAGATATATGGTAATAGAACTCTTCTTTAGAATTTCGCACCAAGAGATAATGTACTGGTTAATATATATAAACCTTACCAGGTGTTGTAAGAGGCGACTTAGGTACCAGAACCGACAGATGGCGGTATATCTATCCGAAACAGTGCAGGTCTAATGGCGCTTGTCCAGCACTGCAATTACAGGCTAAAAATCTTCTTTCTTGGAAAATCTTTTTATCCAGCAGTGGACTTTCAATAGCTGGTATGATGATAATAATGAATATATTGGATAAATGATAAAAATTAAATAAATAAGCGCAGTTTTGCTTTCGTATGTTGTGGCTACAGTATTCTAAATGTAGTTAATAGATCTATCTATATATTTCCACGAGACTGGGTAGTCTCACTGAGTCAACCATTGATAATTGTCTTCGTGTGTTTGTTTTTGCAATAAAAATTACTATTATTAATATTTTTCTATATTCTTTCGAATCTCAGCATATTGCTGAAGTTTTATTTCGGGCCTACGCCAAGTAGGTCGGTTCATTGTGTAATGCTGTAGGGTTTTGTGTGGTGGATGTGAGAAACCACCGAAATAAGGAACACGTATCACTGTCTGATTTTTGTAATTGAATGCATAATAATAATAATATAGTCTTTATTGTACACCAATAAAAACAACACAAGAACATCACAAAAACATGGAGTAGTAGGTACAAGAGGTGGCCTTATCGCTTAATGCAATTTCTTACAGGTAATATAATCTTTGTATATATTTTTGTTTAAGTCTATTTCTTTAAATGATGTGTGTGAAGATTTTTGTATGAGTCCTGTTGATAAAATAATGACGGGAATGATTTTGACGATACGTTGATGCCACATTTGGCGTATTTCCACTGCAAGTGGAACATATTTTTGTATTTTATCTGTATATTTCTTTTTGATATTTTCTGAATTGGATATGAGAGTCTTTTAGATACGTTATTTTTCTTCTTCAATTATTAATATTACAAGATAAATTAATGTTTTTTGCATCATTGCGTTAAGTTTTGTAGTATCAGTTTATTCACCAAATTAAATTATATTCAAGTAATTCTTTATAATTATTAAAATAACTTTTTATTTACATAATATCAATAAAAATATAAGCTACCTAAAAAAAATCATAATAATCTTCGGTCTTATTCATCTCACATCCTACGGTCAAGTGTATAATTATTAATTCTTGTAGCAATTTTATTCTTGGTGGCTCGCATGATGGGCTTTCTATAACCTCGGACTTCACACCTCTTTTCTTCTCACTAATTTATATATCGATAAAATTAATGAAGATAGTAAACTATTCGTCTCATTTCAATACTTGAACCAAACTTCCATTGAAATTTGCAAAACTATTCCAGACTTGAAGTCATTGAATACTTGTTGTTCAAGAACTTCAATTATTGATCAATGAACTGAATCTTTGCTTAATTATTCCTGTAATAAAATTTAGAATAAATGGCTGTTTTTTGTAGTATTTTTTTTATTATTGCAAACTAAAGACCATTTGTATGCAGCTTATATACTACACTATATATTCTTGAAACTTGATTTATAGATAGACGGAATAATGTAGTTAACTTTAAATTATATTAAACCTTTAGCTTTATTTTTTTGTTTTAGCACCAAGCATTGGATATAATTTTGTCACAAAATGTCGTAAGTAGGCTATTTATGGCATACGGCTTTCATATACTTCCATGCAAAGGTTTTCATTTTGATCAACTAAACATAGATTCTAAAACCACCGCAGAGACTGCACTCATAAGTAAATTAAAACACTTGTGTTTTAGATATCAAATAACATTAAAATTATAAATATAACATAAAAATAATAAACATAAAAATAATCTCGCGAGTTCGATAGCGCAGATGGTAGTGATCCTATCTTATGCGCCAAGGGTCGTGGGTTCGATCTCCACCCAAGACAAATATTTATATGATGATATTTGTGGTCGTTCTGTGATCCCTATGTTGTCTGATGCCCGTAACACAAGTGCTTTTAGAGATTACTCTCGAATTCAGGTCAGTGTATGAGAGGTTGTGTGAATAACTATAAATATTGATATATAAATATCGCTACTAGCTATGCCCCGTGGTTTATTAGGAAAAATAAATTGTTATCGATTATATATTTATATAATAATAAATAGAATAATATGTTTTCCCGCAATAAAACTTAGCTTATGTGTTAATCTAAATTATTGTCGAACTTCAAATCAAATTTTATTAAAATCGCTCGAGCTGTTTTGACTTAAACAAGTAACAAATATACATACTCACAATTTTTATAATATTAGTGTAGATGTTCATTCCGAAATGAAAACTCAAATATCAGTATAGCGATGTCGACTTTACTTAATAATAAGGTATATTATAATTTATGTAGTATATTTATAAATAAGGATATTCATATATATTAGAAAAATTCTAACATATTTTATTATTATTATTGATATTAAAAAATCGGGTAAAGTATATATACGAGTATATATATAAGTATATTTTGTACAATGATTTTTGCATGTAAATTCTCTACACATTATATTTCAATATACTAATGTAAATAAGAAGTATATTCACACAACATTTTATAAGTAGGTAGCGCAGTAATTATGGCCATAATTCCCCCTTTTTTTGGGATGCCTATGTCCAGCAGTGGACTTCCAATCGCTGATATCATGATGATAACTCTGTGACATACTTGCTGCTAATGACCTGGAGTGTTGACCCGATTTCGTAGTAAGTCACTTCCAGACAGAGCAATCAGAAATATGAAACTTAAATAAACATTGTATATTATTTTTGTCATCGTAGTTAATTTCACTTTGGTGATATACAGTAACTACATTAGTTTTTTATTTTCTGCAATTAATTAATGAACGTTGGTTCACTTCCAACAGCCAAATTATTTGACCCACTTTCAAAGCCAAAGGTGGCTTGGAAGAACTCTTTGAAGTTCTACAAGGCAGCCAATTGTACAGTTTTTTCTCATTAATACCTACTTTAGTGCTGTGATGTACCGACAGAGTAAAATAGTACCTCCCCCTGCACCAGGTTCTGTTAGAGCCGACTAAGGTACCAGAACCGACAGATGGCGGTATATCTATGCAAAAAAGTTAACTCAAATGTACAGGGCGGGGATAGGCAGCAGCTTCTCCGTTGCGAAAGCTGCGCTCTGCGATTGACAACGCGCTTGCCTAGCGCGGCAATTATGGGTAACATACCCCCTTCCTTGGGGAGGCCTATGTCCAACAGTGGACTTTTAATGGCTGGTATAATGAATACCTTCTCAGTACTCTCAGACATAGTAAAAATTACACAAACCTTAACCTTAATGCTAGAATGGGTTTTCATCGCAGCCTATAAACGCTTCTGCTGTCATCATATGGCACTGGTTCTTTTCCAAAACTATAATTGCCTATATTTGAATATTACTGTATGATTACTTGATTACTATGATATATATATATATATATATATATATATATTTCTATTTCGTGTAATGGTTGACTAGAAGATAATGCCATCTGGCATTAAGTCTGCAATTTGTACATTTTGTAACATTTTGTGCAATTAAGTTAAATAAAGTAGAATAAAAATTACTCTGTAATATTACTGCCTTCATTCAATCACTGACTTTCTTATATGATCTTTAGTAGATGTTTGTTTAAATGGTTTAGTATAAACAAAAATTCTTTAACCAATACTGCTGGAGATAGGCGTCCCAAAGAAAAGATAAATGTAGCCCATAATTCAGGAAACTGTTGCCCGTCTCACCCTGATACCATTGACTTTTTCAATTTCGGGTGAATACAGCTGTCTGTCGGTTACGGTACCTCAGTCGCCGCTTACGACACCTGGTACAGGGAGATACTAATCCACTTTGCCGGTTCCAGGTAGAATTAATTATATTCTGATGGTATTATGAGGAAGAACTTTAGAATCACTTATATGTTTATATGTAGAACAACACAATTTTAATCACCATTATCATTATACCAGCCATTAAAAGTCCACTGCTAGACATAGGCCTCTGCAATAAAGGAGGTATTTTTCCCATAATTGCCGTGGTAGGTGATCGTGTTGGCAATCGCAGAGCGAAGCTTTAGCAGCGGGGATGCTGCTGCCCATCACCGCCCGGTGTGTTTAAGCTGCACTTATTTGGATATACCGCCACCTGTCGGCTCTGGCACCTTAGGCGCCTCTTACGACACCTAAAGAGGGAGGTGCTATTCTACTCTATCGGTACCTCACACAGTCGGTACCGGCAACAGTTTTTTTTTAATTTTGATAAAAAATATCAATTTAAATATAATTGCTTTAATACTGCAGTTTAACAATACTACTATGTATAGTTAGTGAAAGCACGATAAATAGTCTAAATCGGTTTTGCGACACCGTTTTAATTGTCCAGCACATTTTTACTCGTACTTTTCGTTTACATTTACCTTTTTTATATAAGGAACGTTTTGGAAGCAACAATATTTAACCATTATATCTGCTATTTGTTGTCTACTGCTAGTCAAAGACCTCTCAAAGTAAAGGAGAATTTCACTCATAATTGCCGAGCTGTGTAAGCGTATTGGCAATCGAGAAGCGCAGCTTTCGCGACGGAGATGCTTCTGCCCATCCCCGTCCCGTGCATTTAAACTGTTGGTTCTGGTACCTTAGTCGCCTCTTACATCACTGGTACTTTTCTACTCTGCCAGTACCTCATGGCTAAACATACAAAATAAAATAATTATGTTTCTGAATATCATTAATTAGGAGTTAAATGATCTAAATTAGTTTTCGAAATATAAATATATAAGATTGTTGTCAAAAACATATTCGATGGAAATGCCCATATTGAATATTTCAATAAATGTTTAATAGTTATTGCTTTTACAAGTTTCCCCGCAAATAATGATAGCATTATTACTTGTACATTAACATTTCTTTTGTTACAGGCAAGTTTAGAAGGGAGTTCCACAGGTCTTACTTCAAGTGCTTCTGCTGCTGCTGCCAGGGTCCTGCACCAGATCAGAATGGCACCTCCTTCGCACCCATCGGCAGCTCCAGAGCAGGTACCACACGCACCGTGGTGAGAAGAAACGATTCCTGCGTCAGCTACAGACTCACTCACCTCTCACCGTCAAACCACAACAGCATAAATCGGGACTACATCAGAAACACCAACACCTCATTCATTGACCAAATGAATGGGAGTAGACGTCCGAAAATCAGGGAAGATTCTGTCAGTGAGTCCGCAACCAGATTCACTTTGACTACTGAAGCCAGTAGAGATTGACATTTGGGCAAGAGCTACTACTATGACATGCGCAACAGAAATGATGGTGTCGCGAATTACATAGCCAGAAGCACCAATACAATCGATTGTAAACCTCACTACGATTGTTTTAAGGCTGGAAGTGGCGGGCAGTGCGAGCTCCAGGATTTGCAAGCTCTGGATGAAAGGTACAGCGACACATGCACGGATTACAGAAACGATAAGGACTCTAGAGAACTATTCTCATTAAAGGAAGAAACGAGAAACGGGTTTAAATTTAAATTTAATCGTAGTCTTAATAGCTGTCAGGTTAAAAATAAGAAGAAAGTAAACAATGTATACTAAAATTATGAACTAATCAAATGGATTTTCTATTTATTAAATGAATTATCTATTTATTAAAAATTAAACGATATTTTTTGTAATTTAACTTGGATGTGTTAGAATATTTTTGACTATACCTTGCATACTTGTACATATTATTTATATAGATCTAGGCTTAAAATATAAATGGATGTATATAATCAATTTCTCATAATTTTCTAAACTTTTAAGTTATTAAGAAGTTATTGAAAATATTTTTTTAAATTACCAAATTTTGCTAAAGCAGAATCAAATATTTAATTTTTCTAAGACCAAGACAATGGGAAAATTATGTCCATCTATATCACTGCTTTTGCGACTTCAAGGCGAATTTCTAATTATCTTTCTATTGTTTAGGGAGTCTCATTAACTTCATCTAATTGGCGTTACAGACCAGCCTAACTCATAATAGAAAATAATTTGTCACAATCATTGGTCTTTATGGAGTTTTATGCAAATATTTTACGGGACGACTCTTCATTGTGTTTCATATTGCACAAGGTCTGCAGTACGTTAACGTGATTTGAAATTTGCTGAATACTGGAAAGCGGGTATTTTGGCCACGTTTGCAGCCGACTATTTGATAATTTGAGTCGGAGTTTAAGTGCGTTTCGTGCGTAACAGAATATGTCTGTTTCATTCCAACGCCGCGAAAGCATTCATTACTTACCTAGTAGGTATTTGCTTAACACGTTTAGTAACTCTGTTCTAATTACACTTACAATGTAATTAATTAAAGAAAAGCTATAGAATATATAAATATGCGTTATAGCAGAATATGTATATAAAATCACATTGCATCAACAATTAAAAATAAACTACATACAATCTCAGATACATTTTTGGATTGTTATATATCAACTGGCAGTTGTTTTTATGTGTATTATTCATTCAAATAAATAATATATTCAAGATTTTCTTTATATGACATATATTCAGCGATTCAAGCAAAAGAGACACAGTCCTTAATGTATTTTCCCTTTAATGTTTACTTTTAATTTTCCCTGATATTATGATATACAAATCGTACTGTTATATTTCATAAATAATTGTTCAGTTGAAAAGCGTAGGGTTATCTTTAGAGGTAATTTTTAGAAGCATCTTCAAAATGTGAGATGTTGAGATGTGGATTAGAAGGTTGCGATTGTATTATTATATCCTTGTCAAAAAAAGAAATTTTATCTTTTTTCTTATAATCTCTCTTAACTTTTTTCTTTATTCTAATGTACAATGGAATTCCTTGAACGAAATCATGTTAGTTTATTTTACAATAAAAACAATAATTTTAATGTATTTCATTTTCGTACCTAAAAGATATAAAAAATGTGATTAAACTGAAATGTCCGTAGTCTTAATCTATTAATAATGTGAAAGGAGATCCTGTTGAAAAAGGCTACCATGTTTTTTTTTCGCTAAGTAACGACATTAAAGTGGATTGACTCTAAAAAGGTAAGGCTAAGAAATTATGTTAACTATAATGCTCTCTTCGATTCAGTAAAATGTAATATCACGATTCTTTATATACACCAAAGATTTGCTAGAAAACAATCAACTTATTTCAGGCTTTAGGCGGGACTTGAACCTGCATCATTTCTTACCGATAGTCTGTTATACCCTAGTAGATCCTTTGAAGGTTTCTTCGTGCTGTGGATCTGGTACAGATGCAATAATATACCTTACTACATTAACAACTTATAAATCATTATCATTATCATAGCAACTGTAACATCCATTGCTGGACATATGCCTCCCTTAAAGAGGAATTTGCCGATAATTGCCGCACTGGACAAGCGTGGTGGCAGTTGCAGAAAGTAACTTAAAGGGAATGCTGCAAGCCATTTTCACCCTTGTTTCATTTGTGCTGCTCTGTTTTGGATGGATATACCGCTGGATATCAGTTCCGGTACATCAGTCGCCTCTCACGATACCTGATACAGAGGGTGGAACTATTCTACTCTACCGGTACCCCACAGCCGCGTTTACAAATAGTTCCATCTTAAAATAGGATCGGTATGGAAATAGAAACTTCATATAATAAATTTAGTTGTTAGCAAACATTCTACTCTTTAAGCGCAGGAAATGGCATGTTTGCACTAAACATAATATCCAAAGTTATTATTGTTAGTTTATTTTCAGATGTTAGGGAGGTTAATACTATTGTATCGATATATATTCTACCGAGAAGTCCTGGAGAAGTAGAATAGTACCTCCCTCTGTTGTCGTAAGAGGCGACTAAGGTACCGAAACCGACAGATGGCGTTATATCCATCTGAAACACTGTATTGAACGAAGGAGAGGGTATGGATGGGAAGCAGCATCCCAGATTGTTCAGCGCGACAATTATGGGCGAAATTCTCCCTTTCTTGGGGAGCCCTATGATCAGCAGTGGACTTCCAACGGCTTTAATGATGATGGAGATACTCGTGGAGCCGTGAGTTACCGGTGTCGTAGTCGTAAGTCATAAGAGGCGACTAAAGTACCGAAACATGCTACATGTTCAAAACATCTCAACATTCCTTACTCTATTGTTGTCACAACATCATATTTTACGCCACATCGATCTCTTATCACACTATTTTTTAATATATCTCTCTAACTCACACCATACATATGTATGTAGGGCTAAAAGAAAGTCGCCTGTTCTGACACCTCATACTATTTTATACTGCCGGTACCGGTCATAATTATGGTTATAAATGGTAATACTTAATTAACTTTTCTAGATGTCAATATATACAGATTCAGTAAATACAGTAATAAGTGTTTTCCTTAGCAACAAAACTATCGATAGGTTTCACATCACAGAAACCAGTATTGAGTTGTTCGCGCGCGACTACTTTGTTGTCAATGTTAGTAAATCAATACTTTACATCACACGCGTTATATATATATATATATATATATATATATATAAATATATATATATATATATATATATATATATGTATATATATATATATTTATATAATTATTAGTTTATTTAACAACAACCATGTCCTTGTTCATTATAAATAACAGAACACTGTCTATACAGTCATAAAGATTTTTTTTCAACCTCATTCTAGTTCAAATCTCCCAGTTGACTTATTTGAAGGTAATCCTTCAGTGACCGATAATATGGATGAGTCTTAGGATATACCTAAAGGTTATCAGGTTGAACGATATCACCATCATCATCATCATCATTATCATATCAGCCATAAGACGTCTACTACTGGACATAGGCCTCCCCAAGTAATGTCCGATAGGACCGGTTGTATGCGGCCTGTGTCCAGTGCGATCCTGCGGTTTTAGTCAGATCGTCTGTCCATCTTGCGGGTGGACGCCCTACGCTGCGCTTGCCATGGTCTCCATTTCAAAACCTAACGATTCCATTGGCCATCGGTTCTGTGTGACAAATGCCCTGCCCGCTGTCACTTCAACTTACTAATCCGCTGGGCGATGTGGGTAACTTTGGTTCTGTTACGAATCTCCTCATTCCTAATTCGATCGCGCAAAGAAACCCCGAGCATTGCTTTCTCCATAGCTCGTTGAGCTACTTTCAGTTGGCCTATAAGGCCAATGGTAGGAGATCACATTTCGCTGCCATAAGTCATCGCTGGTGACATATATTTGTCAAAAACTCACGACTTGATGCACTGTGGTATTATATATATAGAATTTGAAGTACAAACTCATGATGGCGTGGACATTCAAAGACGCTTTCTCTCCAGAGGTACATGTAAGTGGGGTACAAAATAATAGCATTTTGTTAACTTTATAGAAAGCAATTGGTGTGATAGTAGATAAAACGGAAGTTAATGTAATGGGAACACAGTATTGAATGCTTTATAAAAAACTACTAATCTATACTTAGAAATTGAGAATCTTATATACCACACAATTTGTTCTGCAAGCTATGAATAACAGACGATAAAAGTAAATTAAATATTTATGTACATATTAATATGTCAATATTATAGAGAATAAGAATCTTATGTATTAATAAATTATATATGTGTACAAGATTGTAAAAAAATGACCTATAAGATAGAAAAGACCTTAAAAAATACCTTTATATAAAATTGGCTACATTTTAGCAGAGGCCAACCAAGATTCGTTTCATTAAAAATTTTTCAATTCTTTTCAGCTATTCCATTCATGTCTGCCTCTGTCACAGTTTCTATACTCGTATTTGTAAATATATCTTACAATAATTTGTGTTATTTGTAGTGAATAAATATTCAATTTTAAAATGGAAATTGTAAATTAAATTGTTGTGTAAGAATAATTTTAATGATAGTTAATAATATTATAAAGCAGAAAAAACTGTGCGTAGTGAAAAATTAAATCTCTTTGGGTCAGAATCTTTGCTAACTATGTTAGGATATAATTATGAAGGAAGCTTGCATACTTAAAACTATAATTGTCACAAAACCTAACAGTCGGTTGTAACATATCTCAACTCAGATTTCACCCTTCCATTCTTTCATGCAGCAAATTGTTTTTGATGATTTCTTTACAACGAGTTCAATGAGCATTCATATAATAATAATAATAATAACTTTATTCAACAACAAAAGGTTACTTAAACTAAAATACATTTTGATACTTAGGTACCTAAACTAGGTCTAGCCTGTTCTTATAGGCACCTGTGTTTATGATCGTACCCCCAGATGAAGACTGCAATAACTCAAAATAGTATACTTGCCACAATTTGAGAAAATTCGCCACTCAAATAAGTGGCGAATGGAAATGTAATCAAAATGACGAAGTCATCATCAACAATGTTTAGAAAAGTTTAATTTTAATATATGTATAGACCCTTATGCGGTACCACCTTCTGTACCAGGTTTGGTAAGAGGCGACTAAGGTACCAGAACCGACAGATGGCGGTATATCCACCCGAGTAAAGGTTGCTGAAATGCATAGGGTGGGGATGGCTAGCAGCATTTCTGTTGCAAAAGCTGCACTCTGCGATTGCCAATATGTGCCAGCGCGGCAATTATGGGCAAAATTCCTCTATTCTTGAGGCCTATGTCTAGCAGTGGACTTTGAAAGGCAGTGATGAGAATGATGATGACGATACATTGTGGTAGACGTCATCGAGGGGTACGAAATGTGTATTTATTATAATATACTATTATATTTTTTAATCCCATGTTGGGACACAATTGCTGTATATCTCGGAAGTAGGTCAACGTGTAAGATTCATATGAAATTATTGAAAAATATTATATTTGCTTTTTACCAAAAATACGTAAATTAATTACCAGTAACTAGAAAAAAAAACAAAAACAAGAATTTCGTTTATTTTTGTTTGTTTCGCTCCTTGTTATTAATTAAAATAATGACATAATATGATGCAGTTACCAATTTTGTGAAAACAGCTTTATCATATTTTCTTATTACTTAGCGCCATTTTGTTAAACTTGAGACAAAATTATAATGGAATAATGAATAAGTCTGTATAAATAGAAAATTGCATATTTTTTCTCTATATAACATCTTCATGTGAAAAGAAAAAAAATGTCTAGGTGAAACTGAAATTTCGATATCAAATTATTAAATAATAATATCAATAGTATAATAATTGTTATATACTAAGAATATAATTGTAAATATAAACTAACTTTACACTATTTTTGTAACTTGTAAATATGTATCTCTTCATATGTTATTATTCGAATTATATTTTGTAAATATCGTATTAATTCTGAGCTTTTCTATAGTAGTGAATATTTTAAAATGTACGAATGGAGCGTACACGTGTAGAAACATTGTCGCCATCTTGGATTGCCGTACTGAGTATTGAAGAAATGTTTGAACTTAAAATATACCAATATAATTTTTTAGTGGATCGGCACACTGTTATGTGATGGATTATATAATCTGTTCTCGACGCAGCTACTCATAAGTAGTGTTATACTTCCACTACTGAATCGAATAAACCAATAAAAATCCAGCAAAAGAAACAAGTATAATTAGCAGTATTAAGCTTTATATATGGCATTATCTACACAATTTAAAGGCAGAAACTAGAAATAGTACCTTCCGCTGCACCAGGTGTCGTAAGAGGCGACTCAGATACCAGAACCGACAGATGTCGGTATATCCATCCAAATCAGTGCAGCTCAAATGCACAAGTAATGGATGGGCAGCAGCATCCCTGTCGCAAAAACTGCGCTCTGCGATTTCCAGTACGCTTTCTCAGTGCGACAAATATGGGCAAAAAAGCTCCTTTCTTCGAGGCTGGTATGATGATGACGAGGCTGGTATGAAACAGATCAATCACAATGAATTAATTTCTTTAATATTATTATGAAATTTGGGAAAGAACTGTTAAACATTGCAAGTTCTTAAATCTCAATAATGATATAACTACAAGAGTGAAACAGAAAAATATTACATTTTTCTCAGTATACCAAACATTGATGCATCGGGAATTCAAGCGGGGGCATCTGAAGTTTATTTTACTTGATAACAATCTACCGAATTCACAATTTGCCGACTAAATATGTCGATTTAAGCTTTGGGATTCACAAAACTAGATAGTTTCTAATATCTGCTAGTACGAGAAGATTATCTAAGTACCTAATCTTTTTTCGTTATATTTATACTACTTACATATTTACGAATATATTTGCATTTATATACTTTTAAATGTTACTCATTAAAATGGGATTTCTTACAAGCAAGTTTCAAGCCTCTTGATTTATTTCTCTAACAATAATTAAACCAAGTTCGTTTTAATCTCACGAGTACGCTCCTCAGACGTAAGCACAATTAATCTTGTAAAATGACCACATTGTATTGGCTCTATGATGGTGTATCTACTGAGGCAGAAATATATTCATTGTGTACAAATAAATGAAGTTTAACATTTGATATATGTTTTATTTCCTCCCGATGTTTCCTATCTTTATATTTAAAAAAAAATCGATAATAACCTAATTAATATTAAAAAAATACATTAAAATATTGTTTTAAGGTTAAAAGATGAATGAAGGAACTTTTTTGCACAGTTTTTCAAGAATAAATCCGGTGGCTGAACGATGACCAAAACGTCAAGAAAAAATAAATAAATTCCTGACTCCATGGTAAGTCGCTTAAAGCTTTTGTGTTACGGATGCTCGACAACAAAGGAACCACAAATAAACTACTTAAATACACATAATTAACACCCAGACACAGAGCAAACACAAATATCATTATATAAATATTTGCTCTGGGTGGGAATCGAACCCATGACCCTTGGCGCACAAGATAGAATCACTATCATCTACGCCATCGGACACGTCAATATATATTGCAATTTAAAAGCAGTTAAGCCTAACTTAGCGTTCGATTCTTAAACCAATTTTAACGGAGTCCTTTGTTAATCTATCTTAGTCCAGTTTGAAAAGCTAGGTAATTACATCGCTATTATTGTTCCGCCTCTTTCTCATCTCAAGAAGTACAGAATTTCAAAAACAATCTTAAATTACCAAAATATGAGAGAGAGAGCAGTGAAGGAACTGGGTAATGTTAAATAATATCCTAAAGCTACACGGTTGGTGACACGATTATTATATCGACGGTATATCATGAGCGTAAGGTAGCTGTTACAACTTAATTTTGCTTGGATACGTTTTTTTCTTATCATATCATTGATGTGATATGATTAGAAAAAAAAACGTAGCCGTGAGGTACCGATAGAGTAAAATAGTACCTCCCATTGCATTAGGTGTCGTAAGTGGCGACTATGGTACCAGAACTGACAGAAGGCGGTATTTCCATCCAAATCAGTGCAGCTCAAATACATAGGGCGGGGTTGGGCAATAGCGTCCTTATCGCAATAGTTGCCCTCTGCGATTACCCACACGCTTGCCCGGCGCGGCAATTATGAGCAAAAAAACTAATGGTCTTCCCAATGGCTGGTATGATGATCATACAGGTTTTCAAACCAGCATACAGTCCACATCATCCCCCATCAGTCTCGTAGAACACTCCAGAAGTCTGTCAGCCCAGAAGAAGCTTCAACGGGTAAAGTATATCACAATTAATAAAAATAGTGAAGCCCGATGGCGCAGATGGTAGTGATCTCTTCTTGTGCGCCAGAGGTCGCGGGTTCGATTCTCATCCAGAACAGATTATATTTGTGTTTGTTCTGTGTTTGGGTGTTAAATATATGTACTTAAGTAGTATATTTGTAATTCCTCTGTTGTCTGACGTCCGTAATACAAGTGCTTTAAGTGTCTTACCACGGGGTCAGGTCAATGTATGAGATGTTGTAGGAATTTATTTATTCATGAAGTTTCGGTCAATTTATATTTATTCCTTATACAATTTTAGTAATATATGTTCAAAATGTTATATTGTGATTTTAATGTGTTTTTGTAATTTATTTCTTAATGTTTGATTTTGTAATGTAACAATTAATTAGAATTTTATTAATTTAATTTATAATTTGAAATAGACCTTGTCTGAATTAAATAGTTTGGATATTATTTTCGTTTATATAAATGTCATTTAGTAATTTTTCGATGTCCGATGTCGTAGATGGTACTCTCGTGCGTCAAAGGCCCACGGCCCCCACACCCACACCAGATGTGGGGGCCGTGGGCCAATTCCTACCCAGGACAAATATTTGTATGATGACATATGTTTCTGCGAGTTAAATATATGCATATAAGTTGTATACATGTGATTCCTTGTTGTATAATGTCCGTAACACAAGTGCTTTAAGCGACATACCACGGAGTCAGGTTGGGAATTTATTCATTTACTTTAAACTTAAAAAGTTTTGAATGGAAGTAGACAGGGGGCGCATCCAATCGCGCGTCCATCCGCCATTGTTGTCAAAGGCGGATTGACGTTTAGATTGATAAGCATAAGGAACACCCAGAAACCAAATTTGATTGTTAACATAATCAAATCGGTATCACAAACACTTCAACGAATTGTAACCTTAATCGCCCCACTTAATTCCGTGGAAGAAGAGGTTTCACTCCACAAGAACATTACAAAGATTGTGCCCTTAAAACTTGTCGGCACATAAATCTTACCGGGCAAGATCGCAGGGATACTTCTGACGCCAAGACACTTTAATGGCGAGAATCCGCTGGATTACCAATCTCTTAATTGTTGCTTGCCGAGTTCACCGGGATTTGCCTTAGTTTCGGAAAGTTAAGGCATTTTCGAGAAGAATCAGTGTTATGAAAGTAAAGGATATCCGATCCGAAGAATTAAATCCGATTTTGAGTTGAGTAGGAAGATAAAATAAAGATTCTTTTATTATATCTTCTTTCTCAAGCTTTCGAATTTATAAAAAATAATTAAAGACAAAAATACCTGAACATAATTAGAAGCAAATATCAATAGCAAATGAGGTACCGGAACCGACTGAACAGTTTAGTTTCAATGCGATAAGGTGGGGATGGGTACAATACAGCAATTAATAGAAAACTTTCCCTCTCGGGAAGACCTATGTCCAATAGTGGACGACCTACAACTGTTATGAAGGCATTGTAAAACTTAAATGCTTACTAATGTAAAGAATATCTGTATTGAAACTAAAATCAAAATATTAAAATTGTAAAAAAAACTAATTGGTGGACATCCTTTAACATTTAATACGGTAAAAATAACATAAACAATCAGACAAAATGTAATTCAATAGCTACGAAAGATATTTTTTATAAATAACTAGCTGACTCGACAGAAGTGGTCGTGTCGTAAATCGAGATATATATATATATATTATATATATATTATATATATATATATATATTTAGTTTAAAAGTTCATCCCGGACAAACACCGAGACGCGTCATTCATATCAGAGGCTCTTTTAAAACATCAAAACAAATATATGAGAGATTTTACACAAATGACATTGGTCATTGGACAATGACAAGAGTCATTGTCCAGTGACCTGGTCAGAGTCATTTAAACAAGTAGATCATTATGCGTGTTAAAACTGAATAGAACCTGCAAGATATACTGATAGTTATAAGGGTTTCAATAACACCTAACGGTTGTTATTATTGGTACTCACACCGGCCTCATGATAATTTACCAAAACAAGTTCATATAAGTTGATACTCGTTACCATGGAAGGAACTATTCTACTCTGCCGGTACCTCAGAACCTTTTCTGTCAGTAAAGTTACACTTACTCGTAGTGACTATATAATGGTTTAAATTTTTTTCAAAAAAATCAATGGAGTGCATTTCTATACGTATCGGCTCACAGGCGTATTGTCGTCAGAATGGCGACGGATATGAAGCCGCTACTAATATTTCTACCATAGACTAAAGATTGTCTAGAACTAACTTATAATATATTTACATATTCATATATGCTTGAGTAAAGCAAGCAACATCGAAAATAACATAATATTTAAAGGTCAAAATTTAAAGTCAAAGAATCAAATAAATTATAATTTATTTTTTCGACCAGGTCTAGAAACGACCGTATGGCCCGCATACGACACCCGAATTATCACACATTTGATCTGTGACATAATGATTTGATGTCAAATTACCCAGTAATTTCACTGCCTCTCTCTCTCTACAAGCTATACACAGCAATGCGAAGACTGCTATTTTGCGGTAGTAATAGGAGAGCGTGAGGTACCACTGCAGACGCTTTTTGTGTTAGGTCGACCTTATTTAAGAATTCACACACTCAAGCTACGTTTAGCTTTTATTTTCGTTCGCAAAATAATTTTTTATGTACTTACTTTACATTAATTCACATCTGTTTCTCATCGCGGTAAAATACTATGGTATATAATGTAATATGTTTCCATTTACTTTAACATGTATTAATGGGAGGAAAACAGACCTCTTAAAAAACTCCCCCTGTACCAGGTGTCGTAAGAGGCGACTAATATATCAGAACCGACAGATGGCGGTATATCCATCCGAGACAGTGTAGCTCAAATGCACTCGGTGGGAATGAGCAGCAGCATCCCCGTCGTGACAGCTGCACTCTGCGATTGCCAACACCCATATAGGCCAATTCCCCCTTTCTTGGGGAGGTCTATATCCAGGAGTGGACTTTAAATGGCTGTAGTGATAATATATATATCATGATCCACTTTACTACCTGCTCCTCTTCAATCGACAACAATTTGTCTAAAAAACCTAATAATAGATATTTGCGGGTGTTTTTTATTTATCTTACAATATAGAACTTTGCAGGGGGGACATCACACATGGCTAGTATAGAAGTATTCAAGAATATACGCATTATTATTTTCATCTTGGAGCACTTCTCTTTCCAATAGATTTCATATAGTGAAATACAATCCAAATAGTGAACCGATTGAGAACAGCCTGCATCTAACGCGATCCTGCGGCTCCAGTCAAGTCATTTTTACTTTGTACGTCTGTTCTGAATATATAATAAGTCACACATAATGTGTACACAGTGCTTCTGTACAAAGACCGTATATTAATCAAAGACTGACAAACTCAAAGCCTGTTAATTAAGTTAATTGTTACAATAACTAATGTAATTAGTAATTAACCTATGACTTCAAGATTTCTATAGATCAAGACACAAGGAAACTCTTTCTTGTCTTTAAGGTCATAAGGTTAGTGGAGTTGATATCTTTGGACGAGTGTCTATAGACTATGGCGACCGTTTATATCGTGGTAATTATGAACTTTAAATAACAGTGCTTCAAATAAATTCTGTTTTATGATGATAATAATAGACTAAATGGCAACTTTAAAGCAACTCCAAGGCGATCAAATGCCAACTCTATCGACACTACTTATCTTTCATAAGAACTAAATTAACGCGCTCATATCAAGTGTTGTTTAGGTACTTACATTAGGGTAACCGCCTGCCACCAGAACAGAGTTGGAGTTAGGCAACTTTCACAATGATTCGTTGCGAGATAGGTGCTTTCCCGAAATCCTTTGGAAAATACACAAGTTGGTCCAAGTTACATTTGCAGTTCTTAGAAACTCACTCGATCAGGGTGAGTCAAATTCCGTGCTCATTCATCATAGTGGCCGAGAAACGTCTACTGCTAGACATAGGCCACCCAAAATAGGCGTTAGGGGGGGGCGACTTGACACTAACTGCCGCGCTAGGCAAGCATTGGGGCAATCACAAAACGTAGATCCGCAGCTGGAATGTTGCTGCCCATTTCCATCCTTTTATATTTGAATTACACTGTTTCGTGTGGGTATACCGCCATCTGTCGGTGTCAGCACCAGCCGCCTATTACGTACACATTATAAAGGTTAAAAGTTCCTTGCAGCTAGGGTCTTAAAATACTAGACACGCAATGAATATAGCACCGTCTACATAGCTATCAATTAAAGTATGTATAGTTGAATAGGCTACCTATTTAACTATACATACACCAAAGATAGAAATCACAATGACAGAGCCACAAAGCACGATAGTTACTAATTGTGTAATCAAATAGGCAACAACAGCTCACCATAACAAACGCAAATTGACTATGAAACCATGATTGATTGGCAGCTGGAACACGCTTCGCAACAAAGGCCCATCCCTTCCGAACCCATTAAATGGGATTACTAAGCCTCTGCAGACAGGTTATGTACAGCGGGGTTTTTGGATAGTGACCTAATGGAGTCCACGTACCGACGTTCAGCGTAGATCATCTGCAAGGTAGAGATACGATTTGATTAAACAGGATCGCGCTGGATGCAGGATACGATCGGTCCTATTAGAAATCACTTGACCTATGTCCCGCAGTGGAAGTTTTGCGGTTGGTATGATGGTGATAACCAAAAGAAACGTTGCCAGAGTACACTTTAAACTCATATATACTCGTTGCCGTGAGGTACCGGCAGAGCAGAATAGTACTCCCTACTGCACCAGGTATCGTAAGAAGCGACTAAGGTACCAGAACCGACAGATGGCGGTATATCCATCCGTAATAATGCAACTCGATTGCACAGGACGGGGGTGGGCAGCAGAATCCCCGTCGCGAAAGCTGCGCTTTTCGATTGCCAACACGCTTTCCCAGCGCCGCAATTATGGGCAAAAAACCTCCTTTTTTTGAGAGGCCTATGTCTAGCAGTGGACTTTCAAAGGCTGGTATGATGATGATGGTATATCCTCTTTCAAACAATAGTAAACCAATCATTTGTATCGGCAGAGTAGAGTCTATTCTAGTTGCAGCATGTTTGAGTACATGCTTGTAGCAATATTGAATCTCTTAAGGATGCTGATGTCCAGCTGTGATGATGCATTTGTACATGATGATACACACACATTTGTGATAGTTGGATGATAATTCTGATGCATAGTTTTTACTTAAAAAACGACTTCTGATATAAGTTCAGACATCATTTAAACATCCACACAACCACATCGGTGATTAACTTTGGAATACGTTCTTTACCCGGCGTCTTGATGATGCACACACATACATACGTTTTGCGTCAAAAATACAAATCGTTCTGTTCATTAGCTCGTCTTTTTTTAACCCTCTGCGCCTTATTTTTACATGGGGTTTTACAAAGGTTAATAAGGAATTGGTTAATAAGGTTTATAAGGAAGTGGTTCTCACTTGTTTCTACCGCCAAATAGCAGTGTTCCCATTGCTGTGAGATGTGTGAGATTCTGATTTGAGAAGTAACAGAGACATTGAAATTATTGAATAAATGTGACGTCTTTGCTCACGTGATAATATGAAAATGCAACAAAATATCCAAAATGTGCCGGGAATCCTTTATTAATACATCAAATAATGGGTGCCGGCATCAACAGATGGCGGTATGTTTTTGCGAAAATGAGAAGTAAATATGAAACATTGCGGGATGTGCGTCAGCATTTCCGTCGCGAAGCTACGCTTTGCGATTGATACAATATTCTTACCTTTTTAGGGTGACCGATGTCCAGCAGTGGACAGTCCACAGCTGTTATAACGATGATGATAATGACTTTGATCAATATTAGTATTACATAGATCGATCTTGGCGCACTATAAATTAATTTGCCAACCAATAAATTGTTATTTATAATTTTAATTGTACCAGAATCATTATCATTATACCAGCCATTAAAAGTCCACTGCTGGACATAGGCTTTCCCAAGAAAGGGGGAATTTTGGCAATAATTGCCGCGCTGAGCAAGCGTGTTGACAATATACTGCCATCTCTTGGTTCTAATAACTTAGTCGCCTTTTACGACATCTGGTACAAGGGAAGGTACTATTTTACTGTGCCGGTTCCGGTTCCTCACGACTATGTACCAGAAAATTCAAACAAATATACTTTGACCTAGTACCTACTTCTTTGATTTAATAAACAAGAGAAGAATCTTTCCAAAAGGTCTGATTTTTATTTAAAAGTGGGGAAGATATTGACAAGGAAATTAATTCATAACAATAATATAACAAAATAATGCGTAACTTAAAATTACTAGGCCAAAACTCACCTAAGAATGCTTTTATAAAATTTGATGAAATTTATCTTGGTTATCCTCTTCCCAGCGAACTTTGAACCAGAGGCTCCGTTGTTCATAAAGTAAATATTTGGTTTTTAGCTATGAAACAGACAATCTGGGTGACTCATTTACCAGCGACCTTCCTCTTCCTCTTTTATGTGTACCAGATTATTTAAAAGACTAATTACATGAACAAATTAAAATTATAATTATTTTTCTTTTAATCATTTTTTTTTATTTTTTACATAACTGCCAGTTGATTAATGCACTTGTCTTATAGACATCAGACATCAGAGGAATCACACACATATTACATGTCTATCACCGAGAAAACAAATAGGAGAATTGTTCCAACAACCCTTTGCACTTAAGATAGGACCACTACAAAATGTGCCATCGGGCCCGTAATATTATTTCTAACTAAACTGAATAGAAAATAGCAAATAAAGATTATTCCCATTCTCAAGGCTGTGTACTGGTAGTTCCGTAAAAAATCTTAACCTCGCTTCCCCATCGCACCCTTCCTAAAGCCATTAGAACAGTTTATTGTGAAAGCTATAAACGACAAATGGAGAGGTCGCATTGACCTCGTAAAGAACGATTTGAGAGGAAACGTAGTGTTGGTGGAACGCAAATGGGCTATTAGAACGGCTAGATGGATGTCACTATTGAAGCTTAAAAAATATGAATTTAATATACTTTAAGGTACCGGCAGAGGAGAATAGTACCTGATTTTGTACTAGGTGTGCTAAGAGCTGACTAAGGTAACGCAATCTTTAGATGGTATTTTGGGGGGATATACTGCCATCAGCCAGATATTCACTCAAAGCAGTTGCCTCTTCGATCTGGTGCAAAGGCAGATACTGTTCTACTATGCCGATGTTCTACTATGTTCTACTGCTTTATTTTCACTTTCAGAAATCCAATATTATCATCTGCCATATGACGTCTATTGCTGTATTTCCAAAAGTATGTTTGTCCGAGGTTCTTGGCATTATTGACAAAAAGTATTTGGCATCCAGTATAAGCAATTTACCAGCATTAGTAAATTAGGTCCAAATTTGAGCCTTATTTACTACCTTATTACCTTATTTACTACCGCCACTTACGAGATATTGAACTATCACTGACGGTACCTAAAATAACTTTCTTCTGGCTTATTGACTTGCTTAGTTTGTTTGTGACAATGTGAATTTGTCAATAAGTTTTTAACTCTATGGTCGTGTTATGAAAGCGCTGTTGTATTCAAAAGTTTGCTTTGTCGCGTGTTATTTCCACTTCGGATGTTTCGTTGCTGCATTTTTTATGGAAAAAGACTGGAGCTAAAGATCTGAAATGTGCATACCCGAAAAAACGTTTCTGTCATTAAAACATTTTGGATAGTTTTTTAATAGCTAATTAATAAGTATGGTGATTGTAAATTTGACCACCTATAGACAGAGCCCAGCCCACATTTTTCCTAGGTTGCAATCATCTTTTGAAATAGGAATAGACTTCCAAGGTAAATATCTTGAATATTTCGGGTTCGATAGTGCATTCAGTCCTTTTTTTATCATATATATTTATATTTGTTTAGTGTCTGGGTATTCAAAATATGTACTATATTTATAATACCCTCTTGGCTGATGTCTGTAACATAGCCGTGTAAAGCTACTTATCACGGAGTCGTGTCATTATTTTATAGTATTATTATATAGTATTTTTATTAAAAGGGCCGTTGCATTGCCTTTACGAATTACGCTCTGAGATAGCCACTATGCCTGCTTGGTTCGACGATTTTGAGCAAAATTTCCCTATACTAGGACAGATGAACACACATTTTATCTCTAACGATCTCATCCAGACAACCTTATTAGATGGCAGTAAAAATAGTTTCTGGTGTACCTTACTAAAAAAACACAAAACAAACATATACATATGTTTATTTATATATTTAGATTTACTATCGTTCGCTTACACTGATACAGTAGTACAATTTACGAGACTCGACAACTTACGAGATCTAGGAACTAAATAAAATAAATGTTAGTGGACACAACATGCAGAATAATGATAAAAAATCATATGAATTAAGACTTAAAATGAAATAAACTATGACTAAAGCCTAGGTATAATTTTTTTCAGTAATAATAATGTAATAGTTACCAATATTACAATTTCTCAATTGTAATATTGTCATACTCTTGGGTCATTGCATACAATTATGAATATAAATATTATAAACATAAAACCACACCACAACTTATACGTGACAAACACTGAGATTAGTCGCTTAAAACACTGTTATAGACATCAGATATATAATACATACATACTTCATGTACAAAATACATACTTCAAACTCAGATGCAAAACAAAAATAAATATAATATAGATTTTAAGTTTGTGGGTTCAATACCTACTCAGGACAAATATTTATATGAGGATATTTGTGTTTGTCTCGTGTCTGGGTGTTAAATATATGTATCTAATTATTATGTTTGTAATTCTTCTATTGTCTGATATCCGTAACACAAGTACTTTAAGCGACTTACCACGGAGTCAGATCAATTAAAGAGATAAGTGAATTTACTTTTACCATTTATTTTTAATATTACTATCTTTGATGCAAAGATAGTATCACTCTATCAGGCATCATTGGGCTCGTCTAATAATAGCAATGCAATGAATACTCACACTTTGTAGTTAAAATTTATACGAAGACAAATTAATTGAATAATTTCACTGGTAGGCCTTCCCAATTATTTTTTGGCCATAATTGTCACTTTCACCGGGCTTGGTGGTGATCGCAGCAATATCTTGACGACGGACATGCTAATGTCTATCCTGGTTTGTTGCATTACATTCACACTTTTGAATATATACCGCCATCCGTTATTTACAGTATGCAAGTCACTTCTCACGGCATCAGTTATAGAGGTAGATGCTTTTTTATTCTGCTGGTATCTACTACAATAAATAAATAGTTTCATTAATCAGATGAGGTTTTCAAAAAAAGGTTTTCTGTATATATACTGGGGCCCCGATCCAACTGTGCACGGGTACAATGAGGATAAAAAATGTTTATTGTGAGTTATCCCTAAGAGATGGACATATACCACCAGGGATTATTTTGTACACCTTTTCATGATTTACAATACTGTAGTACATTATTTTGATCTATCTGGCATGCTATTATCAAAATCTTAAAAAAGTATAAAAAAAATATTTTACGGTATTTTGTTTACTACAAAATAAATTTAACATATACATTAGCCTCAACGACACATGGTGGTTACGCTATTCAATTGTGGCTTTTACGACACATTTGTAGGTTTAACAAAGAAGCGCCATCTATTGATTACTTACTCAATCCAGTCAACAGATATCGCCATCTGTTAAAATTGTTTGGAGTTAACAGATAAATTTGAATGAGAAATAATAGACAAATAAATTAAGATGTAAGTCCAAGTTGGATCAAAATGCACTAAGTATGCAAAGTTCATTCAAATTCAATTAAGTAGTTCAGGAGTCCATTGGGTATAACAACGTGACAGGTGATTTATTTATATTACGAAAATAAAGAGAAGTTCTCTGATTGACTGACATATCAACGTATGGCTTAAACTATAAGGACTAGAAACATATAACATAGCTAAGCACTAAGAAAGGATTTTCGAAAATGTCCACCCAAAAGAGGTTAAACGAGGAAGGAAAGTTAGTATGGAACATTGCCGTTTTGGAAGTTATTTAAACGAAATTCAGTATGAAGGTTCTTCATTGGAAGTCATAAAACACGTGTACAAAATATTTCAAATATCTTCCTTTAAAAGAGTAACAGGTGCATGGTTAATATAAATACCTAACTTTGACATCATTCTTCAGAATTACAATACTTCGTTTGTCAGCAAAATTCAATTCCTCAATTCCATCTCCCTCAGTTGCGACGATATTAGATTCTAGCAATTCAATATTGGTTATTCAAACTGACATGGCAATAATATTTTGAACCTTATTCCGTGATCATAAGAACAAACATTTTACACATGTATTCCCACTCAATATTTCGGCAAATAATGTGGTTATCATAAAAGCTTTCCAATGCTACAGGGTGTAATAAAATAAACTACGTGTTCTTTTGGTCTAAATATGTTTCAAACATATTTATCGATTCGATATCGGTTTTTTATTTGAAACAGTATGTATATTTGAAGAGGTGAGGTGGTAGAAAAGTATTTAAGGCAACCTTAAAATTGGTGTATTTTAAATTAAGTGTTAAATTTATTTTACTTTGAAACCTGTACCACCATTCGCCATTTTCAACAATGGACACAATCTTTACTAATCACTAACTAATGTCAAAGATCATAATATATTAAATATTGAGGCCTATAGCAGTCAAGCTTTAGTTATGCCAAGCTCGCCACTCTCGCCATTGAAGGCCGTCCACATTATTCCTTGCTAGAAGTCCAGCCTGATATTCCAATGCCAGTCATTTTTTTAAAGAATTATAGTATAACAATCACTTGTTTTTGTCCAAAATACATGCATCTTGGACAAAAACAAGCGATCTTGTAGCAGGATAGCTTTATCAGGCTGTTTATATTATATGGCATATAATAGCGTGTTCTGTGTCGGGGAGTTAAGTATATTTTTAAGTATTGTATTTGTAATTCTTCTGTTGTCAATTGCCCGTAACATAAGTGCTTAAAGTTATTTTGGTGTCAGATTAACTCGGTCGTCCATCGGATTATGAGTACACAACATCTCATAATTATTATTATTATTATTTAGACAACACGTATGACGTAATGGTAAACGCGTAGGGGTTGCTTTCCACATCAACACATTCGTCTTGTGTTTTTCGTTGCGCAGATAAAAAGTAAATAAAAAATAAAAAAGAGCAAGGCAATGTATCGAGGCTGATGTATTTCAAGTAATGCTTGTCATTTGCTTAATAACTACCTCCACATGAGCGCTTTCTTCACATCTTAAGTATAGCAATATTATTTTTCTTGCAGCTTACAGACGCGCGTAATGTCACAAGGATATCACTGGCATGGTGCCAACCTTGTGACTTGAAGATATTATGTACCTAATAATTGTACATCTTTCATTTTTCAAACCTGGACGCAGCAATGCGAACACTATTGTTTGATGGTAGAAGTGGGTGAGAGTGAGGTACCAATGCAGGCGACCTTTGTATTAGATACACCTTATGTGGTACTAGAATATATATATATTCAGGTCACCTAAGTCGCCTCTTACGGCACCTGAAACTCTTTTTTTACTCTGATAGTATCTGTTAGAGTATATAAAGAAAGTAATGCAACTTTATAACGTGTTATATATGATCCGAATCTTTTTTAGCAACTTAATATTTTTTACAAAGTTTAGCAATTTTAGTAGTTTTTGAAATTGCTACGAAGTTAACCTCTTGCCCTTGTCCGGGCTACAGTTTGCAGAAATAAATTTATTGTCGTATTTCAACCTTTAGATCGGACAATGGACTACTTTACATATTGTTCGATAATAACAAGTCAACTACGAGCGAGTACGCGTGTCAAACGTTCCGTATCGTAGACGGTTGACAAACCAGCACAAAACTGTCAACATTTTACAACCATGCGAATCATTGAGTTCAAAATTGGCTGTAAATTTCTTGACTAATTTGTGTCGTTTGTTCATCTGTTACTTTGTGTAACTATATTATAATTGATATAAATAGATAAGATGATATTGACAACCATCTCTGACAAACTTCTTTTATCACTGAACATATATATAGATTATATATCGATTAAAGAAGCTTTCTGACTGACCGACTGACATATTATTGCAGGGCCAAAACTACAAGAGTTAGTGACTTGAAATTATAAGAGTACTCTTTATATCATAATGGCGTTGTAATCTTTTACAAATTCTCTTGAATTTATAAAAAATCACCCTCTTAGGGGGTGAAACGGGGATAGTATAAAACTTCACTGTTTAAATGTTCTTCGTATGATATTCAGTATAAAGATTTTTTATTGTGTAAAATATTTTTTTAAAAACTGTCCCATTAGGGGGAATGTTGCTATGAAAGTTTTCTGATTTACAAATTTATTTCAATAAAATGTTACTACAATACATATAAAAGAAGAAGCTGATTAATTGAATTACATCAAAAAGATACTATATAGGTTTGTTTCACAACTTAATGCGTGACTGAATCTAAAACATGTCGCTTAAAGTACTAGTGTTACGAATAACAAATAAAAGAATCTCACAAATTTGTAGTATATTTGTATTTAAACTACACATATATAACACCCAGACACAGAATAAACACAAATATTCATCTAAAAATATTCGCTTCGGGTGGGAATCGAACCCATGATTCTTGCTGCCAAAGATTTGATCACTGCGATCTGCCTCCAGGCCCGTGCGTTGTATGTACATTTCAAACAACGGTTAAATTTCACTTGCCAATGTTCGTAAAACTCTAAAAACTGCCTCTTTTTGAAATCTTATATGACTATAGTAGCAGCGCCCCACGGCTTCACCCGCATTAAGATGTTGAACTTTACTAACAATGCATCCGCTTTTACCCCTTTCATGGATAATTTTCGAAAATATTTGTAACACGTGTTTATTATTATCTTTGTACCCCTATTTTACTCTTAACGGAGTAAAATTTTTTAGTGTTATGTACATTATAAAAATAATATTGCAAAATTTTAAGTATATAACCGTTACAGTTTTATATATATAGATACTTATTATAAATAAATATGACCACTCTATTACCTAGATGTTGTCAGCAATTATTTGTTGACGGAACCCTGAAAAGTCTGTCGTTGGGAATTAGCAAGGCTTTTACCATAACAATTCTGTCCATCAAGCCAAGTTTTTTCATTTGAAACTCAGAACAACTTACAACTATGTCTTTCTTGTTGTAATGACGGGAACTTTTTAATATGAGCGGCGATTCTAAGCTAACAATGCGCGCATTGTCTCTGGAACTTCGACTTCAAACCGCTTACTGAGCCACATTGATTAAAGGCTCGTAGATTGAGGGACGCGGAAACGGAAAATCTGGAAGGGAAGAAACTTAGTTATTTCCCTCAAAAATCATCGTGTTCTTTTAATTCTCTTTATTTATACACATACGTTTTCTGGTGGGAACGTATACAGGACTATCCCTATTTTCGGACTAAGTCGACAACAAGCATAGATGCTCGTAATATCGCAAGGATATCACTAGCGCGTTGCCAACCTTGTGACTTAAGATATTATGTCACATTATCCAATAATTAAACTGCCTCTCTCACTCTTCAAACCGAAACTCAGCAATGCGTTCACTCTTATTTGATGGTAGAAATAGGTCTACTTGGGTCTATCTAATGTAAAAGTCGTCGGTATTTATATTTATGTATATTTTGCGATAACAGAGAAAAATTATAATCCTAATACATCCTAATACCAGCAAGTATTCTCATATTTACTAATTAAATAATTTCATAACAGTTTTAAAATGTCGTGAAATTACATTTTATAATTAGTTATTATGTTATAAAATGAAAGTTTAACAAAGTATATTTTAAAATCAATTTTATTGTAAAATAAAGTTATTTCCAGTTAGACTTTTAATATCTATCGACCCCGTATTCAAAGACTAGTTGAATGCTCCCAGTGGTCATTAGGCTTACCGTGGGTGTTCTTTGATTCACTAACGAGACTTTTGTTAGATCTAGGCGTCTGAAAGACGGAAATCTAGACTACGATAATTTATTTTTAATTACTTGACTGACTATAAAGTTATTTATTTTGTACTTTATTACACCAGGTCGACAAGTAAGCATAAGGTCCACGTGATAGTAAGCGTCATACAGCCTATAGACGCTCGTAATATCATAAGGATATCACTAACGCATTGTAAACGTAGTGATTTGAAGATATTATGTCACAAACCAGTAATTTCACTGCCTCTCTCACCCTTCAAATCAGAACACATCAATGCGAAGACTGCTATTTGAAAGGCGAGGGTGAGGTACCAATGAAGACAATCTTTGTGTAAGGTCCACCTAATGTAACCTCATCTTATTGGTTTTCAGCATCTTCACTGATGTGAGGATGCACCGATGACCATCCACTATTAAATTTATGAATTCTGTACATCATAATTACTCGTTGATTTGTGTAAATTAATATCAACAAGAGAGACAAGTAACAAGTTAACTGTTTAATGCCACTTTGAGAAACGCCTTCGAGCTCCCGGAATGGCAAGGATTAGGCATCATCATTAACGAATACATCCCTCACCTTCAATTTGCCGATGACATAGTTGTCATAGCAGAATCGATGGGAGATTTAATAACGATGCTCGAAGATCTCAATCGAGTTTCTCAACAGGTGGGTCTTAAAATAAACATCGAGAAGGCCAAAGCAATGTTTAATGCCCATGTTATACCTACCCCAGTTTTAGCTGAGAACTTGCTTAATGAAGTTGTTGGTATATCTACCTAGGACAAATAGTCCAATTAGGTAAGTCCAATTTCAAGAAAGAGGTCAGTCGCCGAATCTACCTCGGCTGGGCAGCGTTTGGAAAACTGCGAAAAATCTTCTCGTCCGACATACCTCAGTGCCTCAAGTCGAAAGTTTTCGATCAATGTGTGTTATCAGCGATGACTTATGGCAGTGAAACGTGGTCTCTTACCATTGGCCTTATTGGCCAACTGAAAGTATCTCAACGAGCTATGAAGAGGGAAATGCTCGAAGTTTCTTTACGTGATCGAATCAGGAATGAGGAGATTCGTATCAGAACCAAAGTTACCGACATTGTCCGGCGGATTAGTAAGTTGAAATGGCAGTAGGCAAGGTATTTGGTACGCAGAACCGATGGCCGATGGAGTCGTAAGGTTCTGGAATGGAGACCACGTACAGGCAAGCGTAGCGTAGGGCATCCACCCGCAAGATGGTCAGACGATCTGATTAAGCCGCAGGATCGCACTCGACGCAGGCCGCATACAACCGGTCCTATTGGAGATTACTTGGGGAGGCATATGTCCAGCAGTGGACGTTTTATAGCTGATATGATGAAAAGTCAAAATAAAACTAAAAACACAATATATTCTTCTCTATAAATAGCTATTTCAAAACAATAATTTCTTTTAGTTTACGACAAAATACATTTATATCTGAAAGCAGAAAGGTTTTTATCGTTAAACAAATCAGTTCGCGGAGATACGGAGTGGAAAGTAACGTTTTTATAAATCTAATTTGTGTGAATGTCAACTGAGACTTGAATAGCGCTCAGATTGTCTACAATAGATTGAAGAGAAGACACACAAGAAAATTTTATTTTGCCTTAAGAAAAATCTGTTCTACTTCTCTTTTAACGTTTGTAAAGGTACTATTCTATATTATCATCATCAAAGCTACCGAAACCGACAGATGGCGGTTTACCAATTAGTTGTGTAGCTTAAATGCAACAGGGCAGGCCATCTCTGCCTGCAACAGTATTTCTATCGCTAAGCTATGCTAATCCATCGCGGTCATTATTGGCAAATTCCCAATATCTTGGGGATCCAGAAGTTGACGTTCTACTGCTGCTATGATGCTAATAATGATGATCATGTTGTAGGATGTCCATTACTGGATATAGGCTGGCCCAAGATAATTCCCAATAGAACAGAATATGAATATATCCTATATCTAAAGCGATTTTGCGTTTCTATTCAAATCGTTTGTCCACCTTGTAGGACACGACTGCGAGTAGCGAGCGACTTTAAAGTTTTGGTACCTCTCTGATAAAGCGGTAGTGGACATCGGTTTTCGCGGTAGCAGACATTATCTAGTAATGTACTTTGATTCATCGGTAATAACTGCCGCATCACGTGCTTGTTCAGCAGTGAGCGACATTACAGCTCTGATACCTCTCTGGGTGGCGGGAGTGGTCTTCCGCCCATGTGGTAGCAGACGTTACTTAGAAATGCACTTTAGTTCATCGGTTATACCTGTGGCATTTTTTAGACCAGGTTGACAATAAGGATATTACTGACGCGTCGCTAACTTTGTGATATGAGGATATAGATTACCCAGTAATTTACTGCCACTCCCACCCTTTAGACCAGAATATAGCAATGCGAACACCACTTTTGGCAGTAAAGATAGACGATAGTAAGGTATCAATGCAGACGACCTTTTGTACTGGATCTAGTTCTAGAAAGCTTTGCAAGGTAACGGTGGCTTCCCCGTATATAGTCCTAGGGTTGATGATGCGTGAACGCCATAAACATAACATGTAGTACGCTCACTGGCCGACAAGAGTTCAGGACGTCCAACGATTTGCTTCACCAATATAATGGTATATTGTATGATTCTGTGATAAGTCGTCTAAAATATTTGTGTTACGAACGTCAGACAACAGAGGAATCACAAATATACTACTTAAATGCATATATTTAACACGCAGCCACAGAACAAATATAAATGTTATCGCATAAATTTCATAATTGCATTGTGTATTATCACAAGAATATCACTAGCGCGTTGCTTATCTTTTGACTTTCTTGCCCCGCCAATTGTAACACAATACTGTTGTTCAGCAGTCGGCCGCCAGTGACACAAAATAACAGACAGACACACTTTGGCATTTATAATCCTAGTACAAATTTTTCTTTTATGTTTTTTTGCAAATTCCTTTCAGTTTCATGAATACATCCAAGGGTTAATGCCTTGCGTAATTTTCACAACTCAGTAGTCGCGAAGCCAAAGGGTTGCGGTTAATTAAGATCCTTTATTCTATTAAATCCTTTGTTTCGTAAATCCTATAATCTTGTTGCGAATTAGTGAGTTGTCCTTTTCGTCACCCTCAGAAACTGAGGGAGCCGTTGCATTATGTCATAAATATTGTAGAGTAAGTTTAAAAGTATCCTTGAAAACATGCTTTTGTTGCGAGAAACATTGCTAACCTCATATATCGATCTGACTTAGTTTTTAACATAATATTTTCTAGTAAGTTTTTACCTTTATCTTTAATGATTATCATTAATGAATTCTCCCCGAAGACCTTCCCAAAGAAGGAAGAGTTGGCCCATAATTGCCACGCTAAGCAAGCGTGGTGGGAATCTCTGAGCGTAGCTTCGTATTGGAAATGCTGCTGCCAATCGTGCTGCTTTGGGTGGATATACCGCCATCTATTGATTCCGGTACTAAGTCACCTCTTACGATACCTGATACTATCTCACTCTGCTGATACTAAACGGCCACTTATCTTGAATAATATTGACAAAACAATAAATTGCAAACCAAAGTTTTAGCCTATCAGTGTAATCTTTTGTGGTTTTTCTTTTATTTCTATTTGTGTAATTAGGTTAAATTTTTGTAATTTTTGCAGTAGATTAATTAACTGTTATTAAACTATTATAAAGTTCCTAAATTTATTTTTTATCAATCAAAACTTCCTCTAAACTGAATTTCAAATTGATCTTAATTAATTTTGTTGTGATTCCTAATCTTTGTAAGAAAAAAATTAAGAATCCTCCTTTCCTAATTATAAAGTTCTAATTTATTACAGGTAACATTTTAAGTAAGCAAAAACAAGTTTTTCTTTATATTATAGAAGACAAGCGGATTTATCAACTAAATGTATTTATTGTTTCACGGTGGTTTCTTAACTGACCTCATATTATTTCAGCGATGAAGTCGTTTCTACGCAGTAAGTATATCGTACAGCTGGTTAGATGCCTCGACGCCTTATGCATCTCCAAATATTCGGACATTATACAAAGGTTAACTGCATTGGTACCTCAATTATTTCTACCGCCAAACTGCAATATACGGGTTTGAAGGAAGATAGTGAAATTAATGTGACTTCACATCTTCAAGTCACAAGATTGGCAACGTACTGGTGCTATTTTGTGATGATACTAGTGCTTAAAGGCTACTGTGTTGCTTACTATCACGAGGACCGTATTAAGACCATCTTGCTTGCTTGCCGACTTTGAAATAAATCAAGTGAAAAAATTATCAAGTAAAAAAAGAAATCTTACTTTCTCTATAACTTTATATGTTCGTAAACATTTAAAAATAAATAAATAAGTTGCCGGTGCAGTTTATACATCACTAATAATGAGGAAGATACCACTCAATAGTTCTTCGGCACTTAAAAACTGTCGAGGAATGAAACGAGGAATATTGGTATATCAACACGATGAGTTGACTAAACGAGTTTTGAATAAAAATGAAAATTATGTCACATATTCAGAGTGTTTTTATGGTTTATATTATTTTCGTTAGTACAACTTTGAAAAAAATGTCCTGATATTTTTTAATTATACTACTATTACCCGCGGTTTCATTTGCGTTAAGTTGTAGAACTTCTAATACCAAATTGGTACCCATGTTTTACCCCCTTAAATTCGAATAATATTAAAAATAGTAAAGTTTCATACTTTTCTCCCCCGTATTCTGTTTTACTCTTCTAGGGGGTTTATTTCACAAAATTATTCCTATTATCAAAATCAATCCTAAGAGGGTCCCTAAGTTGTTAAAGAAATTGGAAGTTTTTAACCTTGCGTTGCTCTGCCTGTCAATGAGTTAGTTAGTCAGTTAGTTTCTCATTAAATATATATATACGAATATAGTAAAACGACAACTGCTGGATTCTAAGAATTGGAGAATTTCGCCTATAATTTGGTTTTCGATCAATACTTTTACGTGTCTATCTTCTATCTAATATTTAATCTATACAAATGATTTTCACACTTTCAATGACATAGTATTTATTAATATAAAATCTAAAATGGTACAAATAAAGCAAACTGTTAAAATAAGTAATTTGTTAAATTTAATGGATAGATTATACAACTAGAACTTGGTATGTCTGTTTGTCCCTATATTATTTTATGACTGTTTTAAAAATATTTCTTTTAAGAGAATAGTAAAAATATGTTCGTAAGTATTTTATTTATAACTAGCTGTGCCCGCAACTTCGTTTGCGTGGTTGTCGGAAACTTTGTCAAGATTATTTTTTGGTTACTCACGTTATTTTATGTTATTGTATAATTATGAATAAGATTTTTTTTTATAATATGTAAAAAAATAATGTTTTTAAATTAATGTATATAATTTATATCGAAGTACTTCGGCATAAATTATAATTTTACTTTTGTTTAAAATAAAGCACGCTGTAATCAACCGTTCCGTAGGGAGCCAACCACGCGTCTGAGCCGCACGGTATGGTACCTCGCAAAGATACACTCGCGAGTGGTAGTGGCAAGTACGGCGGTGGGGCGAGGCCCACCTCCCCCTCACCCGCCGCCGCGCGGCCTGTCTGCACATTATAATGGTAGCAAGCCTTCTTCGACAAATAATGTTATTATGAGTAAATCTTTAGAGATAGACATATACTGTCGCGGACTATTTTTTTTATTATTAAAAAGGAATATTTTTTCGCATGCGACGAAAGACCTCAAATGTTAGTAATTTTCACTGTTTTCGCAACATATCTCACTGACGCTTCGTTCCTATTGATCTCAGCGTAATGCTATATAGCATTTCTCTATAATATATAATATATATAATTTCTATATAATCTATATAATCCAACAAAAAAAAAAATCAGATCGGACCAGTAGATCCTGAGATTAGCGTGTTTAAATATTTATTTCAGATTATATTATTCTCAAAATAGTCGTTACACATACATACTGGTTGGTTACTTTATTAGTTTCCGGTATGCACTGAATGTGCAGAGACGGCACGCACTCGCCGACTGGTGCGGTTTTATATCCTAGCTAATTCTTAATTTAAACAATTCAAGTATAGAGTGCATTTGATATTGTACAGAGGTTGCGAAATTTGTTCATTTAAGACGTTGATGTTGGCTTGTATATTTTTACCACACTTAAATGTTTAATATTCCTAACTACTGATAACCCGTCTTAATACAAAAGGTTCTAATATCATTTTAGGATTAACAGGTATGACCCAAACTTTCCCTTGACTTCAAAGAACAACTATAACCTTTTTGTACCAAAAGAAGGTTTATACCCTTTCTATTTTTTAAAACTTATTTTTAATTGCTTCAAAGAAAGAGCGGCTGGATAATGCGCATTTAAAACAATGATGAAGTCTGTCAAAGGTCTTGGCTGAAAGTTGACTAAAAAATTGGAAGAGAACGCCCTTTTTTTCTATTTTTTCCATTTACCATAACTGGCGTGAATCGTCCATGCTGGACATAGGCCTACTTAAAACAGGAATTTGCCCATAAAATATATACATATAAAATGTAATAAAAAATTGCCTTCGTGTTTGTAAGAGTGAGTGCGTATGTGTATAGTGTGTATGAGTGTGTGTGAATATGTGTAGTGCGTATATAAGTAAATGTGCGTACGGGTGTCTACCTTTTCTATATTACAATGTCAACAGACAGTCTTTAAAATGGTATCGGAATAAAGCGGGGATGGGCAGAAGCTATTCCGACGCAAAGCTACACAATCAAATTCCCATTTCTTGTTAAGTTACTATAGTGATTTATTAGGTAGGCTTAGGTATTCCAGCACATAATGGCCACACAGGCTCTAGTGTCCATGCCACACGGCGTCATGAATCTTCCTTTTCCGTATAATAAACGACACTTAAACCGGACCCGACGTGTTCAGTATCAGCTTCGTCCACCTTCACTGAAGTTATGTTCTCAAAATATAATATGCAATAAATTACATAATATCTTGTTAAAGCCCGATTTTAAAGCTCAAAATCCAGTGGCTGTCTACATTTCGACCGCCATCTTGGGGTCAAGTGGGAGATTAACTACACCTGACACGGCTCGGCGTGACCCTGACGGCATCTTGCTTAATTATGATGTACTGTTTAGGAATGAGGCACAGATTAAAAAAACACAGTCGAGTCATTCATTACTTCTAATTACTACTAAGAAATCTCGTTGCTGTTTTTTACTTTATTGTATACCAATAAAAACATTAAGGTTCAAGTAAGTTTAATTAATTATGCCTACGCACAAGGTGGTCAAACGATCTGACTAAAACCTTAGATCGCTCAAGCCGCATGCAACCGGTACCATTAGAAATTAGTTGAAGAGGCCTCTGTCCAGCAGTGGACCTCCTTCAAATAATGAAAGTTAACACAATAATGTCACAATACCATAGAATAGTACAAGAACCTTAGTAAGGAAAAAGTGTTACAAAACTTTTTTTTTTAGACCAGGTCGACAAACAAGCACTCAGTCCACGTGATAGTTAACATTACCGCACCCTTAATAATATCACTAGCGTTGCCAACTTTATGAATTGAAGATATTATGTCACATTACCCAGAAATTTCACAGCCTCTTTCATCCACACATTTCTCAGGAACACAGAAATGTGTACACTGCTATTTGGCAATAGAAATAAATGTGAGCGAGGCATCAATTCAGACATTTTTGTATGAGGCGCACTTTACGTATGTGTGATTGTAGTTAAAGGTAAAATCACAAATTAAATGTAAAAGCACAAATACATAAGGTACTGGTCGATGTTAAACGTTCCTCATTTGCCCATAAGATAAACAAAAAAATATATAATTATGTAAACAAATTTAATAATATATTACAGAAAACTAAACGTGAATGTACTAATAGCAATAGGTTGGGCCCTGGAATGACATTTGATTAGACAAAATAAGCCAGCACAGAAATTTTATATTATTTCATTGAAACATCATACGTGCAATGTGTCCACACATACACATGTTTTAATATTGTATTATTATAGGATAAAAATTTAATAAATGCCAGTTGCTCTAACATGCAGGTAGAATACAGAATAGTTTAGGCTCCAGTCTCTAAAAAATTGTAGTTCCTAAGTTTTTTTTGTATTAACATAAGTATAAAAGGCATTAGATACCGGCAGAGAAGAATAATACCTCCTTCTGTACCAGGTGTCATAAAAGGCGACTTAGGTACCAGAACAGACAAATGGTGGTATATCCATCCGAAACAGCACGATATAAATACTACAGGGTGGGATTAGGCAGTAGCATTCTCGTCACGAAGTTACGCTCTGCATTAGCCTCTTCCTAGCGTGGCAGGTATAGGCAAAAATCCCCTATCTTAGGAGAGCTTATGTCGAACAGTGGACTTTCTATGGTTGGTGTGGTGTCGATGATTGTTATTAAGACGTTTTCACCAAAATGTATTGTACACAGAAAGGCTCGCTCGATTCAATAAAAATACAAGATAGCAACCGACAAGACGAAGATTAAAGGCGTGGGAGATTAAAAGACAACCCAATTTATTTCAGCTATTATATGTGTATTACATGTCTGACATTCTAATGAGATGACAGTAAACATTTTGATACGCTTTGGAGTATTCATGATAATTTGTTCACCTGAAGTATATAAGGCACGTACTTTTAATATGCAACGTCTATATACATATAGAGAAGCTGACTGATATATCAACATAAATTAATAAATCAAGCAATATCATAATAAATTTTGCTTAGAGGAGTTATTTAAAAGAAATTCTAAATAAAGGTATTTTTATTTAAAAAAATGAAATACGTGTCTTTTGTTTTTTAAATCATTCTTTAAGAGGGTTCCAAGTCGGTATGGAAGTTCTCTGATTTTCAAAGTTATTTTAATGAAATGTTGTATCTATAAAAATAAAACAGAAACTGAATGGCTGATATATTAACTCAGAGCTAAAACTATAAGGTCAGAAAAACAGTATTACATACCGAGAAAGATTGTAGGCTACATAACATCACGCTAGAACCAATAACAGTTGGTTGGTTCTAAAACTAAACGCAAATGAAACGCAGGGCACTGTTAGTTACCTATATAAATAAATAAAATGAAAGCATGCATTAGTTGAGTATGGTGTAGTAAAGTATATTGACTTGAGGTACCAGCGGAGCAGAATAGTACCTTACACTGCACTGGGTGTCGTAACCGAACCGACAGATGGCGGTATATCCATTTAAAACACTACAGCTCTAATGCACAGGATGGGGATGGGCAGCAACATCCTTGTCGCAAAAGCTGTGCTCTGCGATTGTCAACACGCTTGCTTGCCCAGTGTGGCAATTATGAACAAAAAACCTCCTTTCTTGGAGAGGCGCATGTTCAGGGGTGGACTTTTAATAGCTGGTATGATAATGATGATCGAAGCATGCTTTAGTTATACCATGATTAAAATTTACTAACGTTTATGTAAAAGCATAATTGTGGTGCAATATTTAAAAATCATTTTTGGAACTCATTAAATTATGGACGTCTTTTATCCCTCGGATTTTGCTGTTTTTAGTGGCTATGTTTGGAATTTCACTCTCATCTATTTCAACTGCCAAATATCGCATTGCTATGGTACGATAAAAGGTGAGAGAGCCAGAGAAATTACTCATTAATATGACATGATATCTTCAATTTACAATGTTGGCAACTGGCTAGTGATATCCATGTGATATCACTAACCCGTTCCCGAGCTTTATAGGCTGCAGTGACGTTAACTGTTAAGCGGTATGTATTCCTGATTATCAACCTGGTCAAATATACCGCCATCTGTTGGGTTTCAGTAACGCAGTCACTAGACCAAGTACTAAAGATGTTCTTCAACTCTACTAATTTGCTGCAACTAACAATAAAGTGTATATTAAACAGACAAAGTCACAAATGGCCACTAGCTTTATTGTAAATCCTACCTTGTACAAGGAGATTATAATATCTTCAGATTATTAGTGTCAGAAGCTGGCTTACATTTCTTATAGCTCTACTTTTATAAGCTTGAGCTCGGACTAAGGAAATAAATACAGAAAGCTTTGTATACAATCTTATTGTTGGTAGCTGTTTCTCAAGATGTAGCAAAAAACTACTGCTAACAGAAGAATAAATAGAGAAGAAAGTATAAAAGAACTGTAGTAAAATCATAACAGCGGAAAGATGACGGTGTACCTTTCCGAAATTGGAATGTGAAACAGGAAAGGGCTATGCAGCATTTTATCGCTAAGTCAGGTTTTATGAGACGATTGATGATGAGAAGACTTAGGAAGGACTTTAGGAAGGTGAAATTTTTTGTCTAAAATGAGTTCCTAATGGACGCGAGGTGATGTGAAGTTAAGGCAAATACAGGCAAAAGATTTTTAGTTAATCATGTGTTTTATGTTATTATAATCAGCACGACTGACATTATTGTCGTGGTGTACCAGCTGAGTAGAATAGTACCTCCCATGTACCAGGTATCGTAGGAGGCGACTAAGGTACCAGAACTGACATATTGTGATACCGCAATATACATGAATATACATCCATTCGAAAAGGTGTAGTTAAAATGCACAGGGCAGGGATGGACAGCAGCATCTCTATTGCAAGATGCGCTCTGCAAATGACACCACGCTCGTCTAGCGCGGCAATTATGGGCAAAATCCCGTGATAATTATTAATTTTATTTTCTATTTTTTTAGAATGGGTGTTCATGCGAATTTTCTTAATCGGTGCTTGAATACTAAATAGCGAAACAAAAGCTTCTGATGGAGCCAAGAAGAAAAAAAATTGAACTCATTGAGCATATAAACTTCCCGTATGATTCTTACCAATCACTTCCAAGTCTTGCCTAATCTAGTCTAACACTAAACCTAGGTCATTTAATCGGGACCTGGAATAGTGTGGACGGTATTAAACGAGAATAATAACAGTTAATGCTCGCATAACGGTTATTACGTTATAACTAACACGCGTTACTCGCCGCTTATCGTTACTAGTATCAGTAATGTGGAAATAGTGAGTTAAATTCTTTAATTATGTACTTCTATTCTCCTAGTTTTAGTCTACCGACTGTCGACAAAATAATAATATTTGACATTGACTTCAGAACTGGTTGTGATTTTTTTTTAGTTTTATATCTGTCATTTCGTGAACATAAATATCGTTAACATTATACCGGTACTGATAACCGTTATTTAACGGTATCTGTAACCGTTCACTTAACGACGTGTTATAATACGAGTGTCATATCGTTGAGTTATTACGGTTACGGGAGGGAGGCTTTTAAGCGGGTTTTATGGCTAGTAAGCCGGATTACATACTACGAAAGTGACGACGCAGAACACGGAAATATCTAATCAGTAACGATCGTACGAATATTTGGGGTGAAACATCGCATTCATGTTTTGAAAATTAATGTTCATATAATCTATATATTTATGTATATGGCTGACTGACTAACTGACTGACTTATCAAAGCAGGGCCAAAGCTATAAGGCATTTGACGTTTTAAATTTTTCACAGAGGTTTTTTTTATGACGTAGGGCATTATTAAGAAATTATTTTTGAAAATGATGAAAAAACGGAGGTGCGAATATGAAACTTTGCTATTTTCGAAGTAATTCTAATTGAATTAAGAACCAAATTATCAATGAAGAACCTATACCCAATAGGTTCTTCATTGATAGTCATAACACACGTGTAAATCGGAGTATCTTAACAGGACAGAGATAGTACCTACCTACAGCTTAAAACAATAGGGCAGCTTAATTGGAGAGAGGTCTGCAGAGCCTTTAGATCAGAGTGTCATAAGGCAAAATCATACACCGCAAAACGTTTGATGCAACCAAATACAAGACTGAAGTCATCAACCAATTGTAAATTAAAAATATTTTTTAATTAACGAAAAAAGGCTTCCCTTTCCAATGAAATGCACTAAGAATTATGCTACCTTTCAAAGTAAAACCTTTTTAAAGGAAAATCAGCTGTATCCATTCAATATTGCAGTTTACATACAAACATTCAGATTTAATTGTCTGACAAATATAAATCGATAAAATATATGACAGTTATCATATAAGTAAAGATTAATAAATACTAAACAATCTGAAGAGTACGTCACGATTGAAGCAAAAAATAATCCAAAGTTGCTGGTCCTTTTTTCATCCGGAACCTCAAAAAATACAAAACCATCAAGAACAACATTTTGTATCATAAACCAACGTTAATACCAAAGAGTCATTTCTCTTATTGACTGTCATATAGTGACAGTTATTAATCAGTGCAGACTGCAGTACAGCGAAGACCTCGAACTACAAGTCAGTTCACTGATAAATTGGTTGTTTTATTTCGCAAAGAATATAACAGGAATATGTTTTACTGTAATGGTGATCATAAAATTAGAATTTAAAATTATCTCTTACTTCGACAGTCACTTTTATATCTGAAATGGTATTATTATACGATATTAATAATATTTTTTCTATCGCCATCATCATCATACCAGCCGTGTTGTGGCAAGCGTGTTGGCAATCGCAGAGCGCAGCTTTCGCGACGGGGAAGCTGCTGCCTATCCCCGCCATGTATATTTGAGTTAACTTTTTTGCATGGATTATCTGTCGGATCTGGTACCTTAGTCGCCTCTTACGACACCTGGTATAAGGGGAGGTAGTATTCTTCTCTGCCGGCACCTCACCGGCTATATATATTTTTAATACAAATAGATTAATTCTATTAGTAATAAAAATATATATGGATGCAGAAAGAATGGATGGTTGAACGACTACACAAATATATAGAGAGGAAATGAATGGAAGAGCTGGTATAGGATACCCCAGGTGAACATACCTTACCCAGGTAGAAGACGAATTAAAAAAAAATACGTCAGAAGTACTAAAAATAAACGAGCGTGCATGAAAAGACTAATGCTAGTAAAGGAAGCGAGAGAGGTATGCCAATGTCGTAGCAAGTAGAGATCCATAATCTCTGCCTACCCCGATGTGACAAAAGCGATGGCTCTTATGACCTATTTGATTAATCAAGTCTTGTTGAGAGATAGGCTGGACTTAAAAATAAGTTACCAGAAAGTTCGTTACATAAGCTAGCAGAAAAGAACGGACAGACTTTTTCATAATTTGTGCAAACAAATATATAAATTCCCAAAACATCTCAAACATTGATCTGATTCCATGATAAGTCGCTTAAAGCACTTGCATTACGGACATCAAACGATAGAGGTATCTATATACTACTTAAATACATATATTTAACACCTAGATACAGAATAACATAAATATCATCATATAAATATTTTTCCTGTGTGGAGATCAAATCTACGACCTGTGGCACAGAATATAGGATCAGTACTATCTGCGCCATCGGGCTCGTCAAAGCGCGTTGCCAACCTGTGACTTGAAAATATTTTGCCACATTACCCAGTGATTCACATTTTTTTTTCATTTTTTTCTTTTAACCAAAATAAAACAAACACTGCTTTTTAGTGGTTTAGGAAGACGCAGCCCAATGAAAACGACCTTTGTATGATGTCTACATCATGTAAATACAACAATAAACTGTTAAAAAAAAACATTAATATTCAGTATTTAATATATAGTTAATTTATTAATATTTAGTTTCATCGTCACATCAGCTAAAGAAAATCAACTGTTGGATTTTGACCTCCCCAATATAGGGGGATTTTTGTCCTTTAATTACTGCGCTGGGCATGCGTGATTGCAATCGCGGAACACAACTTCGTGTCAAGGACGCTGCTGCCCATCCCCATCCTGTAATATTTAAGATGTTCTATTTCGGATGGAGATACCGCCATTTGTTTGTTTTTCTTACCACAGTCGCCTCTTATTTACACCTGGTAAAGAGAGAGGTATTGTTCTACTCCGGTACCCCAATTACGTTTACAATTCCCGTTTAATTTTCAATAAAAAAAAGCCATATTCTGTTCAGTGTTTTTGACATTTTTGAAGACGAATACTGATTCTGTATATTCTGATATGTTCAATTTATACATTACAAACTGTTATACTTTTCTGTTAACTTTCATCTTTCCAGGGACCAACCGAAGACCAACTTGATAAGCTCGAGCGACTGCAAAATTTTTGCATAAGATTCATTTTTGGTTTACGCAAATTTGATCACATGGTTGAATTTCGAATTAAGCTCAAATGGCTTCCCATTCGACCTCGCAGGCATGTTCACATCCTGTCTTTATTATAAAAGATTCTGTTCGATCCTTCCTACCCTTCATATCTTATAAATCGTTTCGTGTTCCTAGGTGACAGCCACGAGAAATCTCTCAGGACATCAGAGAACCTTTAACTGAAAACGCCTGTGCATTCCACAACGTTTTTTTAGTAAGCCCTCTACGGCCCAGGCTGTTCGATTGTGAAATGCACTCCCGCTTAATATTAGAAGCACGCAATCCCTGCCTGTGTTCAAACGATTGGTGAGGGATCACTTTCTATCACTTTAGTTATACCTAATTATATTTCCTTAAACACAATCTATTTATATTATGTACATTTAATATTTTTTTTTATCGATCTTATTGACACCTCTTACTACATCTTTCTCTCATTTAGTCTTTCCATCTAAAGGTTGCCTGGAAGAAATTGCAATTATGCCACCCATTGTACTTTATAATAAATATTTTTATGTTTGGTGTACAATAAAGTATATATTATTATTATATTCGGAGGAACCTGTCTTTGTGGGAGTCTTGCAGAAAAACACCGATGTCTTTATAGTAATATGGTACTATATTGTAGTATATGCTAAAATAAATCTTATTGATAACGAAGCAAAGTCCATTGTTTAGTATCACTATTTCTTATCCAAGTGGTCTAGGTGGTGTAAAAAAAGATGCCCTTTGAAGCAGAAATTAGCTCGCTTGTCTTAGCTACAGAGTACGGCGTTTTGTGACAAATAAAGAAGTTTTATGTTTTGTCGCCGATCGGTGAAGACGCGGTAAAACGCTTTGGTAAAATGTTCCGGTCATTGATCGTTTGTTTTCTCCTTGAAATTTAATAGCTGTTATTACTTTTGTTACTCGATTAGACTTAGGCAAATTTATTGGCTTAATGTAGTAATTTCAAATACTGCTTGGTCCGAAATCCGAACCTTTTATTAAAGTGTTTATTTTACCGTCGATTATATTTGTCTAACTCGAATTTTGTATTTAAAATAAGGACATATTTTTAACATAGTATAAAATTAAGTCATTTATGTTATATGCTTGCTTAAAATTTTTAAACTAATTGGTGAATTTTAATGCAGGTAGCTGAAATAGGTAAAGTCATTCTAGAAGAAGGTTTACGTCATTAATGTTAACATATAATAAGTTTTTATAATATATACGTATGTGTGTATGTTTATATGTATGGATTTTTTTGTTGAATTTTTGTTATATACATCAGAAACTTAGCCAGCATTTAACTAACTTCAACATTATTTTTATCCAAAGGTTGAATGTAAGAGATTGCATTTAACGCCTCTTGTACTTTATCATGTTTTTGGATTATCTTCATATGTGTACAATATTTAATATATTATTATTAAACTATAAAGAGAAAAATTGGAAAATACAAGGATGTGAAATGTGATATCGTAACAAACTAACTTTTATGAGCTTAAATCTGGCTAGACCATAAAAAATGTACTACGAATCAAATGAATGTACTACAAAATTTTACATGTCGATAAATAAGTCCCTTCATTTACCGATAACACAATATTTTACATTCTATAAATAATTGGTCTGGAATGGTATTCCAATGGTATACTGGTGTATATTAACCGATAAAACCAGTGTTTCATTGAGCTCATCTAAATAAATAATAAATATATTAACAAAATTTAATTAACAACACAAAAATCAGTAGTTATTTACTTTTCTACGCATACTTATCTATGCATTCAGGTGAATTCGGGGAATTCGGGGATTCAATCTTACTATTAGGTCCCTAGCAATTATTCAGAATTCACCAGCCAGTTTCTACAGCCACCAACTATAACCACCAACTATGACCACTACCTATAACCACCAAATATAACCACCACCTATAACCACTAACTAAAACAACCAACTATAACCACTAAACATATACTATATAACCAGTACCAAGTCTGAAACCTCCTTGAACATCTATAAGACTTACCCGAAACTGCTTTTGAAATTTACTCACCACGATGAACGAGCAATCATTCAGCAACAGAAGCATATAAAAAAGAATCGTCAATTCACTCATTCGATCTCACATATCTGATCGAGAAACGTTCGCGATTGCATAGTAGTGAACTTTAAACGATCTCGGTTTTTGGATAGGCCGTAACTTGAAAGTGCGATTTTATCGAAGCCTCACCATTGTGGCCGCTTGGTCACTTTCTTGAGAAGTTAAAGTAAGCACTTTCCGTGTCAAGTGAGACGGAAGACCGGGCCACGAGGGATAAGAGAGGATTGAAAAGTGCTTAACGACTTGTATAAAGGCATTCTTTGAAAAGCTAACCTTGACTTATTTATAATATCAGAGAAAATATTTGTTTTTGTCGAAGGAAGTTTTTGCGAAATTTCTTATGGCTGTTATAATGTAATTTCTATACTGTTCAGTAGGCAAACGACCGTGTCAAGCGTCGTCAAAGATTAACGAATTTTAACTAAGCCAACCCTTAACTCATCTTGTGGACACTCACACAGCATCTCATAAATTGACCTGACTCTAAGATAAGCAGTTTCTAGCACTTCGTATTCAAATAAACATAATATAAATAAATATTTGTTTTAAACAAAAAAATATAAACGACTCTGACATAAATCGCTTAAAGCACTTGTGTTTCGGATATCAGACCATAGAGGAATTGCAAATATACTTCGTAAATACGTATATTTAACACCCAGATTCAAAACGAACACAAATATAATCATATAAATATTTGTCCTGGCTGGAGATCGAACCCACGACCTTTGGTGCACAAAATAGGATCACTAACATCTACATCATCGGACTCGTTATATGTGACACGTAATGATTGGCTTCGCCTAAACATTGAATGCTGTCTTTGAAATTGAATCTGTACTGTTGTCTAAAACAATTTCTATGTAGCGAAAGCCGAACCAACATAATGTGCTTTATTTAATTTCCATATACTTGTTTGTGTTTCAATTCCATTCAAAACTTCAATGGTTCGTTACTGGTCACACCGCAAAAACGTTTTCATAAAACAAATTCATTCCAATTCAGTCTCAATGGATATGATGTCATTCTGTGAAACGGAATGCAGAGAGAGTAATATTTTTCTTTTATTAGGATAACACTGTTCTGAATACACTATCAATTTTGATAATAATATTTCAGTAATTTAATATAATTTCAGTTAATTTTCATACGTTTATTTGCTTACAACATGGTATAAATGAAGGCAGACTATTAACAAAGGTCGTATGCATTGGTACCTCACTCTTACTTATTTTTTTAGTTTACTTTTTAAAGTTTGGCTAGGCTGTGTTCCGGCTTAAAAGGAGAGCGAGGCAGTGAAATTACTGGGTTAATGTGAAATGATATCTTCAGTTTGTAGGGTTGGCAATACGCTTGTGATATCCTTGTGTTGACACTAGCGTCTAAAGGCTTCGGTCACATTTACCATCGGACCGTGTGATCGTTTGCAGATGTCAAAATATAAAAAAAATACAACAAAAACAATAAAAAGAGCTTATTTTTCATGATAAATTAGTACAATGTCTGCCATAATTAAATTAAATAGAATTAAAATTTTAATTATAATTATATGTCAGTAAAATTTATTCGTTTCTCAACACACACACTCAATTTAATTTCTCAAACATTATACATTGTTTTAGCATACAGCCATTCCTTTATATATTTTTTTAAAGAAAATAGTTTTCGTTAGTGGCTGTTAGGTAAAATCAACATATCAGCTTTTGGAAGTCGATTGCTGGATATAGGCCTCCCCAAAACAAGGGAATTTTGCCCCTAATTTCCACGCTGGACGAAAGTGTTCGCAATTACAGAGTGCAGCTCTTTTGATGGGGATGCTGCTACCCATGCTCGCTCTGTGCATTTGAGCTACACTGTTGCGGATGGATATACCGCCATCTGTCTGTACTGGTACCTTAGTCACCTTAGATTTGTTGAGAACACCGCGACGTTAATGCTACTTGTTTATGCAAACGCTTTCAACGTTGGATTTCATTTAGCCATTACAATTTGGAATGTTTGTTCCTATACGGCTATGTGCTCCTAGAATGTAGAAAATAATTGTAAGTATATCTCTTTCTAAGATCATCTGCATTGGTACCTCACCTATTTCTACCGTTAAATAGAAGTGTTCCGGTTTGAAGGCAGTGAAATTACTTTCGACTTCATAATATTAAATAATAATAATAATTCAAGGGATTTGAGAGTGAACAAAACACTCGAAAATAAGCGATGCGAGCCTATTTGTGAATATTTTGTCCCTTTGATAATAACGCAGACATAACCTTTTTTAATTTTTTAGATACACAAAAATGTTCTACTTGAATATGAGTAGACCACAAATAAAACGTTTATTAGTATAATTACAGTTATTCAAAAAATACAGGTCGATCAGATAATGTTACATTAAAAAAACATCTTAAAAACTAAATACAAATAATACTAAAGTCAAAAATACATATAAAATTATTTGATAGATCAAAAATAAAGGAAGAGCTACAATAGTTTGAACTTAAATCTTAGATCTATTTTCTAAGCAAGGCCAGACTCTAAACCTGAACTATTCAATGGAAGTAGTGTTCCGTTTTTCATCATCATATCATCTAGACATAGACCCATATCCAGGAAAGATGGAATTTTGCCCATAATTGCCGCGCTGGGCAAGCATGTTGGCAATCGCATAGGGCCGATATCGCGTCAGTGAAGCCGCTGCTATTCCCCACCCTATGCATTCGAGCTACACTGTTTCGAATGGATATACCGCCATCTGTCGGTTCTGGTCTCTTAGTCGACTCTTACGACACCTGGTGCAGGGGAAGTACTTATCTGCTAGTGCCTCATGACCCTTACCCTCAGGTCATAATACATGAAAAAGTGTTCCATTAGTTTATATTAACTCGGAAAAAAATTAACATGTTATTTATATAATAACGCGATCAAATGCATCATTCATTCCATCGCGAAAGTAAAATAATTCATATCCTCAATTTTTACATTCACCTCTCAGTGGACGTAATTTTCTCCCTCGTTAACTTAGTACAAATACAAGAAAACATCACTCTTAACACGTGGTATTACCATCCAAAATGGCTTAACACCTGTGACTAGTCTCTTTATATTCCGACGCCATCTTGTAGTGTCATTAGCATTGCAAATGGCGAATGAATAAATTATAACTCACTTAATTAACGAGAGTAACCAAAAAATAAATCTGTGTAAGTGTTTGTGCTATGTTTACTTACTGTTATCTACTTTTATCTGTAGTTTTTATGACAAATGTTTTGAGCTCATTAAATTATTATTCAGGAAATAATTAATACAAGTAATGTTCTTGGTTCGATGAGATCAATTTATTTTCTAAAGAAGTTACAAAGAGATTTAAGTAGGGGTAAAGTTATTGAACTGCTATTTTGTCTCTTTCTTATTTGAAATGAGTTATTGTATAAGTTTTCTGATAAAAACAAGCAGATATCAAAAATAATGAACCTTTAGTTTGTTGGTCTTCAATAAGATCTGGTTGAAATTTGTTTCACTACTGATAGTCAGACACATCATCATCAATACAGCCATTTGAAGTCCACAGTTGGACAACGGTCACCGCAAAAAGGCACATATTATGCCATAAAAATGCACTTACCGATGGATTTAGACACAGTGGCGTAACGTGCCACGCACGTGAACGGTTTAGGAGGCCCTTAGGTAAAGACTTTTCACAAAAGAAAAAAAATATTGTGAGAATAAATATTTATTTATCACATAATTTACCCATTTTACAAATAAAAAATCGAATTTTCACTCTCCATTTATGGCTGATGATGATTTTAGTTTTTCTAAAGTTTCTGCCTCTATGGACAATAGTGAGATGTCTGACAGCCGTTCTTGTCCCATCGGAGTTCTTAAGTAATTTTTTATTAGTTTTAATTTTGAAAAACTTCTTTCTGCCGTTGCGGTTGTAACTGGAAGGGTCAAGAAAAAAAAGCATGCTGTGATTACCTCGGGAAAACTGGATGCAAGACTATTGAATTTTACTAGCAATAATTCAATGAGTTCTTTAATGGTTTTTTTTTAATTTCAGTTTTTAAGCATGTTTTTAGAGCCTTGAATTGGTCACAAAGATTAAATGAGATGTCTTTACTGTATTTTTCAGACAGTTTTCCGGAAGCGTTTAATATCTCTTCGCTTGAAGACGATAGGAGTTTCTCCGGTTGTAATATTTTGAATATACTACTCAGGTTGCAAAGGCTCTGAAATCTTTCTTTAGTTTGAGAAATTAAGATATCTAAGCAGCAATAGAACACATTGACTTTGAAATAGGATTCCGGGTCGGAAATTCTCTCATCTTGTGATAACTCATTAAAAAAAACGCTTCGTTGTCTTTCGCCTACTGTTTTTGACTGAAATGAATTCTGATTTCTTAATTGGCACAGTCTATTTAAAAGATTACTTAATAAAATACTAGATTTCTGTAAGACATTATTTTCATGCGGTTGAGCTTTAGAAACAGGATTAATAATTTCAAACAGTGAAGAAAAAAATGTAACGAGCACATAGAAATCAAAACTCTCTAAAATATTAATAATACTTTTACATTCTTCATGCTCATCTTTTTTATTTGAAATTAAATTTAGTTAGTACAAAGTTACCATGATTAGTTAAAAAAATTCTTTATCTGGTAAGACATAACTTTTTAAGGGCAATCATATATTTTTCAGATGAATCGTCACTTAGCATAGCCCAGCGTTTTATACTATTGCCAAAAAAAAGTATATATTTTTTCTAAAATGTCGAAAACAGTCGATACTTCACGAACATGTCTCGCAGCATCGTTCAAAACCAAGTTTAAAGCGTGCGCAGCACAATGAACATAATCGGCATTTAGAACATACTCGTTTATTAGGGTTTGTAATCCTTTATACACACCCGACATAACATTTGCTCCATCGTATCCCTGTTCTCTACATTTAGTCAAATCAATTCCATATTCTTTAGTCAAATTTATAATGACAGTTTTCAGAACTGCAGCACTGCAATCGGTTACTAATATAAATCCTAAAAAGGACTCAGATTTTAATGTCTTTAGGCACATTATCATCATTTTCTGAACAACAAAACAAATCGATCCTTTAGATAAGTTAAATTTTGTTTTTTTTTAATCAAAGCACGGAACCCTAAAAACAGTATAATTGTGAAAATCGAGGGGGGAGACAACTTTTTGTGACGGACAGATGGACAGACCGAAATTAAAAGATTTCCTTGTTTATCACTACGGGCCCCTAATAAATAGGTTGGGTAGTACTTACCTTTCCAATCTAAATCACTTACAATGTCTTGTTTCCGAAAAAATGAAGAAATTTGGGGCACTTTTTTATTTCTTCGTCCCTTTTCTGTTAAATTTTTCTTTCAGCGCCGCTGGGGTAATCTCTTTTCCTTTCACTCATTTCTTTTACAAACCGCTACTAATACTGCTAAACCAGAAAAACAATATTGTTTGTACTGAATTACAATGTAATGCACATTTATATAAAGCGCGTAAATAAACATCCAATGCAAAGTACAACCACGTACACGTACATCGCAATATCGATGAAGGATTCCCGGGGATTCCCCGCTGAGTTGAAGATAAAGTAATTAAAACGGGGAAGTCCCGCAGCCAGCCATAACGATGTAGAGTGTTGCCAACTTTTGAACGCATGCTTAAGGCGGGAAAAAAAAGGAGTTGCTTTATAGAATTTTGTCATGGCCGGGGGTCCCGTATAATTGATACGGCAAATACGGTGGTAACAACGCCCCTGTTTAGACATCCTACTTTTTATTATGAATCTCATGAATTTGCACGATGTTTTGTGTATAGCTGTCAGAGAGCTACATAGAATAATAATATTTCCTTAAGGATGAGAGAAAAAGTAAAGAAAATAAGTTCCAAGTGGGAATCAGATAAAAATCTAATTTCATGATGAAATTTCGTATGCGAGTTCGTTCTTAAAGATGTGGAGATACATTAACTGTAGGATAAGAATTTATATTAGAAATTATGGTTGATGGAACTTGAAAGCTATAAATAAACTGCTTTGTAAATTTATTAATCAAGAACGCTTCATTCTAAATATAATTTTTTCTTCTATAAGGTCAGGTCAGGTTTAGGTCAGTCATCTAATAGGTACTAAACCCACTCATTTACCTGGTTGCCTCCAGAAGTACCTTCCAGGTATCGCAAGAGTCGACTAAGAGACCAGAACTAACAGATGGCGGTATATCCTTTCGAAACAGTGTAGCTCAAATGGACAGGGTGGGGATGGGCAACAGCATCCCCGTCGCGAGAGCTACCCTCTGCGATTGCCCAGCGCGGCAATTATGGGATCATTCCCCCTTTCTTGGGGAGGCCTATGTTCAGCAGTGAACTTCCAATGGCTGAAATAAAGATGATGATTTACTGGTTGATGTTAAATTAATCAAATAATTTATTTACTGTTATGAAAATATCTTTTATTTACCAATAATTACTTATTGAAAAAGCCCTATTTAGTAAAAATAGGCACTTTTTAGACTTGCTTCTACAATACCCCATATAATGGAATATAATGCGGTAACTAAATCGTCCATTTACTTTAAACAAAGACTTACCGAATTAAAACAGTCCGAGTAAGCACTTACCGAATCCAAAAAACTCTTGAGGCTTATAAAGGGTTGGCGAAAAGATTCAGCTATTGGTGGCATATCCACATGGAAACCATATCTTTGGGTGACCTTTTAAATGGTTTCTCCAAGAAATTAGCATTTTCAATGCATAATACATCTAAAGTAACTAAATTACCGTTTCTTCTTTATCGATTGCTTCAAACTCGTTATACGTTTGACATTTTGTAAGTATTTGCTTAAAATAAAACTAGGAAAAATTCGACATTCCAAATCCCATTAACACAACGGTAGTGCAATCCCCAGTGTAGCAAAGATGCAGGTTCAATTCTTGCCTGAAACAAGTTTTTTTTAGTTAATATTTTTACAGGATATGTCTTTTTACCATTAACAAATGAAACCTATAGTTACAAGCTGACTGTCCATTCATTAAAATCGATTCCTCATTAAACCCTAAAATGAATGGAACTAGTAATAACTTGTAAATCATGTTACTACAATTAATATAATTTGTAATACTTTGAATTAAAAAAAAACTAATTGTCTGTTCACGCTTTTTAATTAAAATTCAAGATAATAAAATTGTATTCAACCTTTTTGCAAGTAAATATTTATCATAATTAATTAAAAGAGGTCGTAACGCGCACGTTTCCGCTATAAAAAGAAACGTCGGAATGTTTATGGTCAAAGGGATAGTATTCAATTGATGTACTACTTAAAATATACGTATTCAATATTATACTCTAATTAGCAGGCCATAAAACTGTAATTATTGAAATGAAATTATTTATAAATCCTAACGAAGATACAAAGAAGCTATAACTCCTAAATTAATATAAATTTTTCTTCAACAGGACGTGACTATTAAAAGACTTATTATGGTTTAATAAAAACATAGGCATATACTGTGAGGTGCCGGTATAGTAAATACTATACTGGTACCTTACAGTGTATGCCTATATATGTATGGGTATTTAGCCCCATTTAAAGCAGACGTCGTAAGAAGTGACTGAAGTACCGAAATCGACAGATGGCGTTATATCTATCCAAAACAGTGTAGCTGAATCACACTTGACACACTATTACATTGATGTGTTTGTTGGTATTAATAAAAAATGAACCATAGCCCTGGACCCAAACGGAGCAACATTCTTAAGGCCTCCTCCGATTCGTCTTGCACACCTGCCTCTGGAGGTATAACAGTTCCTTGCCCTCCCTAATTTTGGCTTATTATGAGGAAAACTCCAAGGCATTGGTAATTTCAGGCGTTTATCGGTGCTTCGGTGAAATGAGGGTTCGAGATGCTGATAACGTTCAGCCGCTTTTTAGTCTGTATTTTGATTTGCCTGAAAGGAATGCCTTGCCTGGATTCCGTTTGATTATCCAAGGTGAATTTCGTAAGAACTTTTAAATATAGCAGCGTTTTTAATGTATATGCTACAATTTTAATTTTTAGAGCATTTTATTTGTTTCGTCAAATATTTTTGTACGTATTTATCTCCTTTACATATATATCCATTTATATTTAATGAATAGATTACAATACAAATAAGGACTAGATTTAACTGACGGTTTGTTCTATATGTATATAAATGTATTTATATAGACGGTAAATGGCGTGGTCTTAAATATTTTATGTAATAAAACTAATGCTTTACTAAACAAACTGCGGTTGCAGTGTCACTGCGGAAATAGGCTCAGGTCATTCCTTATTGAGTGAGCCTTATGCCTATACGATCAAAGTGTGACCTGGTAACTTGCGGCATCAATAAGCCTGGAAGCTTTTAGGGTCGGGAAAAGACCGAGATTGCAATTTTTAGTAATCGGTATTAATATAATATCAAATCTCATTTTTAAAGAGAAATTTTCATCGAACATTCTTTCTTTCAAATGTTATAACTTAAATGCCTTAATAAGGCCGCTAATAATACCACCATTTTTCCTTTTTTATATTATTATAATGCACTAAAATTTATACTAAATGTAAACAATACTTAAAGACTTACTCTGAATGAAGATAAGAATGTGTAACGTAATACATAATATCTGTTTTTAACTTCTTCAAATAAAACATCATTAAAGTTATATAAATACTAGCGGACCCAACCGACGATGTCCTGATCAATAATCTAGATACCGACTACAACGCCATCTGTCGGGCTGATTTGTAAATCTAAATCATCCGGACCACCGCTTGAATGCATTCACAAAAATTCATTCAATTCGATTCAGTCGTTTAGCTGCTGTATAGATAATAATCTAGATACCGACTACAACGCCATCTGTCGGGCTGAATTGTAAATCTAAACCATCCAGGCCTCCGCTTGAATGCATTTACGATTTTTATTTCAAATTGACCCGACCTTTAGCGGACAATATAGGAACACTAACTTCGGCCTCAATTACATGAGTTCAAGGCTTTACTCAGACACTGGCGAGTATTGTTCTAATACTGTACATAAAAGTGGACGGCATCAAAGCGCTATACTACTTCAAGCGATACCTGAAGGGGCGCGACAACGAAATTGGCTAAGCAATGAATTGATTTATGAATGGAAGTTTTTGTTTACGAAGAAGTTTGTGTACAAGTGATTTCACATAAATCACAATAAATAATATACCAGCTGATTAAGTGGTGACTGAGATGACAGAACGTGACGATGACGATATTTCCACTTGAAACAAAATGTTGACTGAAAATAAGCTATTGGATAATCGGATTTTAGTTATTTCGGTATGTGGAATGATTGGCTGATTAAAAATTTTACTGCATCATATAGTTTATTATTAATTTGAGGCAGGCAATTTCCACTATAGAAAAACCTCTGATTTACATTGTACCGAATACTATTGGGAGATTATTTAATATTGTTAGAGTATGGTAGAGATTAATATTCATTTTCGTTCAGACCATATTTATCTGCATTGTAAAATATACTCACTTAGTGAGGACTGTAGATTTTACTAGATATTTAGGTACATAACAAACACAATTAATCATCATATAAATATTTGTCTTGGATGGGGATTGAATACACGACCTTTGTCACAAGACATAAGAACATTAACGAAAGTACCATCAGGCCGTTCTATGAAGTCAAAAAGAAAAGTCGATGAAGAAATGTAACGCTCGCCAGGTTAAATACTGATGCAAAATTAATGAGTTTTACTTCTCCCGATAAAAACTAGCATGTATTTATGTGTAGTATCTATAAAAAGATTGATTACGGTAAATATTTTTCATTCTGAAGAGAACCATGTGTATGTGATGAAACATTGCTGTAACACAAGACAGTCAACTGGATGAAAGGAATCCATCTTCGGATACCGAAATAAAACTACGCAATAACTAAAACAAGATAGATAAATACGGCTCCTTTGATCACTCAGTTATTAACTTATATCCACATCATCACAATATCAGACATTATAAGTCTACAGCTGGACATAGACGTTTCCAAGAAAACGGAATTTTGCCCATAATTGCCGCGCTGGGCTACCGTGTTGACAACCACAGATCGCAGTTTTTGTGACGGTAATGCAGTTGTCCATCCCCGCCCTGTGTCCAGAACACAGGGCGGGGATGGACATCTGCATTCCGTTAAATGAAATAAAGGACATAAAGAGCCTACCTCTATTTAAAAATAAACTTAAAATACTACATATTAGATAATAATGATAGTAATTAAAAGTGTTGGAAACTACCATTTATATATCATTGTATACCATTTAAATGACTACACATATTTTACTTATTATTAAAATAGATTACGAATGTACAAAAGTCTAAAAAGTACTTTCTTTTTTATAAACAATTTTTATAAGCAATTATATGTTTATGTAAGTCATACAATTTATAAATATGAAAATGTTGAACAGGAAACAAGCATACATGTATGGAGTTTTGCTCGCCGTAGCAAAGTTAAATTAGATTTAGTGTATTCTTTAGCTCGCATTTGTGCTAGCTAAGTGAAATGTAAACTTCCTTTGAGTTAAATAATTTTATGTAACGTAAAAATAATCTTTAACCGGAATTGATTTATCTTTCTTTTTACGCTAATAAATATGTTATTTGTATTGCTTTCTCTAAAGGCGTCACTATTTGGTCCTGTCAGAAGACCAGCGCTGCGGCAGCAGATGTCGCTGTAACGTATACTAACGCAGGCACCTAATTGACCGTCATTATTGCGTTGTATTTCTTTTAATGTTTTCATTTATTTATTTTGTGCGGTCAATAAATGTTTTTTTTCTTTCTTCTTCACATTAGATGTATGTTTTACAGACATTTTAAACACTATAATTGGTGATTATCATCCCGAGTGATCTCTTCCACCCAAACTTTAAATAGACATGAAAAAGGTTATGAGCAGTTTGGTG
>JACJUM010003223.1:10298282-10316249 GCA_020976665.1 Heortia vitessoides | reverse complement strand
CCGTCAGATACATAATATAATAATAACATCAATGATCATATATTTTATAACATATAAATAAATATTTTAACATTAAAATCTAATAAATCTACTGTCACAACGGCTTCAAAGAACGGTTTAAATTTTTTTTTAGATTAGCAAATAATGTCGCATCAGGATTTTTATAAGAAGAAGAATTAGGAGATTACAATGACTGCCTAATTGTATTTTTATTTGTTTATAGATTTAATTTATGTACGTTTGTGTTCCCAAACATTTGCGTAAGGTTTCATTTGAATTGAGACCTAACGTATATAATAATGATATAATCAACAAATTTTAAAGTAAAGAGGATTATTATCAAGGGAAACTCAGTTAATGGGACTGTTCATTCTAAAGTCAGTGGTCACTGTATTTTTGAAAAGACAAAGAAAGATAGTGTACACTATAGAAGTTCACTTTAGTGAATTGTGTTTTGGTCACCAAAGAAAGAAATGGTAAGGTTACTGATGTATACATAGAAAGAAGCGAAGTTAAATTAATGTTAAGGTATTTTGTACAGTATGTAGATGAAAGAAGTCATAGACAATATAAACTCATCCTTTTGTATAACCTAATCTTATTTTGTGAATTTGAAATATAAATATCACAAAGTACTGTTTGGTTATAATATAAAATTCTCACACCATCTCAAACTTTGACCTGACTAGATAACTAGCACAAATATTCATCGTATAAATATTTGTCCTAGGTATGAATTGAACCTATGACCTTAGGCGAACAAGGTGAGTGGAACATTACTAACTCGAGCTCATCGATGTATGAGAATGTGAGAATGCAATATAAAAATACGCAAGAAAAAGTCGATAAATAAATGTAAAAAGCTAAAAAAGAAACGCATTTTTAGGCTGTTTTTAAAGTTATTTTATCAATGCGTAAAATTCAAAAACAAAATTTATTAACAATTCACGTAATTTTTGAAATTGTGAAAGATTACCACCTGGAACAGGTTTAAAAACAAGTAATTTATATGATGTCATGAAAGACATCATATCTATCCTTTATATAGCGGATTGGAAAACGTAGTTTTTTCAATAGTTGAAAACTATTTTTTATAGCAAATTATTGCCCTTTAACTAAACCTGAAACTGATTTATGTACTCACATTCTGGATTTCGAACACAGAGCGAATTCTTCAGAGCTAAACCTCAAATGCTGAACATGTCTCTAAACGGCACACTACGCCTTGCCTCAGTCACAAACGAAGGAATGTAAACTATTTTCTGTGTCTTTACTATGTACGACGCGATAACGTCGTAATATAGCACAATTTTTTTTATTACTGAGTTCTTTCAAACTACTATTAAAATGCGGTTAATTTTAGTTTTAATAATTCTACTTCGACACTTTCGCCATTCCTCTTCTGTGCAAATAATGATATTCCTGGAACATCTCAACTTCAATTATTCTTATAAAATTATAATGGAGTTCGAAACAAATTTTCTTAGATGTCCTAATTATGAGGAATATAGACATAGTACTCAAGTAAACAAAAAGTTCATAATGCAAATAAGAATTGAAACAGTGTATCTTAACACCCTATTACACAATTAGCTAGTATTAGCAAGTTTTAATTTCAGAGAGCATAGACAAGGTCTACTTGGGCACAGAACTCAAGCTTTGAGTGTCAAATCCCCGTCGCCAGAAACCGATTCAAAGTTTAACTTTAACTTAGTGTACTTTCATTCTTAAAATGAGTGCAAGTTTCATTCAAAAGAAAGCCGAACAAGCAAATCATCACTGATTTTTACCACATGTTAAATACATACCAATTCAAAGTGACTGCGGTATTGTTTACATCGACTAAATAAAAAAAAATATAAATAATGGTTAAAAAGCATAGATTATGTAAAATAAAGATCTGGAAAAGAAAGAAAACAAATTTATTTTACTGAAATTTCGCAAGGCTATTGAAATAAGTAAGCATCCTAATTTAATTTCAATAAAGAAGATTTGGTGATCAATCCTTTGCGCATAAGATAGGATTAATATCATCTACGCTATCAGGTCCGTACTAATAATAATACTCTTAATTGTACAGCGGTTAATTAGAAACAAATATAATTGGATTCAAATACAAAAAATACAAGCTTTGAAAAAATACCGTGAGATTAGTTTGGTAGTTCGGGATGTACCTATGTGAAAGTATATAATAAAACACAAATACCGTATATGTACAAATATGTATATGAAATATAATAATAATACATGACCCACGGTACAAACCATAAAATATAATAAAAAGTAAACTCTTGAAAGCCTTCAAATGTACCTAGCAGAGAACGTCATATGTAAAACTGCACGGCAACTGTATATGTAAACATACAAACTGTACACAGCTTTTAATATCTAAAAAATATACGGTTATACTACGATAACGAGAAAAAACACGATAGACATCGTGTCGGGAAGCGTGAAAATCACCAAAATATTACGCTTTCATGTTAGGATGAATAATAACACTACTGTTCCAAAGTTTACGTATTCTAAAACTGAATACGTTACGTTGGCTGGGGTATAATGTATTGGAACATGTCTCAAAGGAAATTGTGTCATTTATCTACAATATTGCGTTAGTTTGGGGAATGGATTATTAAATAGCTCAGAAACATGAAAATAAATACCGATTTCAATTTATAATAATTCACACAACATTTCGTTAATTCTACCTGACTCTGAGGTAAGTCAATAAAGCACTTGTGTTACGGACATCAGACAATAGAGAAAGCACAAATATAATACTTAAAATAATATTTCAAGGCCGTGGGGTACCGGCAGAGTACACTAGTACCTCACTGTACCAGGTGTCGAAAAAGGCGCATGAGGTACCAGAACCGAAAGATAGTGGTATACCGTACCTTATGTACGAGTAGTCTTAAATGGTAACTTTAGTTCTTAGGTTTTAAGAAGATTAACTAAATTTCTCAAACATAACTTTTGGCATACCTAAAAAATTTTTTTGAAGATGTATATAGTGGCTGCACTTAGTTAATTAAACTAAGTAACATAGTCAACTTAATATTAACATGCAGTATACTTACATAATTTTGTATGAAAATTTTAATTAAGGATATCTCAAACTGCTGCAAGTTCACCACGTGAGACGACTTTGTATTAAAGCCGTGGAAACAGCTAGCACAAACAAGGTTTATCTCTTTCACCTTAGGGGGGAAGGCAACCCTTTAACTAAGATAAATTGTGGGTAGTCGCGACACACTGCATATTATAGCGCCAACAAATTAGCACTTAACTTTGCTTAGCACGGTGAAATACCATTAGAATTTAGTTTTGTTCCTTAAACCATTATAAATGCTAGCAATCTGGGCTAGCGAGTAAAGGTGGCTAGCAGTCTAGAGAGATAAGTTATGTACCGTAAAAGCAAGTTGTTCTTACTCTAAATGTGTAAAATAAAAACCTAGAACAAACTTATCAAAAAACGTGATTGGTTTTCTGTCGAGAAAACAAATAATTTTTTATAAACATTTTATACCATTAACGTGTATCTAAGTTGCTCTTTCGGGTCGAAGTTATCCAAATATGTTGCTTATGTTATAGTTTTAGCAAGCGGTCATTCGAAAATAGCACCTCAAGTTCATCATATACGAGGTCTGACTCCTGTAGGTTAATAGGAGAGAGTCCTGTAGGATAAAAGCAGTGGTATGCTTAGTATTCTTCCAAAGGTTAAATTAGCAAACCCACTCACGTCAATTCTCACTTTATCGTTATACAAGAAAAAGTTTCCTATAGCTGTATTGATAATGATGATAGGAAGGCTGATACATCTCTTATAAAACAATTGAAACATTCTAAACACTTATTATCAGGCAACAATGTAGCTTATATATCTTAGCATTGAAACTACCTAATTTTCAGTACCCATTACTATATGTGAATAAAATTTTATAACAATACTCTGAGCAATCTCGATGTGAATGCGTAACATACAGATAAACTCACATCCGCCTTTATATTGTTATCAAAACTTCTGTTTACAACTCTAACATATGAAATAGATTTGATATCACGTCCTTTAGGAGCTTTTCCGGGAGAAAAATAGCATATGTACTTTCTTACAGCTTGAGTAAAAATGCAGCAGACAGATGGAAGGACAATATTTCTTATTTATAATATTGTAATCGGTATTTGTCGACAATATATTTTCTTTACATTTATTCTGCGTCAAGAAACTAAATTTTCGTTGAAAGTTGGCGAAATTACGGGAATTTGCTTAATATTATCTATCAGTTTATATGAATGAACTCATCTACTTAATGATCCGGGAAACGTCTTCATTGATTATATCAAAGCCCAATATTTCATGTTTCCATAATTTATTTTTATTTTAATACACACAAATTTTAATACACAAAAGCCGAACTAACATAAATATTTATTAAATGTTGGTCCTGGGCGGGGATCAAACCCCCTCTGCGATTGCCACCATCATTGCCCAACGCGGAAATTATGGGCAAATTACCCTTCTCTTAGGGAGGCCTAAGTCCAGCAATGGATATTTTACAACTGCTGTGATGGTGATAATAATTATACCTTTTTTTTAATTATGTATATTACACCGCTTTATCTATCTTCTGTTTTCCTGATGGTTGACTGGTAGCTAAAGCTTCTAGACATTAGGTCTTCTAGGCATTAAAATTTAAATAAATAAATAAAACTTTTATTCGAATCTAAAAGCACTAGGCTTTTACAAAATGCATTTATCACCACCATTTTCATTGTTATTTTTCAGCATACTGAAACATATTCTTTATGTAAGAAAATATAACACTATTTTTTTTTGTTTGAACCCACTTCGGGCTCGTCAAAAACATCAATTTCTTGGGGAAGCACAGCAATGAACGACTTAAGGCTGATATAGTGCTGAAGCAATATCTCTTACATGTCCGCGAGCTTAATGTCTGTAAGTATCACAGTTTTCAGTACGTGTTAAGAATTCTGTTTGCTGCGTAATTTTTGTCACACATTAAATATACTTTTTAAGGACTCTCTAAAAAGAGAATGCATAATTAGTCATTTTTTTCTTACAATGGACGTACATCTGTCTTCATAATATAAGACTGTGTGTGGATGATCTTTTTTTGCATATCATCACAGATTATCGTAATTGTCTGAAACTTCTAGTGGGGAAAGATGACTTATTCTCTCAGATGTTATAGAACAACAGTCTTTATATTTTTGCTAATTAACTAAATACTTTAATCATTGTATGGAAATTAATTCAGAGTTTTAAGTTTTTAGTATGCAGAATACAATAGTACCTACCCCTGTAACAGGAGTCGTAAGAGACGACTAAGATACCAGAACCGACATGGAGATATACCCATCCGAAACAGTGTAACTTTAATGCATAGAACGGGGACGGGCAGCAGCATCCTTGACGCGACACTTTGCTCTGCTATTACCAACACGCTTGCCCAGCGTTGCAATTATGGGCAATATTCCCCTTTTTTGGGGAAGCCTTTGTTCAGCAGTGGTTTATGTGCTGATGAGTACCGGCAGAGTAGAATAGTACCTTCTCCTGTACCAGGTATCGTAAGAGGTAACAAAGGTATTAGAACCGAGAGATGGTTGTATATCAGTAACCGTGCTGGACATTTGCACAGGGTGGGTATGGACAGCAGCATTCCCGTCGCGATAGCTGCGCTCTGCGATTGCCAACACTGATGATGATGGCTTAGTATGAAGTGCAGTGCTTGGATTAAGAAAGGTGCGTGTTGAAACCTGAAAAATATCCACCATTGCAAGTCTGTCGCGAAACTACTCTCAGCGTGTTAATAATCAATTTTGTATGTACCTTCAAGGAGGATGTGTTCTACTATTACTATTTCTATGACTGAAGGAATAAATAACATTAATAGTATAATCTTGACGCAGATGGTAGTGATCTTATCTTGTGTGCCAAAGGTCGTGGGTTTGATCCCCATCCAGGACAAATATTTATATGATGATATTTGTGTTTGGTCTATTTCTAGTTGTCATTATTTTGCTTTGCGCGTCTGTCTCGACAATTTTTTTCGCTGGATAAAATGAAAAAAAAGAGAATTACAGGCAATTTTCCCTCTTTCTTGGGGAGGCTTATGCCCAGCAGTGGACTTCTGATAGCTGATATGTTGATGATGATGATGATATTTAACATTACGTAACCTGATATTAGTCGATAAATAGTTGCTTCACAAGCCGTTTGAAGATGTAAAAATGATATTTGCATAATTCAGCTATAAATGCTGAGAAAGGGGAGGCTTAGACCATTTAGCGAGTTCGGGTCCCAGTACAGTAATTTATAGTATTGTCATTCGGAACCTGTCGCCGCAGTGCCGTACTCAATTACCAAAACGCGTTCTTCACAATTGTTTACGCAAGTAGAATCAGTAATACGACCTCTGTGGCAAAAGTGGTGCACGTGTGATATTTAAATTTAGTATATATTTTTTAAACTAATTATTATTGGAATTATATATTGAATAAATAATATGGTGATGAACTTGTATATAAAAAAAATCTGACTAATTGACAGACAGACAACGTATTATAGTTTATATTGGGGTTAGAAACTTAAATTTTTGCTAATAAGAGTGTTGTTTTTATATGTTAGTGTTCCCTTGTACATAGTAGGAATATGTTTTTGAAGTTATTTGAATGGAATTTAGCATGAAAATTATTCATTGATAGTCTAGATTGGCCTTATTGGCCAACTGAAAATAACTCAGCGAGCTATGGAGTGGGCAATGTTCGGAGTTTCTTTGCGCGATCGAGTCAGGAATGAGGAGATTTGTAACAGAACTATAGGTTGCTTGGAAGAAATCGCTATTTGCGATAAGGCCGCCCATTGTACTCTACAATAACTGGTTTCTTCGTCTATTTTTATGTTTGGTGTACAATAAAGTATTTATTATTATTATTATAGTTACCGACTTTGCCCGGAGGATTAGCAAGTTGATATGGCAGTGGGCCGATAGAGTCGTAAGGTTCTGGAACAGAGACCACGTACCGGTAAGCACAGTGTTGGGCATCCACCCGCAAGATAGACCGACGATCTGACTCAAACCGCAGGTTCGCGCTGGACACAGGCCGCATACAACCAGTCCTATTAGAGATTACTTGGGAATGCCTATGTCCAGCAGTGGACAACTTATGGCTGATATGATAAGTCCCCTTTTACTCCCTTAAAGTCATCCTTTAAGGGAGTAAAAGGGAAGTGCAAATATAATATGAAATGTCTCTGATTTTCAAAGGTGTTGCAGTAAAATGTTATATCTGTGTATATAAGGAAAAACTGTCTGACAGACAAATCAAAGCATAGCACTATAAGGTCAGAGAAAAATTGATACTAAGTTTGTTCTAACACAGATGAAACCGCAGGGCACTAATAGTTGATATATATAAATACAGGTACACGCTCTACTTGAGATAGTAAGCAGTAACCGTAGCTGAGATTGTCGGAATTTAATTAGGATTTTACTCGCGTTTCACTAACTTTATTCCCTTAACATTTAGGCATTACTGCAAATTCAATCAGTTCGTCTGTTCATATATTAATAGACAGTTTTTGCATTGGTTTCCGGTGCCTGGTTTCCATTACAGAACTCTATCAGTCACCGGTTTAGCGTGCTACGTACCCTGCTCTCTGCCATTTCTAATCCGCTAGATTATGTTGGCAACTAAAGTAAAGAAGAAGAAACGAACCACTGGTTTCTCAGACTTTACAATTATTAATAATCTATCTCTCAAACTCACGCTATACATAATTCGAAGTGCTCTCATTTCAACAGTATTTATTCTACTCGCGTGCATCTTCTGCCATACCCAATATTTACTACCAAATGTCAGTGTTGGAACAAACATACCTCTATAAGCCAGTCGTGTCCTTTTTGACCCATTTTGGCTGCACATAAAAGCATGTAAGGCTCCATTGACACTTACCAGCTTTCACTCTCCGTTCAATATATTCTTCATATATTATATATCATCATCACCATCATACCAGCCATTGGAAGTGCACTGCAGGCCTCTTGAAGAAAGGAGGTTTTATGCCCATAATTGCCGCGCCGGGCGTGTTGGCAGTCGTAGAGAGCAGTTTTCGTGACAGGAAAGCTGCTACCCATCCCCGCCCTTTGATATACCGCTATCTGTCGGTTCTCGTACCTTAGTCGCCTCTACCAACACCATGTGTAGTGGGAGGTACTATTGTCCTCTGCCGGTAGCTCACGGCAAATTATTATATTTAATCATATATTTTACATACTAAAGTGTCCCGTCTACACTGGTATTTCTTACTCTATGTTTAACGTTAAATCATTCCTTTACGATGGATACTGTTTGCATGAGCAGCACCAAAAGGTGACTAAAAAGTAGAACCAAACCAAATATTGACTACTTTATACGCTTAACATCGTAAAACCACAGATTGACTACGGCATCAAAAGTGCAGTACGTAAAAATAAAGAAAATGTTTGATAAATCTAATTAAAACAGCCGTGAGGTACCGACCGAGTAGAATAGTACCTTCCCCTTTACCGGGTGTTATAAGAGGCGATAAAGGTGCTCATGCACAGGGTGGGGATAGGCAGCAGCATCTTTTTGGATTTCATTGCCACAAATACCTTTAAACTATAAAATACTTTATTTTATATAATAAAATAAAATAAAATGGAAAATTAAATGGACGGCTTTTAACATAAAGACAAATATAATTCTAACACCGAAAATTACGGTTCAAACGTCAAAGATACCTCTTTCCTTAAAACTTATTGCGTACATTAGTTTTCACAAATTAACTCTGGACTTGAATGGTAAAAGGGTGTATCCTCATTGTTGCAACAAAATTGATAAATTAATTATAAAATAAAAAAAAATATCAGCAGAGTAGAATAGTATCTCCTTTTGTACCAGTATCCGTAAAAGGCAACTAAGGTACTAGAACCGACAGATGGCGGTATATCCGAAACAGTGTAGCTCAAATGCACAGGGTGGAGATGAGCAGCATCATCCCTATCGCGAAAACTGTGCTCTGCTATAGCCTGGAATAGCCACTTACTAAGCGCAGTAGTTATGGGCAAAATACCCCTTTTATGGGAAGGCCTATGTCCAGCAGTCGACTTCCAGTTGGTGATGATAGTGGGGATGACGTGATGATTAGTTTTTCTTGGAGGTTCTTTTCTGAAAGCTAGCCTGCTATAAACTTACTTTAGACTAGTATATCAGGATTCTTAATTACCAATTTATTTGAATGACTCTTACAACATCATAAGGTTGTCAGGGTCATCGGTCGTTTGTGTAAAATTGTAATAGAAAAATCTATACATGTAGGCTTTTTTGGTGTTTTTAAAATTTTAAAGTCCTATCTAATGACATATTTTTCTTAAACTTTGAACTCTATTTATATTTCTATAAATATGCTTTCAGCAATTCGGTACTTGTACTAATAAACTTAATATTTACAACAGTAAAAACTACAACCCGCTTTGTATTCCCAGTTAAACTTCATTTTCAACCTCATTTGAATAAAACAACACTCGTGTACACGAAATGTGTTGAAAAGGAAACACTGATGGCCATTATAAAGAACACGACGCCTTAGTTTAGAAAAATATTTTGGTATTTTTATTTTGAGCATTGTACTAAAGTGGCACACTTAAAAAAATCATAAAGTTTTCAAACAAATGTTTAATAGTGTAGGAAACTCTCTCTGTAAACTGTACTCAGTTCAAAAATGAGCTGTTAGAATCAGTTATTAGCCTATATCCACAAATGAAATAGAGCCTTTCAGGATTTAAAGACATTACGCTGTAACAGTTACAAACATTTTTTTTAAAACCTCATTAACCAACTCAAAGCGTGATTAAATCACCAATAATAGAATAGTGTGATAAGAGATCGATGTGGTGTGAAAGATGATGTTGTGACAACAGAAATTTTAACATGGTTTGTGCTTGTAGTAAGAATGGATGAAAGTGGAGTGATTGCACAAATATACAGAGCGGAAGTAAGTGGAAGAGTCGGTATAAGACGACCGATGCGAAAATATCTGAACCTGTTAGAAAAAGGGTCAGGTCAGCAGTACTGCAGCAGAATAAACGAGCTTGTATGAAATAACTAATTCGAGTAAGGTAAGCAAGAGAGGTATACCAAGGTTGTAACAAGTGGAGATCTATAGTTTCTGCTTCCCCAATAGGACACAAGCGTGATGTTTGTTTGTAATATATGATTATTTTTAGAATAGAACCCTCCAAATGTTGTAAGAGGTGATTGAGATATCCGAACAGATGGCGGTATATCCATTTAAAAAAGCGTAATTCTGCTCCCGGTGATGCAGGAACTGACATCAGAAACAGCCAGCATTAGGTTCGTTAAAGAAAAAAGCATAAGATTCCCTTTTCACAGAATTAGCTACATCGACCTTGAAGCTACAGGAAAATTATGTTCAAAAGGCTTTACATTTCTGTGGAATCGCCGTAAACTACTTTTAGGATCCAAAACAACTGCCAATCCATGCGAAGTAAAAACAAGTGACAGTAAGAATGATAATGACGCACACATCAATGATTTTGGTGTTTTATACGCCAAAGGACATGTGTTTGATCCCAACTTTAAATAAGTGTATCATATTATGTACATATGTATTAGTTTTGTGTCTTGGTCTTATATTTTTATGTTCATGTATAATATGACACAAGGCCGGCGATCGTCTATCGTCGGTTGTCTATGGATTACTGTCATGTTCACAAAGACGCCTACAGATGCCTGCAGTCATAGTATTAATAAAAAAATAGGTAAAGTCACGACCCCTTAATGCATTTTTTAGGCTAAATTCAATAAAGGCCTATCTGAATGTTGATCTTTGACTATACATGAACTTATCCCACGTTGAAATTTCCATCAAAGGCTTGTTACCTTTCAAACGCCAAAAGAAGCTAAAATAACTGGATAAGAAGCAATATTTGCTTATTTTTACATGAAAATTGATTAATATAACAAATTGGTGCAAATAAATGTATAATACTTTTAAATATATGACGGTGTTTAAATTTAAAGTGTTTTTTTATTTGGAGAGATCTATGTTCTAGCAGTGGACGTCCAACGGCTACCGCCAATCAGCAATCTTAGCTTTGAAGTGTAGGAAAGAGGCCGTGAAATTACTGGTTAATGTAACATAATATCTTCACGTCACAATGTTTGCAACGCGTTACTGATATTATTGTGATATTACGATCGTGTATAGACTACGGCGACGCTCACTAACTGTATGCTTGTTTGTCGGTTTATTCATATATAAAAAGTAAATTGTTATTTTGACGACATGATGGCATAATTTATACTAAGACGACATTTTCAAGTAAAATGAAAGGCATTATTTGAACAGAGTTTTATTTGCCAACTAAAACTGGACGCACTGGCGCCTAGTTGGTGAAACTAATAGTTAATATAATTTATTGTTTCATCATGTGGACACGCTAAGGTTTTTACATGTGTCAAAATAGTGAAATTTTACTTGCAATTTCGCCAACTGGAATCAGTCAGGTTTTTGGCAAATAAGATACATTATGTTGTGTTCAGTCTTTAGTGCGAAGTATTTTTTTCACTGCAATCTGTCAATTTTCGATATTCAGCAATATTTGTAGCAATTTGCAGTAGCTGTTCGTGGTCCAAATCCAGTGACTTGGCCATGCAACGGATAGGTCAGAACCAACACTTATGGTGTCACATGCCCATGCCTTTTTAAGTCACGGACCTAAATCCAGAGGCGTTTTTGTTTTTAGTTTTAATGCGTAGTTTTTGTTTTCAATAGATCTACAGCAAGTTTATTGACATGGTTTAGGGGTCGATCTTTGTATCTGGGCATCATTTCATAATTTCTTCTTTGATTGTAGGAATTTATAAATCATGGTACAACCTCTCATTGGTCATATACCAAGGCGAGTTGGTTATTATTCTTAAGATTTTAAACTGAAATCTCTGTAGTATTTCTAGGTTGGAGTAAGCTGCAGTGCTCCAAAGTTAAATTCCATATATCCTAGTTGGCTTTATGACGCGCTTATATATAAGTAATTTTTTGTCTTAAGATGACTTGGATTTTTTTTTAATAACCAATACTATTTCCTAAGTTGGAAGCTAAGGACTTTGCGATTAGTGAATATATAACTAGTGCAGAATCAAATGTAAATTCACATATGTCCTAACATTGACCTGGTTTATGTCTGATGAATAGAAAAATTTTGAATATAATACTTAAATACATATTTTAACACCCAGATACAGAACAAACACATATATCATTATATAAATATTTGTCTTGGATGGAAATTAAACCCACGACCCTTGGCATATAAGATAAAATAGTCCCGTTGATGAATAACAAATTTTTTCAGGAACGTAAGGTAAAGAGCTCTTGACAATGGATCTTAATCGGTAGATTTGATGGCGGGTATGTCTCGATGGAGATTAAGGCGAACATTAATGATTACCTCTACCCGGAATTCAGAGATGCGCAAAAGTGAAATTGTAACACACATTTTGAAATTTTGGGCACACTCGGCCCTTATGTACGTCATAAATCTTTGGGTATCGATATCATTTTTATAGCGCGTTGGGCGCGTGTCAATAAAATTTTACAAGGATTTATTTGCACCCCGAATATGATGTGTACGTGTACATATTAGTATCCCCACGAATATAATTGTCAAGTTTCAAAAAAAACATTACAACGTTGTTTCAATATATCCCATATTATGCGCCAAGGGTTGTTGTTTCAATCAAATATAAATATAAATATCATAATATAAATATTTATTCTGGGGGATTGATTCTATGACCTTTGCCGCTCAAGATAGGATCACTACCAACTTTGCCATCGGGCCCGTCGAAATTTAGTCATTTTGTACCATTTATAACGCAGTGAAGCAATAAAAATGGATTTGGAAAACACCTAAGGGGGAAAAAGGGGGGGAAGTAGTTTATCAAAATTTCTCAATCCACATATTCATATAAATTAATATAAAATTTGATTTGTGTGACTAATTACGCTACTCGATAGCAAATAATAAAATTACATTTTCTAAATTCTGTATATCGGAATAAAATCGTCTTTAGACACTCATAAGTCCTAAGTTTCCATTTTAAATATTAAATCATTCCAAAAAGGTTTCATGCATTTCCATCCTGTAAATTATTTGCAACAGGACGTCCTCGTATACCCAAATCTCCTGAGTGCTACATCTGACACTCGAGAAATGTACGGAGATAGTCTTGAATGGTCCAATTTTACAGACAGCAAGGCTAGAGCTAGCGGAGTTTACGTGACCTCATTTTGATATAAAATTACTGAATCCAACATATATAGGGCACTGGCTTTGTTCTACATTTAAATACATTTTGCCGTTCAATATCGGCAGACTAGTAGAGCTTATCTCTGTACCAAGTGTCGTAAGAAACGAATATGGAATATATGGGAGACAGGAATAGACAGATGGCGGTATATCCATCTGAAATAGCATCAAAAACATTAGGGTTATAAGACTCGACTAAACAGGGCTTACTAAGGAAATACAGATTCTCTTTCGTCTGTGTTCACGGTTGAGGTTCTTAAGGTGCAGAAACTAGCCTAACTGTGCGGCAGTTGTCGCCAGAGTCCTGACGCGTGGATAGATCTATGGATATATTCGCAGTGGCTTTATATGGTTTGCTGCAGAGATGCGGCAATATTGTGTCTGCTAAGTATTACCCTTGTCTTTTTTTTCAGGCGAACCTATTGCTGGACTACTCAGACGTCAATTTCAATGCCACCGAAAAAAAGAGGGCGGGGCCTCTCATAGATGAGAGGTCCGATGCCCGTATTTGTCCTGCGTACCCCGCAGCCGCGACCGCCCATTAACCCTGTGAGCGATTCATCTTGTACTCAGCTAGTATGGATGAGAAGTGCCGTTGGGCGAATGTAAACGATTGAACACAGGGCCAAAGAGCCTCAAGCTGGTTTTTTTACTCCACTATGGATCTCCGGTGTCGCTACGTAAGTGCCTGTTAACTCAAAATTTTAAGGTGAACCTGAGGAGGTGTACGCAAGTACTTAAGGATATGTGCGTGTCTTAAAGATCAGGTATATTCTTGGTTCTCCCGGTATCGGTTAATCTGGTGTATTCGATACATTGATCCAAGATTCGTATCATGAGTTGATTGCGACTACAAATAGTAAGCAACTTTACAGCTACAGTAGCTTTCTCGATAGCAGAGAATTGACTGCGCTCCACGCGGTACTGCTCTTTAATAGCGATGGGTTCAGTTCATCGGAAACTTGCAGCACCTGGTACTTGCTTGACGGTGGCTTCTTCATATAAAACCATAAGTTTGGTGATGAGTGAACGTCATTACTAAATCAAGAAGTGAGCAACATCGGAGACATGATTTCGTACTCCTTTCATTCATGACATCAGCCATTGGAAGTCCACTGCTTTACATAGACGTCCCTTAAAATGGGGCATTTTGACGATATTTTCCGCGAAGGGGAATCGTGTTGGCAATCGCAGAGCGAAGCTTTCGCGAAGGAGACTCTACAGCCCATCCCCGACCTGTGCATTTAAGGTACACTGTTTCGGATGGATATACCACCATCTGTGTATTCTGGTACCTTAATCGTATGTTACGATACTTTGCACAGAGCTAGGTACTATTTTTCTCTGCCGGTACCTTACGGTTCACCTTTCATTATTATCCATTTAACAACATACTGCTATATTTCAATTATTTAAATATATATACAAAGTGCTTAATATTTCATTAAATAGCATAGACACTGTTTGGTTTTGCTTGTTAATACCATTGTTATAATTGTTATCAGGGAGATCTACACGCTAAGGCTTTAACCGCCGATTAGCATATGAATTGCGAGGCTTGGCTGCGTTCGGTGTGTGGGTACAATCTGCATGAACAAACATGTGCCTCGATCTAACGTCACCCTTGCGGCTTCTCTCAGAATGCTAATTGGTAGTCCATTTGACAAAATTCACCTTAAAGTCAAAGCTAAAAATATCTTTATACAAACAAAACTATCATAGGCACTAAGTATTCTGAATGAACATTTTTTTTTCTGTCAATATAGATTTACTGATTACAATATTACCTAATAGCCAATGGCCCTGATAACCTTTATAAAAACTAGTAATGCACTGCGGTTTCACTCACGAGAAACTGTTGAACTTTCAGAACTTTGCACTCTCCTTTCCCCCCTTAGGAAATGTGAAGTTCTGTGGTTGCTGTGATGATAAAATTTTGATCAATTTTAAACATTTCATCCCCTATATATTAATCTAATTACGTAACACACAAATGCTCCTACAAAAAATCTTACTTTGCACTTAAAGAAGCAGCAAAATGCAAGTAAAACAGACAAAGTCTAATAATTCTACTGATGTCAGCTCAGACTTCTTAACACTTTTACCTGAGGTAGAGCGCTAACAACAAAATCTTAGCAACTTGTATTAAATCATTATAATGAGAAGATATTAAATAGTTTATAAACATGTCTTAATTAAAAAGTTTGACAAAATTTGATTATAATAAAATTCGACCGTTTACGCAGCGCACGCGACTACAGATCACAAAACGTATATTTTTCAACGTTTTTTGCCACATTTTTGATACTCCGCTCGTATGAGTTATAGCATAATGTAATATATATAACCTTGTATTATATTAGACCATATACACACATTCATTTATACCTACATGCACATTATAGAGCATAAGTAAGAACAGGGTAGACCTAGTTTAGGTATTTAAGCATCAAAATGTATATTAGTTTAAGTTTTCTTTTGTTATATAATAACTTTTTATAACAAAAGAAAACTTATTATTATTTATAACAAAAGAAAACTTATTATTTATTATTATTACCTAAATTGAGTAAGTGGTAAAGGTATTATTAAAATCAATTAAGCCGTTTGAAAGATTACCCTAAAAAACAGACAGATGTGCAAAAATTAAAAAATATATATTTTGTTATATGTACCGTGAATACATACATATGCACTTAATAAAATGCTTTTATTTAATTATCACATACAGACCTTCCAATTTTATTTAGATGTATGTATGTTAATTGATTAACACGAATATGCCGCATAAATAAGAAAGAAAGACAGCGGGTAGCGACTTTGTTTTAAACCATTATTATGGTGTTATGTTAATTAATTTTATTAATGTTTCTAATATTATTTGTAATTTTATTTGTATTAACATATAAAAAATAAGCAAGTTTAATATGAATAGAAATACACAAATGATATTAGAAAAAAACAATACCTCTAGAACAACGTTTTAGACATCTAGGTACATTTTACCTAAACGTGAGTAACGAACTCGATGGTCAGAGATGTGCCTTTATAAAGCATATACAGATTCTATAAAGGTTTCAGAGTGGCAAGCTATTTTCCTAAAGTCATCATTAGCAGAATGTCCACTGCTGGACATATTACTTCAAAGACAGGAGGAAGTTTCCCGTGATTTTCTCGCTGGGCAGGCAAGGCGGTAATTGCTGAGGGTAACTTCGCGACGGAAATGATGCTGCCCATATTTTTTCATATAATTTTTGCTGTTCCGGGTGGATATAACGCTATCTGTCAGTTCTGGTACCTGAGTAATATCTACTTGTAATATACGAATTATTTTGTGACTGACTGATCATTCCCGATTTGGTGCGTGTCTGCTTTCCTTAATGTCAAACTGAAAGAAAAGGAAAAGTCGTGGATGGCTCACGGACAGAGTTGCTTTCGCTTTTATTACACAGTGTAGTACCTCCATTTCTATCAGGGCTCGTGAGAGGCGTGTTATGTACCGGAAACAACAGACGGCGTTGTATCTGTAAGAAATTACGTACGTGTAACAGGGCGGGGATGGGTTATAGTGGACCGTTGCAAAGCTACGTAATACGATGCTTAAAGAAGAAATAAAGACCATTACATTGCACATCCTAAGATTGCTATAATACATTAGAATCTACACTTATCACTTTTTTATTTTTGAGAGGCTCGATAGCGCAGATGTTAGTGATCCTATTTTGCACGCTAAAGGTCATCGGTTCGATCTCCACCTAAAATGAATATTTATATTTGTTCTGTGTCTGGGTATTACATTATATTTATTTAAGTATTATACTTTTGATTGTTATGTCCTCTATTTATTATGTCCGTTACATAAGTGATTTAAGCGACTTATTAAACATTCAGTTCAATATTTAGATTAACAATTGTATTCTGTTAAATAACATATTAAAATCGTTTCGCAATTATTAAGCAAATTTAATGTATCCATCTTTGTTGCTGGTTTTGCTTTTTTAAATGTTGGTCCCTATTTCCATTTGCTAGTGCTGTTCAATGCGTGAGAAGTCAGTTCTGCGTCCGAAACGTATTTGTTATTTCAACTCTAATTAAGTCAATTTTCATTTGACTCACTGTTTTGCGAGCCGGCTAACATTTGTCATTTTGCTAGAAAAAAAATGATTACGAGTATTATCCCTTGCTTGTGTTCTTTTTGTATTTATATATATATATAGCTTCTGATGGACATAGTGGCTCAAGGTATTAGGGTAAATCTTGTTCGCAACTATTTCAATGAGCAGGCATGGATGGATGGATTGATTTCACAACTGACAAACCAAACCGACAACCGACCGAATAAAAATAAATATCATCATATGAATATTTGTCCTGAGTGGGGATCAAACCCACGAACATTGGCGCATAAGACAAGATGAATACCATCTGCACGATCAGGCCCGTCTTTTGCATTTGACCCGCATCAGAAAAGCAGCCGTGGAACATCCACTACTTAATAACATAAGCAATTGCTGCGCTTTATAGGCGTATTAACAATCGTAGTGCGTAGCTTCGCGACAGAAATGCTGCTGCCCATGCATGCCCAACA
>JACJUM010003223.1:10266806-10282484 GCA_020976665.1 Heortia vitessoides | reverse complement strand
CTCTTACGACACCTGGATCAGTTGGAGGTACTATTCTATTCCGCTGGCACCTTAGATGCCTCTTACGACACCTGGAACAGTGGGAGGTACTATTCTATTCCGCTGGCACCTTAGATGCCTCTTAAGACACCTGGAGCAGTGGGAGGTACTATTCTATACCGCTGGTACCTCACGGCATTTGTTGATGGAAATAGTTATTTTATTTTTTTACACTAGGTCGACAAACGTGCTTACAGTCCGCGTGTTAGTAGGCATTACTGCAGACTATAAATGCTTGAAATACCGCAAGGACATTACTAAGCCGAGAGGTACCGGCAGAGTAAAAGAGTACCTCCCCTACCCTCCCTGTACTAGGTGCAGCAAGAGACGACTAAAGTATCAAAACCGACAGATGGTGGTATATTCATCCGCAACGTGTAGCTCAAATGCACAGTGTAAGGAACGGACAGCAGCATCCCCGTCATAAAAGTTGCGCTCTGCGATTGACGACACGCTTGCCTAGAGCGGTGATTATCAGCCAAAACTTCCCCTTCCTCGGGGAGGCCTGATTTTATGATGATAATGCATAGGATAACCATGGGATTTGATGATATTATATCACATTACCCAGCCATTATACAGCCTCTCTCACCCTTCAAACCGGAACGCAACAATGCGAACACTTCTGTTTGTCGGCAGAAATAGGTGTAAACGGGTGTACCAATACCATAGGTGTACCAATGCTGACGTTATTTTTTGTCTACTTCATGTTATTTGATTGTAGTTAGTGAATTGGTGTTTAAAGTATAATTTCATTCCGCTAATTTAACATTATTCTTACCTGAAAAAAAACGGATTTTTTAATATCATGTTTACCGTGTCTTCAATTTTATCCGTTATTTTAAGATTTCTAATTATCAAAATATACAAATTAATGTGATGTCTTCCGGTGCGCCTCCTATCAAATTATTAAATATATAATAATTGAAAACAATTCAATGACATTTCGTTTTACATATATTCCATATTTTTATTTTCGTACAGAATTAAAATGTGTGTAGAAGAAAAAAATCTTTGTTTTAAAAAAAAATTTGTTGCCTGTAAAGTCGGTATACGGGCGAAAGTTTTACGTGACAACGACTTTGAGTGGTAAAATAATTTTAATGTGAATATTCATTCGTATAGTAGGAATAAGGATGAAATAATAGTAACAATTTAAAACATTTATTTATACAAAGAATTATATTTAAAACATTAATTTATACAAACAATCTCGCACTGAATTTCATATTAACAAAATTTTATTTTTACCTTTACACATACATACGTATTTATATACAAATATACATACAATAACTTGCAATACATTTGCGTAACACACGTCACAATGAGAGCGAGTGAGAGGGACGCGTGCCTCTCACTCGCTCTCATTGTGAGCGCATAACGTGAGCGGAGCGTAACGCAGTTTCTTGAAGTGTCACCCGGCAAACCAATTTATAAGACGTTGTCACGTCAATAATTCTGATACATGTATGGATAGATCGAGTCGTTGCTAGATCTAGCTATGCTTTGATCTTTATCCAATGCAAACTTTATTAATAATTTCCACGGCACCGTCCCAACTTCTAGATCAAATTAAGATCTTGTCGTTCTTATAATATTAATGGATGTTCTAAAGTAAGAAAAAGAAAAATACCTTAAAAGATTATTCAGTGACCATTTGGAGATAGATATTATGATATTAATTGTTTACACTGTCAAAATTGTTGTAATTTTTAAATTATATCCATAAAACGGTCCTTTTTAAATAGATCCTTGTAGGATCACTTAAATGTGACAAAGTCCATTCAGGTTATAAAATTGGCGGTGGACTATTCATATGATTGTGATGTTACGAGCATCTATAAATTGCGGGGATGTTTACTATCAAGCGGACTGTATGCTTGTTTATCGACCTTGTCTAAAAAGCTTGGCGCTGTCGTTTAAGGATAGCAAAGCCGCTTTCCAGGGGCCCCAATGGCTTAGTCAGTCATCTCTTATGACACCTAATGGAGGTGGCGGCACTGTTCCACTCTACCGGTAAATCACGGCAAATCTACGGTAAGTATACCTTACTTACCGTACCATCTTACCTTACTTACCATCTTAATAAGAAAATAGATACGATAATAGAAACGTCTGCATTATTTCCAATATCTTGTAATCCCTAAATATATTTACCTAGACTAATCGAATTGTTTATAGGCGAAATATCAAATATTCTTAAAGTAATATGAGATAGAAGATAGAGCGCGTATTGCAAACTTTCACGGGATTCATCTCTTTTTCATTAATTAATCAATCAAGATAAATCGCGATCGATAATAGATTGTTTTATGTATTAAATTCTATTTAAAAACAAGTTATTAAGTACCTAGGCTTTAGCTTTGATAGAAGACATCTGGGCCTACCACATTCCGAAACACGAAATGAAATTATATCATCATCAACATAGGCAGAAAGACGGTCTTGTTAGTGAAAAAAAAGGTTACTTATACAAATCAATTCTAAAACATATTCGTAAATATGGCATCCCTTTATGGGGATTTGTGCACAGGCAACATAATGTGCCTAGGCAGAACGCAAAATTGCATCCTACCTATTATTACAATAGCCCAATGTTTTTCCGGAAATGAAAAGATTCACGAACAACTTAATGTTCCAACAGTCCAATCCGAAATTGAGAGATTAAAAAAAAAATATTCTAAATGAACATCAGTACAACATCCCAATGCCTTGGTAGCTCAACTTTAAAAATGACAAAAAGACAGAAGGAATAATGTATTATGTAGATTCAGAGAGGACATTGGTTTAATCATTACTAAATTTAAGGTAAAATATTTTGTGAGGATACATTATTTGCCTAAGTTATCACAAAAAATGATTTTAGGTATCGATAATTGGTTTGTATTTTTTTTTTGTTTTGGTTTAATATAAACATTGCTTGGCAGTATGTGTGTGTACATTTATAAATACTATGTATGTGTATGTGTGACTGAATGGATATATGTGTGTATAGTCTCCTGATGAATCTCTGATGAACTATTGTTAAAAGTTAACCATGATTTATTTGACATTTAATAGACAATTAATGTCAACTTCATTTATTTATACTAATGTGTCATTTAAACTGTAATGGGTGAAATAATCATTTGAGTTAATTTAATATCTTTATAGCGCATTTTGTTTAAAAACAGCTTATTGCACTGTTTATACACATTCAATATAACTATTCACGTTCATCCGTTCGCGCAATTTCCTTAGAAAGGGGTATAAAGTATTCTCTTTACCTATTTATAGAGATAGAACTCAGACAATAGTCGGCTACATTAATTCGTTGCTCTCACCTATTTCCCTGCCAAATAGGAGTATTCGCATTGCTGTGTTCGGGTATAAAGGGTGAAAGAGGAAATGATTACTGGGTAATGTGACATAATATTTTCAAGTAACAATACTGGCGATTCGCTTAAAATGTTCTTGTGATATAACGAGCGTCATTAGGCTGCTGTGACGCTTACTATCACGCGGAATTTATGCATAATCGTCGACCTGGTCTTATTAATATATATATATATTAATAAGAACAGAAGAAAACTTTCTATACGATGAAGTCACTGCAATTTTACTCACGTAGTTTTTTTTAAATAAATTCCCACAACATCTCATACATTGACCTGACTCCATGATAAGTCGCTAAAAACACTCGTGTTACGGATGCCAGACAACAGAGGAATTACATATATACAAATTAAATACATTTCTTAACCACTTGGACACGAAACAAACACAAATATCATCTTATGAATATTTTCTCTGGGTGGGAATCGAACCCACGACTCCTGGCGCACAAGATAGAACTATTACCAACTGCGCCATTGAGCCCATCAAAATTCCCACTGGAATTCAGGAATATAATATAGCTAATATTATGTGCCGTGAGGTACCGGCAGATTAGATTGATATTAAGAGGCGACTAAGGTACCAAAACCGATAGATGGTGGTATATCCATCCGAGACAGCGTAGCTCAAATGCATTGGGTGTGGATGGGCAGCAGCATCCCAGTCGCGAAGACTGCGCTTTGCGATTGCTAATACGCTTGCCCAACGTGGCAATTATCGGCAAAGCTCCCCCCTTTCTTGAGGAGTCTAATGTCCAGCAGTGGACTTCTAATGGCCGTAATGATGAATATTATTTGATAATAACGTCACTGCTTTCTATAAGTAAAATAGGTAGAAATCAATGAAGTATTTTGTGTGGGTGTGTGTGTGTTTATATGTTATAAACGCAAAATAATATAAAACTTCCCTCGTTTCATTCCAATTTAGGTATTTATAGTGATTTTTTGATTTTACGAAATATACTACAGTCTACGTTAACGAATATTTAAATTGGTCGTGTAGATTTTGACTTAAATAGTAACAGCCGAACTATCAAATAAATCCTCTTTATAATATTAGCATTGAAAACTTACATTTCTCATAGACACAAGAAATAAAACAATAGAACGAGTCGTATATGTTTCACAAGAAAGGGATATTATTAAGAATGATATATATAAGTACAATCATAAATGCAATAAGTATGGGTTGGTATATTTACAGACACGTGTATGGGAACACCCATGCTGTTATCCCATCATACATCATATTTACCCGCCGCTCACAATGCGACACCGTTTAAGGCACAAGCAACATGTCGCTGACACGGCACGTTGTTTATGTGAGGATCGAGTGACATTTTTCATTGTGTCCCTTTTCTTTGTACCTAGACTGTGATCCAAGTCATGAGATACAAGATATTACTAATTTATTTTATACTAGCAACGCAGTTTTTCCCGCGTCAAGTTGTTTTCGAAATAATGTTTTGTATGTGTTTCATAACATTTAATATAGAGCCTTCATATTGAATTTCATTTGTATAACTTCAAATACAGCAAAGTTTCATACTAACTTTGTACCCCCATTTAACCCGTAGAGAGTAAATTTTCAAAAAGCCCGTTTCCTAGTGCTACACTAGGTTATAAAATTTCAGGTTCCTAACCCTTATATTTTAAGCACTACTTTAATTATTCATTCAGCGAGTCATCAGTCAGTCAGCTTCAATTTTTATTTATATAAATAGATAAATAGATAAAATAAAATATAATAATAATGCTAGTTAAACGGCGTCTTTAAATGTGTGCAACTCTCATCGGCCGCCACTGAAGAGCTTCAAAATCTATTTGAAAATATATTTGAAGCTAGTGAATTGTTGAAAAAGTTTTTAAAGGCAGAATCATTAATATAAAACTGATAGTTTAAGATTAAATATAATTGGCCACTAAGTCAAAATATGTTACGCACTATGTTATTTTAGATAAGATGTGTTTTGAAGCAAAACCTTCTCTTTTTTACATTTATTAAATTTCATTTAAACGCAAATATATATTTAACACCCAAATACAGAAAAAACACAAATATACATCATATACGAGAATATTTTTTCTGGTGGGTCCGTGAGCAATTAATAGATAATACAATAATTACGAAAATGATTAAGGTTATCACTAATAGAACAGTCGGTGAGAGTGAACCTTGAAAGACAACAAGCCGGGCTCAGCATGTGACAAACCTGATGGCGCCGATGGTAACGGTCCTATATTATTTATTTTCCACTGAGTACAAAACATTATATGAGAAATAAATAAATGAATTCTTAGAACATTAATTAACCTGATCAGTCGCTTTAAGCGCCTGTGTTACGGATATCAGATAACAGAGGAATCACAAATATACTACATAGTTACATATATTCATTGTCCTGGTTCGGGATATAACCTACGAACTATGGCGTACAAGACAGGACATTTGCGGGATTCGGCCTGTCAAAGAGAGTTAAATATGTAGTTTAAAAATTTACTCTTATGTGAATAAAGGATTATTACCTGATGACCGTTACATAAATGATTTATTTCGGATACAAGTCAATGTAATAAGATGTTGTGTGAATGCATTAATATAATAAGTCGACAGACTCGATGACAGTTTGGTAGTTTTGTGTGTTCTACGTTCAACTGAAGTTTGCATTTGTAAAGATTATTTAATGTTGAGAAAATAAGTATGCATAGGACTGAAGCAAATAGATATTGACAGTATCTAGTCTCATTGGTGAAGTGTCAGTTAAAAGTATGTATTTTGTTACATTGAAATTGTCTGTCAGTTATGAGTTAGTTTTTAACTATTTTTACTACGATAGAGATTGCTATATATAGAGATATTATACTCAATTTTTTATTCCCTTACTCTGTAATGGTCGAGAAGATTTTTTTGTTATTTACAAAGTCTTAAGTAAACAAAACAACAATTTTCTACGGATTATGTGAGAGACTAAACTTTCTTATTGATATTTTCGTATAACAAGCAACTCTAAATAGATTTTTTAAGCTGAAAGAAAAACTTTTTATTATGATTTATTTTGAGAAAACGTTTTTCCAACTTATAAGTTATATTAATAAAAGGCTAGAAGACGTTTATAAACATTTTTTGGATCTCTTTTGTAATATTATTCCCGACTATATATATGAAGTCAAAGTTATCTGAACCGCCAACTTTCCTACCATCGGTCGAAACGTGTCATTAAAAATTTAGTTTTTATCAATTCCACATTCATTATAGTGGCGCCACCGTCTACAAAAATCATAATAATAATTATATAAAGATATAAAATTAGTTATATATTTATATTTACCACGTTATGTTGTAGCTTATTTTATTTTTAATTGCTTCTGAAATGTAGCTTCTTTTATTAAAATATTTTGTACTGTTTGGGTTATTAACGCTATAAATGTACTTACATCCACTCTATTAACGATAATAATAGCCTGCACCATCAATTTTCCGATAGAATTACGCTTAATTAGCTTAACTTGCAAATATTTAATAATGAAAGTAGTAATTAACCTAAAATTAAAATCTTGAAAGTCTAATTGGCTCTATACTAAACTAATGAATAAATTAGATAGTGTCACCAATCCAAATAGTCGTAAAATACAGCAATTCAATAAAAAATTAAATACATTAAAAACTTATTTAACACCCAGACACTAAACAAACACAAATATTCCAAATTTTTATGCTGGTTGGGGATCGAACCTGTGACCCGTGTTGCATAAAATAGGATTACTACCTTCAGCGCCATCGGGCCCGTTGGGCCCTTTGTCAGAGGTAAGTAAGTCAGTTCTCATTCCAAAATGCATAAAATAAAACAAGGCCGAAACAATAGGACTTTCAAAGTTTAAATCCACTGGTTGAACTTGAATAGTACTTTATCAATCTTGACGTGTAATATATTCCACGTTATTTAACTTGGCAAGCTTTAAAGTAATTTCAGGTTATTCTGAACATTTTCAGATTTATTTGCCTTAATATTGCTTTAAGCTTACAATTTCATCTCATAAATATTAATTTTGTTTGTAAGGCGAATAGGAACTCTTTGTCTTCACATTTTACTGTTTTAACATATTATAGTTGACCGAACATTATAATGGCCGTGTCGTACTGGTGGAGTATAATAGTATCTCTCCCAGTATCACATGTCATAAGTGGAGACTTAGGTACCGACAGATGGCGGTATATCTATTCGATATAGGGTACAACTATTAACTTCTTTTTTTATGAAGACAGTCAACAAGCAAATGATCCGCTTTATGGTATACATGAACACAGACTAGAACCCTGAGAACTGAAGATGCTATGTTACATTTACCTAGTGATTTCACTGCCTCTCTCACCCTTCTAACTAGAATACAGAAAATCAGAACACTTCTATTTGACGGTAAGCGGTGAGGTACCGACAGAGTAGAATAGTACCTCCTCCTGTATCAGGTGTCGCAAGTGGTAACGAAGGTACCAGAACCGACCGATAGCGGTATATTCATCCGAAACAATGCAGCTCAAATGCAAAGGGCGGAAGTGGGCAGCAGCTACCCCGTCACGTATGCTACCCACTGCGATTGCCAATACGCTTGCCCAGCGTTGCAATTATGGCCAAACTTCCTCATTTCTTGGGGAGCCCTATGTCCAGCAGTGGTGATGACGATTTGACGGTAAAAATAGGTATTTGTATTTGTCTTATTTACTAATTAGCCGTGTGGTACCGGTAGAGCAGAATATTAATCCCTCTGTACCGTACCAGATGTCGTAAGAGGTGACTGAGGTACTGGTACCGACAGATAGTGGTATACACACGCACATGATGTAAATATATACATATATTTATACACATATACATACATAGGTATACATCACGCCTGGCCATATACATCCCTTCGGGATAGGCAGAGACTATGGCTCTCCACTTGCTATGATCTTGGCATACCTCTCTCGCTTCCGTTACACGCATTAGTCCTTTTATACACGCTCCTTTATTGTTAGTTCATCTGACCTGGCTCTTCTTAATTACCTCTTCTACATGGTTAGGTTAGGCTAACATCTGGTTAAGCGAAAGCATAAGGTCTAAGCGAACATATCGCTTAGATCGTATGTCTTTCATTCATTTCCGTTTACTTTACATTTGTGTAGTTTTTCTACTTTCATCCATCCTTTCTACATGTCCAAACCATCACAACACTCCTTTCTATATTGTTGTCACAACATTATTTTTACATCAGATTAAGGTTAGTATTGACTGCTGTAATCGCCTTAAGCAACCTCAGTTCAATTATTAGGCAGACATTTCCATCAATTTAATGTATTACTTTATCGAGAAATTTTCCGACTAGGTAGTAAGCCTCAATTTTGTGAACTATAATTAACTACCTGTGCCCGCAACTTCGTCCGCGTGGAATAGCTTTTTTGAGTACCAGACCTCATTACCTTAACTTATATAAACTATGAATGCCAAGTTTATTTATATTGAATCAATGGCCTGAAAAATAAGTTTCAAATTTCTAGTCTAAAAAATAGCGATACTTCCATACAACTTTTTATCTCCCTTTTCGACCCTTATTTCTAATAAAAAATAGCATATGTCTCTCTCAGGGTTAAAGATTGTCTGTGCCAAATTTCATCAAAATCAGTTGAGATGCTTAAGCGGGGAAGCGTAACAGACAGACAGACAGACAGAGTTAGTTCCTCATTTATAATATTATTTAGTAGGGATTAGTATAGCATCCATTCACGGCATCGCTTGCGTATATGCGTATTTTTTCGTAGCATATACGTAGAAAAGATAATCTTGATGACAACGATAATGACGATCACATTGACGATGATCTGTACTCGGAAATATCAGAATAATACTATACTAGGTCAAAGAAGCATGACCATAAGCTGACATTGGTATTTATATTATTAGTCAATAATTTGCAAAATTCTAGTACAGAATACATTAGCATTTACACATTAGCACGAGATGTCTCTATGTCTCTCTTTTTAATATTACAATTTAACACTTTTATTTTATTTATATGTATATATATGAATAATACGTGCTTCATCATATAAGCCACAGAAAGTTTTTTCTATTGGATATAAGCCTCCCCAAGACAGAGGGATTTTTGCCTATAACTGCCACGCTGAGCTGGTGTGGTGGTAATCATAGAGCGCATCTACGTGACGAGGAAGCTGCTACTCCCTATTGTCCCTACTATGTAGTATTTATGCTGCGCTATACCCGATAGATATACCGTCATCTGTCGGTATTTCAGTCACCTCTTACGACCTGGTACAGAAAGAGCTAATATATCACTCCGCCGGTATATCACAGCCACGGCGTGATAAAAAATCTGAAATGAACGTGGTGTTCCTTTCTTGGATAAAGGATAAAACAATAGTTATTCTATAATAATAATAATAGTTATTATTGTGCAACAGATAAATACAAATGATAAACATATTATATTTACAGACATTTAATTTGTATTAATTCTGTATCATTAGTTATCACTCCTTTATTTTCATGATCATCATCATAGCTTCATAACATTCACTCGTGAACGCAGGCATTTACAAGACAGGGGGATTTTTTCCCATAATAGCCGCGTTAGATAGCAATAGGAATAGGTAGCACACGCAAGGGTAGTGGCAATCACAGATCACAGCTTTGCGACGAGAAAGTTACCTTTTTTATCCCTCGATCATCTTTAACGACTTGATGTAGGGGAAGGTACTATTCCTCTGCGATTTTGTTCTTTATTCACGTATAGGTTAAGACAGTGATGGTGGATTAAATACACAATGGCTGAAGATTATGACAATTTCATACTTAATTTATTAATATAACAAATATTTATCCTATAAATATTTCACAAGGGTGCGGGTCGAACTTTTGACACACATGATAGGATTACTATCAACACCGACAAAATGAAATTGACATCTTAAAATCATAAAGATCAAGAAAAGATAAAATAATCAGATTTTCAAAAATGTTAGATGATGGTTTATTAGTCACTATACTTTAAATTGAATAACATTTGATGATTCATAAATTTAATTGCAAGAACAAATAACAAAGACTTAAACTAGATTTTAGAATTTATATATATCATTATGACTGAATACCCGATAATATTAAGGGGGTTTTCATCGCAAACAATAATCTTGATGTTATTAATTAAGGGTCAAACAAAAGCTGATCGCAGCCTTGATGTGCCTCCAAAAGTGAAACCATTTCAGTCTGAAAAGGCACAAATGGATGTTCATTTACATGAGATTGCTACTGGCAAAACTCATAAATATTCTAAACAGTCATGCTTTATTATTATGAGGCGATTGCCTATTATATTGTCGATTTCTTTTATTTAGATTAACTGCTACGATTAATAGTTTTCAAGGACGTTTTAAAATTTAAATGAGATTACACATATAATAATGTTACTGGAATTCACTGCACTGTGCATCTGATACAATCTAGACCATATAAAAGATAATATGATTTGGATGTATATACAGACCGGATGAAAGTTGAATGAATGCATAAATGTATAGAGCGGAAGTGAATGGAAGTGTTAACACCTTTATTTTACAATATTTTATTTTATTGTCTATACGTAGAAAAAATGCTTTTACCCATACGCCATTCAAGGGCTCACCGACAATAACCATAACGACTCACCGCTCCTAAAGAGAATACACGCTAAAAAGTTTGCGACGTTCTTTTCCACACCTTGGTGCTAGGAAGAGCCTCTCCTCTGTCCTACTCATGAATAATCACCTTTATATGGAATCCGCGCACGCCTTCTCCTGTCACTAACTTGAAGCAGCGGACTTCGTATGTTCACCATACGCTACTGCCATTATGCCTTCGCCACCCCATCCTCCGGCGGCGACGGTGTACCTGAGTAACGAAATGACGTCTTCGCAATAGCAACGGACGGCATGCTTCACTGATTCGGTCCGAGGCATTGCCGGCATTGATAGACCATCTCCAGCGATAGCTTGGAGAGCATCCCGCTTCACCTCCTAGGCCAGGCCCACGTATTCAGGACAAAGTCCTCCGTTGCACCGATGTGGTGGCAAAAGGCAACTGCAATCTTCCGATTTTCAAATGCACTTACCGAAGCATCCACGCCCATTAAGTATCTACGTCATCCGAAAGATCAGGCAATCATGTCACCGTTACTCCACTCTACCAATACTGGGCGGCTAACACTATTACCAACCACGCGTCGGGGTGCTCCAGCCGGGACAACTATTCCGCAATTGCCGATCTGTGCTACTCGTCCCGGTGATTTTGCACGTCTCGAAGTGCCGATTGCTGGCCCTCGTATCGCACCTCCTCGTGCGTGAAAAAGACTGATGCAAGGGCTCTAACCTCCAAGTCCCATTATAGGGAACCGGCCAGCACACTTCTTTGAACGCAGCAATAAGGCAACGTTATTTCGATTTAGAGCAGTGGCCCATGTGGGAGCTCCATAAAAGATCACGGACTGCACAAACCCTTCTAAGAGCTTCAGAGCTTCAGGCTTTTGGTCTACCTAGATTGAGAAGTAGCCCTCCGAGAGACGCTAGATCTGCTCACACTAGCTTTAGTGCTAAACGCTCAAAGTGAAGACGTATAGGATGATCCAGGCGAACATACCTTAACCAGGTAGAAGAGGTATTAAAAAAGGGTCAGGTCAGAAGTACCAATAATAAACGAGCGTGTATAAAAGGACTAATATGAGTAAAGGAAGCGGGAGAGGTATGCCAAGATAGTAGTAAGTGGAGACCCATAGTATCTGCAGGTGGGCACAGACTATGGTGTGATGTATGTATGTATGTAATAACTGGTATAGTTCTATCAGTGGCCATGTTTATATAAACCAAGCCCGGCTAACAATTCTCACGACTTGCGTGCCTTAGCCTATTCTCAAGTAATGTTATGTTATTTGATGCCAAATAGTTATTGCAATGCATTAAATTTAACGGGTGTGTTTGGGGTTAGGCTGATGTTTATTATTACGGTGAATATTATTCTAGAACGATTTGTAGTAGATTGGAAAGGGAACGAGTTATTTAACTGCAAAGAGTTCATTATTATTTATTTGGAGGTGTTGATGCTCGTATGTATTGGTTGTCTATCTTTATTTAAATAGACCTATCATAGGAACTTTTAAATCGTCAAAACAACAAAAAAAAAAGATATTAGATTTGCTACAATCATACACAAATGACCAATGACCCTGACAACCATTGTTATTAGAGCCGTTTAAACAAATATGTCATTATGAGTCCTATTTAAATACTCGTACTAGTCTACCGGCACCAGACGGGTCTTTTAACTAAGTTTTTAGTAGCTGAATTACGCAAGCCAATAGAAAATAACCAACAAGAAAATCTGATGGTAACAAGGGTTCCAATAATAGCCATACCGGCATCGATGCTAACAAACCATTGCCTAAATAGTAGATGCAATAATAAACACAATTATAAAACCACTGTAATAACGAATAGTAGATAAAAGTTATTTCATTAATTCAACGTCTCTCTTGAACTTTTTTATAGCACGAACTTTCCGAGTATCAATTTGAAACTTCCAGTTTGATTTTGACCATCATTACGACTGTTAGTAATTAAGTGCGAAGACTTTCATACATCTTCTTCATAATCATCATTGTAGATGTAAAACATCCACTGCTGGTCATCATCTGGTATCAACCATATTGTAAGTCCACTGCTGGACTTGGCCACCTTTGCCCATAATTGCCGCGCTAGACAAGCGTGTTGGCAATTGCAGAGCGCAGCTTTGGCGACGGGTATTATATGTATATTTGAACTACGCTGTGTCGGATAGATATACCGCCACCTGTTGATTCTGGTACCTCAGCTACCTCTAACGACATCAAGTACAGAGGGAGGTACTATTCTAATCTGCCGGTACCTCACGGCAGATGTAAAGCCTCCACTGCTGGTCATTATCATATCAGCCATTATGTAAGCCCATTGCTCGTCGAAGGCCTCCCAAAGATAGGGCAGTTTTTTGGTTTAATGCTTTGTAATTTTTTTTTATTATAAATTAAAATTATAATTTATTAATAAATTAAAAAACACTGTAAAATGGAGATGCTGTTCATCACAGCTTTATTTAATTAATGCTTAATATTCGAAGTTTCACATGAGGTAGACCTCATATAAAAGGTACTCTGCATTGGTGCTAACTTACCTATTTCTACCGCTAAATAGCAGTGATTTCATTGCTGGGTAATGTACCATAATATCCTTAAGTTATGCAATGACGCTTACTATCACGCGGGTTTTATATTTGATTGTCGACCTGGTCTAATAAAATAAGCTACGCTGTTTCGGGTGGATATACCGTCATCTGTCGGTTCGGTAGGTATCCCAGCCGTTACTATTCACTAACCTGTGTGTACCACACAGTAAATCTTCATGCATAAAAAATAAGTTTAGTAAAATTTACCCTCAACTTAAATAAACTAGGTAGTTTGAAGACAACTTTCATTTAAGTTATTTATATGGCTATACAAATACGTAATCAGTTGGTTAACATAAAATGCCTGAGCCACTTCATACATTATTCAGCAATTATATAAAATTTCAATTAATGTTTTTAAAGCAGTAAAAAAAAATCAACATTATAATAGAGAATTAAAGAAATTTATGTTCTAAATTTATCAAACGAAATTGAATATTAAGCCAATATTTCGGAGCGTTTTCGGGTAACGAAATCTTAAAATTCTATTTGCGTCAATAGCAGAAGGAATTCATTGTGTTTAGGATTCTGAAATATATATTTTAAAATCAAATTTTAGAGCGTCTATTAAATGCAGTGCGCAATGGTTAATTTTTTTAAAGCTGAAGCCGAAAACTGTATTGGTTTTATTTCATAGTATCTTAAAATCCATGGCAGGGCTCAAGCTTCAATACTCCTCCAAATATTCCACTGCTAAGAATAATGCATGGTAACGGCAGACTAGAATAGTAGGTACTATTGGTAAGTATACCCTCTGTACCAGGAGTCGTAAGAGACGACTAAGGTTCAATAACAAATGACGGTATATCCATCCGAAATAGTGTAGCTTAAATGCATCGCATAAAGAGGGGCAGCAGTACCCCCATCGCAAAAGCTGTGCTCTGCGATTGCCAACACGCTTACCCAGCCCGGCAATTATGGGCCAAATTTCCCCTTAAGAAGGCTGGTGTGCGTATTAAGCTGGCGGCATGAAATCAATAAAGTTCTGTTTCATTTAAGTCCCTTTCTATTTTTTCCAGATGTTTAAGTGGTTGCTTCTCGTAATTAAATGCCTATAAATTATATTTTTTGACGGGAAATATAATATGAACTAATTGATATAGTATAATGATCAGAAGTCTAATTAAATATGACTTAGCCTACAGATCTCTTGGGTTTGCTAATCTTCTCCATACAATGGCCTCGTACTTGAAATTAGCACCCTGCGATTAGTGAACACAAGTTGGTTGACTATATGGTGAGACACTGATAGGATATTGATGCGTCTTTGTAAATACGCAATGAAGTTATCCATTGCATTGTGGACTATATACATGAATTTGAGTATAATAATTGTTATTCCTCTGTTATCGGATGTCCGTCACACAAGTGCTATAAGCGACTTACCTCGGAGTGATGTCAATGTATGAGATGTGGGGGGAATATAATTATACATTTGTAAATAGAAACATATAGAATTCCTATTTCATTTACCACTAACTATTCCGTTTAGTATAATGATATTTGTAGGTGACCTCCTCTTTAAACGCACAATAAGACCACACCCTTTGAATAGGGAAGCCGCCGTCTAATCTAAGTTTAGAAATTTACTAACAGTTGTTTTGGTTGCGTTTAATATAAGTTTGGAAACGCTAACCGTCTCCATTATCATGTACGAAGTTGGATGCAAGCAAGTTGCTTAGCAGACTCAGTTAATTGTCAGAACAATTCTTGTATCATATTCATGTCATAGTCGGAGTCCAGATAACAGTTTTGAAGGTATTTTTTTAAAACTGTTCTAAGAATTGTACCTTTAGAATATAAGGTCTGCAGAGACTCATACTAGCCAGTGGATAAATGAGAGTGAAGCGTGAGACGGTGAGGTTGCTAGCGACCTCTTTGCAACTCATGCTCGCCTGGTACTCGCTAGTGGATACATGACAGTGAAGAGTGAGACGGTGAGGTTGCTAGCGACCTCCTTGCAACTTATGCTCATCTGGTACTTG
>JACJUM010003223.1:10210504-10266796 GCA_020976665.1 Heortia vitessoides | reverse complement strand
AATTTCACGAGCCTAATGTGAATGCTAGTGATGACTGTAGACTTGGCTATAACGCGGTAAAATATATATATACCGATAACATTATAATTATGGCGTTTTAAAAAAAAACAAAACAGTGCAACGGCTTGCCATTTTTTATATTATGTTGTGAATAAACACATTGTCCGCTTGCAGCATACGGTCCGCTTGATGATAAACATGACACAGCTTATAGACACTCGTGTTATCACAATAATGTCATATTTACCCAGTAATGTTACTGCCTCTCACCCTTCAAACTGGAACACAGCAATGCTAACACTCCTATTTCGTGGTAGAATCAGTGCAGAATGAGGTACCTTTGTAAGGAAGGGCCTTTAAGGCCCTTGTGAAAAATGCCTTTTCTGAGGCCTTTGTAAGAAATCTACCTCTAGAAAATAAAACAGATAATGGCCCACAACGTTACCAATTAAAAAAAAAATGGCATTTTTCAGTACCTCAGATGGTTTCACATAATGGTCTCCTATATCTGTACAATTGCCAATAAAATATAAACATGAATTGATAGAAAATTGTACATTACATGTGAACAAACTTTTATCAATTCTGTAAACTAAATGCACTGGTGATTTAGTTTCATACAACATTTTATAAATGTTTACATATCGTTTATTATAGCATTGTATATTTCAGTAATTGCAATGATAAAAACAAGTACACCTCAAGAAAAAAAACGAACAATGCAACAAGAATACCGTTTAAAAAACTTAGTCAATCGAGACATGCAAGATTTCTTCAAGCCGCTAGAGTTATCTCACGCGTTATTTTTCCAGTCCATCTGCAGTTTGAAATACAACATCGCGACTTCAAATGGGACAGCCTACAACGTTTGCTCAGTGATATTTACCATTATATTTGCTTCTGTCATGCATTATATTGCAATATCATTATTATTATACTCTATAAAATTCGACTTCTTTACCGTTATCCCTAGCGTCTTCTTTGTTGTGGGGTCCGAGATAATGATCTTGTACTCGGTGGTTAACGTCAAAAATTGTGAGACCAATGTTAAATTGATAACAAAATTGCAGTCTGCAAGACATGTCGTATCCCACAAGAGTGATTTGCAACAGCTAATTAGAAACAACTGGATAATTGCTGGGATTTTAATGTTAAACTTTTGTATGTTAGAATTGTCGTATATTAAGGAATTTGGTTTCGGATATCTATATTATATTCCAAATGACGCTATCATTATGTTTTTTGATTGGAGATTGTATGTTGCATGCCGCATAATAAAACTAATGAGAATTAGCTTAAAGTGCTGGATTATTGAAATTAAGGGGCAAATGGAGAAGTCAACAAGAGATCTCGCCGATGATTTAGATGATGATTGGTATTTGAATGAACTTTTGACATCGTATAATGACTTTTTTGATGCGTATTCAGCATTGAAACGCATATTTGCAGCTTCAGTAAGTAGATGTATATATTTTATAATGTGTATGTTTTATATATATATTATTGCTTATATAAGTTTAATTCACTCCGAGGTAAGCATATTAACACTTTTCATGCTTTCTCAATACTGAATTATATGTATTCCGGTTAAACATAACGTCACCAGACCGCTTCTAAGTATAAATTCAGTTTAGGCAGCATTTTGTTATATTCTTTGATGTTCACCCCCACCAACTGTTTTCATCTTTCATTCTTTTACACATCCTTTTTAATTTCTCTTATTTTGGGGATAATTTAAACTTTTACGTTTTGTATATCGCTCGTATGTAATAAAACTTGTATATAAAAATGCTTGTATATAAAACCATCACTCAAATTTACACTTATATTATACAAAGATTTCATATCAATCGAGTGGATGTGTCTTTTATGTTTTCAGATATTTTCTTTCTTTGATCTTTCTTTACTGCCATACCGTATGAGAATTATTTTGTGTGTGAAATTCGTCTTTTCAATTTACATTACTACTCATGCAGCTTGTGTAGCTCTACACTCTATGCTTACTTGACTCCTAATTTCTAAATCTTTATCACATTTACCGTCCCTTGAACACACGCTTCTAAGATGTGCTTAATTTCTCACTTGCTAAACTTTCTCATTCCCTATTATACATAATACTATACTGAAACTCTTTACGACACCAAAACGCTATATTTTTTTCTTATTCACTCTCGTAACCTTTTTTGTTAAATATATGTATTTAAATAGTATATTTGTGATTTATTTCTATTGTCTGATATCCGTAACATAATTGCTTTAAGAGATTTATCATGGAATCAAGTCAATGTATGAGATGTTGCGGGAATTAATTTGTATTATCAATAGGATATACCGCCATATGTTGGCGGCGTGGGTTAAATTCTTCTCTACCAATATATTACGGTATTCGTGAAATATGCTTATCAATATATATAAGAAGTTGAATGACTGATTGCTTGACTTATCAAACGCAGGTCCTAAACTATAAATGCTATATAATTATTATAACAGTGTTTTTGTCCACTTTCAGATAATAGTGTACGTAATCTCATTGTTTGCTCAGTCTCTTATTTTTGTGCAAATGTTTGTAGAGATTGGAAAGATATATGAGTCATCTAATGACGTGAGTATCTCTATTATATATATATATATATATATAAATAATATTTTCTTGTATAATATAAGCCTTTATTGGCTTACTACATAAATACACTTACTGCTATTTTGTTTTTACTTATTACTTCCACTATCAAATATTCTTAACTGTTCAACTGTTGGTTCCACAAACATTTTTGGTACGCGTGGATATTTTAAATACTGTGATTTGGGCAAATTACGTCTCAATTTTACCCTCATAGCAAATAACTCTAATTAATCAATCGATAAATTGATTATATAAATATTTTAAATTTAAATTCATAACGATATTTGTAACATAAGTTATAATAATACAATTTTAAAGGACATTACATATTAATCTGATAGATCTTATTGATTTCTTTTTAGACTAATGTTTGTTTAATTTTTTTTTTAAACTAATATTTAAATATCCAATTTAATAAAATCGTTAACATAATTTGATAAATAAATGGCATTTTGTTGGTCATTATTTAAATTCATCTTCATCATCATATCAGCAATTAGAAGTCTAAGTCTAAGAAAGAGTGAATTTTGCGCGTAATCACCGGGTTGTCAAGTGTGTTGGCAATCGCAGAACGTAGCTTCGTGACAGGGATGCTTCTGCCCATCCCCACCCTGTACACTTGAGATACACTGTTAAAAATGGATTTACTGCTACTGTCGCTTCCGGTCCCTTAGTCGCCTATTACGACACCTGGTACAAAGGGCGGTACATTATTAAAATTATTAACAAAAAAATATTCCAGAGGCTGATCGGATTTTTGAACACATCATCCATATGGTGGAGCACGAAAAATTTGTTGTTAATCTGTATCCTATGCTTTGAATGCGAGAAACTTTACGAAGTAATCAATACATCCAGAATTGAATGCTTATTGAATTTGAAGAGGAAAAATATTACAGGTTAAATACAGGTTTTCATTTGTTAGTCACTGTACTTTCTATCAATGTTAATATATCAAAGTAGCTCTGATAATAGCAAACTTTCTTGGGTAGAGTTATGTCCAACAGTGGACGATCTACGGCTGTTATGATTATAGTAAAGTCTATTTATTATACCTTTGTGATATGGACATTCCTAAGCGATTTATAATAGATCCGGCTGTATGTTATCTACATAGTGTGCGTTCCAGCGGTTTTAGTCAAATCGTCTTTCCACCTGAGTACCACGCCGCGAACTGCTATTACAGAACCATACAGTTTCATCGGCCACTGTAAACTATATAAGTAACTGTGCTTGATATATAAATTTACTCAGTCTTTATTCGATCACTCAAAGAGAAGGTTATCATTGTCCTCACCATAGCTTGTTAGGTTGTGTTGTGGTCTCACATATTTATATAATGTAATTGATTTATGATTAATGTTCATTTATATCACAAATTATGAACATACCAACTATTGTATAAAATAATTAGTATTTAGTTTATATATATATATATATATATATATAAATTGCTTTCCAACTATACATACATATATATATATATATCTTAATAATAATTCTATTAATCTAAAAATACTTATTGTTTGGTGTGCCCATGCGTACAAATCATCTACGGATATTCATTACGATTACCTCGTAACATATACCTCATCATTATCATCATACCAGCCATTGGAAATCCACTGGACATATGCCTCTCCAAGAAAAGAGGCTTTTTGCCCATAATTGCCGCGCTGGGCAAGCGTGTTGGCAATCGCAGATCGCAGCTATCGCGACGGAGATGCTGCTGCCCATCCCTGCCCTATGCATTTTAGCTGCACTATCTCGTATGTATATATCAGCATCTGTCGGTTTTGGTACCTATGTCGCAGTACAAGTTGAGGTACTATTCTTTGCAGCCGGTACCTCACGGTTAAAGTTTTATATACAACTCTATTTCAGAGAAGCAGAAGCAAGTGTTGAAGAATGTCGTCCGCGAGAACACTACGTGCTTCTCCCGGATAACGCCGGGCGCCGTATTCACAGTGGGCAGCGCGCTATTACTCAGTCTGGGTTCTCTCACCACGACGTACACCGTGATGCTACTGCAGTTTGCTTTCTTGTAGCTATATAAATAAAGTTTTTGTTTTATTATAAAAAAAACATTAATTTTTTATTTTATTTTATTAAACATTAGATTATTTATTTCATGTAATCCCATATACACTCATTTGCAAAAAAAGGGGGGTTTTGATTTAATTCTTCTTTAAAAAAATACGGTAACAAAATAATTTCAATCATTTGCACATGTTGCTGGCCAGTTATAAAAATACCGTGGTGTTTAAAACTACGTTCTAAATTCAAATTTTCGTTTGATGCTCGTTTTTACAGAAAACCACCTTTTATCCTACATTTTTGGTGCGAAGTTCCAAAAGATAATATCGGTTTTCATAACTTTTAGTAATTTTTATGAATTTATTTCATATTCTTAATTGTCAAAGCTTCATTTATTGCTGTTGAGCTGTCTCAATAATGTTAGAAAAAGTGGTAAAAGCTACCAAAATTGTTGCGCTGCTTGAAATGGGTTGCAGCCAATGCTTCGTGGCTCAGAGGCTAAGTGTGAGTCGCTCGATAGTTCAAAGGACCTGGCAGCGGCATCAAGACACCGGTTCCGTCGAGAGAAGGTCTGGTTCTGGAAGAAAACCATGTACCCAACCACGGGATGATCGTTTTCTTGTGAGTCGCGCATTGAGAAATAGCAAGTCTTCGTATGTGGACCTTAAGAACAACCTCGAAAAAGTAAGAAATGTGCATTTTAGTCTATGGACGGTCAGGAGGAGGCTTCTCGCGGTCAATATACGCAGTCATCGCTCGACCCGCGGCTCTAAGTTACTCCGCAAGCACATAGTTGCCAGGCTTAGGTTTGCTTGAAATTGTGAGTCATGGAATCAAAAAAATGGAATAGGCTATTGTTCTCCGATGAAGCCAGGATATCTGTGTTCAGTGAAGATCGACGTCAGTGAGTGCTACAAAGATGAGGAGAACGCTTTGCAAAGGCTTGTTTTGAAGAAATCACACCTTATGGTGGGGGCTCTGTTATATTTTAGGCAGGAATAAATTCAATGGATCGTACAGAGTTAGTCTTAATTGAAAACGGCTCACTGACTGGACATCGATACATAACGAAAGTTCTTATTCCTCATGCACAACCCGCATTGGCCGCTTTAGGCGAAGACTCAATTTTATGGACGACAATGCTCGCGCTCACCGGTCTGTCGATGTGGAAGCGTATGTGCAAGAGGTCGGCATTCGTCGTTTGGATTGGCCAGCTCGAAGTCCCGACCTCAATCCTATAGAGCATGTCTGAAACGTTCTGAAACGTTGCGTGAGATCAGTACAACCGGCTTCGCAGACCATCAGAGAGCTGAAGAATATGATTACCGCGGATTGGGAACGTATTCCGCAAGCAAGTATCCGGCATATCCTCGCTAGCATACCCAGACGAATTCAAGCTGTGATTTTAGCTAGAGGGGGTTACACTCGATACTAAACATTTAATAATTTATCTGCTTTTACTTTATTAAAGAAAAACAAATAAAAATCATTCTTAACTTTTACTTCACGAGCATATGCACTACTAGCGAGCATACACTACTAGTGAGCTTTAGCATTAAAACCCATAATTTTTTTCAAAATTGTATGATAATACTGACGAAAACGATTATTTGCTTATAAATTTACAAAATTGTGAAAGTAAAACCACCTATACGAAATCAAACAAACCAATAGTGACATTTGAAATGGTTCATTGCTTAGGTGCCCGTTTTTTTGCAAATGAGTGTACTATCTGTTTTCGTAGACTTGTCAAATATTATTAGTTATCAACATCATCATCATATCAGCCATTGGAAGTCCACTGCTGAACATTGATCTCCCCAAGAAAAGGGAAATTTGCCCATAATTGATGCGCTGGACAAGCGTGTTGGTAATCGCAGAACGCAGCTTTCGCGACAGGTTCAGGTTTGTTCGGATGGTTTTACCGCTATCTATCTGTTCTGGTACCTCAGTCGCCCCTTACAACCCCTGGTACAGGGGGAGATACTATTCCACTCTGCCAGTACCCCACAGCTGTGCGTGTTGGTTATCGCAGAACGCAGCTTTCGCGACAGGTTCAGGTTTGTTTGGATGGTTTTTCCGCTATCTATCTGTTCTGGTACCTCAGTCGCCTCTTACGACCCCTGGTATAGGGGAGATACTATTCCACTCTGCCGGTACCCCACAGCTATTATTAGTTATATTGAAAATGTATTATTTTCATTGAAATATATTTTTTAATTTGAACAAATACATTAGCTGTACGATGTTTTCTTTTGAAAGATTTTGTAAAGGTAGACGTGATGGAATTCGCAGTGTAATAATGACAATGCTACCTATCTTCGCCCGTTTGTAAAGTTTTTTTTTATACTGCACACACACACTACTGCTTTAATGAATATTGACATTATACGTAAAAGATCTAAACATTAATTGTCTATAGGATGATTCAATTAAATTCTTTTCGGTCGTATTGAATTTTAAAATGTAGTTAATGCTTATGAAAATAACAGAATATTCCAAAAAATACGAAATATAGTCAAATTGCGATCACAAATAAAGAGTAAATTCTATGATTTTGACCCTTTTGAAATTAACTATTATTTGATTTCTATCATCAGGTAAATAAAGGCTTTAAATGCCATATAACCAAATATGTTTACTGAAATCATTAGCAATAATCGCTATATTTCAGGTTCCTTTTCTTTCATTTGTAAAGTTTCATTTCTGTTTAGATTCGAGGATAACAAAGATTCAGACATTTCAGAGATATTACAAAACAAGTGATCATGAATTATACATTCAATCCTTTGACATAAATCCCTTTAGTAAAAATTTAATGAAAATCTGTTACAGACATACAGACCCATAAAGAGCAACGAGAATACATTGTTTTGATAATATGTAGGGTTACCCAATTTGATCGAACTTAAAACTGATACGTACGTTGTCCAAGGGCAGCTACGAAAATAGTCATTGTACCTTCCCTTGTATCAGGTGATATAGAAGACGAATGGTTAATGGATGGTTTTTAAATGGTTGGTTAATGAATGGCGATATATCCACCAGATATACTGTAACTCAAAACCAACGGGATCGTGGACCGCAACATGACTAATCCAAGTAAAGGAAGCGAGAGAGGTGCATAGTCTGTCTATCCTGATGGGATATAGGGGTCATGCATGTTTTATAGGTGAGCTGAGCTATCCCGAAGCTACACTAACGCCTATCAAGCGCAGCAAAAATGTTCTAATCTCGTTCATTCTTGAGGAGTTCTGTGGCCTGCGCCCTTTTTAATCGCTATACGAGCATCAACGTGAATCGTGGTGACTCATGTAGTCCCATGATCAGAATGAGATGATGGCAACAACAAACAACATACACAATAATCGAGGTCATCGATTAAATTCTCTAGTTCTCTATGAAATTAAATTTATTGTTATTTTGTGGACTAAAGTAGCGGCTTCCGATGAAACTATGAAATCAATCAAGTAAATGAGTTTTATCATTATTAAATGAGTGATACAAATGTCGTCATAACGAGCGGTCGGAAAGTGTCGAATTATAAAATGAAAATGCGAGAATACATGTTAAACAATATTGTGGAAGACGAAATTCAAGCATTCGTCAAGCCTCTGAATTTGATACATACAATACTTGTCCAATCCAAATACAGTATTAAGCACAACTTCATTGCTTCAAATGGGAAATTCTATAACACGTTTTCTATTGTTTTAAACACAGCTGTCACATTCTTTATTCTATTCATTGGTATATGTATATTAACGATCTCTCCATACTCAAATTTTATTACCATGTCATCCGCGTTATATTTGATGGTTAGTTCAATAGTGCTCATCACTTTAGTGGCTGTAAACGTATGTAATCGGGAAAATAACGTCCGACTCATATTAAAGCTGCAGTCTTCAAGGAAGATTGTATCTCATAGAAGTGATTTAAATCAGTCAATTAGATGCAACTGGATTTCGGTTGCTGGACTGATTTCAATTTTCATTTTACTAGAGTTCTTTTACATCAGGCACATCGGAATGTATTACTTATTCTTTTTGATTGACGACGTTATAATGGCGTTTTGTGATCTGTCCATGTTTTATGCCTTCAGTATATTAAAGTTAATGGGATCGATTATGGGATACTGGATTGAGGAGATTAAAAAACATATTGATATAACAAAAAAACCTATGACAGCTTCAAGTGCACCAATTGAGGGCGATGATCAGTTAGATAGTTTTCTGATCTCGTATTATGATTTTTTTGAGGCATATTCAAACTTAAAGCATGTGTTTGCGGTTCCGGTAAGTATTACTATGTTATTAAAGAAACGAGTGTAATTTAATAAGACTTCCGACAATAAATACGAGTTGTTTAACTTCTGAATCCCCTATAGGCTGGCTATAGTGAATTCGGAAGTAAACCTAATCAATAGACCTATACCAATAGACGCAAATTCACCTGTATCAAGAATAGGTAAATTGTATGACGCTTGTAATGGATCTTCGAATGTTCATTTCATGTATCTATTGAACTAGAAATCTAAGGTAAAATAATTTAAAGTAAATATTTATATCAAGCTTAATTGTTCTAATTTTTTTGATGCCAAGATCTCAGCGCTATTTCTACCTACAAACACTTAAATGTTAACTTTAACAAGTTTCAATATAGTAATCAATTATTCTTTATCAATCGCTTCGATTGATAAAGAAGAATTGATTACTTAATTACTTTGAGAGGTTTTATGCAGAGTAAATGCTGGATTATATATTTATGATGATATTAACTAGAAACTCTACTTGACCCAGGCGTCGGACGAAATTAGAACCTGTATCTTTTGTTTTTAAATCTATGTTCCATATTTGTGTATGTTAAATATTTAAGTAAATTTTTTTGCGATTTGCGCCTAAATAAGTAAATAAAAATAGAAGGGTTTAACCTAGTGTTTCGTAATATAGCAAAATAGTAGCAGCTACTATAATATGTATTAGCAGTGTCTGATCCATAAACTGTTTTGTATTCAGTTGTTTCAGTAATTTAATAGGGTATAGGTTCTTGCTTACACTTCTTATTGAAAACTTGTAAAAACTCCTAAAGTTGATATATCTATTCTTAATTAAAACTATTGGTAGAATTAAAAATATATATTAACATACACTTCAAGAGTAAACAATAATTGATGAGTTGTTTGTAATAATGAACTAGTGCGAATTTAATAAAGCTTGGCCGGCAATGTACGACATGATGGTTCGTATGAATTGGGACTACCAAACTCTTTTATTTTTATTATCAAGCTTTGAATTTAGAAGTCTCCGTCTTTGTTTTCACCTATTTTTATTTCAAGAAGAAGCTTCTATTGCTGTTAAACAGTTTGTAGTATCAAAATGCGTATTCTCTTTAAACTTTTGTATAAGATTAACATTATTCATTACACTTACTGTAAAGTTGTGTGTAGATCTGGTAGTAATATCCAGTACTTCGATAGATTTAAACTCAATGTAAAGGTTCGCTTATTGTTTTCAGATAATGATTTATGTGATATCATTTTTCTTGTCATGCCTTGTTCTCGTCCAAGTGTTTATCGAAATTGGGAAATATAAGCTATTCCAAGTGAGTAAAATTAAATTATTTTTTATCACATGAAAGTAGGGACTTTCTGGGCACCACTAATCGAGTTTCTTTTCAATTTGAGAAGATAATACTCGTAGATTAGTTTTACTATGCGAATTTTAAAGTAGCAGACATGCGCATTAAATTTATCTCATGCACTGTTATTTCTATATAATTAGTATTTAGTTAAACATTTCGAAACCTGTACATATTATAATCTGTACACAACATCTCATACATTGACCTAACATGGAGTCAGGTAAAGTCGTTTAAAGCACTTGTGTTACGGACATCAGACAACAAAGGAATCACAAATAGACCCATCTATACACTTGGTAATACGACCAGTCTGGTACCGGCAGACTAGTATAAATGTCGGACACTCAATGACCTATTTATTTAAATCACTCTTATAACACTGTTTGTCAGGGTCATCGGTCACCTGTGTTGCAGTTAGCAAAATTGCAATTAGCAAGTCTGTACTCCTAGATTCTTTTCAGACGATTTGAAAATAATAATGATTGGCCTATTCCAATAAAGATATATTTGACTTTGACCTTTTAATACTTAAATAATACATAAATACATATTTTAACACCAAGACACAGGACAAAGATCATCATATAAATATTTCTCCTGCGTAGGGATCGAACCTAAGATTCTTGGCGCATAAGATCAGATCGCTACTATCTGCAACATCGGGTAATCAAATAAAACAATGTTACAAAATGATTTCAGAACTTAACAAACGTGATGAATTTCTCAACGGCCTGGTGGTCCCTCAAAAATGTGCTGTTTCTTAGTTCAGTATGCTACGAATGTGAAAAAGTATACAAAGTTATTAATGCAGCCAGCATTGAATGCCTCTTTATGTTGTCACGGGGATACTGTACAGGTATACTACCTTAGTATATTGTTAAATAGTACCTCTCTCTGTACCTGGTATCGCAAAAGGCCACGACAGTAATAAAACTGACAGATGGCGATACCACCACGGATATACATCCATCCGAGACAGTGCAGCTCAATTGTATAGAGTGGGATGGGCAGCAGCATCCCCACGATTGTAATGATGATTATGATATATACAGCATATTTCGTATCATATTTCCATCAAGGGTTCATTGAGTCTTAATGTGTTAATTTAATTGATATGAGTAATAGATAAATGTTTTCAGATTTTAACTATAGTGTTATGTTTAAGAAATAAATATTAACAAAACATATTTCTCATACAGTTTAATAAATTCGTAGGAGTTTCTATGTATAATATAAATACAAGTAATGCCTCGCGCTTTTACTTGAGTTGAATTGTATAACTTTTTTACAAATCTTGCACCTCCCTTTCACCTTATGTATATTTCATTTTTATTTTTTTACCCGTCTTTTATGACTTTCAATAAAAAAGCCTTGTAATATGAAATTTCATTCGAATAAATTTAAATACAGCAAAGTTTCATACTAAATTTGCACCCCTGTTTACCCGACATAGGGAGAGAATAAAAAAAATCATTTTTAGTGCTCCCCTATGATAAATAAGGCTCTGCGTTGATATAACAGTCGATCAGTCAGTCAGTCATCATTTTTTATATTTATACAGATTTGTTGCGACAAAAAATTAGAGTGCATATTTTCTTTATCCATTATACAATATTAAATGTTATGTATCATCACAAATTTTAATTACATATATTTTTATATGAAACCTATGAACCACTATGAATTCATATATTTTGCAGAGAAGCAAAAGCAAGTGTTGAAGAACGTAGTCCGCATGAACAAAGCGTGCTTCTCGCGTGTGTCGCCAGGATCAATGTTCACTGTGGATGGTGCATTACTACTCAGTTTGGGTGGTCTCATAACAACCTACACCGTGATCTTATTGCAGTTTGCGTATCTGTAATAATAATAATAAATCTTATTAAACGGCATCATTGTATTTTTTTCACTTGAAACACAAATAGGATATACTCTATCAATACAATATTGACTAATTAAATTCTAATGGAATCGTCGGTTAATTTCCATATTGTTTAATGAAATTAATCTAAATAGCTAATGCTACTTCCATTATTTTTGAACGAGTTGCATTAAATAAATTAGTTTCATACGTTCGTGTAGCTTGACACACAGTTATTTCGGTATTAGAAAAACACGTGTGCGAGTGTGAAAATTGGAAAATAACAATGTCACAGGAAGATTTTCTACAAAATATTTTAGAGAAGGACTTTCAGGATTTCTTAATGCCACTTAATTTTATCGATATTATAATCGTACAATCTAAATACAGTTTAAAGTACAATTTTATGATTTCAAATGGTAAAATGTACAAAATTATATCCGTATCCACGGCTGTTGCTTTAGCGCTTATTATTAATTATGTAGGAGTTACTAAGATCACTTTTGCTGACGAACAAGATTTTTTAACTATATTTCCGATGTTTTTTTGGTCATCTGCTTCAATATTCCTAATTATATCATCAATAACAAATGTTGTGAATGCGGAAAATAACGTGGCAATTATATTAAAATTACAAACAGCAAGGAAAATCATATCGCATAGGTGCAATTTGCTACCCCTGATCAGGAGCAATTGGATAATAATTGTCGTCATAGGTATTTATTTTATAGGAATAGAGTACCTTTTTTTTAATGCTCTAGGGGACTATGAAATTATATACATTATTATTGATGCAGTATTGACATCTTTTGATGTGACATTATTGTTTGCTAGTCGTTTGATAAATGTTACAAGGATAATCGTGATGCAGTTGGTGCTAGAAATTAATAACAACATTGGAAGACCATTAAACAACGATACAAGACATTTTGATAATAAGGATGAATGTCAATTGAATATACTTTTGAAGTCGTATTTTAATATTTTTGAATCTTACTCAGCATTAAAACATACATTTGCAGCTCCGGTAAGTAATGATTTTTAACATAAACTAGTCGACTAAGAAGCATCTGTGACCACCCGTCATATGGTTAGCGGCTCTTTGTGACTGCATGATTTGAAGATATTATGTCAAATTACCCAGTTATTTTACTGCCTCTCTCATTCTTCAAATTGGGACACAGCAATGTGAACACATTTCATTGGCGGTAGAAATAGGTGAGAGTGAGGTATCATTTTGCAAGGGCTATCCCAAATATTGTATTTAAATTACCCTCTAAATATGTAGAGTGATGACAGAATTTCTGAAATAATAAACCTAATTTTTGTTTCAGATTTTAATGTATGTGATTTTCATTTTTTTTCAAACCCTTCTTTATGTACAAATGTTTATTGAGCTGGAAAATTATGGCGCACCAGGGGTAAAAACATGTTTTACATTAAATTATTTATTTTGCCTAATTTAACCGGTACATATAATTGCAATATTATTGTAGTACTTAGTAACAGAAAAAACATTCTGTTATTAAGTATTACAATATATTTTTTTTATTCACTGATCATCCCATACTTAAACATAACTTCTAGATAAAGTTGCTTAAAACACTTATGTTACGGACGTTAGACATATCACGAATTTACACTCAGACACAGAGAAGCGATGTGACCAAATCAGTAGTGATCCTATCTTATACACAATGGGCCCTGGGCTTAAAATTTGGGATGAATAGCATGATGATTTAGAAAAATATGACGATTTAACTAAAGCTTTTGATTGTGTGTAACATGAAATATAAATTAGGCTACGCCACTATGGGGTTCTACTACAGGCTCTGCTTCGGACTTATTTAAGTCATATTTAGAAAATAAAGTGCAGAGGGTGGATGTGAACGAGAAATGATCGCTGGAATCACTAGTTTCGATGAGTGTACTACAGGGCTCTATCCTTGGACCATTCCTGTTCCTTGTCTGCAGAAAAGATTTATCATATGTTTTTTTTTAAAACATGTTAAAATATTGTTTGCAAACAATACATTACTTTTATTTAAAATGAAAAAAACAACAAGGAAATTATGACGATATAAGCAATGCTATCTCAAATGTAAAATGGTTATTTATATTAAGTAAATAATCTTCTTATAAAATTTTCATACCTAATGTGAAATAATAAAAGCAAATATTATATAATATTATTAATAATAAGAAATTGAAACTGATAAAATCTACTGTTTCCTGATTAGATCTGAATCAAGAGTGCCTTAAAAGAACTCAAAATTCATAAGGCAGCGAAAACTCAATCATGAATCTACGCTTTTCAATTTCCTTCTTTTTCATAAGACCAGATCAACAAACAAGCATACAGTCCGCATGACACCAAGCGTCACCGTATCATGCGAGCCTATAGACGCTCGTTATATCACACGGATATTTGTGATTTTAAATATTTATATTAAGTCATGTTGCCCGGTAAATTTTCGAAGCCTTTCTTACCCTAGAAACTGGACACTGTAATGCTATTTATCGGTACAAATAGTGACGCTTACTATCAAGCGGACTGTATGCTTGTTTGTCGACATGGTCTAATAAGAAAATTGTATCAAATACTCTGATTTCAGGACTTTATGAACATTGTCACGATAAGTTGGACGCTAAAATGTTTTCTGCTGCTGTGTCATCTCTGTTTTGAATGCGAAAAGCTATACGAAGTTATCAATTTAGCCAGCGCGGAATGCTTGCTGACTATGAAAAATAAATGTTGTTCAGGTATAAAATACATTTTTATAAAATTTATTAAAATCATAATTATGTCCGGAGGTACCGGCAGAATAACACTTCCCCCTGTACTAGGTGTCGTTACAGGCGACTAAAGTCCCAAAACCGACAGTTGCGGTATATCCATACGAAACAGTACAGCTTAAATGCACTGCGCAGAATCACCCACCGTGAAATCTGCGCTCTGCTGTCGCCAACATGCTTGCCTAGTGCGGTTATTATAAGCAAAATTCCCTCTTTCTTGGGGAGGTCTAATTACCATGGCCGGTATGATTAATATTTACGCAGGTGTAAAGGTAAATAACATTTGATTTATTATTATAAATATTTATGTATTTGATACCATCTGCGCCATTGGGCCCTTCTTGTGTTGCTCATATCTCAGCACGATGATGTGATAAAGGTATAATTTATTCAAACACATAATATACATTTAATTATATAAAAATAGGTTTTACATTCGCCATTAAGTTTTTTTTAAAGAAATTTTAGAATTTGTTTCGTATTGGGTAACCGAATGCCGTGTGGTACCAGCAGAGTATAATAGTACCTATTCCTATACTAGTTATTGTAAGAGGCAACTAAGTTTAGCTTAAATGTATATCGCCAACAGCATACTCGTTGCGAAAGCTACGCTATGCATTTGCCAACACGCTCGTCCTGCGCGTCAATTATGTGCAAAATACCTCCTTTCTTAGGAAGGCCTATGCCCTGCAGTCTTCTCATATCATATAGTAAGAATCAGAGAGACAGTAAAAAGTATATATGATATACTAAATGTGCTCACGCTTTATAAACATTAAATAGGTTTTTAACCAATGTTATCCAGCCATTAATAACTGAAAGACTTCTATTACCCATAAAGTTACCTTGTACAAAACATTGACATGTCTTTTTCACTACCCAAGTTTCATATACCTACCTATTGTTGTTAAATTATTAGCACATTTTGTATACAGACTTTAAAGATAGTGTGACTTTATTCAGTACTTTTCTAATAGTTTGCATTGCTGTATAGCTTGGCAATGTTGGCTGCCTTCAAAATTATAAAAAAAAAAATATTGAATATCTGTATACTATGGAAATCTAAGTATCATTGCTAATTGTTTCATGAAAATTTCAACTGAACTCTAACTGAAACGCGAACAAGAAATATTCTTTGCTTAAGTAAAACCACTTTGGAATCGTCAAAAGAAACAATATTAATTCAAAAATATGTAGTATTTCAAAAATACTGAAGTTTTATATACTCACAGTAATGATGACCTTGATGACTCCATAGGATTATAAGAGTCATCTTATAATGTAAATTAGGCTTACCTTACACTTCTGGCACTAGACAAGTCTTAAAGCTGAATTTAATGTAGGTTCATTACGAAACGTGTCTTTTAGCTTTTATATGTTTTGCTTCAGAGAAGCAGAAGCAAGTATTGAAGAATGTCATCCGCGTGAACACTAAGTGCTTCTCACGGGTTTCACCATGCGGTATGTTCGTGTTAAGTGGAACGCTGCCACTGAGTTTGTGCGGAGTTATAACTACATACACAGTTGTTATATTGCAGTATGCTTTCTTGTAGGCAAACGTTTATTGGTAGATTGAACAGTACTATGATATTCGAATGATTCGAGAACAATTAAAAAATTTACATGAAGTAGACCTCTAACAAAAAGTGGTCTGCGTTGGTATCTACCTCACTTTAATTTATTTCTACAGCCAAATAGCAGTGTTCACATTGCTATATTACGGTTTAAGGGGTGAAGAAGGCAGTGAAATTACTGGGTGTAATATAATATTTTTAAGTCACAAGGTTGGTAATATGCAAGTGATATTCTCGAGATATTACGAGCGTATATAGGTTGCGGTTTACGCTTACTATCAAGCGGTCTATATGCATGTTTGTTTACTTAATTTTATAAAAAATAAATAAATCAACACTGCCATATTTTTTGTTTTATTAGTAATATCCTACAAACATAGAATGAGAAATATTGAATTTATTTTATTGTTAATAAGCCTTGTTAGAAATAGGTTTAATAAATATTAAATATCAATAAACTCCTCTACTTCTTAATATTTTTAATCCAGCAAGGAAAGTGTCTTCTTTCAATTACCTCAGAACATGCCGGGATTAACTGCTTTACGCCATATGTAAAAAAAATTAAGCAAATATAGGTGTATGAGCGAAAATCTTATAAAAATCATTTTAAAAGCCGTTCAAAAGTAGTCACATTTTATATATTTTATTGCTCATAAAATAATTCACAAATGAGTCGCATAATTTCAAAACCATTCTATTAATGTCTTCGTTGTTGAATACTGATTTATTTCTATACTTCATTGCAAAATTAAAATTATATTGGATATTTTCTAACATTTAACGTTCACTACTTATAGTACAACTACTAACGGCTTTTAAAAGCGGATAATTATCTTTTTACATTTTTTGTTCGACCTTTCCGCTATTTTGCAGCAACCGTTCTCAAGAACAAAAAAAATAGTCAGGATTTGAAAGTTGCAATTTGTGAAGGTACCACTTACAAAGGTCGTTTGCGTTGGTACCTTACTCTCACCTATTCTACCGTCAAATAGCAGTGTTTGCATTGCTGTGTTCCGGTTTGTAGGGTGAAAGAGATAGTAAACATAATATGTTCTAGTCACAAAGTCAGTAACAAACAAATTCTTCTTTCAAAACTCAAAAAAAAACTTCTTTCCACCAATATTTCAGCTACAATTAATTACATAAGGACATAAATAATCAATATATATATATATATAATGAAAAGTTGACTGACTGATACATCAGCGAAAGGCTGAAACTATGTAAGGTAGAAACTTGAAGTTTGGTACAGAAGTTTATTTTATAACGTAGAGGAACACTAAGAAATTATTTAAAAAAATTATGTGGTTTAAACAATGTTGCAAAGTAAGTATAAAACTTTGATGTATTTAAAGTTATTTGAATAAAAATTTAGTATGAAAGTAATTCATTTAAAGTCATAAAACACGTGTCAGATAATTTCGTTTAGTCATCCCATCCCTTAAAGTTTTAATTCTTTAAGGGATTTAGGGGATTGTAAAGTTATTATGAAAGTTCAGCAACTAACCGCGAGGATTGCTAGTTGTAAATTATAATTTATTCAAGAAGTTACAGATTAAAATCTTTTCCTTGATAAATTAACATTTTAAAAACATGTTCTAGTGATCGTAAGATCCCCCATAAAGTAGGGACATGTTTTCCAATAGATAAAACCGAGTGCCGTGGTCAAAGTTCAGATATCGGGTAACAAATTTAACCAGAAAATTGAATCTTCGACCAGGGTGACCATGATATAAAAATAATAGATACACTTGCATATAAAAGTAAATGCAACATCCAGATATATAATCAATATATATAAAAATTCGTGTGACGATGTTTGTCCGGTATGAACTTCTAAATTACTGAACTGTTTTTAATCTTTTTGCTTACTAGGTACAGATTGATATCGCTTAATAAATAGGAAATACACACACATGTAAGTGTAAAGTCGGAATATGTTTCCTAAACATACAAGTGCAGTTAGGACTGCAACATATAAATTTAAAAATATATATATAATGTATATATAAAGTGCCGTGAGGTACCGGCAGAATAGAATAGTACTCGTACCTCCCACTGCACCAGGTGTCATTAGAGGCGATTAAGGTTCCAGAACCGACTGATGGCGGTATACCGACACGAGGCAGAGAGATGGGCAGCAGCATTGCCGTCGCAATGGCTGTGCTCTGCGATTGCCAACATGCTTGCCTAATGCGGCAATTATAGATAAAAAAACCTCCTTTCTTGGAGAGGCTTATGTCCAGCAGTCAACTTCCAATAGCTGGTATGATGATGTATATAAATCTAAAATACATGTGACACAGTGTTTATCCGGGATGAACTTCTAAACTACAGATCCTATTTTAATATTTTTACTTACTCGGTACACATTGATACCACTTAAGAAATAAGATTTAAGTTTATATATAACTTCAGAGTCGATACATTTTGATAAACATATAAAAATAGTTAAGACAGGATAAAGTTTGTTGAGTTAGCTAGTTATGTATAAAGGGATGCAAAAGAACATCGTTAATTATTATTAAAAGCAATTTATACGCTACTCATACAACAACCCGAGCAAAGCCACGGTATAATTAGTGTATTCTACTCGAGAGTCATTTATATCATAATAAATTTAACGCAATACATAACGTTTAATGTTAACAAAAGGACGAAATAATACAAATGATTGAACGAGAGACATTAATTTTTCACCGAAAAACAAAGAGATTACGGACTGAGAGTAAGGTTATAGAGGTCGGTAATTTGTATAGACATTTTATTTACATGGTACTGCAAAATTTAAATTCTTAATTTTTACCACATTAGTAACTTTTTTTATTTAAACATTTAACAAATAATAAAATTACTTTTTAATGGTTTTAAAACGCGGTCTATTAAACTTTTCACATTTGTAGTTTAATGTTTTGAATTAAAATTGCTAAAATATATTGTGAATTTGTCAATATTAAGAAGAAATGTCGTTTATTATGAGATGCTAGTAAATTCGTAAATGTTAGAAAATATCACTAAATTAAATATTAATAAAATATTTAAATGGTAAAAAAGGTAAATTCTCACATCTTACACATTTACCTGACTCCGTTGTAAGTCGCTTAAAACTCTTGTGTTATAAATGTCAGACAACAGAGGAATCACAAATCGAATACATAATTTCATATTTTTTACATCCAGACAAAGAAAAAACACAAATACCATCATACAAATATTTCTTTTGGGCACATAAAATAGGATCACTACCATCGGCGCTATCAGGCCCGTCGGGTATTAGTTATACCGTGGGATAGCGGCAGAGTATACTAGTACCTACTGTGAGTAATACCTATACTGTAAGGACGACTGAGGTACCGAAACCGAATAAAAACAGCGTTTTAGTATGTAAAGTAATAAATGTCTAAGACTCTCTAGCAGTGATTAGTAGCCCTTATTTACTCTAGCAAACCTTTTTCATTTTGCCAATTATGATTGACTTGAAATTGTCTTAGTCACAAACTAACTGATCTAAGACGATTTCAAATTTATTATATTTATATACAAGCGGAATATTCCCCTTTTCTTCGAGCAGCCTATATCCGGTAATGGATTTCCAATGGCTGATATAATGACGGTGATGACATTTTTCTTTTGTATTTATTTCAGCAATTTTTTCATTCTTTTTTGTATATATTTCAGTAAACTGAGACTCTTTCGCTTTTCCCAAATAATTCCCTGAGATGCATACTAAATGGTGACCCTACTCGACTCACTTGCAGGGAACGATCACTAACTGTTTTATCGGTATAAACGAATTATGGTGATCTAATTCCTCTTGCTGACTAGTTCACCGTCATATTACTGTATTCTTCATTATATAGTACTGTTGAACTAAATTACTGCAAAAATACTGTACTGAGTGGGAAGATATCTTTTATTTGCGTATCTAGACGGTTTTTCCACGACTTCAGAGTGCATTAATGTAATTCTTCCTTTTAAATAGGATTTTTCGCGCAACTAAAATTTGCGGTTAGGTACCGGCAGAGTAGAAATCTCCTTGTTCCAGATGGCGGTATATCCACCCAAAGCTTTTCCGCCGTGAAGCTACGCTCAGCGATTGTCACCATTGCCCATTGCCATCGTGGTCATTATGGGCATAATTCCCCCTTTCGTGTGGAGGTCTGTGTTCAGCGGTGAACGTCCAATGGCTGATATGAAGTGTACGCAATTGATTTCTGATTCAAATCAATAAGTTTCTTTATTGACATATCTATATCTGGATTTAATAACTTTAATAATATTTCCCGCCCTGGAGGAAGTAGACGGAATCGCTTATTTATGACGGTGTCTCAGACTGCCAGGTTCGAATCGAATGTTAGGCTAGACGCCAGAGTTATGAAACAGAAGGAATGTCATATCATCTTGCTATTATTAATAACTGTATTAATGAATACGAATAAAATAAAATAAAATAAATTACGACAGCACAGCACAGTAATATTTCTACCTTAAAAAAGGTACCGTGCTATATCAAGTTTATTGTATAGATGTGTCAAAAGCAGAGTGTTTCTTTTTTTATATTTCTTTAATCACAATAAAATATTTAAAAAAAAACCTTGTGGAACCGGCAGAGTAGAATAATACCTCCTACTCTACCAGGTGTCGTAAGAGGTGACTGAGGTAACAAAACCGACAGAATATATAATGGTATATCTAGCTAAAGCGGTGTAGCCGGCCGGCCAAATGCAACAGGACGGGTATGGGCAGCAGCATTTCCATCGTGAAACGACGATCTACGATTGCCACCACGCTTGCCCAGTGCGGCAGTTATAACCAAATTTTCTCTTTTTTGGGGAGGCCTATGTCCAGCAGGACGTTTCACGTCAGTTTTGATGACACTATTTTCAGTAACCGTATGATGTTTCGTAAATTAGCAAAAAACAGACATGCATTAATCATAGCATCAGTGATCTATGATTCATAGATTTGATATTTGAGATCAACGTTTCTTATAACAGTGCTGGTTTATATCAAGAAAATATATTTTGCATTAGTCTACGAGTAATCTTCCTCTCGGATCTCAATATCAATATCGTCGTATTCTAAAAGGAAAATTCAATTTCACATTATTGAGAGGAAATAAGTCATAAAAACTTATTGAGTGCAATTGAGAACGTCGCATTAATATTCACAAATCGCTTCCTGTTTATTCTAAGGCCTGATTTCGTTTTATTTCTTTGAATTACATATATATATTCATCACGCCTGTATCCCATCGGGGAAGGCAATCTATGGATCTCCACCTACTAAATCACCATTGCAGTCATTGGAAGTCCACTGCTAGATATATGCCTTCCCAAGAAATGGGGATTTTTTTCCTGTAATAGCCGCGCTGTCGGCAATCGTAGACCGCAACTTTTGCGACGGAGATGCTACACAGTCTCGGATGGATATACCGCCATTTCTCGGTTTTGGTACCTTAGTCGCCTCTTACGACACCTGATGCAGATGGAGGTACTATTCTACTGTTTTGCTGAATTGCTACGATCTCTCTTACTTTTTTTACTTGCTAAGTAGTGATTCTTTTCATACACGATTATTTATTCTTGGTAAATCTGTTCTGGCTCTTCTTTAAAACCTCTTTTACATATTTTAGATATGTTTGCCTAAGTCATCCAATAACAATTCCTTAATTTACCTCTGCTGTCTATACTTATGCGATCATTCTACTGTCATCCACCCTTTTTAAATGTCACATTTACACCACATTTATCTCTTATCACACTATTCTTTATTCTATCTCTCAAGCTCACACCATACATACTTCTTAGTGGTCTCATTTTAACAGCATTTATTTTACGCGCATGCTTATTCTGCCATACCTAAAATTCACTACCATATATCAGTGTTGGAACCAACACACCTCTATGAACATCTATGAACGTGCCCTTTTTGACACGACTTGGCTGCCCATAAAATCATGTGATACTCCATTAATTTTAATTATATTAAATATTTTTCGTAATAAAAATTAATATAATTTAAGTGTACGGAACAATTTGGCTGTTAATCGAGGAAAATTTTACTTAAATATAATCCCTTACTCATAGTTTAATTACAAATGAGCCGGTATAACAGAACGTAGCTTGTGCCCAGAGATGGATTTCCAAAGAGATTTCTTTGGGCTTCACATATAATGGAGGATGTCTTGGTACAAGGCAAACTAATTCCTAGTCTTGATCATTCATTATCGTCACAGATATGTTCACTGCTTGGGTCAGTCGTTTATTATGCGCCGAGCGTCGTAAGTTTGATTCTCACCCAGGACAATTTTTTTTTTAATTAATATTTGTGTTTGCTTTAAGCGACTTGTCTTGGAGTCAGTTCAAAGTATGTGATATGTAAGTTTATTATATAGAACCGAACAATTAATATGTTGTCAAACTTGTTCAAGATTAATGGATTTGAAACCATTTTGAATTGAGACATATTATGATCTAAGTTTAACTTTGTATTCAGAATGTGTCATGAAGGCTTGAATCAAAAGTCTTAATTGGTGTTACATGTTAAACTACGGGACGTTAGTCGGTGTCCGTGGCGTCGCCCACAGAGATCAAGTTAATTAAGTAATACCTTAAATACTTCTTTTAGCTGTGACGTAGGGGGAGCTGATCGATGAAGTATAAGGTGGTCCAGAGGAAGTACTAAGCTTACATAAGGTACACATTTTACCAGAAAACCTGCTTTTTGGGGAGGTCTATATCCAAAAGTTGACGTCCAATCGTTGATATGTTGAAAATGATTAACATCAATTAGTTAAGTTTTCAATTCCCAAGTAATGTGATGAGAAAATTGAAAACTGCTCATCAGATTTGAAATTAAGACTAAAACTTAAGTAAGTTCACCAACAGAATAATATCAACCACAAAAACCCAGCAGCTCAGATCAAAGCCTATGTTCTAAAGATAATTAATTGTTGACAATACAATTTCCGATTCCTCTGATATCAAGTATGTGTGAGGTGACTATAGTTCTCTAGGTGATCTATTTAATCTACGGTCAGCTCCGTTTACATTTATTACAATACCAATAACGTTCAAATTAGCGAAACATTATACTAGTTCCTTAATTAACTTGTTGTAAGAGTCAATTAAGCCGTAAGGCACCGGCGGAGCAGAATAGTACCTCCTACTGTACCAGGTGACCTGACAAAGTGGATCGAAATAATGTACTGAAGTATTGTACATATGTCATTGTATGGTGTCCAATTTTGCAGGATTAACCATGAAATAAAAACTTGTGACATAAATAAACACACATGCAAAACAACAGTAAGGGAATGGCTCTTGACATTGGACTACAACAAGACAGAGGAATTGCTAACAATACTATGCTAGACTGGACTATATTTATTGTTACTATTATTGTTTATATATATTATATATACACAGTATAGCTTCATATTCTATGCATTTATGTAATATATACGTAAATAATATGTTGTATTAACAAACCTTGTATTATATTAGACCATATATACACACATTCACACCTATATGCATATTACAGAGCATAGGTGCCTATTAGAATAGGCTAGACCTAGTTAGGGAACTTAAGCATCAAAATGTATGTTAGTTTTGGTTTCCTTTTGTTGAATAAAGTAATTATTATTTGGATTTCAATTTCTTGAAACACTGAGGATGCTTCCGTACATAACCAAAATTCACGGGCCTAGGCCAAGTGAACTTCAGGATCATGATAAAGGGAAGGAGTATCATCTTGCAAGAACTTCCGGACAATACGGCAGGTGTTAAGAATTGCCGCTTTTTGTATAGTGATGTAAATGCTTTCATGTAAGTCAAGGGTTCACAAGGCATCAAGTACGTGCTTAGGAATGACACCAGTGTTAGAAAGCACCAGCGGTACACTTTATTCGTATTCCATATTTTCACTATTTTTTCTTTTAGTTCTGTGTATTTATGTATTTTTTTATGATAGTTTTATGTAGGTTGAGAGTGTTTGGGCAAGCTATGTCTATAAGATGTGCTGTATTATTTGTCTTATCAACTAGAGTAATGTCTGGTCTATTCTTATGTACAGTTTGGTCAGTCAGTATGGCTCTATCATAATACATGTTATAGCTGGCGGTTTCCAGCACTGGTTCTGGGCTATATTGAAAGTATGGTAAGAATTTAGCAGTAACGAGTTTATATTTGATAGCTAATTTTTGATGAATTATGTTACAGATTTGGTTATGGCATTATATCTTAGTAGTATTAGTTATATATTATTATTTTATTATTAAAAAGATCTACATAAAAGTCTGCTATAGCATTATCTATCTCTAAGGCATAACCAACAATAATCATTTTATACCTGTAGTTAGTTGTATATAATTTCATGTAACTCTTCTATCCGGTGCAATTGACGTCATAATTTCTCTAGATCTTTTTTTGTGTTGCGTACTAACGATACAACTACACGATACAAAATTTAAATTGTTTTGCGAACAGGCTTAGATTGCTAGAATGATTTATGTGACTAAATATGACTAATGAAATTAACATTCACTTGGTATCCAATGTAATATCAAATTAAAGCGAGAGATGCTGTGGCTTGAATTAATATATCATTCTCAATATAACCTGTGAGTAAGACAAAATTGGTTTATGAAGTATATCTCCACATTTATGTGGAGCGGTTGCTTAACCAATAAATTAGAATTAAGTTCTGTAGAACCGGGATGGTTGGTAACTCACCTATTAACCGCATATCCCGTCTGTATTCCCGTCCGTCTGTCTAGCCAAGAGTCTGCCTGAACTTAACATTAATTTTCATACTATGGATTTTGTCATTGATGAAACAGTTTGATGGCGTACCGTAAGATTGCTGATTTTTTATTTTCAATGTTTGTGTATTTTGTTTTTTATTTTACATCCTTACTGAGTGATTATTACCTTTTTTCAAATATTAATAATTATGCACGATGTGATTGCCTGTAATTGTTAGAACATTTAGTTAATATCTTTTGAAAACACAATTATTTTTTATAATCTACTGTTACCTTTGTTGGTAATCCAATATTAAATAAATAAATAAATACATTTGATTTGGATGGGCCCGCTGGCGGAGATGGTAGAGATCCGATGCGCCTAGAGTCGTGAGTTTGGTACCTACTCAGGACTAAAAATATGCATTGTGTGTGTTCTGTTTGTAGATGCTATATATGTATTTGAAATATTATATTTATAATTTCTCTGTTGTTTAATGCCCGTAACATAAGTTCTTGAAGCGACTTCCCTAGGAGTCAGGCAATGTATGAAATGCAGTGTAAATTTTTATATAATTTATAAGACAATTGAGTTAATTATCTAACATAAAATTTATTAATTTAACTGAAATATTATATCAGTATAAGAAACTAGCCTATATTATATATATTTGTGGATATCACTGACTAGAAATTACTACATTTTTTCATTTATCAAAAATTTACTCTGAGGTCATAATTCTTTCATTGATTCTAATACCAAATTATAGCTCAATGATTCATGAGGTATATCCGACATTGTAGCGAAAATACCTCATGAATCACAGCTGTGACAGCGGTACCGTTTTTCATTGTCATACATATATTTAATCAAGCAACCGCAGAAGTTTTGGTTTTGTCTCGGAAATCTGTCGTCTCGGTACCACGCTTAAACACCAGTACCGTTACATGAGGTAGATTTCATAAATAGTCGTCTACACTGGTACCTCACTCTTACCTATTTACCTATTTCAACTGTCAAACCTGCGTTCCAGTTCAAGGGTAAGAGAGGCCATCTTTTGTGATATTACGAGGTCTATAGGCTACGGTGACGCTTACTATCACGTGGATTGTATTATTGTTAGTCGACACAGTCTAATAAAAAAATACCATTATTTTTTATTATTTGTTATTGTTAGAGTAATTGATGTAATACAGAAAAAATATAAAATTAGGAAATAAATCAAAACCTAACGTCTATATAAATGTCATCAATTGATTGCTTTTAATATACACTTGGTACCGACCAAAAGAAATACTATTCTACTCCGCCGGTACTTCATGGCTCTATAACAAATATTATACTCAAATACATATAATCAACACCCAGACACAGTACAAATTAAAATATTATGATATAAATAATTGCCCATAGTGAGGATCGAATCCACAACCTATGGTATACAAGATAGGATCACTAACACATGCAATTCAGGCCGGTCCAAATTAATCAAGAGAAGCACTCACAAAAGTTGTTTATGATTTTGTAACATATTAACTCGTCATTGAATTGATAACTTCACTAAGATTCCGTTATATAATCTGATCAAAGTTCGCTAAAAAATGAAGACAAACATTTTTTTAAAGGACACATTTCTTTATTGATGCTTATGATTATAAGAAGGCAAATTGCAGAAGCATTACAGTGTAGTTTGTGGTAAGGTCGCCCAAAGAGATCGGCAGCGACCCGCCCACGGTAAACATGCCGCACGGCATAACAGGGGAGAAGCACACAATGTTCATGCGGACCACGTTCTTCAATACTTGCTTCTGCTTCTCTAAAACAAAACACAAGTATTATATAGTCATTATTATGTGTTCGATATTTAAAAAACAAAATTCGTTGCATCTGTTAGTTTTTATTAGCCACTAAGCAAATGTTAGCCGTAAGGTACCGGCAGAGTAAAATACTACCTCCCATTGCACCAGGTGTCGTAAGAGATGACTAAGGTAAAAGAACCGACAGATGGTGGTATCCGGAACAGTGCAGCTCAAATGTTCCGGGCAGGGATGGGCAGTCCTCATCGCAAAAGCTGCGCCCTGCGGTTGCCAACATGCTTGCCTAGAGTGGCAGTTTTGGGCGAAAAACCTCCTTTCTTAGAGTCCTATGTCCAGCCGTGGACTTTCAATGGCTGGTATGATGAAGTAAATGTTACGTCCAAACTTACTCAAACTCTTTAGACTGATTATAATTTTAACAATTATAGTTGTTACCTGAATCAGGAAAATATATTATCAGATTACTTCCATATTTACCAGAAAGACACTTATATTTCAAACGCAGCAGGCATTCCATTTTGGCTAAATTCATAACTTCGTATAGCTTTTCGCATTCATAGCATAGATAATAAAGCAAAATCAGACATTTCAGTATCCAAGTTAATGTCCCAACTATATCGTACATGACCTGAAAATCAATGTTTATACATTAATGGAAAACTTAAAAAAAATATCTCCATAAAAATTATAACAGTAAACAATATCAGTAAAATAGCAGCATGTTCACAGCAGTAAACCATCGCTGTTAGACATGGAGGTACACGAGGTAGAACTCACAAAGAGGTCGCTGCATCAATACCTTACTCTAACTTAATTCTACCGCCAAGAAAAATTGTCGCTTTCCGGTTTGAAAAGTGAGGCATTCACATTACTTGGTAATGTGACACTAATGTCGTTAGCCGTGAGATACCGGCTGAGTAGAAAAGTGCCTCCTTCTGTTCCAGTTGTCGTAAAAGACTACTGAGTTACCAGAACCGACAGATGGCGGTATATCCATCCGAGAGAGTATAGTTTAAATGCACACGGTGTGGATGGGCAGCTGCATCCCCGAGTCACGAAAGCTGCCCTCTGCGATTACCTACATGCTTGCTCAGCGCGGCAATTATGGGCAAGGTCTCCCTTTTCATAGGGAGGCCTATGTCCAGCTGTGGATTTCTATTGCTGTAATGATCAATGTCTTAAATTCACAATGTTGTAAACACGTTAATAATGCCTTCCTTATTTTTTTCTTGAATCGCCTTTCTACTTAGTAGATCGTATATTTTATATAAAAAATATATTAAATCAGGCAACATTTCATAAGTCAAGTTCACCTGACTCCGAATAAGTTTATAAATCACTTGTTTCGGATATTAGAATATAAAGGAATTACAAACAAAATATTTATTTGTAATTGCTCTGTTTTCTTTTTCTTGGCTGGGATCAAACCCACGACCTTTGGCGTACAAGACAGAAGCACCACCATCTGCACTATTGGGCCTGTCAACTGTGAATTACCGATACACACATAAATGACACATTGATATTTAAATTAACTAAATATTAATTGTCAAGCAAACATTTAAAAAATCTCTAAAATGTAGTGAAATGTGGTTAAATATCGACCACTGAGTAATTACTAGATACAATTAAAAGTGTAATACAAATTTCCTTACTTGCAATGTCGTCAATTTTCCAATTTCGATTAACGTTTGGACGAAAATAAGATTTTGCAGAAAATTTGTGATCACATATGCTAAAATCTGAAATGTCCGTGTTAATGATTAAAAGAAAGAAATACACGTACCTTAGACCAAATTTGAACTATTTTAATAGTTAGATAAAAGAAAAAAGGAGTCTCAAGATATATGAGCAAAGTATAAGTAGTTTAATCAATAACTTACCGGTATTGAAAATACTTTTTTTATCGCTAAGTAGCATTCATAAAAGTCGGAGTATGACTTGAAAAGTCTATCTAAATGGTAACTATTAATAGCTACATCATTTGCGTAGAATTTTGACGTTGTCTTCATATTTAAGCTGAGTTCTAAAAGCCATGCCTTTAAGTATACCCTTAACAGTCTTATTAATCGACCAGCAAACAGTATTGTTACATCGAAAAATAACATTAAAATATCAGATAGAGTATAAAAAATTAAAGATATCTCGAAGTCATATAAATAAAATATCTCTACTACTAAAAAGTATAAAATCATAATGCTGAGTAACAACCAATTGTTTAAAATCAATTTTTTTATATCAATTTCGCGCGATATAATACTTCGAGCCGATTGCAATTTTATTACAACCAACGCGTTGTTCTCTGTATTTAGAACATTCTGTATAGATAAAATTAGAAGGATTAATGATGATGACATTACATAGAATAATGGATACAGATTGAGATAGTTTGATTTTTTGTAGTCATTAAATGCACATATTAACCCGCAAATTAGTGATACCATAGAAAAAAATATAGTGAAAGAGATAGAAAATGCATTATACACTCTCCTATTTGAAGTTACAAAGTTGTATTTTAAGCCGTATCTAGATTGCACGAAGACTGCATTTGTCAAATTCCAAGGCGCCAAATATTGTCGTATGTCTTTGTCCAATATATTTTGTAAGAGACGTTCGTGCGACATCGTTTAATTCTCAAATTGATTATGTAGTGTTTCCGTGTTAGTTTGTAGGTTTTATCAATTTATTGTACTATGTTAATATTCTTAATACAAATGAAAGTAATGAATTCAGTCAATGCTTTTAGATTACAAACGTATTACAGTTGAAATATTAAATATATTTACTATCCTGCCATTAGTTGATTAGTTTTTCATTGTTTCAATTATACTTAATAGTCAATTTAACATCCATTCATCAAACACAAGCGAAAACTAGAAAAGAAAATGAACTTTATTGCTATGAAGATAAGAAAGCAATCTGCAAGAGCACGACGGTGTAAGTGGTGACAAGGCTGCCAAGACTGAGAGGCAGCGCGCCGCCAAATGTAAACATGGCGCCCGGTGAGACCCGAGAGAAGCCCGCCGTGTTCATGCGGACCACGTTCTTCAACACTTGCTTCTGCTTCTCTGAAACAAATAATACCAATGTTTTTATTATATTATAGATTGATAAAATGCGGTAAATTTTTGACTACTCTAAGACAATAAAACTTTTAATTTCAAGTCTAATAACAATTTACAAATTTCAATAACTTTTTTCATTTTCATGCACACAGCATTAGCCATAAGCGATCTACTATATGCGGGCTGTTTCTGGACAGACCGTCTGCCCACTTTGTGGATGGATATCCTACGCTGGTGGATTATAATAATATATTTATTTATGTGAATAAAACATATACCTGAACCAATGGCATATTTCCAACTCAAGAGACATTCCATATTGACTGCTTCAACAACTTTGTACAGCTTCTCACATTCAAAACATAGATGACAGAACAGTATGATATTTTTAGAAGTCCAAGTTAACACGCCGATAAATAATAGTATCTGTAAATTGATTAAAGTAAATTAGTCTTATCCATACCAGCTGTATTACAAAAAGTATTCCTCTCCAGTCTTACAGACTATCAATCCAATAAGGCGGTTAATATCTTAATTGATATATTTTCACGCAGGAGGTCCCCCACGTTCCATCACATTATTATGAGATTTGTATGTACGGCACGTAGCATGTCATAAGCTTTTATATTTTTATATTAACATTAAAAAAACATACCCTTTCTTGAGTAGATCTATAATGGTTATTCTCGATAACTATTTGAACTAATAGTAGACTTTGCATAAAAATTGAAATCACATATGTTAACATCTGAAACAAAAACAAATGTCATTATGTATATCACTATTTATTCTTTTTTAATTAAAATACAAATGTATTTTTATGTCCGCCAGTTTTTTTGCTACAATTAATTTGAGAATGGTATAATTTTATCGACTCCTAATTTTTTTATTTATCATGTCAGGCGAAGGTCGTCCGATGTGATCTCTAACAGGACCGGTTGTATATTAGTTAATTTAGTCTTCGTAGTTGGACGCCCTACGCTGCGCTTGCCGATACATGGTCTCAACTCCAGGACCTTACTCCATAAGTCATCGGTTCAGCGTACCAAGTGCCCTGCCGACTGCTACTTATCATTACTCATCTATATATTTTTTTCATAGGCTATATCGGCTACTATGGTTCGGTTACGGATCTCCTCATTCTTGATTCCATCGCGCAAAAAGACTTCGAGCATTGCCCTCTTTATAGTTGGGCTATTTTGAGTTGGCTTACAAGGAAAATGGTAGTGGTCGCTGGTAACACACAATGATTAAAGATAAGACACTGAGGTATGTCGGACGAAAAGCTGCTTCTTAGTTTTCCAAATGCTGCCCAGCAGAGTTGGGTTCAGCGACTGACTTCTTTCTTAAAGTTGAACTTACCTAAGTGAACTTTTTGTCCTAGATATACACAGTCAACAACTTCAAGACGCGAGTTCCTTACTAAAACTGGGATGGGTACAACATAGGCATTCTATTTTTTATTGATAGAGAAAAAAAAATTCTTACGGTAGCTGAAAATATTTGTTTAATTGTTGAGTAAATTTCAAAGAAACCGCAGTACGATTTGAACAGCATATCCCAATCCGCTTCCACGTGCATTGTTTCTGCGTTGAAAGGTTGTGTTAAATGCTCTGTCACTTTTATAACCCAGGAATTCCAACTGATTCTCGTTAATTTAACTACTCGAGCAGCAAAAAGCAGTTCTATATCAAAAAACAGTATCACTACATCACTCAATATATAAAAGAGGTAATACATCTCGAAATGAATAAAATATTTCGATTTCACCATAAAAAAATATGCAAACATTAATCCAACGAATATCTTGTTATTTCTAATTATATCATTCATTATTGTTTTTTGTGATATTAAACTTTTTGCCAATTGTAATTTCAACACAAGCATCACGTTTCTGTCAGCATTGTACACATTTATTGCAGATAATGTAATAAGAACTATGGAGTTCATCAGCTCAAAATAAAATGGATAGTAAGTGAAGAAACTTGGTTTTCCATCGGAAAAAAATGTAATCTTCGTCCCAAGGTAAAGCACCACTGATGTTAATATCAAAGCAATAAAAAATGATAAAACTCTATACAATCTGCCGTTAGGAAACACAATATCCCGTTTCAAACTATATTTGGATTGAACTATTAATGTATGTATTAGATGCAATGGTCTGAGAAAACTTCGCATGTCTTCTTCTATGATAGTTTGTGAAATAAATTCGTGCGGCATTTTTCAATGTTTAAAAAAAAATGTCAACGTATCACTCTGTTCTGTGTTATCGTTCCTATATTATGGAATATGATTCCGATGACAGACATCAATTACATTAATGTACTTTCAAAGGTAATATCCAAATGAATTATTTGTGTTACGAGCGCCAATGCTTTTGTACCGGAAACTACATTAATTGATAAGATAAAATTAATTCTGAGGAGTTCCTGACATATTAGTTAATACACTCGCAATTGTAAAAGTTAAGCAACTTTGACTATAGCTAGTATTTGGATGAGTGATCGATTTAAAATTATTTAAAACAGCTCCACTATGCATATGAAACCAATAACCAAAAAAAAATTTTTTGAAGCCCAATAATATGGGATAGTTTCCTGAAAGGCGATTTATGACTAAAATAGCCTGGCACAGTAGCATTCGCGTGATTTTTTAAAGACAGGGAAGATCACCCCAATCCTGTCCTGCTTGAGCGTCACTCTATCCGGTGTAGCTTACGCTTGGTGAAGGAAGAGGTATTTTTAAAGATTGGAAAGTGTCTGTAATGAGCCTATTTGAATATTCTAATGCTATGAATAGGTTCTTGAATGGTGACCGCGTGCCGGCAAACGCAGTGTAGGGCTTCCACCCGCAAGATGGACAGACGATCTGACTAAAACCGCAGGATCGCGCTGGACACAAGCCGCATGCAACCGGTACTATTATAGATTACTTGGGGAAGCCTGTGTCCAGCAGTTAACGTCTTGTCGCTGGTATGATGGTGAATAAAGTATGTTTTGAAGTTGAGTTTTAAGTTTGCATACTACAAATATAATGCGTAAATACATATAAACAACACACAGAAGGACAAACATAACTGAAATTCAAGAAAATGTTTGTCCTGGGTATATAAAAATGGGACACTTCCAAATACGTTAAGCAGGTGGTATTATTTTTATTGAAATATGTCGATCTCTAGTTTCAATTGATTGCACTTGTTACTATAACAAAGCAAATTGCTGCAACTCGACTGTGCAGGTGGCAAAGTGCCCCCCAGATTAAGGGTTAGAGAACTGTTGACCACAAACATAGAACCAGGTGGCATTTCTGAAAAGTAGGCAGTGTTTACGCGGACTTCGTTATTCAAAATGGTTCTGTTTTTCTGACCTAATGCATTAAATAAAACTTTTTTTAAGCGAAACAAGTTTATTTATTCATTTAAAGATTTGGCAAAAATTATTGATGTTTTTTCTATTGAATCAACACTATTACCTGCTGTTGTACATTCGTTTATAAATTGACATTCATCCAATTATTTTTAGTGAAAATTTCGTGTGAAAACGGCTTAATTTCGTGACCCTTCACAATCAATTTATGCCGAAGTTGTGGTTTAAAGGTACAACATCCAATTCGCGATAACGTTACCATAGGCTTTTAATTTGACCCTCGCCGGTAAACATAGACCTGTATATAGAGAATCTATGCTAATTTATTGCGGAAGTGTTAGTTCGTGTTTTTATTTATAAAACCAAGTCGACAAACAAGCATATCGTCTGCGTGATAGAAAGCGTTACTGCATTCTATAAAAGCTCGTATTATTACTACCGCGTTGGTACCCGGGTAACCTGAAGTCATATATTATATATGTCTAATTATCGTTATTTAATTGCTTATTTTTTCTTTTGTTCTGTACGCGCTTCGACTTTGTCGCTTAGATAGAAGATGCTGACAGGTGTATCACATTTAATTCTACCGAATCATCAACGAATAACTCTTTTTAGTAGACCATTTTTGTGTATTTTTAAAAATAAAAGGAATATTGTAATAATGATTTCGAATAAATATATTATTATTATTATATTACATAACCTAGTTATCATATGTTGCATAGTCGTTACAAATTTACACATTATTCAGTAACTATATAGATAAAATTAGGTATGTGAAAAGCGTAAATCCTAAATAATCTGAGTACATTTGTCTTTAACCCAAGATATTTCCGTTTTTTATTATAAATCTGTAATTAATTGATTCCACGTGGGCTACCGACAGAGTTGAATAATGTCTCCCTCTGTAGCAGATGTCGAAAGAGGCGACTGAGGTGCCGAAATCGATAAAGATAACAAGGCGGGAATGGGCAGCATTCCCGTCGTAGCTACTCATTGTGCCACCACGTCTGCCCAGCGAGGCAGCTATCATCAATATCCCCCTTTCTAGAGGCCTAGGTTCAGCAGTGGACAATACAATGATGATGAATTGCTTCTAATGGGCAAGATTAGGGTCTTCTTAAATGCTACCAGTATAGGTAGAGTACCGTACAATAAACTGGACTAGGCTGCTATGGTGATTTTTTGTTGGATGACGAACAAAGTAGCTAAAATGACTGAGCATTTCTCAAGTCACAATATCATTGCGGTGCCGTGAAGTACTGGCAAAGCAAAACAGTACCTCCCTCTGTATCAGGTGTCCTAAGAGGCGACTAAGGTTCCGGAACCGACAGATACAGGCGGTATATCCATCCGAAACAGGGTAGCTCAAATGCATAGGGTGGGGATTGGCAGCAGTGTTCCAACCGTGAAAGCTGCGCTCTGCGATTGTCTACACGCTTGCCAAGCGCGGAAATTATGGGAAAAATTTCCCCTTTCTTGTGGAAGCCTATGTCCAGCAGTGGACTTCCAATGGCTGTAATGATAATGGTTATTATTATTATCTTTTGGCTGTCCAATCGTTACTATGTAATATCACACGGATATCAATAGCGCGTCACCCACCTTACGACTCGAAGATAATGTCAAATTACCTAGTAATTTCACTGCCTTGCTCTCCGTTCACACCGGAACACAGCAATGCGAACGCTGCGATAGTTATAGGTGAGAGTGAGGTATCAATGCAAACTACCTTTGTTAGAGCTTACCTCATGTCAACCTCCTCTCAAGTCACCTGGTTCAGGTATTCAACCTTTGAGAACTATTTTATTCAGCCAACCAGTGTATGAAGCTTGCTTACATCGCGGTAATTGGTTGTCGCTTGTATAGATATTACAAACAATTATTAAAAAATATCCTTATAACTTATAAAACTGCCTCGTTTACGGTTTACACAATATCTCATACATTGGTCGGATTCTGAGATGAGTTGCTTCAAGCATTTGTGTTACGGACGTCAAACGACAGAGGAATCACAAATATAATACTCAGATACATATATTTAACACCCAGACGTAGAACAAATACAATTATCTTCTTTTCAGTCCAACCCACGATCTTGGTGCATAAAATAGGATCTCTACCATCTTAGCCATTGTGCCCGTCAATAGTTTTTATATTTGTTCAGCATTTTGTTTTCGACGTTTCGTTTCGTAACCGTTTTCAAGAGCGTGTAGTATTTCGCGTGTCAAGAGGCCATATGTATGGCTTTAGTATTCATAAAACCATGAAAATATCGGCGGCCATTTTGCTCGTTAACTCATCCGTATCTGATAGAAGAGTTATATTTGTAAATTTATTTTACTATCGGAGCTTTAAATTTTGCTCGTTATTGTCATTAGCATTACCAAAAGTTCGTCATTCAATAAGACCACAGCGGATTTGTTTAAGCTGTTAGGTTTAAAGATATTTATTTTCTCATAACAACTTACATATTTAAAGAAATACATATTATTTTCAATTGTAATGAGAAATTTTACAATTTTTTTTAAAATACCGATTTACCTTATCATCATTAAAGCCATTAGAAGTCCACTGCTGGAGGACTATCTCCCCAAGAAAGGAGAAATTTTGCCCATAATTATATATAATATGCAAGATAATATTACATTAAAGATAATATACATTCTCTAACTTTATAACTCTATTTCTGATGTTATTTTATATATATATATATGTCATATGCATTTATTGCGTTTATTTATACAAATATGTATATCACGTTTATCTATTTTGTATATATATTGTCTGCACCACTATATATATACTTTTTTCTATTTTGCGTAATGGTTGACTGGGAGATAATGCCATCTGGCATTAAGTCCGCCATTTGTACATTTTGTAATATTTTAAATAAAGTTAAATAAATAAAATATTTACAAGGAAATAGTCCTTTCCGGTAAGATGAAGTTCCGTCTGACACCTGAGATCAGTTGATTTCTTTAATAGCTGATTATTCAGTTAATATCTTCAACATAAATTGAGCATTATTCAATGCATCAAACTAAAAATTTAATTATGTAATCTCATTTTTCACTATCTTCATAAATTGCAGCGTTGAAGACATGGTGCTGACTTCTCTCTCTGCATGTTTCTCAATCAAGCAAACACATTAAGGTCTAAGTAGCACTAGGACCCAGAGTGTAAGGTCCCAATGTTGTGCCCAGAAAAGAGAAGTCGAAGGTTTGAGAACCGTTCACTACCAAGTTACATGTTATGTATACTAATGACTATAACTAAAGATAGTAAATTTTTACGCCATTCAATTATTCGACGACAAATTGTTCTTCAAAACTTTTACCGTAAGGTAACCAAAACGTCAGATAAAATAAATAATCCTCATCTGGAAACCGTCAAAAATTAGCTTAACTATATATAGCGAAAGCCTTATGTAACATTACGCAATACAATTTCAGCAAATTCTCAATTAATTTTATGACCTAAAAAGGGGTTGAACGTATCTATTTAGGTTGATGTGAAACTTATCAAGGTAACTTAGACAACTTTTAATAAACACGAAGATTTGGCAGCGACAAAATAACAATGTCCCCAACAAGTTGGCTTGGAATCGACCCAATTACCGAATAACGAGCGCCGGAGCCATCCACTCGATTTGTTCCCGCCGCTGAGACGCACGCATGTTAATGATGCTGCATTCGATAGCTACAATAAGCTTTTTTTGTAGCTTTTGAATGTAGCCGTGATATGCCAGCAGAGTAGAACAGTACCTCCCCCTGTACCAGGGGTGTCGTAACTGGCGACTGCTTTAGTAATAGTTAATCCATATATAGTACTTGGTATTGCAGTAACTATATATGTATATAGTTCAGATCGGATAAAGTATGTTGAACCAGCTAATATAATCAAAAATGTGTGGCAGCTTGTGTTACGAACGTCATTACTAATAAATTAAGATATATAAATAATAGATTGGACTAGGGTTTACTATGTAGTTTCCCTAATAAGGCTTAAGTAGGTTTAGATCTAAGCATATAGCTACATATGTTCTAGCTGTGTAGTAACAGCAGATAATAGTACCTCCCCGTGTTCAAGGTGCTTTAAGAGTCGACTAAGGTATCAACCGACAAATGGCGGTATATCCATCCAAAATCGTGCAGCTTAAAAGCAAATGGCGGGTATGGGCAGCAGCATCCCCGTTGCAAAAGCAGCGCTCTACGATTCCCAACACGCTTAATCAACGCGGCAAACGCGTTTTTTGTAGACGCTTTTGTCGAACTGTGGACTTCCAATGGCTTGTATGATGACAGTACTGATTATTAAATGCATTAGCAAAACTCGTAAAGCGCTACAGAGAGATATACTTAATTACTTTTGGTATTTATAATATTAGATTTATTAAGATATTAATTAGTAAAATAGTGAAACATATGAAATATCAACATTGGAACCAATAAATTCCTTGACTTAATGAAGATATGTCTATTGCTACCGATTTTTCTCGATTAATAATTCAACGCAGACCTGTCGCAAGTAGAGTAGAATAGTAGCTCCCTTGGTAAGCCTCGCAAGAAATTCACTGAAGGTTCTGAAGCTAAAGGACTGGAAACAATAGGCTTCTTTATTTATATCTTCAGTAACGGTTACTGAAATTCAATCGAACCGCGATGGGCAGAATTTCCCAAACACGACGTGCTCAATGGTGCCGATGGCATTACCATCTGCGCTATCCTATCTTGTGCGTCAACATGCGGACAAATATTTATATGAAGTCATTTTTATTTGATCAGTGTCTTGATGTTCAATGTATGTATTTAAGTATTATATTTGTGATTCTTTTGTTGTCTGATGTCTGTAACACAAGTGCTTTAAATGAAGTATTTCGGAGTCAAGTTAATTTATTTATTTATTTATATATGGATATCCTAGAACTGATATGAGCACGGAGAGAATATTACGGAAAATATTTGTAGTGTTAAATACGCCCACAGCAATAAGAGCGATTGTCATTTGACGCGAAGCTCCATCACCATCAATCCTTTTTATTAATGATATCAAGTAATTTGATATCTGTTATTCCAGATTTAACTGCCGGTTAATAAAAAAAACATAGGATAATCTTTCATCCCTATTAATTCATGTATATATAAGCATGTTATAATTATTGTAATAATTAATACATTTAAATTAATTAATATGACAAAGAAAATGATTTATGGGCGGTTTCTGTTCATATCCTGAATTCCTTAGTAGAAGCTATAGGAAATAACCAAGCGATAATATTCAACCAATGCGTTGACTATGTGTCTATTAATTTAATGAAAAAGAATACATTTCCTTTATTTAAATTTAATAGTACTTTTGACACCACAAATTTTATCTCTATTTCTGTGCTACCCACTTTTATTTAAATATTAAAAAAATATATAATTTTGCAACAACTACGAGAACATATATATATTTATAGGAATAATTAAATACATAATCTACAATTTTGTTTTACCAGGAGTCGCTCGACAACTAATGCTAGAGTTAAGCTTATAGAAATATTTTAGAAACCTGGAAGGATTAACAAGGCCCTTTAAGGATCTACTTTGATTTTTCCAAGGAATTTGATTATGTGTCCTATTAGTTGCTTGCGAAGCTTAAGAGTTTTGATTAATTACTATAACCTGAAATGAATTGACATCGTCTCAACATCCAAACAAACGTACTTAATTCGTGGTCATAATTTTTGTAATTAAATTTTTAAATTTAAATTAATATTTATTACTGTGACGTAAGGTGAGAATTACTTAACAATAGCAGTGTTTGCATTGCTGTGTTCCGGTTTGAAGAGTGAGAGAGGCAAGAAAATTACTGGGTAATGTGATATAGTATCTTCAAGTCATAAAGTTGGCGACAAGCTATTGATATATTTATAATGAAACGAGCTTCTATAAGCTGCAGTCACGTTTACTTTTAACGGACCGTATGCTTGTTAACTGACATCTTAATATAGAATATAAAAAATCTTTACATTACGTGTAACTTAGAGAATGCAATTACAGAAATAGGTTTGCATTCATGCAGAGAAATGCGTGTTTTCGCTATTTGTTATCTACAACAAACAAAAGCAAGGCGTTGCTTAATTTATCAACGAGATTCCACGATTCAGTTAATTGCCTTGTGTTGGTTTACTAAATTGTCATTACATGCTGACTGAAGCAAATAGGTAGATGTGCTGTATAGTCACAGACTTCAACGATCCCACAACCTCTATTAAATTATTCCACTATGTCTGTTAATTGGCCATGTCATAGTGAGGTTATACTGGTATTAGAAATGATGACCCTGGGTGTTATTTGGATACGGAAAATAGACCATATTACAACGTGTTTTGGTACAAAGTCGCATCTGTTTTTTTAGATGTGACTACGGAAATATTTGGTATTTTCAAAATACTTAATATCCATCGAATCGAAATATGTGTGTAGTATCAGCAGAGTAAAATAGTACCTCCTCTACCAGGCAATGACCATTGAGAAACTATTTACCGATTAGTGATTTAGATTAGTATTAGGTTCCGGTTTCCGTTACCGGCAGAGCAGAATAGTATCTCCCCCTGCACCAGGTATAGTAAGAGGTGACTGAGGTACCAGAACTAGCAGATAGCGGTATATCCATCCAAAGCGGTGTAGTCAAATAGAACAGGGTGGGTTTAAGCAGCAGCATTCCCGTCGCGAAGCTTCGCTCTGCAATAGCCATCACGCTTGCCCAGCGCGGCAATTATGGGCAAATCCCTCCTCTCTTGGAGCGGCCTATGATGAGCAGTGGACACTTAACGGCTGCTAGATGACGAAGAGATTTTTACAAGGTCATTATATCAGCCATAGGACGTTTTACTAAAGGTACCACCTTTTACCAAGGTCGTCTGTATTGGTACCTTACTTTCACTAATTTCTACCGCCAAATAGCAGAGTTGCATGGCTGTGTTCCGGTTTAAAGGGTGAGAGAGGCAGAGAATGTACTAAGTAAATGTGACGTACATTCACTTCACACGATTGGTGACATGTTAGTGATATCTTTGTGATGACACGAGCTTCAATATGCTACGGTCATATGTATCAAGCGGACTGTATGCTTGTTTGCTGTTTTCATATCATTAAAAAAAATTCGATTGCTAGGACTATAGGCCTCTTTAAATTATTTCCAATAGGACCGGTTGTATGCGGTCTTCGTCTAGCGCGATCCTGCGGATGGACTTCTTAAAATGCGCTTGCCGTCAGTACTGCGAGTCAATCTTTCTCTCAATCTCAATCTCTTAATCAACTCTTATAGGTTCGACGAAACATAAATTATTCTTTGGTGTTGCAAACGTTCGTAAGCCGAAATAACCACCAATTATCAAGAAGACAGCAGTCATGCTTGCCAGTTTAAAAAAAGATTTGATTTTAAAAATCAACGGTAATTCAATAAAGCGAATATTTCTATGAAAACCTAACAATACGCCTTTTTGGTATATACATTCTTTATAATGTTAATGATGGATAGACGCCTCGCGTGCTTTGATACCATTTATTCCGAATGTAGCACGTTTCACAAAAAGACAGTGAAACCAACGAATTTTTTATACACTCGCAACAAAGGCATGGGTGTGGTGTGGTAGGCGAAAATATTTTTTTTGTTTCGGAAGGAGTCAATGTTTAACAGATCATCTTTGATGCGGACTTGAAATAGAGAGCCCTAAATATTTGGCAGGGCAATTGCAATATTAGCATATTTTATAAAAAAAATTAACATAATTATGTAATAATTTAAAGAGAAACTAAAGAATTAATTAAATCAAGAAAATGTTACAATGTGCGACTAAATTACATAATTTGAGTATATTTTTTATTTATTTATTATAATCATATACTTACTCATTAATTATATTCTTACTGGTAATTATATATTTCTCAAATATTCAAATTTGTACACCTCAATGGGATTCTCTATTAATTTAATTACATTCTAACATAGTTTTTTGAACAACTTTAAAATTGCAATTCTGTTGATTTTTAGAGGGAATTTTCCTGATAGCTAACATTAAACACATAAAATAATAATGCCACACGTACATAAAACTTTACGATATAAGTTGACATAATATAGTATCTTAAAATAATTTCTCTACTGTAAAACGACATCTATTTACCATTTTTCGAACTACTAGGAAATATTACAGAAAGCAAGGCGTTTGCTGAACTGGTGCTTTCATGGAGTGCCCATTGAAAAAATGTTTTCATAGTTAATCATAGAGGGCGTTATATATCCTTATTCTCATTTATCCTTTGAAATCAAGCTAGCTTTTACCTAGGACTTATCTTGTGGTATCAACATCTTCATCATCTTGTGGTAAATTCAAATTTGCTCTCTACTTGTAAGTGAAGTACTGACAATACTATATTCCAGATTCCAACGGGAACTGAATATGTTTTCTCAGAAAAACTATATGTATACATCATATATGTATAGGTAGATATAACTACCATGCACAATTTAGCTTTTTTTTTCTGAAAACATTTTGTCGTATCGATCTTGCTATACAAGTCAATAACGATCTAAAAATCGGACGGATATTACGGACATACATATATTAATATTAACGGCCCCTATGGGGCAGATCATCGTGTGCGCCAAAGGTCATTGGTTCAACTCCACCCAGGACAAACATTTATATGATTGTCATTGGTGTTTTTTCTGCATCTGGGTGATAAATATATGTATTTAAGAATAATATTTGTGATTCCTCTGTCGCCTGTTTGTAACACAAGTGCTTTAAGTTAGTTCTGTGTTTAGGTGTTAAAAAATATATAAGTAGTATATTATTTGTTTTATATCATAATCGCTTAAAATGTCACGCAAGACAACGTCTGTTAGGTCCGCTAGTATTTATATATATTTTTTAAAATTTAATGTCTATTTTCTTAATACAGAGAAGTACTGCCTACAATATAGATGGAATGTTAGTATTATAAGTAATTTATGAATTCATCACTTTAATTTCAGCCATTGAAAAATTGTATTTATGTGTTGATGTTGCTTGTTTCACAGCGATACAGAGTGTGGGTTATAAATTTATCACATATAGAGAAAGAAATGAGGTAGACTTTATACAAAAGTCACCTGCCTCTGTCTCGTAAATTTCTACTGCCAAAACACATTAATCGCATTGCTGTGTTCTGGTTTGAACGGTGAAAGAAGCAGTGAAATTACTGGGTAATGGGATATAATATATACAAGTCAGAAGGTGGGCTAGCTACGTCTTAGTGATATCCTTATATTACGAGCGTCTATAGTCTAAGGTGATACTTACTATCAAGCGGAGTTTGTTTGTCTGTTCAGGTGTGTTAAAAATGTCTGATTATATCTATCAATAGAATATTAAAAATAGCTAAGAGATACCGACAGAGTAGAATAGTACCTCACTTTGTACCAAAAATCGTAAGAGACGACTAAGATACCATAACCCACAGATGTCGGTATATACAACCGAAACATTGTAGCTCAAATGCAGTGGGTGGGTATGGGCAGTAGCATTCCCATCGCGAAAGCGCTTTGCGATTCACGCTTGCCTAGTGCGGTAATAATGGGAAAGATACCCCTTTTCTTGGGGAGGCCCATGTTGATGATGATAATTTTTTTTACATGCAAGGCTGTGGTAAGGATGAGTTTATAAAGAATAAACTCATTCATTTATTTATTATTGAATTAATACAACTAGACACAAAATTACGAGTAATTGACGTAATTTCTCTCAAAAATTATAATTATCGAATCATGAGTGTGTGCTTAACTTCGTTAAGTGCTTACATACTTATATCACGCTGGTTTAGCATAATGGTAGACAGAGACTTCTTGGATCTTCAGTTGCTACGATCTTGCTACCTCTCACGCTTCCTCTCCTCGCATTGTTCTTTTAAACACGTTCATTTATTATTGGTACCTACTTGTGACCTAGCTCTCCTTTTATACCTGTTCTATCTGATTTACTTATTCTCGTCAAGGACATTCTATGCCAACTTTACCAATCACTTCCGCTTTATATATTTGTGCAATCATTCTTTTATAATCCATACTTGCTACATGTCCAAATCTCAACATATTTGTTACATACTCTCTTGCTATCACAGTATCATCTTTTACACCACATTGATCTCTTATCGTATAATTATTTAATCTATTTCTCAAACCCCCACCACAGGCACTATAAATGGTTCTTATTTAATCAGCATATATTTTACTCGTGGGCTACTTGCGCCATACCCAACATCCACTACCATATATCAGTATTAGAATCAACACGCCACATACCCTTACCGACCCCGTACCTTATATATATATACTCGTATATATTTATTTTTATTTATTTAACTTTATTGCACAAAATGTTACAAAATGTACAAATGGCGGACTTAATGCCAGATGGCATTATCTCCCAGTCAACCATTACACAAAACTGAAAAATATATATATATATATAGTGGTGCAGGCAATATATATACAAAATAAATAAACGTGGCATACATATTTGTATAAATAACTGGCGCAATAAATGCATATATATATATATAACCGTCGGTTCCGGTACCTTAGTAGCCTCTTACGACACCTGGTGCACAGGGAGGTACTCTTCTGCTTTGCCAGTACCCCACAACACTAGGATACACACAAATACTGGGTTCTAATATTGAAATTACGAGCATTAATCTAGTTCGTATTATAAAAATGATGTAAAAAATCCTTTTCAGTTTGATAATTTTCATATTTACCAACCGTACGCTTTCCAAAAATGCTGAAATTTTTCCTGTCCTCATAAAGTGCGGCGAACTGTAATACACGATTTTATCGCGATCTTGACTCGTTTTATGCAAAGGCAAAAGTTCAAAGGGTTTTTATATATTTTTTTATCATTATGACTGAAATGGAGTCTGTATACTATGTTTGCTGAGTTCGAGGGCGCATTTGGCAGTATCTATATCTTAAGCTTTAAGGTTCGATCTCCACACAGGACAAATATTTATGTGATCGATGCGTGTATTTAATCTGTACCTGGGTCTTATCATTAAGTGGTATAAAATGAGTTACTAACAGAGATCGTCTGCATTGGTAACTCATTCTCATCTACCGCGGCTAAGGTACCCGGTTCTGGTAAAGATAGCGGTATATCTATCCGCAACAGTGTAGCTCAAATGGACAAGATGGGGGTGCGCAGCAGCATCACTGTCGCGAAGCTACTCACTGCAATTGCCAACACGTTTGCCCAGCTCGGTTATTACGAGCAAATTCCCCATTTCTTGGGGATGCCTATGTATAACATTCTACTGTCGATAGTGGATGAGAAGGGATATCCTTTAAGAAGTAACCGTATGTTAATACTGTGTTGTGACAGAGATTTATTACTAAGTAATGGGACCTGAAATTCGACGGTCAGGAACAAATAGGTATTTTTTTGTGTTTATTTATTTCTAATTTTTCAAGTAATACATGATAAACAGAAAACAGCTTATTTAAAATTTAAACTTAAACACAATTAAAAATGGCTTTTTAAATAATAAAGTCCCTCCAATTCCCTAAAGATGGAGTTAACGGGACCTTTGGATAGAAATAATGTTAAAGCTGGTGGAAGTTTGAGGTGCATTTAGTACATACATACATAATAATAAACAAACACATATACATATAATACACATACATTCAAATACATATAAAAGATAAAGTTACAGAATAAGGAAAGTGATAGAATCAAAAAGCAAAATGCAAGTGACAGCATTCTCTAATAATAATGTGCCATACTATCCTTTAAGATAGCACAAGCCAAGATTATATCAAGGGTTATTATTGATCAGGCTAAGTGTGCGTGTGCGATTTCGCTAATATAAAAACAAAACGTCATTAACATAAATGTTAAGATTTCAACTTTACATGCTACTGTTCTTGCATACGATAACGACAATATTACTTACATCTTTCTTATATCATAAAACGAAATGAAATTAAATAAAAAAATACTATAAAACAAATAAATTCACTTGAGTTCTCATTTTTCACCTGTATTGAAGATAAGTCGCTCAAAGCACATGTTACAGATATCAGGCAACAGAAGAATCACAAATGTAATACTTAAATAATTTCCATCATATCAACCGTGAAACGTTTACTGCTAGACATTAATATAATAAACCTTTATTGCTAAATACTAAATGATGGCGCAAATGGTAGTGATCCTGTCTTGTGATCCAGGGGTCGTGGGTTCGATTCCCACCCAGAGCAAATATTTATATGATGATATTTGTGTTTGCTCTGTGTATGGGTGTAAAATATATGCATTTAAGTAGTATATTTGTGATTCCTCTGTTGTCTGGCGTCCGTAACACAAGTGCTTTAAGCGACTTACCACGGAGTCAGGTCAATGTATGAGATGTTGTGGGAATTTATTATTATTATTATTATTATTACATATATATCTTAACTATATATATTAAACATCGGGTTCCCCGGTTAAGTGCTCAGCCAGTGACATATTCCAGCTGAATCCATTTATATATATCCTTCGCTTGTCTTCTCCATGTTGCTCCTCCAATCTTTTTGATATCATCTCACCATGTTCTTACCTGTCTACCTCTTTTTCTTCCTCTTTCTCGTGGTTGCCATTCTGTTAAAATCAGTGGCAATTTTGTTTTACTTTCTCTAGTCATAAGTCTTATCTATCGTTATTTTTATTGTCTTATATTCTTAATAATTTCTTCCACATTTGCTGCTGCCCTTAATTGCCACGCTGGCAATAACGACGAGAATACGCCTGCCCATCCCCGATGTTTTGCATTTGAGCTATTCTGCTTTGGGTTAATATACCGCTACCCATCGGTTCCAGTACCTCAATTGCCTCTTACCTGGTACAGAGGGAGATATTATTTAACTCTACTGGTACTACGCTGTTTTAATACATAAGTTAATTTAACACCCAGACAAATATCATCATATAAATATTTGTTCGGAGTCAGTATCGAATTCAAGACCTTTGGCGTACGTGAAAAGATCACTACCATCTGCACCATCGGGCCCATCAATGCTTTATTAGTAGACTTCTGATGTTTTTCATTAGATACATAGAAAACCGTTGCTTAATTGATCTATTTTTATTGTTTACAATTTGTTCCAAATTTGTCTTATTCCTTACAGATTTCTTTGTTCTTGTTTATGTATATAAGTACGTAAATCGGATTCTGTGGAATATAAAGAGAATTTTATATATACCACACGAGTGTGTGTATATTAAAATTTACATAAGTAAGAGCAGACAGCCGCTGATATAACAACACTCCTTTTTAAAACAAACTAAAATTTAGCCTATTTAAATTTTTCATTTTACTTAATCCAGGATTTGAAGCCCTTTAAAATACTTTTATTGTGGTAGGGAATCGAGGTCTTTGAGGTCTTAAAAAAAAAGTCAACTATAGGTTAGACTGTTTGTTTGGTCTAATTAAGTATGTAATTGATTCAAACTTACTCAAGGTTACCTAAAAGAAAATGCTTCGTCTACATCTTTTTTGAAATACATGAAGTCACACAACGTTCAAGGATGTCGACATCATTGACATCATATTAAGACAAATAAATAAATTAATTTGTCTTTAAACTTTGGATACTATACGCCACGACGTCTGTAGACAGTAACGTATATTGACGCTTGTATCATATTCCAAGGTCCTCGATATTTTGTTAAGTACAGTATGTAAACATTAAATTAATTTGTATGGAAATAGAATGTGTCATGTTACTTCAATGTATGTGTCTAGACGAAAATCTCTCACTGCCCGCTGAAAGTTGTGAGTATACTGTAATTATTTGTAATTTCCGTCAAATTTATGTCCTTGGTTAAAAGCATATTCTATTGAAAGAAGTCGTTTATTTTGTAATACAATACTTAACCTTTCAGAAATTATTATTTCAATAAAAAAAATATATAGAATACATTGGGTTCGGACCGCCCTTGATTTTGTTTTTCTTTAAATATCTTAATTTGTGTTAGACGCTAATGTTAAATGGGAGACTTGTGGAGATTTTTTGAGCATGCAATTTCTTAATTATCTTAATTAATTTACGCACACTTTGAAATAAAATATAGCAGAAACAAAAGCATAGAAAAATTAATTACTACATATTTATTTCTTCTACCTTGGTGACCTTCATTATCAACATCGTCACCGTCATGTCAGTCGTAGGACGTCCACTGCTGGACAATTTCGAAAAAGGTCGGTTGATTGCGGCCTGTGTTCGGCATGGCTTCAGTCAGATCGTCTGTCCACCTTCTGGGTGGACGTCCAGCGCTGTGCTTACCGCCCGATGACCTTGGTAAATAAGTATTTTATTCAAAATATTATTTTATTATCTATTTAATACTTTCTTTACTTGCGAACTTGAGAACCTTTTGAGTTTAGGTTTCATTAGCGCATATTAGTACATAGGTGGCGTTGGTGGAACATTTATCAGCACCAGGTTTTCTTTCAGGTTCCTTTATGCTAAGTCGCGTAATGAACCTGCAGTAATTTTAGTCTTAAGACTCGTCTGGAGCCGGTTGGTCTGGAGACTAGTTAAAGTGGGCCTAATTAAAATATCTATATGTTTGATGACATTTATGATTCCTTGGGTCAGCAAGGTCGTTTGTATTGCCTATAATGATACATATATCACTTCCTTATTGGAACACCAAACAAATAAATAAAGCCAGTTTGCATTTCTATTCCGATTTGAAGGGTTAGTTTAAAGGGTTGGTTTAATATCATAGAGTTACAAGGTTGTTAACGCACTAGTGATATCACTAGTGCGATATCCTTGTGATATCACAAGGCAGGTGACACTTACTATCACAGAATAATCTTTAGCAAAAGAGCTTCCCTTTTCCCCAATCGCACGTTTATAATGCTGTTATTGAAACATGGCACCGGTATCAAATTCCCTTTGCACCTAAATACATCCTCGAACGTCTCTCAATACCAAAACATAAAATGGTAGACAAAAAAAATGGAAGTGTGCCAAAGTGAATCGCTACAACGAACATATTATTTCCCGATACCCCATAAAATGTTTACGATGTTTTATACCTGCTGTTAAAGCTTTACGCTGTAATGGATCGGTAGGAAATTAAACTAGACGATAATAATCTAAAGTAAAAACGTACATCGTGTTATCACAAGATATTATTTCTGAAGCATATTCAAAACAGTGCCGTGAGATACCGGCAGAGTCGAAAAGTACCTCCTACTGCTCCAGGTGTTGTAAGAGGCCACTAAGATACCAAAACCGGCATATGGTGGTATATTCATCCATCTGAAGTAATGCAGTTCAAATGGGCGTTAGCATCCCCGTCGCAAAACCTGCACTCGGCGATTGCATACACGTTATGTCAGCGCTGCAATTATGGGCAAAATACCTCTTTTCTTGGAGAGACTTATGCCCAGCAGTAAACTTTAAATGGCTGGTATGATAATGATGATGTTGAAAACAATCTACTCGTATATTGTCTACAGGTCCAATGGTGCAGACGATATTAAGTAAATAAATAATTAAATTTCCACATCATTTCATACATTATTTCATTCCGTTATAACTCGCTTAAATCACTTGTGTTACAGATATCAGACAAAAGCAAATTTTTTTTTTATAATAATAATATAATAATAATAAATTCCCACAACATCTCATGCATTGACCTGACTCCGTGGTAAGTCGCTTAAAGCACTTGTGTTACGGACGCCAGACAACAGAGGAATCACAAATATACTACTTAAATACATATATTTTACACCCATACACAGGGCAAACACAAATATCATCATATAAATATTTGCTCTGGGTGGGAATCGCACCCACGACCCCTGGTGCACAAGACAGGATCACTACCATCTGCGCCATCGGGCCCGTCATTTAACACAAAACAAATTTAACACCCAGGCACAGAACAAATACAAATATCATATAAATATTTGCCTAGGGGGGAAATGAAACCTTTGGTGCACAGGATAGAATCACGATCAAGATAGGGCAAGCGTGGTGGCAATCGCATAGCGTAGCTTTGCGATGGGGATACTGCTGTTCCCCGCCTCATCCCCGCCCGGTTGCATCTGAGCTACTCTATTTCTGCTGGATATACCGCCACCTGCCACTGCCCTTTTACGACATCTGGTACCTTATATAGAGAGGTATCATACTGTCCTGGTACCTCACGGTACATTTATATGATGATTCATGATATTTGTGTTGGTTCTGTATCTGGTGTTAAATATATTTGTGATTCCTCTGTCTGATGTCCGTAACGCAGTGCTTTAAGCAACTTATCACGAAGTCAGGTCAGTGTATAAGACTTGTGTGAATATGTTATTATTTATTTATTTATTAATTAAGGACAGCTAACAAGATCATACCTATACCAAAAATATGGGACACATTTTTGACCACGTCTATAAACGAGCATCCAGTCTGCGTGACAGAAAGCGACAGCATATACACACTTGTAATATTGTGATGTTACAAGTGTTTATAGGCTGCCGGGATACCTTGTGACTTGAAGGTATTCTGTCACATTACCCAGTAATTTTCCTGCCTCTCTCACCCTTCAAACCGAAACACAGTACAAATAGGTATGAGTTAGGCATCAATGCAGACGACCTTTGTATGACCTCATGTAAAATTAGTTAACAGTGTTGCCTTATTTATAAGCTGCCACGTCATATAACTATTTATATAAATAAGTATCACTAGCCGTGTCGTGAGTACCCGACAAACGTCATCTCATAATTCATTATAACAGAGTAGCACGAGATATCAACAATACTGTCGGCAATCGTAACTACTAGACAAATATAATAATCTACTACAAGACTTTTCTAATCCCGGGATTTCGGGATTATCTACAGTTAATATCGTGATCCCAGGATATTCCAGGTAACTTACAAAATTAGTTCGCATTTAAATTATTATCAGTTGGGACAGTTCAGTTAGATTCAGCCTGATTGTGTATTCGGTAGTGTCCCTATCTTCAACACTAAAGGTCGTAAGTTCAATCTCCATCGAGAACAAACATTTAAGTGAATAACATTATGTGTTTGTTCTGTATCTGGGTGTTAAACATATATATTTATGTTTTACATTTGTATTGTACTTTTCTCTGATATTAGTTACATAAAAGATTTAAAATACTTACTACAGAGTCAAGTTATTGTATAAAAAGTTGTGTGGATTTATTTATTTATACATATTTGATATTCTCTACTTCATTTCAACCACAAACTGAATAAATTCCACCCTTTTCAAATTGTCGCTGCAGATTGTATAAAATCCACTATTGACACTTCATCTCGTTTCCTCTAGTAGCAAAGAGCGAGATAGGTTTTCAGACGTCAATTCTGTCGTAAACTTTCCTAATAAGGACGATTCAGGTCAATTGGTTTAGTAATATTGTTGTGAAATTGGTCTTATATTGGTTCTCAAAGTTTCCTAACAGCACCCAAATGAATTGTAATGATTGAAACAGTTAAAAAAGGAACTTTTGAACTAAAGCAACTGTACAATAAACTTCTTAACAATGTCAAGAAAAAAATTACAAGGAAAAAGTTAATTTGACTCAGTCAAAAAGTCCACGGGGCATAAACCAGTGTCTTTCCCATGCTATAGAATGCATTACCATTGTGGTATGAAAACTTTAGCAGACACACCGAAATTTTCCAAGTAATCTTTTTGTGCTGAAAATCAGCGCCAATTCTACAATGTTCTACTTACGACATCAGTAATGTTTTTTTTAATTTCTAAATGTAAAAATATTTGTAGTCATTGTAATCAAGAACATTTTTGAGTTTAATTAAAATAATTCAACTAAACAACTCAAACTTCAGACACACACTCAACCTCTTAGTCTAAAGCAATCGATAAAGAATAAATAGATAAATTTCTTTCATAGAGACCAACTGAACGAATTATGAATGAACGTACAAAAACACTTGACGATCGCCTAAATTTGAGTAACCGCTCAAGGCCGCCATTGATTACGTCATGTGTTACAATAACAATGCATATTTATATGATTAAGGGGGCTTTATCGATTAATCATCCTTCAGACAAGTTAAGCAAAACAGGGTTAAGTTGGGGTACAGCGCAAGCTGTTTTCAGAAGTATATATTTTATACGAGACCATATCGACAAACAAGCATACATTTCGCGTGATAGTAAGCGTCACAGCAGCCTGTAGACGCTCATAAACACAAATGTTTCCAGATCAGTTCAGTTTTTTTTGAGTATATATATCTCTTACCGGGGGTACCTGTACCAGGTGTCGTAAGAGGCTACTGAAGTCCCAGTCGACAAATGGCGGTATATCCATCCGAAACAGTGTAGCTCAAATACACAGGGCAGGAATGGGCAGCAGAATTGCTATCGCAGAAGCTGCGCTCTGCGATTGCCAATACGCTTGCCCAGCGCGGCAATTATGGGCAAATTTCCCCTTTCTTGGGGAGGCCTATGTCCAACTGTAGATTTCCAATGGCTGACATTATATCTCTAGATTTTGGTATGTTAAGACATATACATGACTTTTGCTGCATTGTTTATATTTTTGACTAGCGGTGCCCCACGTGTTCATCCGCGTAGTTCTAGTTCCCATGAGAATAATTAATATCAAAAGTATTCTCAGATACTCCTATAAAAAAAAACATTAGCTGTCTGCGAGTGAAGATCCCGTGATAATCGTCCTAGCCATTTCGCAGTTAACCTGAAACAGACAAAAACTTTAAAAATATATTTACGTTTACTAATAAGAATCGTGCATAATTCCATATCACTATTTTAATTAGCTATTATTTTGATATTTTAAACAGATACTATAGTTTTATTAAATGTATAGATTTTAGGTTAAGTTAAAAATGCTTATTTGAGGTTAATTAGATATTGCATGACACTTACCTACAAACATTTTTTTAAATGGCGAAACAGCATAGCTCAAATGCAACAGGGTAGGATTGGGAAGTAGCATTTGCATCCCGAAGGTAAGCTCTGGAACTAGCACAACAACAAGCCAGCGTAGCAATTATTATATTATATTACTTAGAAAGTTTTCTTTCTAAACTATAAACAATTTGTTAACTTTTAGTATTAATTTTAAAGAATATCTATATATCTTTCTATTTGCTTGGCTAAAATGCTTAAATTTGAAATCTTTGTGAGCTTATCTACAGAAAGATGATATAGAAAAGTTGACAGTAAGACTTATTATATAAAAGAATAATAAGTCATCTTATTAACCGTAGGCTGAACGCTTTCGGACGTAGAAACTAAAAATCCTTAATATTTTGTATTTATTTAGACACGTATACCTTTGTAAAGCCAAAAAAGAATACAAAAATCTTGTGACTACGAAACTACGATGCGAAGATCTGTCTACGCATCGTAGTTTCGTGATATCAAATCTGTAATAGTGCAGCAAACCAAATTGCAGGACTAGTCCGTCATGACAGTATGGTAACTATGATGTATGCTGCAGGTTTGTTACGCAGTCCAGCAGAAAAGCTACAGTAAAAAGAACTGATAGTGATAAGGGCCCCATGTCTCCTTGATCCAGTTGACGGAACCTCAACGATAGCTCTTAAAAAACCTAGGTTTTAGAAATTAACCGTTGAAGATTTAATTACGTAATACCAAAATTAACATTGGCCTCCATCTATTTAGGTAAAGTCTGGTCTAAAATTTTTAATCAATTTGGATTCTCTTTGCCCTTGATTGCGACGTAGCCATGTGTAAATTACAAATTCATTTATATTAATCGACACTCATTCGGGCCCGATGATGGCAGAATCCCTATCTACAGAGCCAAAGGTCGTAGATTCACTGGTCAGGACAATCACATATGTCATGGATATTTGTATTTGTTCTGTGTCTGGGTTTTAAATTGTCCTCACCATCGTAACAATCGTAGAATGTTTACTGCTGGATATAGGCCTCTCCAAAAAATTTCCTGATTCGTTGCCGCGCTGAGCAGGCATGGTAACCTTTACATCAGGAATGCTGTTGCATATAAGATATACCGCCATTTGTCAGTTGCTTCTAACGACATCTGGTCATAGGTAAATGTTTTAAATATAAAAGTATTTTTATTATTACTTTTGTATTTTTTTGTTGCCTGATAGCCGCAATACAAGTGCTCTAAGCTACTTATCCCAGAATCAGGTCTACTTATGAGATATTTTGTGAATTTAGTCTTAGTTGCAATCTGCTTCTTGTTAAAGGAGAACTCAAATCTGAATAAATTAAGCTTATAATGTTGGTACATTTTTAAAATTCTGGTTGACGAAGATTCGGTTCTTTATCTGTTATTCTTTTCATTTTTTTATTCTTTCTATTATTTTTCGATCTCATTTGTTCATTTCTAGGCTGGTTCATCATATCAGCCATTAGAAGTATACTGCTGGACATAAGCGTCTCCAAGATATATAAGATTTGTTGTCCATAATTGCCGCACTGGGCAAGCGTGTTGGCAATCGCAGAGCGCAGCTGTCGCGACGGGGATGCTGCTGCCCATCCCCACCCTGTGCATTTGAGCTGCGATGTTTCGGATGGATATACCGCCATCTGTCAGTTCTCCTACTCTTACCAGGTACCAGATGTCGTAAGAGATGACAGAAGTGTCAGAATAGACAGGGGGTGGGTGATCTACCTGAAATAGAGTAGCTCAAATGCAACAGGGCGGGGATAGGTAGCAGCATTCCCGTCACGAAACTACGCGCTGTGATTTCCACCACGCTTGCCTAATGTGGCAATTGTAGGTAAATTCCTCTTGCTGCCATATAATTACATTATTATTGATCCGCTTCGCTTAGTGTGTCCCACAGACTTTCCAGTTAATTGATACCAATTCAGTTTATCAAGATCGTGTTAATCTATTGGTTAACCGCAACTTCGGATAAAGTTTTCATTTGCTTGGCCAGGTCTCAAATTGTTTCAAATTTTGTGTTTTAACTTAGATATCTATTGTAATAGTTGGAATTGAAATAGTGTACAGAAATTGCTTAAAATGTAAATAAGTTCAAGTAACGTTATTTAAGTGAATACACCATAGTTAAACAAATAAATAGTGCCTCTCGCATTGTATCTAAAGTCGGGATGTAATGTTAAAGTAGGCATGGCAAAAGGCTAAAAAAATCACGACATCTCATCCGCTTGATTTAAAGCATTTGTTTTACGGACATCAGGCAACAGAGGAATCACAAATATAATATACATATCACAAATATAATACTAATATACATATATCTAACACCCAGACATAAAACAAATGTTAACGTAGATTAGGGGGGGGGGATTGACCCTACGATCCTTGGCATACAAGATATATATACATACTCCAAAATCAGCGCTATTGGGACTGCCATATTTTAATGATAATAAAAGACCTATTTATGTATTCTTAGTCGAAAAACAAGCCTACGTTCCACGTGACAGTAAGCGTCACGTCAGTAGACACTCCTGTCATCATAAGAATAGCGCATTGCCAACCTTGTGAATTACACGTGTTATGTCACTTTACTCAGTACTCAGTACTTGCATTGTGTTCCTTACTCTCGAAACTGGAACCGCAGTTCCGCATGGATTTACTCTCATTTGTCGGTTCCGGTACCTTAGTCGCCTCATGCGATACCTGGTGTAGTGACTCTTGGTGCACAACATAGGATTCCGGTACCTTAGTCGCCTCATGCGATACCTGGTGTAGTGACTCTTGGTGCACAACATAGGATCACAACCATCTGCGCCATCGTGCCCGAAAATTTAAATGCTTGCGTTCTGTATTTGTTTTTTATTCTGTTAGCCTGTTAGTTTTGTTTTTTTTTATTTTAAAATTTATTTTTGTTTAATTCATAGCTATATCAATGGAATAACTGTAACCTTCAAAATGTACATCAATACAGCTCTGTCTAATATCAGTAAAAATAACACGTTAATCTTTGATAAAAGTCATAAATAAGTAAGTTATCGTTGTGGATATGGTTATTTAATCTTTTGCCAATAATAGAGATTTTCAAACTGTGATGTGTAAACCCCAAGAGTTTGTTAGTTAGTTGGTAGATTAAAAATATATGTATTACTTATTTGCCGTGAAATACCGGCAGAGTAGAATAGTACCTTCCTCTGTACCAGGTGTCGTAAGAGGCGAATAAGGTACCAGAACCGTCAGGTGGTGGTATATCCATCCGAGTCAGTGTACCTGTGTGTATAGGGTGGGAATGGGCAGCAGCATCCCCGCCAATATGGTTGCCCAGCGCGGCAATTATGGTCAAATTTCCTCCTTTCTAGGGGAGGCCTATATCCAGCAGTGGGCTTGCAATAGCTGTTACTTTTTTGCTACTATTAACCAATAATCTCCAAGGGCACCATATATATATATATAAAGAGAAGCTGCTCGATTGGCTCAAATATCAACGCAGGGCCTAAACTATTAGGGTAAGAATCTTGCCCAGGAGTTTATTTTATACAAAGCAGAGCACCAAGACAGGTTTTAAAAAATTCGCCCCTTTAGGGGGTAAAATTATTTAAGGGGGGTTTTAGAACCTATGATGAACTTCGAATTTACCAATTAAGATAAAAAAGAGCAGTAAATATGATATTAATAGAACAGATATATTCGTGTCAAAGTGGTTAGAGTTGATATCGGTACGCATTTTGAGATCAATCTGAGACCAATCGTCATAGCAACTGGCTTTC
>JACJUM010003223.1:10190891-10205948 GCA_020976665.1 Heortia vitessoides | reverse complement strand
GCAGCAATTATAGGCAAAAACCTCTTTTCTTGGAGAAGCCTATTGTCGAGCAATGGACATCCAAAAAGCTCTAATGATGAGGAATAATGTTGAAAATGTTTTTGGCCTGCGTAAATTGTGTCTAATTTTGAAGTTTGCCGAACATAGTTCTGCAATGAGTCAGGGCCATTCAAGCTAGAGTGAATTATTTTATGGAGCTGCATCAGATCTAGTAATGCACGACGGATATGAAAAGATGTGATATTGTTTAATTCTTTCTTTATTTATAAATCAGCCCAGAAGCTATAACTAAACTTGATAGTATAAATTTGAAACACACATCCAACGATGTGCCATCTTATATTCTCAATTGACTATATGATGGTTAGTCGTTCTCTGGTAACTGAAGTATGTTCACTGGTATTCAGTTGTAATAAAGCTAAATGGATTCTGTGTTGGCGGAGTCTTTGTTTATACGACTCTGAAGCTTTCTCAATTTCTTCTTTTGAAATTCGTTGAAATTTGCACATGTATGACGGGCCCGATGGCGCAGATGGTAGTGATCCTGTCTTGTGCACCAGGGGTCGTGGGTTCGATTCCCACCCAGAGCAAATATTTATATGATGATATTTGTGTTTGCTCTGTGTATGGGTGTAAAATATATGTATTTAAGTAGTAAATTTGTGATTCCTCTGTTGTCTGGCGTCCGTAACACAAGTGCTTTAAGCGACTTACCACGGAGTCAGGTCAATGTATGAGATGTTGTGGGAATTTATTCCTAAGTTGCGTATAAACCATGGTGCGCTCGTCACTGCTTGTAGCACTTTGTTCTGCAAGCGCTGAAGGATTCCTATATTTGAGTGGCTTGCTGATCCCCAGAGTATGCCATACCCCCGTAATATTATAGAATTTAAGCATCTTCTCGTACTATTTTCGATACGTGTCTTCTTCTTCCCACAAATTGCAAGTTTATCTTTTGTGTAGATTTAGATTAAATAGATTGTCTGAGAACTGCATGCATAATATGGGTTCCAAATGACTAAACCATACTCGAGAGCGCTTCGTGCTCGTATTGAATAAATACATACATACGTCGTGCCTGCGTCCTATCGGGGTATGCAGAGAATGGATCTCCACTCGTTACGATCTTGGCATGCCTCTCTCGCTTCCCTTGACGCATTAGTCCTTTTATTCACGTTTGTTTATTCTTGGTACTTCTCATCTGGTCCTTCTTTAATACTTCTTCTACCTGGTTAAAATATGTTCGCCTCGGTCGTCCTATACCAATATTTCCATTCACTTCCGCCCTATATATTTGTGCAGTCATTCTACTCTCATATACTTTCCATCCTGTCTACATATCCAAACCATTTTAAAATTCCTTTCTCTATTGCTGTCACAACATCATCTTTACACCACATTAATCTCTTATTGCACTATTCTTTAACCTATCTCTCAAACTCACTCCATACATACTTCGAAGTGCTCACATTTCAATAGCATTTATTCTACTCGCGTGGTTTTTGTGAAATACTAGATATATATAGTTTTTGGATGTATAAATAAAGTCATGAGACATTATTCACTAGCCCTTGATTTTTTTTATTGTTTAGTCTTGGATTAAATAAATAGTTGGATAACTCTGTCTTAGCGATAAAATTACTTAAACTCATATTTTTATCACTGAGCTTAACTCTATAAATACTTTTTCGATTATAAGATTTTATCTGATCGGTTTGCGTTCAAATAAATTCACAGGCCTTCTCAATTGTTATGAGTCATAGTAAGACTTGAAATGACGTTTGTTTAGTTAATACAATATTCATTTGGTTCGGAGTCTTGTATGTGTCAAACATAAATATTTACATAGTACATTAGACAGTTATTATGTACATAAAGAGTGTTGGAGTGACACATGATATATTTTTAGTATAATCAATATAGATATTGATCTATGAAACACTAGCTTTATCCCACGACTTGTCCGCATGAATTTATATCGTGCACAAGGTCAATATAGCTTACGTTCTTTTCTAGACTTTAAGCTATCATTTCAATAAATGTTACAAAAATTCGAAAATTTCTCTTCAAATAATTTTCACCAGCTAAGGCCTGATAGTGAAAATTACACATTCTCACTATATACTTAATGTATACTTTTATACTATACTATAAAGCAGAAGATTTGGTTCGCTTTGATTAGTCGAACGCGATTATCTTCTATATCTGTCTTCACTCACTCACAATTAAGGTATTTTAAATTTGATCAAAATTTCTGTAAATTTTTATTAGAATTATTATTTTATTAATATTATTTTAATACTTAAGCAAATAAATGTATTATTCTTTAGATCTATATATTGTAAATAAAATTGCCCTTGACATTACTTGATTTCAATAAACATCGTAGGAGAATTCATAATTTTAAAATCCGGGTGAAAGGAAACGACGCTGACTGACAGTCGTGGGGATTATTGATGGACCCGATGGCGCAGATGTTAGTGATCCTATCTGGTGCGCCAAGGGTCGTAGGTTTGATCTCCCAGGACCAACATTTATATGATTAATGTGTTTGTTTTGTGACTAAGTGTTAAATACGTATTTTATTATTATATTTGTGATTTCTCTGACGTCTAATGTCATCAGACAACAGAGGTTTCACAAATATACTACTTAAATACATATATTGAACACTCAGACAAAGAAAAAACTAAAATATCATCATATAAATATTTGTACTGGGTGAGGATCGAACTCACAACCTTTACCGCACAAGACAAGATCACTATCATCCGCGCCAACGATACATTTAAATAAAGACAGTTGGGTCTTTATTCTTGGATGCCAACCTCTGAGCTTTGTTAAATTTGCATCAATACAACATGCATATAATAATTTGATTAGTCTCGAATTTTAACATTCTTGTTATTTTGTTCTATTAGATTAAATCTTTTTATATATATTTTAACTGAGATATTATGCTACGATGCGTTTTGGGAGCGCTGTGTATCACCACGCCATTTTTCTACCTTTCCAAAATAGAAATGAATTGTATATATGATTTATAATGTAGATATGTTCTATAGTTAATCATCTATTTTTCATAACAAAAATAAGATAATATTTGTTTATACTATTAAAAAAATCAACAATACGAAGAAATTCATTACCCACACATCAACGAAGTGGGACGTTTCAAATAACAAATAAACGATTAACATTTCAAACTGAAAGTTTGGACAAATTAATTACGCTTGGAATTCGAAAACAAAAGAAAACCGTTGTAACATTCCAAATCTCGTGGAGGAGTCTCCGTTTCGCTCAGTTCGCTCCCGGCTTCTGAATCATAAGGATGCGTGAATAGGGATAGACGCGACTGTTTCTCGGAATCGTTGAATATTTGGCGGGAACTCGAAAAAGGTTTTAGTTTTAAGTGTTTAATGTGCTGTGGACTAGTGTAAGAAGCCAGTAACGCGGATACAAAAATTTTGGTGAGTGATTTCTTTTTTGTTTATTAATATTAAATCGTATTAGTTATTGGTAAAATTTATCTAATTATTATAAATCTGAATCAAAAAAATATGCGGCAGTGATATGGTAGAGAATACATAGCTGTAATTTATAATCGTTTGTTTTCCTTATTATTTATTTATCTGTGGTATAACGGCAATTTTTTTTTATTATATCAAATTAAAAATATTTTTCGCATAAATAAAAACAATAATATGCTTATGCAAGTTACAATAAATTGTTTTCTTTGATATAATAAATTATTTGAAAATCTGTATCTTTGTTAAGGATTGTGAAGGACTATAGTTAGACATTTTATTTTAAATAACCGTTTCAAACAGCAAAATTGTTAGTCCATAGATATCATTAGATTTTTTTAATGTTATAAATATATTGCACTTCCATATGAAAACTGCAAAATCTTAAAACTGTAAGTATATGTAAAACTTTTGAATTGATGTAAACAATTGGATTTTATTATTTTGTGTCGATATACTTTTGATCTAGCATTGCGATATAAATAACAGAGATTATTGCTGCTTCGTCAATGGGAAATTAGCGTGAGTGTATACTTACAAACAAATTGATAACTGATTTTTGGGTAATGCTGTTTTGCAAATTGGTTATATTGTGTCTGGAATGGATAAGGTGGGCCTTAATATAAATTATTACAAAACAATTTTGTTTTTAATTACAAGTCAAATTAAAATTTCTTTGTTTTATGTTGATGAAAACTGATTGTCACCCATTTCAATTGGGATGGAAAAAAAATGAAACAAATCAAGAATACACAAATTACTGTATGAAATGGCGTTAAATAATTTCATAAAGTTGTTTTTGTTTATATTTATCTTTGTAAATAAAAATTTCGTGTCTCGTTGTTTGTCCGCGATAAACTCCTTAACTACTGAACCGATTTTGATCAAGTTTGATCCGAGTTATGATATGGAATAGTCAATATCTCAATTTATGGTCGCATTATTTTTTTATAAATGATATTTGAGTATATTCAGGGCAGGACGTCAGTCGGATTATCTTTTGTAGGTATAGTTTATATTTTGGTTTTATCGTCCAAAGTGATTGCGTCGAAAATGTATTATAAGTAAAGTTATTTAAAGGATTTATTCGGTATATTTCCCTTGTTTTCAAAAGATTACAATTCTCAATTTTACATATACGAGTTCATAATTTATGATGATTGTTCTAATTGTATCTTATGATCTGGTCAATCGATACTGTTAGCCTTTGATGAAAAAGGCCATAAAGTACGCAATAAATCGCGTTTTAAAGTCTTTGAAATGGTGGTTTTCGTATGACTACTGAATGAGTTTATGTACGAAAATGTAATACAGACCTTATGAACCAGACCAATCTTCTACCACTACCATATAAAATTAAAAAAATAATAATTGGTTTAGTAGTTTTTGAGTTTATTCATAGACCTTCCCAAGGAGGAATTTTGCCCACAATTGCCACGCTGAGCGTGTTGGCAATTGCAGACCGTAGCTTTTGCATCGGAGATGCTACTGCCCATCTCCGCCTTGTGTATTCGAGCTACACTATTGCGGATGGATACCTTAGTCGCTCTTTACCACACCTGGTAAAGAGGTAGATAGATACTTTGCCGGTACCTCACGGAGCTTATGACAACGGAATCTTCCTTCTTTATAATATTAGTAATAGATGGTTGTATCCTCTATTTACTAGTTTATTGTTAATAATAAAACGACTTTTACACAATTTTAATAAAATGTTTCGGTTACATTGCGTTCTCAAAATTGACAAAGATGTTGAATATTAAGAATACCTGGTCCATACAATTTTAATTATAAATATTAATTCTCTGAGGGACGAAGTTTAATGTAGGCATTTGAAATTTTAATTACTTTATTTAAATCGGTCCTCGTACAAAGGTTGGCGAACTCTGAAATATCTTGTACACTAAAACTATCTAATCTAGACAATATCTAAGCAGTATGGTAATAAAAATATTATTTATCGGAATAAATAATATAGTACCCAATTCGATAGCGAAAATTTGTGTTAAATTATATTATAATATTATTATTATTAATTAGTTAAATTATATTATAATATTATTATTATTATTATTAATTAATTTATATAAAGAAGATCCATAAAAAAACATTGTAGCAGAATAGCCCGATGTATTAGCAAGTTCAAATAATTAATAAAATTAAATTTCTATAACATCTCATATATTGACCTCATTCTGTAATAAGTAACTTAAAGCACATGTGTTAAAAACATCTGGCAATAGATATACTACTAAAATGCATATATTTAATATCCAGTTACAGAAAAAACATAGATATCATCATATAAATATTTGTCCTGTGTAAGGATCAAACACGCGACCTTAAGTGCATGAGACAGGATCTTATTCTACCATCAGCGCCATCAGGCCCGTCAAATAAGTATGTACGTCTACGGTCTAATTAATTCAATTGCTCTATCATAGATACCATATATAGACAAAATTAGCGATTTATCGTACTGATCTCAAATATCTCCTCCTTGGTTAAGAATTCCAAATTCAAATTTATAAATTCATTTAGCCGATACATCTGGATTCTTAAAATAGTAATTCATTTGTTTTTACCTTGATTTTTTTTTCTTTGGCGTCGCTTGTTACCGCATAATGGAAAACTTAAAATATCGGTATATTTTCGAGTATCTATCGCTATATAGTCGGTATTTTTCGTGATAACAGTGCTACATAAACAGTTCAAAGGATTAATAATATGTATGGCGCTGCTGTGGTAAAAAAGCTTGGTACGTTTTTGGGTTTAGCGTTTTCATTCTGAAAATTTCGACTGTCAGCAACATAATGTATTTAAATGTATTTGAGCTGCACTTTTTTGGGATGGATATATCGCCATCATTAGTCTGGTATCTTCGTTGCCTTTCACGAAACTTGGTACAGGGAGATGTACTATTTTATTCTGCCGGTACTTCACGTATATTTACGTATAATTATAGTCAATGAACTATTGGTAACTACTGTTTTGAAGGTAGAAGCGAAATTTTCTTTTGTTGCCAAGAAAAAAACTTACACAGATCGAAATCAACATGGCGTATTTTTATCATAATATCATATTTACGGATTTCTTCGTGCGGAAGCCCAAAACGCAGTTATTATTTTAGCTATTTTTTATATAATTAAAGTATTTAGCAAATAAGCATATAGTCTACTTGATAGTAAAGGTTAAACGAAACCGCTTCGGACATCACGAAGATATCATTAGCACGTTGCCAGCCCTGTGAACTCAAGATACTATATTACTGTACCTAGTGATTTCACTGCCTCTTTAACAGTAAAAATATGTAAAGTATAATGCAGATGACCTTTATAAAAGGTCTACCACATACCATACCTACGGTGTAAAGTACTATCCTACTTTGCCGTGAGGTACCGGCAAATTACAATAGTACCTCCCACTCCACTAGGTTGTAACCTATGCACTTTTGTAAGTGGTGCCTAGGGTACCAGAACCGACAGATGGCGGTATATCCATCCGAAATAGTGCAGCTCAAATGCACAGGGTGGGGATGGGCAGCAGCATCCCTGTCGCGAAACCTGCGCTCTGCGACTGCCGATATGTTTGCCCAGCGTGGCAATCATGAGCAAAAAACCTCATTTCTTGGAGGAGCCTATGTTCAGCAATTAACTTCTAATGACTGGTATGATGATAATGGCGATGATGATAATGATTATGCTTACTCAGCTTTTCAATCACATGCAACATTTTAAATATATTTAGTTAAGTTATTTATCAAGGGTTATTTAAAACAACGCATGTCATCAAGATTGGCAAGGCAATAGTGATATTCTTGTGATATTACGAGCGTCTTTTGGCTGCGGTCTATCGACCACCATATTATAGTTTGACAACTTGAGTCATATATAAAATTGTGAGTAAGTTATATGTTTCATATACGTATATAAATCCGATTAGAAAAATAGTCAAGGACAATAAATACTGAGGATATAATATAAAAATTCTTCTCAGATCTCCATATCAAAGGTCTATATAAGACCTAACAAACGGATCCTTATTTAGAATCAATAAAAAGTTTCCTTGTACATATAACTCACATAGATATCAAATAAATCCAATGACTCGCATATTCTATGTAAGATAAAATAGGGATCGAATATTTAATATTATAAGATTTATTTTTTATTAATACTTGCTCTTCGACAGACGTTGTCCTGTTTTAACTCTGAAATTAAATTAAACTAATAAGTAAAAGTAAGGTACCGCTGGAGTAGAATAATACTTTCTCTAATACCAGGTGTCGTCAGAGGCGACTAAGGTATCAGAACCGACAGATGGCGGTATATCCAGCCACAATAGGGAAGCAGCTTCCCCTTCGTGAGAGCTGCGCTCTACGTTTGCCAACATATTATGGGCAACATTCCCTTTTCTTGGGGAGGCCTAATTCCAGCAGTGGATTTTTTAATGGCTAATATTATGATGATGAGGCCCAGCAGAGGACATATTTTAATAGTTTTTGCAATGATAATATTGATTTTATTATAAAATATAACAAACTTGAGACCATTTGATATTATTTCTTAGTAAAGTTTACCTAATACTTCAAAAATTACTTTAAGCAAACGCCTACGTCTATCAAAAGCCCTTGGCGCGAATTATACGATGAACTATTCTCGCAGTAAAACAAATATAAATATCTACCGGTATAAAAGCAAACTTCAGGCGAGTTATGAAAGTAAAGTAAATTATGTAGCCAATATATGATTTTATTTCTTTAGTTTAGTCAATTTATGTATTTATCCTTATTAATATAAACGTGAAGATTTGTATGTGTGAATGTATGATTGTTATTTTTTCACGCCCGGACAAATAACCAGATTTGAATAAAATTTTTTTCACGAGTTACTGATATACTGGAGTAATACATGGGCTACTTTTTTCTACAATAACATTGTCCTGTTGAATAGATCTCGTTTTTTTTCTCTATGAAATCGGCACAACTTTTTGCATAGTTTATTTGTTAAGAAGTGACATAGACTTCGTTCAAGAGATCTTTAGGATTGAGATATGAAGTGAAGCTTAACGGACAAAGTTGCGAGTGGAAAGCTAGTACCTTAAATAAAAACTTAATAAGATCGCTCTCTGCTGTGTGGTACCTCTGTACCGGGAGTCGTAAGAGGTGATTGTATACCGAATGGCGGTATATCTACCTGTAACAGCGTCACTCAAATGCAACAGAGAGGGAACGTGTAACAGTATACCCGTCGCGAACCACGCCTGCCTAGCCCGGCAATTATAGGCAAAATTTTCTCTTTCTTGGGGAGGCCTATGTCCAAAAGTGGACGTTTTACTGCTGTTGATTACGAAAGTCACCCACAAAGGTGCATTTTACCGATTTATAAAATGACATAAATAGTGAACATATAGATGTTTACAAATAGTGTGGTCGTGTTTTGTTATATCATCTTTAACATTCATTTGTAATGTCACAAATTAAATAATCCTGATAACCAAAAGTCTACATGAGGTAGACCTCAAATAAAGGTCATCTGCATTATTATCACTTTCACCTATATCTACCGCCAAACTGCAGTGTTCGCATTGCTGTGTTCCGATTTGAATAGTGAGAGAGGCAGTGAAATTACTGGGTAATGTGACATAATATCTTTAAGTCACAAGGTTGCCATCGCGTCAGTGATATCCTTGTGGTATTACGAGCGCCTATAAGCTGCAGTGACTCTAATTATGAAAGCTTGTTATCGACCTGGTGTAATTAAAAATATTTTAAAATTCATAAAAACAAATGGAAATAAACGAAACTATTATAAAATAGTACAAAAGTTATATATTATGTGTACTATAAATTTCATGTAATAATGACCCCATAAAGTGTGACCTCCTTTCAGACCAAGCCCCTAATATTTTAGCGGGACGTAAACGTCTGGAATGATGAATATTAAAACAGTGCAATTTGGAGATTGACAAAGTCGCCTGTGAAGTATATTTGTTTGTGGTTGGCGGTTGTCTAAACGTAGGTCTAATTCAGGCACAATTTTCAATTTTATATACAATACTACAAACGAAACATAAGTTTATACAAAAAAAGGAACACTGTAAACGACGATAACAACACTCGAAGGTTTATTTAAATTTAACAAGAGAGAGAGAGCGTCCTTATAACTTCTAGAACGAACTCAATTTAAACTCCTTAAATCTATACTAAAAATATTCTACATTATATTATTTTCAGTTGAATTATTACAAGAAAGGAAATCAACTTGTCTCAAGTTTCAGGCGGGACCCAAAATGGCACCCAATTTTAATTCAATTCTGATATATATAACTATACTTCTACCATTCAAATGTTTAATGAAGACTCAGATAAAACCTAAATGCTGAACTAAAGAATAAAAACCGTCTTGTATATTATTGAACGATAAGGCCGCCCGCCAATTGTATTATAATTAGTAAATTTTATTTTTCTTTCTGTGTGCAATAAAAAAAAATTACTTAACTAAACTTATCCTCTCAACATAATTAGATACATCCCAAATAAAATAACTTGCCTCTAGTGTCAGGTAGGAGTCGAACCCGCATCTTTCTCATACCGGGGGAATGTATGCGCAGTTTTCTTTGTCAGCGCCATTTCTTCGATGTTGTAGGTACAAACACACGAATGGCAAACTTGTACAAATTTGTACCAATCGATAAGGACGAAATAGATTTTGATATAAATGATTATATATAGATATAATTGATGATATATGATATAGATATAAATGATTTATATTTTCTGATCTAGTAAATATTTTCCTAAATATAAATCAGAATTTCTCATGTATATTATACCTAATACCAATGTAAAATAACCAAATTTAAAATATATTGAAAATGTAAACGCGCGTAGTTAATACTGCTGCTACCACTATAGTTAACTGCTAGACATACCGTTAGGACACCTTTGACATAAGTATATATAGATCAAAGTCTCTATCTACCAAAATAGACACTTATGTCAAAGGTGTGATGTGATGCAAACGATTCGGTCGCGGGGATTTTTAGCAGGTGTGAAAACTAATAGGAAATTTAATCCGTGATGTCATATTTAACTTTAACCCAAACAAATAATACTAATACGTGGACTCTAATTATCGCGTACAGTTGAATGTCAAATAATATAAATATATAGAATACCAAAGTAAATATAGCTTTGATGTAAACGCTTAATGTTAGATGTATCAACGCTTAATGTTAGATGTTAAAACAAAACCTTTCTCTGCACTAGATATTGTAAAAAGAGTTTACCCAACCGAACCCGAGCGCTACTCAAATGCAGACAGAACCATGAGTTAGCGGTACAGTAGAATAGTACCTCCCCTGTACCAGGTGTCGTAAGCGGTGACTAAAGTACCATAACCGTCAGATGACAGTATTTCTATCCGCAACAGTATAGCTCAAATGCACAGGGCGGAGATGGGCAGCAGCATCCCCGTTGCAATAACTGCGCTCTGCGGTTGTCAACACGCTTGGTTAGCGCGACAATTATGTCCAAAATTCCTCCTTTCTTGGGGAGGCCTATGTCCAGCAGTGGATTGCAATGGCTGAAATGATGATATATTATATTATAATAAATCTGTTCTTTTTTCAATTAAAATTCTAAGTAGTATATTTATTAAGACTCTTTTCCGCTAATTGAAAACTGAAAAAGATATCATTAATTAGTGTAATTAAAATACAGTAATTAAACGGATGAGGCGAGGTTGTTCAGGAAATTTAAATATGTTTCTTTCTTATTGTAGTGGTTTGGTATTGCAAAGGAAGAACGCAGGATCAAAGAGACATTGACATCTTTGCTTGTAATTGCTGAGTGAACTAAATTAAGTGTATTGAACAAACGTTATAAAATAGAGACGAATAGAGATTATTTTGAACCAGGTCTACATACAAGCGTGCGTAAGATAGTTAGACGCAGTCACATCACCCAGTAATTTCACTGTCTCTATCACCCTTCAAACCGAAACACGGTAATGATGAATGATCGTTGTTTAGGCTTGCAAAATTAGTAGTAGAAATTAGAATACACAAAACTGATTTATAGGGTGGAGGTTGTTAGAGTATGTGACAGATTTTTTTGTTTGACAAACAAGCATACGGTCCGCGTATGACTTCATGCCAACTTTGTGACTAATTTCTTTTTTCTAATCTATTCTTGTAAATATTATTTAAAAGCAGCACCTCGCGGTTCACTACCGCTGTAAGGTTTTTTCAAAAAACCGGACAATACTTGTTCTGTTTAAAAATAGAAATTTCGGACCTCGGAAAATATATTTCACAGATATTGGAGCAGAGTTTAAATAATTTCTAGTGTATGTAAAATTAATGGATACAATTTTTTTTAAGGACTTTCCTTCAGACTAAAGATTTCTATTGCAGGCCGTATATATCTTCAGTAATATCTGATCATCACGTATGTAGAAAACACAGATAGTTTTGCAAGAACATTTTGGTTACGATGGCTATTTATTCTTTCATGCTATAAGCTTATACTTATACCATTGAAACAAGTTTCATTAAACTATAAAAATGGCTTCGGTGAACATGGTCTAGCACATTTTACAGGATATATTTATCAAATATATCCGAAGTAAAATTTGCGAGACTTTCACAAAATTGATATAAGAGAAATATATTATCATTCGAAACTTTAACTTTTTTTGTTTATTTAGCCTTAGCAAAACATACATAAATATTTCAATTATTTTCATAGTTTTATGCGTTGAAACAACTGAATTTTATATTGAAGATATTATTTAGAACTCTACCTTTGCCTTTTTAAAGACGGGACTTTTTATAAAAACGGAATACACGACTTTAAAAGACGAAAATGGATTTATTTTTAATGTTGGGGTTTCCTGATTTGCTTGACATCTAAAACATGTTAATTTTTTTTACGAAAATATATCTATAAAACAAATACTTTTTTCAATCAAATAAAATTTCAATCTCACAATCCCACACGAAATAATATTACTGTTAATCACGTTATTTATTAAATTTCAGTTAATTGTGGTGACTAATCCTCTTTTCAGCGCCAACATTCATTTTAAGCTTACAGCATAAAATAGAAACTATATGATCGTGTATTTTATCGCGCCTAAACCCTTTTGATTAAATTTGCTACAAAAAATAACATAAGCTGTTTTCATGTGGGTAGTATGGAGTATTTATAATCTAAACAAGTATTGATATGAGCGTGTGTAAACTACAGACAGGCGTTACTCATGATTTTGTACAAATTTCTTTAAGGAAAATTCAAAAATTGAATAAATCTGATATGGTAATGTAACTAATTAAGAAACATTTGTTGCTTAAGGGTGAGTCAAAATCTTTGGAGAGTAGAGAAAATTTAAGTTCGATGATAGCCGCTTTGAGTGGACGATGTCGACCACTCAAGGCGGGTACTACCCGCGGATACTATATGAACCATAGTATCAAAATTAAAAGTCGTAGTATACTGCGCAATGAAAAACATTTTACAAACCTATCTACTTATTTGTACATTGATTCTTATCTACTAATTACATATGAACGGTTCCATCGGGTAAGGCAGAGCGTATGTCTATCCACTCGCTATGATCATAGCATACCTCTCTTGCTTCCCTTACTCGCGTTAGTTATTTCATACATACCTGTTTATTCTTGGTACTTCTGACCTAGCCTTTATGAATTAATACAAATATATTGCATTTATTAGCATGTTTAACTAACTTAACTAGGTTTTATATAAGTTTTTATTGATCTGATGATCTTTTCATTTTCATAGTTTTGGGGAGATTTGCCTTTCTATTTAGCTCCTATTGTTTCTTCTACAGTACAAGGTATGAAACATACTTCTACTTTTCCATCACTGGATGTATAAAGTCTTATTATATGATAGATTATATGTATAATACTTACTCGAATAACTCTCCAGGTATGAGAGAAGATCAATACATGGCGTCGCAACAATTCAAAGATGAGTACTGTTCATGTCACGTAACATGGAATGAAGAAGTCACAATTTTTACCTTAATTACGCATAGAACTAACACATTTTTACTGCGCACAAATATTATATCATTATTTTAAATGTTATTTATCTGCATTTAAAGATATTTTTATATTTATAATGCCAAACCCAGAAACGAGCATCAGTGGAGGTATCACAATTTTGTGTACAACTCGCCTTTTGCAAAATACATTGCCTTCTCAATATAGAACGCACAGTTAAATTCACTTAGTTTTCTACTTTCACTCTCTATCGTCTTCATCTTTTTTACTATCACTTATAAAAATAATAAATATACAACTCAACGTGTACAACTGTTGTTGGTCAACTATCTTATATTGTATTATAATTACATCTTTCTTCGTTATATCTCTATAACATTTTCTTGTTCACTCTCATAGCTTTATACTCTGTTTTCATCATATACCTTGCTATGTATTTACACAACATCTCGTACATTGACCTGACACCGTGGTTAGTCGCTTAAAGCACTTGTGTTATGGATATCAGACAATAGAGGAATAACAAATATAATACTTAAATACATATTAAGCACCCAGACACAGGATCACAAACACAAACATCATCAAATAAATATTTGTCCTGGATGGCTATCGAACCCACGACCCCTGGCGCATAAAATAGGATCACTACCATTTTCGACATCGGTCCCTTCTGTTCTCTTTCTATTGCTATAACTTTGTCTTGTTTACTCTCGTAGCTCCACTTACTAAGATTTCTGCTTTCACCTTCCTTCGTCTACATCCCATTTGCCATCACTAGAAACGATGCAGCCCGAACATAAATAATCATTTTCTACTCATGCTTTCGTTTTTAATTTCGTCAACCTTAAGAGTTACACATATATTATAATATTAGTCGTCGGGTACCGGCAGAGTTGAATGGTACCTCTCTCTATACTAGGTTTCGTTTCGACGCAACTAAGATACCGGAACCGACAGATGGCGTTATATCCATCCGATATAGCGCAGATTAAATACTACAGGGTAGGGATAGGCAGAAGCATCCTCGTCGCAAAGTTGCGCCCTGCGATTGCCACCACGTCTGTTAAGCGCGTCTGCCCAATTATGGGCATAAATCCTCCTATCATGAGGCCCATGTCCAACAGTGGACTTTATATAGGTAATATGATGAATAGAGTAGCTTTGATCTGTCAAATTAAATATCATGGTAAAGTATATTATAATAAACCTAGAATTCAATTATGTTTCAAATGAAAATAAAGACGTGGAATAATTTATTACTGACCCCTGATTGCTAGACATTTACTTCTTCGAGCAATTAGTAAGATGTACACGTACTTTTACCAATATTGAAATAAGTTTAATTAACGAAATTAAAATTATACCGCGCCGTTTAACGAAAAAAATGATTATGTATTTATTAAAATCTCTTCGACGATAATTAAAATCAGTGAGAAAAAAAATGCAAGCCGTTACTGTTGATTTCAGAATAGATATCAGTTAAAAAAGAAAA
>JACJUM010003223.1:10146589-10164094 GCA_020976665.1 Heortia vitessoides | reverse complement strand
ACTAGGCTAATTAAACATTAAGTTTTATTATGTAATTCTTTATAAATAAATTAATTAAAGTTGTTATCGTTTTGTGTAAGTCCTCCAGCTGCCGTTTTAAGATAGCCGATAAACAATAAAGGAACGATTTAATGTGTTCTCATCTACTCGGCCAGCAAAAAACATGGGGCCAATTTGTAACTATATTTTTGTGCCAAAATTAATTCAGAACATAGTCATGCCTTCAATGCTGTCACTACTAATGACAAGGCAAATAAATTACGGACCAGCACTTCTCGATAACAGGTTGCATCAGTTCTGAGTGTCTGATAGTAGATAAACAGTTATTATGTAACGAAAAACTAGGTGAAAAAGAGGCACCAAAAATCTAGTTTTATGTATAGGCTATATATATTTTTACATTCACTAGTAATTACTCCTAATTAAATATATATAGTTAATATAACAATTTTTTAGCTTAACTTGTAAGTTGGTTATTAAACATATATGTTCGTTTGAGCCGTGAGGTATCAGTAGAGTAGAGTACCTCCCTCTGTACCATGTGTTGTAAGAGGCAACTAAGTTACCAGTTACCAACAGCATCCTAGTCGCGAGTGCTGTACTCTGTGATTGTCAATACGCTTGCCCAGTGCAACAATTGTGGGCAAAATTCTTCTTGGGGAGGTAATGTCCAGCAGTGGACTTCCAATATGGCTGATATGATGACGATGAATTTATGTTGAGGCTAGTTTAAATATATATTTTCTTATTTTCTTCGGCTATCTTGGGTTTACAATGATATCATTCAGGTGACTGCGTTCATTTAAAGATTTTCAGAAAATGTAATAATAATAATAATAATATACTCTTTATTTTAAGCGCATTTAGTACATACATACATACATATATACATATAATACACATACATTCAAATACATATAAAAGATAAAGTCACAGAACAAGGAAAGTGACAGAATCAAAAAGCAAAATCAAAGTGACAGATAATACTCCTTCACCATTCTCTTAAAAATAGAAAGAGAACGAGCAGATCTCACTTCAAGGGGTTTACTAAAAGTTTGAACTGTGAAGTAATTGTAATGACTAAACTTTAATTAACAATACCAATATTCAAAATCGATATATCAATATGTGGCGTCCTTGTTTTAAAACCTACTACAAAAATATAGGGACAATTGCTTTTGACGTAAGATCCAACGAATTATTTTTTTTTATTAAATGAACACAATATCTAACATAGACTAAAGCACTTAAGTTACGAACATCAGACGTGGGTTGCAAGCACGAATATCATGCTAAATACATATAACGATTCAATACCAAGACAGAAAAAACAAAAATATTAACATATAATTACAAATTTGTGGGTCATTGTAGAACTTTTATACTAACTTTGTACCCACCCCCCTTTTAGCCACTGAAGAATGATTTCCGAAAAAAAATTTGACACGTGTTTTATGACTTTCTATAAAGCATTTTAATACTGAATTTCATTTAATTAACTTTAAAAAGCAGCAAAGTGTCATACTAACTTTGGACCTCTGTTTTACCTCTGGGCAGCTTTTGCGACGGGGATGCTGATACCAAAACCCGCCCTGTGCATTTGGGTTGCAATGTCTTCGTTGGATAAACCGCCATCTGTCGGTTTTAGTACCTTAGTCGCCTCATAACATCTGGTAAAGGTACTATTCTACTCTGCTGGTACTTTACAGCACAGACTTTGTTTTAATACCGAGTTTCTGCAATTATATGTTATTTGCGGCATTCGCTTGAGGGATCACTTGTTGAATCCAGTGCTCTTACTGCATATATTAAGGAAATCTGGTGATTTAAACCAGTGGTACGTGTGGATGATATTTGTCAAGCCAGTTCACTAACCCATACCTCCATGCATCCTTACGCTACTCCCCCACGTCCGATAATCGGTGGCGTATTTTTTTAAAAAGACATATCAATAGTCTAACATTGCCCCGCGTATCAGTAGTTCGTGCTAACTTTGCACACCTCATTCACCTCTTAAGGGAGGATTATCGAAAATCCTTTATTTTCTTGAAAATGCAAATTTTCAAGTTTCTAACCATTATAGTTAAGACCTTGTGTGGATATGGAAGTTAGTCAGCTTCTTCTTTTAAATAAATAAATTGCAATAGTGCAACGCATATATCATACAGAAGTAGGCAAGATATATACAATAGGTAATATCGGTAAAAATCCAATCACAAAAAATACGACAACTTCGCCAAAATCGGACGGCTCACTTTTACTCGGCTGCAATGGGTTATTTCAAAATATCAGTTGAAAATATTGGCTTACTAAAATACCATACATTTGTTTTTAATTTATATTACATTATTCCAGGATATAAAAAAAACGCAAATTATCAAAGTATAAAGCCTTTATTTTATTAATCTTTCCATTTTGTTATTGACAACAATTTTTACGACATACTTAATCAAGGTAATCCAAAAATATTGATGATTACATATCACATTTTGCAACAACAGCCCTATATTTGTCATTAAGGTTATCCAATAAAGGTTTACATGGTTAATTTGAATTCCAAGAATAGAACGTGCGCAGATATGACAATACAAACTTAATTTTTTTGTGATAAAAATTATGATTTTTTTTTTGTATACAGGCACTTTGTCTTTAAACGATGAAACCATGTTATAGATGGTAACAATTGCATAAATTCAACGTATAAAAAATGTAATATTTAATACACAATAAACGGCTTTAAAACTTATCCCTAACAATTTTAAATATATAAATATCTATAAATTATACTCATTCCAATAAATAGGTGCAAAAGTATTCATTAATACTCGTGTTAAGGTATATGATAATCCCAGTCATATGATAATCCCACTCTTACAATGGTTTGACAAACACAATTTGAAAGTTAGCTATGTTAATATTATTTTCATACTGACGCTAATAAACGGTACAGGTATTTTCTGATTATATGTGAGGCTAAAGAATTACTTTGTTACAACATGTAATAGATTCAGCTTGACAGCTATACAACATTCTCGTATTATAAAATATCAAACAGTGTCTATTAAAATATTTTGTAGATATAAATTACGTAGTAAGTGCATCTAAATAAATAAAAACAAAATGTCGTCTTCAATTTCTTTTGTTATCACTTTTGATATTAATAAGTATTGGTCTTGCCGATCATAATTATAACAAAGCAACAGCTGCACTATTTAAGAACCTTCATTTTTTATACCCTCGAATTCTGCAATCCATCCCGTGCCACCATTATTCATCGTGCTAACAAACACCACCTTAACATAGTTGTCAGTACTGATATAATCAGCAGGCTGTTCCGAGCAATAGGTTGATATGACAATACCCTTGATATCCACCAATTGCAAGTACACCTGTTCACAGGCATTTTGGGCTAAATCAAACTGACTAAATCGTAAATGAAGGTGGGTTTCTGCTGGGGTTTCCAGCTCCCATTCGCAAGTGATTCTCCGGCGGTACACTTCAGGGTACATGGGACTCGTTATCCTGCCTATTTCGTTACGCAGTTTGCCTCCACATCCTCTCCCTTTACGTGTTGTCACATATGTCATGTCGTATGTAAAGTAGCTGTCGACATCAGCGTGATTATGAAGCAACAAATATCTACCTGAAGAAAATACAGCCAAACTGTCTACGTAATTTACACCAACTTTTTTAAGTCTTTGGTCTGTGGTCTTGTCACCGTCAAAAACTTCTAGATAAACACTTTCTTTCCAGTACAGTGAACCCAATTTTAGGAAATATGCTGATATTGTATGATTTTCAGGTGCTGTTATGAGAGTGTAGCAGTCATCAAAGGTTTCGCTATTGTAGATTTCAGCGGTTTTTATTCTTCCATAAGATTCTGTGTAGTTTCTATCACAATAGCCTGGATTTCCAATTTCCAGTTCAAATCCTGCACGGTTTGACAAATCTGCTTCTGATGAAGTTTGTAATGCCACTGTGAGTGACATACTATTGAAGTACAGGTCTATTGACTTTTTATTACCACAGTAGACAAAGGTTTTGGGTTTTATATAAATATCTGAATGCTCAAACAAGTAAGCATCGTCGAACTGTATGTCATTATCAATATTATGTATATAATTCTTACCAACGGTTTTGTTTCTTGCTTTTGCAATACTAGTAAATATTAATTTATCTCTGTTGCATTGGTTTGAATCGGCTGTACCAGGTTCTAAGTCAAGATTTTTTATCCTTACGTGCAATGATGATACGTCGGTAGATATTGATTCAAAATGGTACACACAATTTATTCCACGAGGTATTACTCCAGTTTCGTATCCCGGTGATGTAAGCCGTCGCATCGTTTTATTTACTTTAAAGAAGGAATGCCCACACAACGTTGGTTCTGCAGTCAGTGTAGCTATGAAACCAGAACTTTGGATTTCTCCATCCGTGTATAATCGTACAGTTAATGCGTTTATTGATGACCTAATTTCACTAGGTGTAGTATGACCACAATATTTATTTATAATTGGACTATCAAGGCTCACACCATCTGTTAATTCTAATACGTCACAGTCACAATTGTTATAGCCTACGGCAGTTTGATTGAAGTCCCTACAAGGAGCTATATGAAAAGAATTAAATTTGACTTTTACTACATAATCTACAGGAGCTATTATAGTCCAATGACAGTCTAAGAAATTTTCATAAACAATACTGCCACCAATCAGAGGTGATTTTAACTTGTAACTCGATGAAGCACTAAGATCTATATGTCCACCACATCCAACTGATTCCGAGTAGCTAAAAGATACCCCAACTTGGAAACCTTTACCACCTACAGAGTTATCTGTAAAAAACTGCAGTAACATTGTGTTATTTGAACTTTTTATCAAGTAACTTGAATTATCTCCACGTCCGCACATACTTGCAATACGATTATCATCACTATCTCCTAAAGTTAAGCCATTATATACCGCTACAAAGTCTGTGCTACAATCAGAGTTACCTTCAACATCGAAATAGAGGAACTTAAGTACAACAACTTTATCGTGCGGTGCTTCAATAGACCATGTACAATTTAAACCATTATCATAGTACTCTGTTGGATTTGAAGTAATAACTGTTGGTTCTTTTATTTTACCTCCACAAGATGGTATGATGTACGATATCTTAAAACCTTTTTTGTTTATGAAAATGTCGGTTAAAAACGTGATAGTGATTTTTTCATAGCTCATATTAGGTGGAATTTCATCACCACAATAAGTAATGTCGTAAATGTCATAAACACTCTCTGCTTGTATCGTTATATTATCATTGCCGCAATCAGGGTAAGGTCCTTCAAGATTAAAATCCAAAAATGTTACTAACACTGGTTTATTAGCAGATATCTGATAAACACATTTCATATTAGGTTTGTATGCATATGGATATCCTGGACTGTATAAAAATTGTTCTTTTTCAGTAGCAATATAATTTCCTCCGCATAATCGCGTCCAATATGCTCTAAAACCATATAGATTTATATCACTGTCAGTACGGAATACAATTTTCATTTTATTTGATGTTGAATTGAAGGAAGGCGGTTGTGATCTACCGCATAGTCTAGCAGTTTCAATGTAAACACCATTTACCCAGTCATATACAATAAGTACATCCTTCGTACAATTTGGTTTACTCTCTATGGCAAAACTACCATTGAACTGCAGTTGCACTCTGCTTCCTAGGTCTGTTACTATTTCCCAAGTACATTCTTGGTTTTCTACGTAATCATTAGGGTAATTAGGTGATGAAAACTCACTCTCGTATGTCAAAACGTACCCACCACATTCATTTTGGATAGTTTTTACCATAAGTTTAAGATCAGAATTACTCTTAGCCTTGGATTGATATTGTACATAAAATTTTGAATATGTTATGGTGAGTGGTTTTTCTTGATTCTTGTTTTTACAATAATCTCCCATAAAAATGACTGCATCTCCAGAAAATTGTAGGCCCCCGCTTACTTTAATTGATTCATCGGCACATTGAAATTGAAATGATCCTTCTAAGGTAACTTCTACTTTTTTCCCCGTTGGAATCATAATGATCCATACGCATTGCATTGTATCATTATGTGTACTCAACCCATCTAATATATTAGTAGATTTCTCAGTGACTTGCAATACACCACCACACTGATAGGTTTTCCACTGCAGGTTAAAACCAAAACTTACCTTCTTAATTTTATACGCAGATAATTCTATAGCCATAGAGGGTATTCTTAAAATATTCTGATTTGAAGTTGTACATAGTTCTTTATTTAATTTTATCCCTCTATTTGTGAGGGTAGCTTTAAAACTTAGTTTCGGATCGGTATAACCACATCGAATATATTTTCCGGTTGAATTCATACTTACAGTGAGGACCAACGTATTAGTCAAGACATCAGTGGAGTTATCAGCGATAATCTTCCATTTGCAAAAGTAGGATCTTTCAAGGTTAGGTGAGCTGAGCTGGCCACTAGATCCCGTCAAAGTTCCTCCACACAAAGCATTTTTTTCACTCGTAAATTTAGCTTTGAATCGGTGATGTTGGCCTGAGAAAGGATCCAACCAAATATAAAACGATAATGTGTTGCTTGTTGATTCAAATACCCGCATAGTAGGCGAGTAATCCACACTGGGAATGGCTTGAATTGAAGTCCTATAGTTAAGATCATTGAACATGTTTATTTGATGTCTCTGTATATCTCCATCTATCAATTCTAAAGTGATTCTTCGAGATTCATCAGGAGCAGTAATAACCCAATCACAGTATCTTACTGATGTATCTCTTGGGTAACCAGGAGAGCTTAAATAACCCTCTGGTGCAGTTATAATACCACCGCAGACTGAGTGAGAAGAATTAAATGAGAAACGGAAGCCCTTCGCTGAATTCAATTGTGAATATTCACTGCGTTGTCCTATGTAAAGTCTAAGAGTGACCACGTTCGTTGAGGTCTGAACCAAGGAACTTGATGAAAATGTTAATTGATCATGATTTTCAGCACAAAACGTTTTCAATATAACAACAGTATTATTTTCAGGCATTTTTTCCCGAATCTCGATTCTAGATTCACAAGGTCCGTCAGTTTCAGGCAAACTTATATCCTCTGGTTTTATTAAATATGTATTTGAAGGGTTTCCAATTAATTTCCAATCGCATGTCGTACCGGCTTGAAGAGCTGGCATATGAGGATAACCAGGAGAAAATATCTCACCAGCCGTAGCATATAATGTACCACCGCAAACGTCTATTGATACGTTTGCTTTAAAACCATTATTAGGAATATCTTTCTGCGTCAAGTATTTAATAAAAATAACATTATTACTTGCCTTGATTGTACTCGGTTTGTCTTTTCCACAAAATCGACCCAATAATGGTGACATTTCCGTCGAACCATCGTGGACTTCGATGTATTCATTAAGGCAATTTCTGTCCTTAGCCAAATCAATATTTTCGAAGTCTATCCTCAAAATTTCTCCAAGTGGTCCGGTAAATGACCACAAACACTCAGAATATGGCGTTGGTATAGATGGGTAATTAGGCGAATTTACTACTTCCCAAGCATGATCTAAATCTATTACAGACGTGAAACCACATACTATGTTACTTTCTTCATAAAATATCTGGAAAGACTTGAACGTGCTTGACCTTTTATTTGTATTGTAACTTACAAACAAAGTGTTGCTTGTAGTGACAATTCCAGATTTAGTTTCATGTTCAAGGCCACAATATTTTCCACTAGAAAGCAACGGGGAGTCGGAAGATTCACCGTTTCGTAAAATAACATAAGTGTTACAATCGTTGCCACTTGTTATATTGAAATGTATAAAAGATAATTTGATATGGTGACCTGGACGAACTCTAATTGTCCAATTACATTGTATGTTTAAATCATCATAATCATGCCAATCTGCCCAAGTTGGTTTGATAAGACCAGATAAATCAGTATACGTTCCTCCGCAGACAGAGAGTACTTTACCTCTAAATCCTCTGCCGCTTATTGATGCGTCAGATTTGAATACAATTTTGATGTAATTAGCTGCATTTATTGCTGTCTTTAAATCGTCCAATATGCAAACTTCTTTTTTTACAACTTGCCAGTTAGTAGGGTCAGTTGCAGAAAAAATAGAAATATAATCAGCGAAACAACTCACGGTTTCTTCAATACTGAATGAGTCAAATTTCAATTTTAAGTGATGGCCAGGATTTGATATAAATATCCATTCGCATTTCAAATTTTCAGTATAACTTTCAGGGTAGTTAGGAGAGTTAAAAGTTATCCCATGCCCTGGTAAAACAAGTTGCGTACTATTTATCCCACAATTAGTATCACTGTCTATTTCTATTACTTCTTCATTCGCTTGTGACCATCGCAGGAAGAATAGAGATCCAGCGTTAGTCTCATCTAATTCTAGCTTTATATAAACAGCGTTAGAGGTAGTGCGAATGTTTTTCTCATTTTCTCCTAATACTCCACAAATAGTTTCTAGAAGAGAGGCTTCAGCGTCGTACCCATCATATATTGCTAAATTATTGGAACAACTACTACCACCTTGCGAATGTATTTCCAATTTAGAAATTTCAATTTTTATTTGATCCGTTGGCACAATAACTCGCCACCAAAATTCACCGCTTCCCTCGAAAGAATAAGGATACATTGGGGAAGCCAGGTTTCCTCTTGTCATTCCAACGATTTCACTGCCATGCAAGAATCCGTATCGTAATAAAAAGCCTTGGCTTGAATCCGAACCGTCACTATGAAATTTCAAATATAATTTAGACGCCGAGAAAGTACTATTTGGTAAATCACTTCCACAATAAACACCTATTAGCCGTCCGCCGATATCTTTTTCGCGAATTTCCAAATAGTCTTGGTTACAATCTTCGGAATACTGTAAATTGAATTTTTCAAATGTTATATATACTCTATTGCCAGGAGATGTATCTAACGTCCATTCGCAATAGGAGTTGATGGGATAAGGCTGTGGATAATTTGGTGTAGATATTGCTCCTTCCTCTGATGATAGTTTTCCACCACAAGCATTAGAAAGTGTTGTATAATGTGCAGAAAAATGTCCTTCGATCGAATTATTATATGTTCCTAACTCAATTGTTATAGCGGAACCATGACTGACAAATGAAGGTGGAATTTGACGGCCACAGTATTCACCAATAAGAGGTGAATCTTCGTCATCACCATCACGTATCCTCAAAAATGAGCTGGGACAGCTTCGATTGGTCGCGTCATCGAAATTTTTCGGAATTGATAAATAAGTCAAGGTTAAAGTGACTTTGAGGTCAGGACTTGGCGCCTGTATAATCCAAAAGCAACTTTTATTTGAATGGTTGATATATCTGTCATTAGTGATAGTACCATCATTTTTGGCTATTATTGTTGCACCACAGGTCATTGTGAAGTTAGCTTTGAAACCTTTTGCTGTTCCTTGTCTATTAGTAGTAAATGATAATCCCAAAATATTCGTTTTTGAGTAAATTTTTTGTCTGTTCCAGCTTGGACATATTACATCAGTATAGTTTGAACCAGGAAAATTAATATTTGCGTAAATTTTCAAAGAATCACCACACTCGTCACCAGGATTTTCATACAAGTCTAAATCCATTATATTCAATTCGATACGATGGTTTCGAGGAACTTCAATAGTCCACTTACAGTTCAGATCGTTGACATAATTTTGAGGATATTTAGGAGACATTATCATACCAGATGGTACTACCAGGCGACCCCCACATCCTGTCTTATATGAGTGGAAGTTGGACTCAAAATACACATCTTTAAGATTTGACGTTTTCACAAAGCGGACCAACATAAAATTAGTTGTTGATTGCAATATAGGTTTTTCGTGTTGACAAAACCTAGAAATAAGCGAAGATTGAGTGCTGTCTCCATTGTAAACTTCAATGGCGTCAACTGTACAATTGAGCGAATCTGTCATGTACATGTTAGTAAAAGTGATAGTTATACTTGTTCCCAAAGGTCCTTCTATAACCCATTCGCATTCCATTTCCGTTTCTGTAGTCTCGCTTTTGCTCAGTGAAATAGACCCGTATCTACTATTGAGCCTTTTACCGCATCCGTGCCTAACCCATTCCAATCTAAAACTAGACCGTGATATGAAAGAATTTGTCGTATATTTAATTTGCAGTGTATTAGATTGGGTCGTTGGTATATGAGGCTTTATTGTACTGCAATATTCACTTGAAAATTGGTTTTGGTTAAGTTCTTTCCATTGTATATAATCACGGCGACATCTGTATGAGTATTGATTTCTTGATGGATGAAATGGTAACATGTTCGATACATATCGTGATGAATACATAGAGAATTGAGTAAAAGTAACGTTCAACCTACTTCCTTTTGGTGCTATAATAGTCCATAAACAATTTACATTTGGCTGAGCATTAGGGTAGCCAGGACTTTCAATCACACCATACTGGCCTGTAATATTATTGTTGCAAATAGTGTCATATGTAAGGAGGAAACCCTTTTTCATGATGTAAAAATCAGCTCGAAATTTAATAAATACCATATTACTCGATGTTATAATTGGACCTAAATTTGGTGCCATGTAACAATGTTTTCCCAAACTGACTGCATTCTCATCGCGTCCATCAAACAGTTCAACGTAATCGTCCCTGCAGTTAATGGTTCTTTCGAGATCCAAATCAGTAAATGTCAATCTTATCTTAGAACCTTGGCTAGTAATAACTCTATAAAAGCATTCTGCGTTGTCATAATAATTCTCTGGGTAATTAGGGGATGAGATAGTTCCAGACGGTCCAGTCAGTGTTCCACCACAACCCGTTATTGTACCATCCCATTCTATTTGAAAGCCATTTCCACCTAAATAGTAATCAGAATGGAAATGTAAGTGAAGGGAATGTGCCAGCGAAATTATGCGTTTCCTGTCAAAACTTCCACAAAATTGTCCTATCAATGGAGAAGTAGGCGAAGCGCCGTTCCGAATTTCTAAATAGTCTCCAATATTACATTTGTCATGAATTGGTCTTTCCAAGTCAAACTGACTAATATTCAGCATGATTTGTTGCCCTTTTGGTACTGTTATAATCCATGTACAGTCACGATTAGCTTCGTATCTTTTTGGCCACCCTGGGGAATATATGAATCCATGAGTTTTAGCATAATGACCGCCACAGTGAGTTTTCTCGTCTAAAAATGTATATGAAACTGAAAAGCCAGTTGATCGGATACTACTATCTGATTGAAATTTCAACATCAAACGGTTAGTAGAGGTTGTCATAGATGGAGGACTCGAAGATCCACAAAATTTGCCAATAGAATCATTGTTATTGCTATCATCTATTTCTATGAGTTCCAAGTAATCACTCCGGCAGTTAGGCATATGTTCGAGATCAAATCTGTTCCACGTCAGTTTTATGCGCATACCAATAGGAGCAATCATAATCCATGTACATGTTTGGTCATTGTTGTAACTGTCAGTGCTTCCTGAAGGATACATAATGAGTCCTGTCATATCTCTATATATCCCACCACACTCTGTATCTACTGTCGTAAAGTTTGCATAGAAACCAGTACCTGAAACGCTTATATCGGATTGGAAACGAAGGTAAAGGTAATTGTGCGTGGACGTTTGTACCGGTGGAATATGCTGAGTACCGCCACAGAATTTTCCAAGGAGAGTAGCGTTTATGTTATCACCATCTCTTATTTGAACGTTATCGTAATGGCAGTCGTAATATATGCTGTCCTCTATATCAAAATCTTGGAATGTCAATACAATAGATTTTCCAGGTTCCGTACCAATAATATATTCGCATACTTTATTTGCAGAATAACTAAACGGATAGCCCGGAGATTTTATTACTCCACTATCTCCAAATATTCTTTTTTGACACAGCGTTTCGTACGTTAATTTGAAACCTTCAGATGCGATAGAACTGTCTGATTTAAAAATAATGAATAGATTATTCGAAGACGATACATACGACTTGGGAAATGTAGTACCACAGAATTTACCAACGAGTCTTGAATCTCTCGATGGTCCGTCATATATTTTTAAATAATCATACCTACATCGATTAGACCGTTCAAGGTGAAATGATTCAAAATTAATGACTATTTTGTTATCGACGTTGGTACTGATCTTGTATTCGCAAAGTAGGTCAGGTAAGTAAGTATTTTGGTAAGAAGGTGAAACAATTTCACCTTTATCTATTGTATAGTATCCTCCACAACCCGGTGTACCTTCAGCAGGAGCAAAAGCGATTTGGAATCCATTTCCACTACTAAAGGCGTCAGAGTGAAAATGTATTAATATCTCAGAACTGGCTGAATGTAGCGGAGGGGGCTGGGTTGAATTGCAGTATCTATTGATAAGTGGGTCAGTGGTATGCTCTCCATCGTAAATTGCTAAATAATCAAAGCTGCAGTTAGCGTGCGACTCTATATCTAATGCAAAGAAATTCAATGATATCCTTTTTCCTAAAGTAGTGCTCAAATGCCAGAAGCAGTCACGGTTTGGTGGATATCGGCCCGGTGAACCCGGAGAGAAAATGCTGCCATGAGTGGTAGCATCGACTTCCCCCCCACATACTGGCTCGATGCTGCGCCAATGCAGCGCGAAACCATCTTTAGCGATGGTTCTATCGGAGCGGAACCAGAAGTACAAATTATTATGGTTTGATATTATATTACCACCCTTTGGTAACTCATTGCCACAAAACCTACCTACGAGTTGGCTAGATGATGTCCGACCATCGTGTATTTGCAGAAAATCATACATACATTCAGGTTCATATTCTAAGTTAAATTTACTAAATGTTACATTGATTACTTTATCCGGGGCAGTATGAATTACCCACGCACACTTTGAATTATGATCATACGAAGAGTTTGTAAATGGGTATACAATACTTCCTTCTTCTGCATCCAATACGCCGCCACAGGACCTCGCTCTTAATTGGCATAAATTACCTGAATATTGAGCAGTACACTCACATTTATAACCAGCAGGGTTGTTCTCCAGTCTGCAGGTACCTCCATTATGGCATGGGTTGCTTGAGCAATAGTTAACTGGAACATCACAGTGTACTCCACTGTAGCCTTTGAAGCACAGGCAGGTGTAACCCGTGATTAATTGATGACACTGGCCATGCGTGCCGCAAGGGTTGTTGATGCATCGATGTGTAGAATTTCCACTTACAGGAACATAACAACCGTGAACACCCACACCGTCACCTTCCATCCCGAATGGGCATATACACTGAACTACAGACATATTTTCTACGCACTGTGCCGAAGGATGACATCCTCCATGATTTATATTACATGAACCAGCCCAAGTACATGTAATACCGTCTCCTTGATATCCAGGAGGGCATGGACCGCAGATTCGCGAACCAATTGTGTTGTGACAAGTTACTAGCGTACTGCAGCCGCCATTTTGAATAGTAATACATTCGTCAATATCATGGCATGTAAATCCATCACCCTCATAACCAATGGGACATTGGCCACATCTAAAAGACCCAGGTAGATTAATGCAATCGACTCTAGGGTTAGCTGAGCATCGACTACCATGACTGGAGTCACATTCATTAATATCAGTCAAACATGCCACCCCGGTCCCGTTGGTTTCCCATCCTTGATCACATATGCATTTGATACCTTCGCCACTGGTAACTGATAGGCAGGTGCCGTGACCGCACATCTCAAAGTTTCCAGCAGAACAATCTTTTGCTCGTCGCGTACAATGAAGACCAAACCAACCAGAGTTGCAGAGGCATTCATAAGACCCAGGCCTGTTGAGGCAAGTTGCTCCATTTTGACAGCCCAGTTCCGTTCCAGCAAAGTTCCGACATTCATTCACATCAGATTCACAGTTTTCACCTTCCCAATTTGATGGACATAGGCAGTGGTGTCCAAAGGCTAAATTTAAACACGTGCCGCCATTTTTACATGGTGTCGACAAACATTCATCGTTTCTATGTATGTTCAACAGACCCTGAAGATTTGATATTCTAGTGTTCATTCGGGATATTTTTCTAGACAGAATCCCTATAGTAGTATGTAAGTCTGAAATCGCAGAAAACGATGAGCTTTGGTTTTCCAATTTTTCCAAACGACTCAATATTCCGTTCGGTCCACTCAAGTAGTTTTCAAAGATACCGCTGCTAGAGGGTTGCTGCGGCTCTGAACTATCCGGAATACTCAAATGGAGAAGGTTTATATCCTGAACGTAGATTCCGGACTTGGGTCCTTTGGCTCGTAAATATATATTCTTTCCATTTGCTGGTTCCAAAATAAGATCGCCATTTAACGATATTATCTTGGGTCTGTCTTTGAAGTTCTGACAGTCCAGTTCAACTAACCACACTACGAAAAACAAACACTTGATCAAAATATTAGACATTGTTCATATATGTATTAACTGATGAGAGTTGCGGGTGTGAACTGTTTGCGGCGAACTGGAAGACTTCTTTTAATAATTCGTTTTGAGGGGCGTTTCTGGGTCCGCCCATTGAAAACAGATCCTTTGACAAGCTGATAAAACCACGTTTATCTGCCATGTGCTATACTTACAGATTGAATTATAACTGTTAAATTACTAATTATTAAAACGAATATTAAAAGAAAGTTTAGACAAAACTATTTCCCGACGTAATCTCTTGACCTTATACTCAGCGGATTCCGTACCTCTATTCGTATCTCTCGGAACCGTTATCATCTTTAGTATTTTTTATACAATTAAATAAAGCCTATAATAATATTGTATACTATAGGCTATAGGTCATTCATCCTAAGTATACAATACTTAGGATGAATGACCTAAAATTAATTTTGCAGTGTTAAATGTGAAGCAAGAAGCTTACTTCTTGCTTCCGCGATAAGCTGTTGAACTTTCATGCTAACTTAGCACTCTCTTTTTACTCCATACAAGAAAGATTCTCAAAAAAATATTTCACAAGTGTTTTATGACTTTTAATGAAGAACTTTGTATAGGGGATACAGAGTTTCATTCAAATAACCTCAAAAACAGCAGTTTTATACCAACTTTACACATCCCTTTTACTTCTTGCTTTGCTTTCCCACGTTATAAAAGGAACCGTTTTGAGTAATTTATTTCTAACCCTGTATACCTGTAGCCCCTATGTTTTAGGCCCTGCGTTGATTTGGCAATCTGTCAGTCAGCTTCTCTTATTATTGTTAACAATAGCTATAAGACAAGAGTTTGTTGGCGCCGACACCGTTTATTTAAAGCATTAAAACTTTTCCAAAAATATTTTGCCTCGGCCACAATTGCTCGGAATTGATCGGCAAATGCCATATAATGCTCAGATACAGAAAATATAACAGCCAGCATAACTGCACAATTGTATTGACAGCTGAATATTAGGTGTGTTTGCAATAATCGATGAAATTGAACGTTGTCATGAGGGGGCGTTGTTAGATAACGCATATAAGCGAACTCGCTCTTAACTGACAGTAAATTTCGACCGTAGTTCAAGGCAATAAAACTGAATTTTTAAATAAATGTATAAAATCTTCCAAATTGTTTGCTGCATTTCATATTTTATAAACATGTACCGAGAACAAAGTTTAGTAAAAATAAGCTATAATTTAAATCATATTCTTATGTTCAAAGTGATCTAACTAACATTATAAAGAGAAAAATATGCAATCAAATACTGCTAAATCTTAAACAAAAATATGAAATGTTCAAAAGAAAACTTTACGTATATGGGACTATGGTGACAATATTTATAATTTGCCATGAGGTACCGGCAGAGTAGAATAGTGCCTCCCCCTGTTCCAGGTGTCGTAAGAGGCGACTAAGGTAACAGAACCGACAGATGGTGGTATATTCGTCCGAAACAGTGCAGCTCAACAGCACAGGGCGGGGATGGGCAGCACTATCCCTGACGCGAAAGCTGGGCTCTGCGATTGACAACACGATTCTTCGGGAGGCCTATGTCCAGCAGTGGACTTCCAATGACTGGTACGATAATGATTATGACGAAGTTTGTAATAAATAATCAGCAATACGATGTTTACAAATAAATTGGGGAAGTAAAATGTTGCCCATCCCTGCCCGGTTTCAATAACACTGTTTCGGCTGAATAAACCACCATTGGTTGACTACTAATGCAGATTATTATGGGGTGTACTTTCAGTATATATTATTCTGTGTACTTTACGGCTTAGCAATAAATCTTTGGGTACTACCGGCGCCCCGCAGTTTCACCCGAGATGAATAATAAATAATAAATAGTCAATTTTTTTCTTATAACATCAGCTATCCCGTGAAATTCCCGTTTTAAAAATTTATCTAAAACAGGCAGACAAACAATTTTATTATTACTATTATTACTTTTTTTTATTTACGAGTAGATTACTACAAAAAGCTACTTCAGCTTTATTCATATTATGCATATATGACATGATGTACTCGATACTTTTTGACTTTCGTTCCTGTCTGTATCGTAAGTAACACGATATTAATAAGCAGTTTTGCGGATGAAACTAAGTAGGCGTTTGAGGCGCAACAATACTTAAAGTTGTTTTTTGGACAAATGTAAAAAAAAGAAATAGCGCTATACATTACTTAAATATACAAGCTATAATATTGTTAAGTTTCAATATTATAAATGTTTGTAGTTTTTGCATGAAAGAGTAACAAACATATATACATCCAAACATATACACACAAACTTTCACAATCATAATATTAGTAAGGATTTGAATTTACTCACTTAATATTTAAAGCTCTCATTCGACAAATTGTATAAAGAAGATCGTAAATAAGTGAATACCCATATTATATATCCATAAAAAAAAGGATATTTGACACAGTTAAAGTAAATGTGATGTGTGAAACAAGTGCATAAAGTGTATGAACGAAAGTATATCTCATTGTTTAAAATAAAACATCATGCACACATTTGTTGGAATCACACATGCACACAAAAATCTTAAAAGAATTAAACGTAAATTCGGTTTTCATCATATTCTCTTCGATCTTACCGAATATTAAAATTCTACTAATGCTAATAACCTTACCGAGAAATGATATAAAGTTAACTCTTGAAAATTTTATGAATTATGGTCGAATTTTGACTGTATAGTTGTTTTTAGTCAGTTCAAAGGTATGCAAAAGAATAGAAACATTCCAGTAAAAGGCAACATAGTTTGAAATTTTATAATGCCAAAAAATACGTCATATTAAAATCAAGATCTATCTAGTCATTCAAATTCGTTGTTCATTTATGATCCGATTCTGAAGTCCTTGAGGTTGTTTTCGTAGTTTCTCAAGTAGACAGCTTGCGCATATGCTGCCAGCAACAAGACTGCGGCGACAATCTGTAAAAGACAAATGTCATAGGTATAAACACTTGAGGTATACCTCATACAAATATCTGATATACGTTATTTTATGTATATATATACATATATATATATATATATATATATATATATATATATATATATATATA
>JACJUM010003223.1:9934904-10146489 GCA_020976665.1 Heortia vitessoides | reverse complement strand
GTACATTTTGTAATATTTTGCGCAATAAAGTTAAATAAATAAATAAAAAAAAAATGGCGTCTGCATTATTACGTCACTCATGCCTATTTCTGCCGCCAAATAGCAGTGCTGAGAGAGGCAGAAAAAACTGGATGAGATAACAATGTATCTTCAAGTCACAATTTGGCGATACACTAGTGATATCTTTGTGATAACACAAGTGTCTATACGCAGCGATCACGTATCAAGCGAAACATATACTTGTTTGCTGACTTCATAACACAAAATCAATCTTTTTTCGTGTAAATAGTAAAGATTTATACCGTTTATACAGTGGACCCCGGTAGTCCGACAAACATTTTGCAGGGCAGTGTCGAACTATCGAATTCTTCGGATTATAGAGTACTGCCTAAGACCCCCTATAGTCTGGAATTTTTTACAAAAGAGTACCTTGTAATCCGACAAATTACAGATCCAATGATAAGATTCTTTATCCATATTATATATACTCTGAAGTTCAAATCATACTTGTAGACCATGTCGGATTACAGGGGGCGTCGAATTAGACAGGGCCGGATTACCGGGGCTCTACTGTATGTATGACTAGAAAATATTAAGTCGCGTTGCCCACTAATATCACTGTCTCTCTCACACTTCAAACCAAAAGACAGAAATCTGAATAAGATATTATTTATATTATGTACACTATTACAGTCAAAACAGAAACAAGTTGATTTTGTGGTTGTGTTTAGTACTGTCATAAATATACCTAAATGTTTATCATAACCAAAACATTGCGATTAAAAATTGATATATGAACTATCGCATCTCTCGTTAAATCAAACTGTATACAGTGAACAGTAAAATTGGTTTAATAGACATTTATCTCCGGACCGGACACACACCACGAACCAATTTTTTTACACGCGATTTCATACTATTAAAATATTAGTTTTATTCTTCTCTTTATCTTTTAACGCGACTTTAGGAGCCAGCATATTCGACTCGCATTAGGCTCATCAATAATGACACATGGAATTCGTCATTGAAAAACTAGGTAATGAACAATTAACAAATAGAAATGTTAGTTTATATTGTGACACCGGCAGAGTAGAATAGTACTTCTGTACCAAGTGTCATAAGAAGCGACTGAGGTACCGGAACTGACAGATGGCCGTATGGATTTGAAATAGTGTACTAATACAAGTGTAATTAACTTTGGGCGTATTCAAAAGAAGACTATATATTGCGAATTGATTTAAGAATAAAACAGAACAATGTGATATATATAAACTATGGGATAAAACGACCAATTTTCTCATTTATTTTCGAAATTTTATGTCTAAAGTGCCGTGAGGTACCGGCAGAATAGAATAGTACCTTCCACTGCACCAGGTGTCGTAACAGGCGACTAAGGTACCAGAACCGACAGATGGCGGTATATTCATCCGAAACAGTGCAGCTCAAATGCACACGGCGGGGATGGGCAGCAGTATCACCGTCGCGATAGCTGCGCTCTGCGATTGCCAACACGCTTGACCAGCGCCGTAATTAAGGGCAAAAAACCTCCTTTCTTGGAGAGGCTTGAGTGGATTTCCAATGGCTGGTGTGATGGTGATGAATGTCAAAAGATAAACCACAACAAACTAGTATATAAAATGTAATTCTAAACATTTGTATAACGGTCACGCTTTTGACCTTTATAAAGTCCATACGATGGCGAAAACACAAACATATTGAAATGGATGTACATATAAACAACCTCTCTTCAAGTTGTGAAAAAAAAACAAACAAAAACTTACAGAGAAAGAATTCATCTTGAGCCGTATCTAAACTTCAATAGATAATGTGTTTATATCACCATAGCCTCGTCTTTTATACTCCTCCGTCCATTTGAGTAAATAATCACTTGACGTAAGTGCATGTAATGTTGTAAATTTTGGCAGTATCGATAACTCAATGGTGTTTTTTGTTATGCACGTTTCACTTTATATCGATCAGAAAATAAATAACTAAAAAGAATACATTCATAAAGTTTTAAGATTATATATATTAAGGTCAACAAACAAGCAAACAGTCCGCATGATGTAAAGCATCACTGCAGCCTATAGACGCTGGTAATGTCACAAGGATATTACTAGCGCGTTGCTAACCTTGTGACTTGACGATGTAACTAATGTCTCTTACTATATTTTACTATAGACTAAATAGGATAGATAAACTAGACGTCCATATAATTTTAATTATGTCTACAGTGGTCTGTCTTACAGTATATTGCTGTACGGTAGCACTGTTGAAGTAAATTTAATATTTGTAGAAGAGGGCTTTATGTACAATTTTATAAAATGATTCAACAGTATCATTAAAAGAAAAGTTTTAAAGTAATTAACATACCGACTGTACACAGTCAGTATGTATTTAATCCACAGCTGATCATAGGCCTCCATCTATCATTACATATGTCTAAAAAAATCTAGGCATATTTAAGAACAACTATGACATACGTAATCCTCATAAATATATAGTACGGAACGTTAATATAAATAATTGCAGAAAAAATTTAAGCTCGCAGTGCCCTCTACACGGCTCTATAAAATTAATAATTCATGCAAAGGCATAAGATTGTACATTAAAATATCAGGATGCATATCGGGCTTACCGATAATTACATTAAAAAAAAATTACGTGTAGTGTTAGCTAATTTAAAAAGCATATATTAAATATTATATTAATTATAAAACTACCTGGGAATCAATTGCTCTAAACTAGCTTTAAAATAATAGTTTGCTAGCGCCGACGCCGGTAGGGGTTCCATTAACACTTACTATTTATTATTGATGGACCCTTTATTATCACCAGTTATTCTTGTAGCTTCCTTTCTAGCGGTTTGTGTAATAAACCTGCATTAAATTAAACTTAGTTTTCAGATCTATCTGTTGCCAGCAGATCAGTATAAGATAGGCCTCATATATATGTTAGATGACTTCGTGGGGTCGTCAGGATCATTAGTGTAATGAATATAATATAATTTAGTACTTCATTTCTGAAATAAAATTGATTTATTTATATTTTTGATGATTCATAAGTGCTTGTAATGGACCTGATTGAACAAAGAATATTTTGATATCAATTGATAAATTTTAAATTTCGTCCCAGTAAATTCTAAATTTTATTTAATTTCAGGTTAAATCAAATGCTTTTCGTTAACTAGTGAAACCGAATTTACGATTTATTCAGCTAGCGTATTGTAAAGCGTAAGTAAAATTTTAGTTAAAGCTAACTATATTTTTAAAGATTTTTATGTTTACTAAGGAGGCTCATATTTTATTGCAGACAGTGTTTATTTGAGGATGCCAGTTAAAAAAGCAGTCCACCACTAGAGATGACGCGTGTGTGTCGACAGTTTTTATAAACGGACTATCACAATAGCGTATATTTAAATGTTAAGTATGTCCTTTTAACATATTTTGATTACACAGTTGGATATTATGCACATCGATCGGATACAATGTAGTCTAATTATTGAGGCTTTAAACACTCGGCCGACCCTGCGTTCGCATGATCATATCGTTCCTAATCTAACGGTGAGTTAGTCACTATCCCACTTTGCGGCCGGCCAATTTTCTAGGCTATGCGGGTCAAATAATATAAATTATATTTTTAATTATTATTTATTAGACCAGGTGGACTATCGAGCATACAATCCGCGTGATAGTTAGCGTCACCGCAGCCAATAGACGCTCGTAATATCACAAGGATATCACTAGCGCGTTGCCGACCTTGTGACTGAGAGTTGTTATGTCATATTATCCAGAAATTTTACCGCCTCTCTCACCCTTCAAAGCGGACTCTGATATTTGGACGTAGAAATAAATGAGGGTAATGCAGACGACCTTTTGTTATTAGGTCATCCTCATGTCATTCATTAATAATTATAAATTTCAACAACATCTCATACAATTTCCGGACTGCGTGATCAGTCGCTTAAAGCTCTTGTGTTACGGACATCACATAACAGAGCAACCTCAAATTTACTACTTAAATACATATAAATATTTGGCTTCGGTGGATTTTGAATCCATAACCCTTGGCACGCGAGATAGGACAACTAATATTGGCGCCATTGCTCCAGTAAAAAAAATAAAACGTCTCTCTTGATAGGCAAAAATGAACCTCACATCAAGATAGTTTGAGCGTTCGTTTTCTTGATTCACCTCTTTTATTATTTAGACAATTGGGTTAAAATGACCTTCTATTACAAGAGACCTATTTACTGTAGTGTCATTTTCATCGACACTGCTCCATCACACATTAAGACTCTTCAGCTCGTTCCAAATATGTTTTTAAAAAGCGCAACTGGTGCGCCATGATACATAAAAATAAATAAAATCTGTGTAGTAAGTAAGTTGCTAAATGCACTTGTGTTACAGACATCAGATAACAGAGGAAACACAAATATAATACTAAAATTTATGTTTTTAACACGCAGACACAAGACAAACACAAGTTACATCATATAAATATTTGTCCTGGGTGGGGATTAAGCCCACAACCCCTAACGTATTAATCTATAATAATCCTATCAGATCACTATTATCTGTGCCATAGGGTCTGTCAAGTATGCAGAGCGGATGCGCACCGCGACCTTAAACTTCCTTTGATTCGTGAGTTAATAGGCCTCGTCGTTATGCCTCATCACTTGAATCTAATAACAGTTCTGGCCGCAGACTAATCCTTTGTATTTAGCAAAGTATCAAGCTCACGTACGTAGGCCGAGACATGTCTTACTGGGTCCTCCTGATGCCATCATGGCTTATAATTTCCAAATGCACAGGACCGTAGTTTGCAAAAAAACATACACTAGATTAGAATTAGAGCAGTACACCGCACTCGCCGGCGAGTGCATGATATCCCTCCCCTCATAGAACATAACGGCCGCACCAGCACGGCTGGGCTCAATCGACCCACTTTAAGTCCTTTAAAATAACGGTCTCTCAAGCCCAGGTTCGTGACTTAGACGTACCCTTGAGTAAGTGAGTGCCTGAGTGTATCCCGATATTCTTACGGGTATCCGGGGTTTCCTTTGAGAATATCGGGATATACTCGTGAGTATATACGAGTAAGTTTGTAAAAAGGTTAATAAAAGTTCTTTGTAACTTAAAATATTATAATTGAAAATTAATATTAATATATTCATAGAATTTAAAGTACTTGTTTATTGAGATGTGAATTTTAATACACCTTCAAAGTGTCCATGATGTCTGCGTGCCCATACGCAGCCAGCACCCCCGCAACAATCTATTAAAGAATATTTGATCATTTTCATTTATGTTAATTTTTGGAAACAATTTCGTAATAGCAAAATTCACGACACGTAGACAATGCGTGATTGCAATTTTTATTACTAGTTTTTACTGTGTAGTAGCTAGCTCGAAATACGTTATCCTGTTTTAACTACGTAATTATGTTAGAATTGAAAAAATGAAATGTTAGTATATAAACTATCCCATTTTTCTAGCTCAGAAGATCATTGTGGACAAACAACGCGACACGAAATCTTTATAAATAAAAATATAATAGTTTTATATTTATAAATCTATAACTATAAATAAAATTGGAGTGGCCGTTTATAGTTCTAAATTAACAGTTTTTTTAAAGCGTAATAATACGATAAACGGTAGTAAAAACATTAAACCAAATTTAAAACGTGCTTGCTGTGAGGTAGCCGACAGAATAGAATAGTACCTCCCACTGCGCAAGATATAGTAAGAGTTTAAGTGACGATTAAGTAACCAGAACAGTATGACGACAGGTGGCAGTATATCCATCCGAAACAGTGCAGCTCAAATGCACAGGGCGGGGATGGGCAGCAGTATCACCGTCGCGATAGCTGCGCTCTGCTATTGCCAACAACGCTTACCCAGATCGGCAGTTATAGACAAGAAACCTCCTTTCATGGAGAGGCTTATGTCCAGCAGAGCTGGTATGATGATGGTGAAATTTAACAACTTTGTATCTGTTCCGGCCTATCTCTGAAACAGCCGGACCGATTTTAAAGATATTGTAACTGACAGATAACTGGTGTTATTAAAAGTAACTAAGGCCACTTTATTATTCATTACTCCAATGGGAACGGGAACTATGCAGGTGAAATTGCTGGACGCAGCTAAAATAAATGCATCTGAACATTATAGAGTAGTAGGAGATTAGCAAACAAGGAGACTGAAAATTTGTATGATCGTTACTGAGTTATAAGAAAAAGAGAACTTACACAGTAGAAATTTATTGTGTTGCGTCTTTCTGGAACTGCAGAAGTGATTGTAATGTTTAGACATGAATTTGCCTTTTATACTCTCCCGTTCAACTGAGTAAATACGAATTCGACATTCGTGCAATGTTGCAAAATATTAAGTTTATAAATAACTGTAGTTAATTTATTTAAATATCTCATTTACTTTTCAGATCCGTCAAAATCATATTTACTCAAATTACCAATAAGCACCCCATGGTAAACTTTATCGAACGCTATACTGACGGCTGTATAGGCAACATCAACTTTTTTTCGAGGGTCTAATGCCTGGGAAAAAAAATCGAAACAAATTAAGTTCGTAATTGTTGATCTAGCCTTTCAAAAGCCATGTTAGTGTTCATTGAATAACTGTTTGCAGTGGGTTTGTATCACTAGGCCTCAAAAATTCTCGCAAATATGGCAAGAAATGATAAAGATTTCTATTCACTAAGTCGTGAGGTAAGGTACCTCCCCCTGTACCAAAGCAAAGGAGCCATTAGACTATCAGCACACATGCTTTATGTAAGCAAGATCACGGGAAATTCGTTAAACCCATGGATTTATTTGTGGTTGAATGCCTTAATCGCATCTTATAACATAGATATTTGCTCTTAGTGGAAATTGTTGCCACGAGACCTTTAGCGCGTCATATATACTGACTAGCTGTGCCCGTGACTTCCTTCGCGTAGTTGTCGGAAATTCTATTGAGATTATTTATTGATTGCTCACGTTGGTTTATGTTATTGTATAATCGTCAATAAGATTTTTTTCAAATCATATGTAAAAAAATAATGTTTCTACAATAATGGGTCAAAGTACTTCGGCATAAATTATATTTTTACATTTGTTTAAAATAAAGCACGCTGTATATTCAACCATTCCGTAGGAGCCGATCACGCGCCTGAGCCGCGCGGCATGGTACCTCGCAAAGATACACTCGCGAGTGGTAGTGGCAAGCACGGCGGTGGGGCGAGGCCCACCTCTCCGTCACCCGCCGCCGCGTGGCCTGCTTGCACATTATAATGGTATCAAGCCTTCTTCGACAAATAATGTTATTATGAGTAAATCTTGAGAGATAGATATATACTGTCGCGGACTTTTTTATTATAAAAAGGAATAGTTCTTTCATACATAGTTTTTTAATAACTAAAACCTTTATGCAGCGCATGTGACGAGAGACCTCAAATGTGAATAATTTTCCCCATTTTTGCAACATTTCTCACTGACGCTTCGCTTCTATTAGTCTCAGCGTAATATTATATAACTTAAAGCCTTTCTCTATAAATGGACTATCCAACAAAAAAACAATTATTCAAATCGGACCTGTAGATCCTGAGATTAGCACGTTTAAACAAACAAACAAACTCTTCCGCTTTATAATATAAGTATAGATAACATAGGTGTTACGAATATAATACTTAAATATATATAGAAAACACCCAGAACAAATAAAATTCATGTTACGAAGTGACCTGGGTGGGGATCAAACCTATGAGGCCCAACAAAATAGAAATTTAATTGGAAAGGAAATAGTCATTCGATTTTCATGGAGTTGCCTGGTTTACTAATTTGCACATTAAAAATAATTTACTAGATTGTTAAATAAAATATTATTACAACGTCGAGCTGTATTTAATTATAACATAAAAAAACAATTTTCCTGCAGTTAGGTATCTTAAAAACAACGGCCTAGTAAGCAACGTATTTCAAAAAGTGGAATCAAACCTTAATGCAAATAATGCCGTTTAAAACAATATTGATCCCATAAATATGTTGGCAGTCCAACTGCAATTGTAGCGACAGCTGTATATTTGGCTTTTTTACAATAATCGATGAAATGACATATTTTTATGAGGGGGCGTTACCATATAACGCAATTAAGCAAGTTGATATTAATAACGACCGCAGTTGAAGGCAATAGAAATGGATTTCTTATAAATGTATAAAAGCTTCTTAATTACTGACTTCATTCCATATTTTATTAACGTACATACACACGTACCAAAAATGCTGGTTAGAAAAAGAAGCTATAATTTAAATGGTATTCTTACGCTCCAAGTTGGTCTGGTCATCGTTAAATTATCTGACAACCAAAGACACTTTGTCATCTCGGTGCCCTACGTCTGTTGGTGTATCCCAGGGTGGCTGCTATCCCTATTACTATTTATTTTTAAACTTTATTTCCTACACTTTTTTATTTACCTACCACCTTGATGCAGATAATCTACAGATTTTCTTTTAATTAGCACTTGCTGAACTAAACAGTATCAATGGTTACCAATTAAAAACCTTGCTTGCATTAGTGACTTAAGTAGAATGTTTAGGCTTTAAGTCAACCCAATAAATCACAAGCTATTGTACTCGTAAGTCAAAATTATTCTCCGAAATCGATTAGGCTGTATTTCCGTCGGTCAATGTTAATGGTACCAAAGTTCCTTTACAAAATACTATTCTATCTTTCACCTCCATTATATCTTCATTAACGTTCTGTTCTGTTTGGTGACAGTCACGAAAAATCCCTTAGATCATCAAGAAATGGAACACCCAAAACGCTGCAGGCATTTTAGAGTGTCAGAATTTCTGATTCAATGAGCTTCTATGGTCAATCTTTAACGATCTAAGCAATTTAGCAATAGAATTCGCTTCCTCTTCAAATAAAACGGCACGGTCTTTTAAGCGTTTCATACGTTTTAAGACCGTCGCAATAAATATTAAGGCATTTTTACACTACAAACTACAGTGTAATATTTACTCTCTAAACATTAAGAACTTTTATTCATTATAATTCTTTCAATCGTATCGAAAAGATAGTAAATAAGCGAATATCTAACTGAATTATTGTATGTATGTACCTGAAGCGACCACTATGTACCCTTTTAAAAGTAGATTGTAAAATTTCACACCGTTAAACTAAATGTGGTGGAGAGGAGCATAAAAAATAACAAAATAAATCAAAAGTGAAAATTACACACACTAATGTTTGAATCACACACAAAATACAATACAACGGACTAAGTATTATATAACAAAATTATAATTTCAGCGATTTAAAAAAATAGTTTTTTCGTTTTGAAAGACAAAGTCAAGCATCTTAGAAGCGATATCAATTTGAGAACAAATTTCAGCTTTTGGTCAAAATATACTCTAAGATCTATGACTATTCCAGCATTTTGTAAGGCAACATCTCGGATCTTATAACCGGCAAACTTAGAGCTACGTCTGAATTAATAACGTGTCCTAATTTGAGATCGCCAGAATAACTGCTTTAAAAAAAAGCTTGCTGCTTTAGATGCTTTAGTATCTAAAGCAGTTGGGTAGGTCGTTTATGAAGATGTGACACAGTACTCGAGCCAAATAAAATCCCTGAGGAATCCCAAAAGTTATGGGATAATTAGAAGAGCAATAACTATTATTGTTCAAATTACAAACAAAATACTTAAAAGAAGTAGACGTGATATTTCTATGGGTTTCGTGATTATACTCTATTTGGTCTCCGTGTATGTTAAAATTTTGTTAGTGCTAATGACAACAACGAGACATGATATAAAAGACACCTTTGTAAATTTTTTGAATTTTGACCATTTTGCGACCCCTAGTCGGTTTGAAAGTGCATAAGTATAGAAACATTTCAATAAAATACAACAGGGTTTAAAATTTTATTATGCCAAAATACATCATATTAAAGTTAAGATCTTTCTAGTCATTTAAACTAGCTGTTTAATTAGGTGACTCCTTGACTAATAATATGGCTGCATGAGCATATGCTGTCAGCAAAATGACTCCGGCGACAATCTGTAATAGATAAACATCATAAGTATAAACACACTACCTAACCTGAAGGTACCTCATACAAAGATTGTCTGCATTGGTACCTTACTCTCACCTATTTAAAACATATTGCTACAGAAAAAAAATTAAAAACATTATACGTAACTCTATGTCAGTCTCTCTAGTCGTATTGTATTTCTATTCAGGGGGGGGAGGGGTTCTACTAAAACGAATATGTACCGCTAGAAAGGGCACAGAGATCTGTGCTCAAAGTTATGTACATTTTACCCTTTAAATACCCTACCTCAAAACTCTGTATCCATTGCAAAGTTTTAGCAGTAAGACAACCAAGTAGTACTACCAAGAACTTATTCTCAAACAGCATTACCTATGTAAACCTGAAAATAAACTAGCTCATAGTAGACGAAGGTATGTATAAGGATTTTCAAAATATACATCAGCCATGTCGTACACGGTCCGCATAGCGATTTCCAAATTTTCCAGGACCATTTATTTATAATCAAATTTAACCATGAATTAGATATTCATGACACATGCAAAACAACAGTAAGGGAATAACTTTTGCCATTGGACTACACCAAGGCAGAGGAATTGCTAATAATATTATGCTAGACTTGACTAAATTTATTGTTACTATTATTGTTTATGTATTTATATATATTATTATATTATAATATACACAGTATAGCTTAATATTATATGTATTTAAAATGTTACAAAATGTACAAATGGCGGATTTAATGCCAGATGGCATTATCTCCCAGTCAACCATTACACAAAACAGAAAATATATATACAAAATAAATAAACTTGGCATACATATTTGTATAAATAAACGCAATAAATGCATATGATATCTATATATATAAAAATGAAACCCGTTTCGCGTTGTCACGGCATCACGTGTGAACGGCTGAACCGATTTCGATAATTCTTTTTTTTAAATGTTTGTGGAAGTCCAAGGATGGTTCTTACGGAAAAAAATATTAAGAAAATCTCTGAGAAATATTGAAAAGTATACATTTAATTTTGCATATTTTAAAAAACGCGCGTTACGAATGTCAACGTCATTCACAGCCATAGACTATATTAAAAGAGCATCGTTTGTTCGGAAACGTGGTTACTTAATTAAGTTTGTTCGGAAACGTGGTTACTTAATTAAATTCTATTGCACTATTTTATAATTTTTTGAAAATAATACAAATAGTAAACCTATACAAATTTCGCATATCCTATTTAGTAATCTGTGGTAGTATCTGTTTCCCTAACTTGACATTGGCGTCATTGGCGAATGGCTGAACAGCCAAGCCAGTTAAAAAAAAAAACTGTGGTAATCTGTGGCATCACATCCATAACCGCTTTTCTATTATTATGTTACGGAACATAAACCAGCCACGTCTGTGTAATGGCACCCGGCTTGCGGTGAAGAAATTATTGAACAACGTCATCGAAGCCACAATTTTGAAAGGGAAGTACAAAGGCGAAGATGTTTTAATCCCACGCATCCCTATGATACCGAACGATATGCCATTCAGCTTTAAGCGTTTACAGTTTCCAGTGCGGCTTGCATTTGCAATGTCAATAAATAAATCACAAGGGCAGTCGCTAAGTGTATGTGGCATCAATCTAGAAAATCCATGTTTTTCACATGGCCAATTATATGTTGCCTGTTCCCGTGTCGGAAAACCATCAGCATTATTTATTTACGCGCCAGAACATAAAACTAAAAATATAGTGTACCAAAAAGCATTAGATTAAAGAAACAGCAGCATTAGAATAGAGAGAAACAGTGAAGGGTATAGAGGCTATTAGTTGTTTTCTAGAGCGCGCGTGGTGTTAAGCTCAGTATTTACTTCAAAATGCCAAGTTGTTCAATAGCGATTTGTAAAAATATAAGTGGAATTATTGAATCCTATGGAATAAACACTATTATGAAAATATATATTTATTTTGTTTTGTATTTAATAAAATTAGGTCCTTTTCAGATATGGCGAGACCAGGGAAATAGGGATTAATTTATATATGGAGGATATTATAGATTCCAGTTTAAATTGAATAGGTACTCATACCTAAGATAGGTCAACTATACAAAATAAAGTAGTGCATCAAAGCTACGCTAAGGCGGTACGAAGTTCGCCGGGTCAGCTAGTATATAATATATATATATATATATATATATATATATATATATATATATATATACATAAAATAACGTACATCAGAAATAGGGTTATAAAGTTAGAGAAGCAGCATCAGTAAATAAAGTACGGAGACAGCGTTTCAGGATAAATTTGTTTGGGGATTGCTGGGATTTATGTAACATATACGTCAATAATATGTTGTATTAACAAATCTTGTATTATATTAGACCATAAACACACACTTCACTTCACACCTACATGCATAAGTGCCTATATGAACAGGCTAGACCTAGTTTAAGATTCCTTTTGTTGTTGAATAAAGTTAAGTTAACACAGGATGGGGATAGGCAGAAGAGTCCGCGTCGCGAAAACTGCGCTTTGCGGTTGCCACCACGCTTGCCCAGTGAAGAAATTACGTGCCCATAATCTAGAATATCTAATGCGGTGATATTCTTTGGCTGATAATGATGATGATGATAGGGTTGCAAAAGGTTAGAACTATAATTCTAAAGTGGGTAAAAACCCATCAGTAAACGTATCAAGAATAAAGAAAAATATATTTTTTATTTTGTACATGAAACTATGTAATTTCGTTTCAAATGGTATCATTTAAGCATTCTGCATTCAATGATAACATTTTAAACAAAATTCAAAGACAGCATTTTTTAATATAAAACAACGTGCAAGTCTTTTATCCTTAAAAATGTATGCATAAAAGAAAATTTAACATATATTTTAGAAAACATTATTGCAATGAATGACAAAGACAAAAAGAAACGTACCTGGTGAGGCAGAAGCGATCATAAGTTTGAATGCCGTTCTTAGCCTTTTATATTCACAGACACAAATTATTCTATTTATTCTGCCTGCATATTTTTGACGTCAGTCTAGTACTGCGGGTATATTTTATTATCGATAGCATTTTTATTTAATCATTATATATAAAAAAATATTATTACTTCTTCCGTTGTTTGGCCGGTACGAACTCCTAAACTACTAAAATGCTTTCCATCAAACATTGCTTAATGTGTGCAGTTTTATTTCACGTGAGAAATTATTTGTTTATCATATGAGAAGGAGTTATAATTATCTCAGTGTGCCATCAGATTCTAGCAAAAGGCGGTGAAAGGTAATTGAATAGGTGTCCAATAATAACAATATATCAAACTTTCGGTACCAGAATCCACCACTTCCATTACTGCCATTGGAAGTTCACTGCTGGACATAGGCCTTCACAAGAAAGCAGGAATTTCGCTTATAATTGCCGCACTCGGCAAATTTACTTTATTTAGAGGTCGAATCAATTTCATTTAATCACACATAATCACAACGGTAATTTCATCATATTACCGGCTGTGGGTCATTCACTGCTGGACATAGTTCACCCTGTGAATTTCTATCTAGCGCGAACAAGATTTTAGTCGGATTATACCCAAATTGAAATCGTATTTTGAACAAGTCTTGGACAAGGATCGTTCTACTCCTGTAGCATATAAATAGATATCGGGAATCAAGGACAGTGCGACAGGATTAAAACAAATTGAAGTTTGAAGTGAAACACGTGGTTTTATGAATGTAAACAAGAGCCTATTTCGATGGGCCTGTTGGCGCAGATGGTAGTGATCCTATCTTGTGCGCCAAGAGTCATGGATTCGTTTGTATCCTTGTTTGTCGACCTGGTCTAATAAAAAAAGCAAAACTCTTCGGACGCATTTGATTAATAGTCGTAAGATATGACAGCTAAATGTGAGTTTCAAAGTTTATTCTTGTCCTTGTTAGTGACAATAGCGATGAGAAAAACTTGAGGTATTAAATTTGTATAGTTTGTATAGAAAAATTGTACATTAACAAATGTAATAAACTCAGGGACAATCTGATAATTAGTAATAAATTAATAATAATTAATTCACCCATCTCATACATTGACCAGACTCCGTGATAAGTCGCTTAAAGTGCTCGTGTTACGGACGCCAGAGGCATCACAAATATAATACTTAAATACATATATTCAACACGAGACACAAAACAAACACAAATAACAACATATAGATATTTATCCTGGACATGGATCGAACCCATAATCTTTGGTATACAAGATAGAATCACTACCATCTAAGCCATCGGGCCCACCATTTGATGTTTTTTTCTCTGTATAACAGTTTATTGACTGTGCAATTATTATATTGTTTTTATACAAATTTAAATGAAGTAACATTGTATTGTATTAGCCAGGCAGACACGCGAGTTGAACACCTTTCTTTTGGCTATCATCGGGAAGTGCTTACTTTTTAATATCTATTTCAGTAACCAAAATCGTTTCCATGCATTGGCCACTCTTTTCTCGACTTCTATATCTGACTGGTCCTCAAAAGATATTATTTGCCCTAGGTATGTATAACTGTTCATGTATTCAATATTTTTAGTATCTACTTTAATTGGCAATTCTTCTTTGTTCATTATTATTATTGTTTATGATTATTTCATGGCAAAACCAACAGTACTACCTGTATCAGCTAGCTAGTTTAGCATACGTTCGGGTGAACTTGCATTGTCTGCTACCAACTGACTGCTCTGGCATAAAAAGGGGGGGGGGGGTCAACTAACTTCTCAGGCGACTGTACTTATAAATAGTCGATTCCAATTTAGCAACTATACCTAGCGGGTGTATTATGACCTTTATTTTATATCCCTCTATCCAAGTTTACTCCTGGTCAATAAAATTATCTATTGGTCCAAAAGAGTAATGAGGAAATATATAGTTGCATATCTTTATAGATATTTATGATTTTTTTTCATTTCTTCCCCAAAATAATTTGATTTATTAATTTTGTCGTAATTAATATTTTGTTTTACATAAAACATGGTGAACATGATGACAAAACACAATTAAAAAAGTTTGTGTTTTACTAATAAAATAGCACGGAAACCATTAACAACTTCACGTTATATAGACAGTAAAAAATCAATAATATTCATAGTTAGTAAAATTAGCTTCATTTTCTCAATAAATTCCTTAACTCAAAAAAATAGTTGTCATATAACCATTTCTTTATTCTTTTTTTAAATGAGTTCAATTAAGTAAATTGTATAAATGTATACTGAAGACGTATATCCACAGACTAGAAAAGTACCTCCACCTATACCAGGTGTCGTGATGACGACTGAGGGTCAGATTAGACGACGGTATATCCCTCCATAACAGCGTTACTCGGATCTGGCAGGGAATGGCGACAATATGATTCGCACTGTGGTTTAGCGGTCAGGATATTCTTAAACCTGGGAACACAATAGAACCCGAAGGACCCAATTCATTATAATAAATGTATGGGGCAAAGGCTATTAAACACTGTCTGCAGTCTATTGTTACCTATTTGTTAGGTAATACGTCAATTTGCCAACGTATAATAGAACTTCGGTAGCTTCAAATAATATTGAAACAACTGTTAATATGAGTTGTTACAAAAATACCTATATATTACTGATACTTGTATATTTCTGTTGTTTCTCTATAATACAGTGAAGATGCCGTATCGATAAATTGATATTTTTTATATATTTACGACATTTTATATATTATATGCCATGGTGTACCAGCTGAGTAGAATAGTACCCAAATAGTGTGTAGCTAAATTGCAAGAGGGTTGGGATGGGCAGCAGGATCCCGGTCGCTTCCCTATTGCCACCACGCTTGTGCAACACGGAAATTATGCGTGCATTCCCACCTTTTTGTGGAGACCTTTGTCCAGCAGTGGACGTTGTACAGATGATATCATTATGATGACTTTTACTAAATCGAAGGTAAACTACTCATAATAAAATTACTACTTAACTTTAAAACCGTTTTAAAGAAGTAAAAGTAGAATACACATGTTGCGGAACAGGGGTAATCTAACCAAGACGGGCGTTTTAAAGTTGTGATTTTTTTGTTGCCTCATGTCCGTAACGCAAGAGTTTTAAGCGATGTTGGGCGATTATTATTATTAATTTTGCCCATATTTGCCGCGTTAGGCAGGATTGGTGGCATTAGCAGAGTGCAGCTTCCCGACAGAAATGCTGCCGCCAATTCCAGTCCAGTTGCGTTTGAACTATGCTAATTCGAATGGATATACCGCCATCTATCGATTTTGCTACCCCGGTCACCTCTTTGTTGGTCTTGCCATGAAATAATCATAAACAATAATAATAATAATGAACAAAGAAGAATTGCCAATTAAAGTAGTAGATGCTAAAAATATTGAATACATGAACAGTTATACATACCTAGGGCAAATAATACCTTTTAAGGACCAGTCAGATAGAAAAGTCGAGAAAAGAGTGGCCAATGCATGGATACGATTTTGGTTACTGAAAGAAATATTAAAAAGTAAGCACTTCCTGATGAAAGCCAAAAGAAAGGTGTTCAACTCGCGTGTCTGCCTGGCTAATACAATACAATGTTACTTCATTTAAATTTGTATAAAAACAATATAATAATTGCACAGTCAATAAACTGTTATACAGAGAAAAAAACAACAAATGGCGGGCCCGATGGCTTAGATGGTAGTGATTCTATCTTGTATACCAAAGATTATGGGTTCGATCCATATCCAGGATAAATATTGATATGTTGTTATTTGTGTTTGTTCTGTGTCTCGCGTTGAATATATGTATTTAAGTATTATATTTGTGATGCCTCTGGCGTCCGTAACACGAGCACTTTAAGCGACTTATCACGGAGTCTGGTCAATGTATGAGATGGGTGAACTATATACTGTAGTATATATATAATGGACTCAATATTATGTACCATACAGCTTTACATTTTCTATCACTCAGATATTAAAAGTGATAGAAAAATCGTCGGCAAACAATACGCACTTTGTGTTTGATATTTTTTGGAAGCTAATTTATATATGCATTAAAAATAATAGACAATTCAATTTAAATCACTGCACTGCAGTATTTAGTGGTTCATATTTGCCATATCATTAGCTCTGGGGTAACAGCAGTGTAGAATAGTACCCCCCTCCCATGTACTAGGTGTCGTAAAAGGCGATTCAGGTATTAAAACCGACATATGGCGGTATACACATCCGAAATAGTGTAGTTTAAATGCACAGGGCGGGGATGGGCAGCAGCATCTCTGTCGCAAAAGCTGCGCTCTGCGATTGCCAACACGCTTGCCCAGCGCGGTATTTATGGGTAAATTTTCCCATTTTTGGGCCTGTGTCCTGTGTCCAGCAGTGGACTTCCAATGGCTGATATGATGATATCAGACTTTACATGGACAACCTCTCAAGTATTTCTGTCATACCTTCAATATGGACGAATGTCTATTATGTAAATAAGAGCGAACCTATGTGTGTGCATTGTCCCGAATGCAAACCTCATGCAGCATATATAAGAAATGTTTATTTATTATATTTGTGATTCCTCTGATATCTAATGTCCGTAACACAAGTGCTGCAAGTGACTTATTTCCGAGTCAAGTCAACATACGAGATGTTGTGTAAATTATCATTATTAGGAGTTTGGCTCACAGAGTGTAGTTTGTGCATCTTGAGGGATATTTGGCATGGATGTAGAATGATAAAATGTTATAAGGTTTAAAATATATATTATATTTACTTACATCTATAACTTGTTAAGCCAAGCTATATACATATATACATATTTAACAACAATTTGAAGTTAAAATAATCAGCTATTGAATTCGAAGTTCTTGATGCCGCGTTGGTAGTCACGCAAGTTGAACGCGAGTGCAACAGAGGCTACCAAAAGTATACCAGCGACGATCTGTAAAAAGAAACAAATCACAAATTAAAAATACATTTCCAATTAAATTGGACATATAGAAAAATAAAAAGGAGTATTTTTCCACCTAATAGTAAGCTTCTCAGCAACCTGAAAATAATCACAATTATCACAAGGATATCACTAGCAAACATATGTCTTGGAGACATTATGTATTACCCAGTAATTTAACAGCCTCTCTCACCCCTCAAACCGGAATACATCAATGCAAACACCGCTATTTGGAGGTAGAAATAGGCGAGATATACATAAGCTCATACTAGAATCTAGATAGAAAAGCCTACCAAAAAAAGGCGGAATTTTGCCCATTATTGCCGCGTGGGGCAGATGTGACACTAACTGCAAAGAGTAGCTTCGTAATCGGTATGCAGACGCATCCCCGCCCATATTTGCCCATATAAATATTTGAGCAATGCTGATTCCGGTGGATATACCGCCATCTGTTAGTTCCAGTACCACAGTTATGACAGCTCATGTGATTAGAAGAAATATTCGTATATAAGTATAAGCAAGAAGTGTGTGTCTAAGATTTTATTATGTGTAATTTGATCTATTATTATCTACATCGCTTGTAAAGAGACCTCTTGAGTCTTCAAGTGCAAAAGAGTAATGCAAGGCGTTGGTCGAGGGACCGTTTCTCCCACGCTTAGCTAATGGCCTATTGGCCTAGTGGCCCTATTAAATGGAACAGTACCCAATGGGCCTGATGACAAGATAAGCCCTAGCTCAATGAAACACTCAATGACTGTTATGACAATGATAATAATCTTTATATTTAAAAACTGTTTCACGTTGTTTGTCCGGAATGAACTTAGAAACTACTGAAATGATTTCAATCAAATTTTGTGTACAACTTGTGATATACGATAGTTTATATCTCACAGTGATTTTTCATAGCAAATTATTGTTTATTGATGACAAAACGTTATTTTTATCTGTGAGTGTTATAAAATTCTAACAGATCATCATCATCTTACCAGCCATTTTAAGTCCACTGCTGGATATAAGCCTCCTCAAAAAGGGAGAATTTGTCCATTATTACTGCGCTGGGCAAAGCTTGTTGGCAATCCCACCTTTTGCGACGGAGATGCTGCTGCCCATCCCCGCCCTGTGCATTTGAGCTACACTGTTTTGGATATACAGCCACCTGTCGGTTCCGGTAATTCTTAACATTTGGCTTAAGGGAGGTACCGTTCTACTCTGTACTCCATGGTAAACTCGCGGTAACGGGATGTGCGAATACAATTTTACTGCATACCCGGACGAAGTCGGCGTGGGCTAGTAAGTTATTAGGATCCTATTTTTATTATTCTAATTTTGTTACTTTTCAAAAACCGGGTTGAACCAGTAATATAATCCGAATTAATTTATACAAAGTAAATCAAATACACTTACCGTGATGAAGTTCATTTTGGAAGTAGTTACAACGGTTTGACAATGACAACAGTTTTGGCCTTTTATACTGCTGACTTTGTTTAAATATTTGACGAACACGTAGTGTTAACGATTTGGTTATATCGATAATTTATAATGGTGATAATATTTTTTTATTGCACATCAAATACAAAAATATAAGACAAAAGCGATACTCATATATTACAATAGATGGCCTAACCGCAGATAACGATTTCTTCCAGGCAACCTTTGCATGGAAAGATTATATGAAAACTAAGAGGTGTAAATATAAAAAAAGATATCAATATATTGAATATACATACATACATCACGCCTATGTCCCAACGGGGTAGGCAGAGACTTTGGATCTCCACTTGTTACGATCTTGTCATACCTCTCTTGCTTCCCTCACTCGCATTAGTTGTTTTATACACGCTCGTTTATTTTTGTTACTTCTGAAGAGGTATTAAAGAAGGACCAGGTCAAAAGTACAAAATATTATATATATGTCACCGTAAAATTGTAAATAACGTTCAATTATAATATTTCTCGTGAGATATTAAACTGTCGAAAGATTATGAATCGTAACATACTGCCTACAATTCAACGTATTATTTTTCGTTAGATTATAATTTATCGAAGAAAAACCGTCAAATTGTAAAACGAAACGCACCTCGAGTGCTGATTGGTTGAACTAACCTAATCTAACCTAACTCTATGGACTCAGAACAGTCTACTTAACAATTTGACAATTGTAAGATTGCGATTTAACAGTTTCATTTCGATAGATTATAATCTAATGAATAAACGTTAAATTGTTTATACTTTTTCGACAGTTCACAATCTCTCTCAATAGATTATAACCTAACGTTATTTACAATTTTACGGTGACCTATAAATATATAATATAATAAATATAGTTAATCTATGTAAATGTAATTAAATATAATAATAATTAAATGTTAAAAAGGGTTAAATATCACAATAACAACTACTAATAATAACTTTTATTTACTTATTTGATATGCTCATATTCATATGTTTGTTGCACATGTTAGTATACAGAGGTTCTTAAAATAATGTTATAATGCCACATAACATAGTCCTGCCAGGGCAATGGACATTAAACGATAGTTTCTTATAATAATTGATATTTGTGTTCACGAAAAGCCATTAAAGTTTTCATGTATTGTACTATGTTAGACGAATTATTATCTTGCTAATATGCTCGTTTAATGCAAGCAGGCTTTAAGCGACTCATCACGGTATCAGGTCAATGTATAAAATGTTGTGAGGATTTAGAACTTATAAAATAGGGATTAATATTTGAAACGTAGTTTTTTCTCCATTAACGCGTTTATTACTAACTAGCTGTGACCTCGACTTCGTCCGCGTGCAGTAATTTTTTTGGACACCATACTTTTAATTTTAACTAATATAAACTTTGAATGTTATATTATTTATAAATACAAATCAATAGCCTAAATATTGAGTTTCGAGCTTCTAGCTATAACAATAGCGATACTTTCATACAGCTTTTCATCCCCACTTTCGACCCCTTACAACTCTTATATCGAATGAAAAAGTAGCCTTTGTCCTTTCTAAGGCTTTAGTCTATATGTGTACCAAATTTAAATCGGTTCAATACTTTTAGGCATGATGGCGTAACAGACAGACAGAGTTACTTTCGGCTTTATAATATTAGAACAGAATAATTTTTTTTTAAACTATTTACAGTTGCTTCAAGGTTACTGAAAAAAATTAAAAATACTGCATTTAAAAATAGCAGCAGTTGATAATCTTATATTAGTTAATACTATAGTTGTGAAAGTAAGTTTGCTTATTACGTACGTTCTTTACGCTATATTTACTTAACCAACCATATGGAACTTTTTTCGATTGATATTAGATGCCGTTAAAATATAAACTAGTGTAGGCAAAACAAAATTGTGTGACAATAAAAAATTTAATTCGGTACATTTTGGTGGACTATTGTTTAGACAACTGCATATGTACGTAATATTGTTTTTAAAATATATTCAAAATTTCATGTACAAATGACAAAGAACATTTTCATATCCTCAACACTTGTTTAAATAATAATTTATATCTTATGTTTTTCGTAAACATTATTTTCATGGAGTACCCGCGGCTTGTCCTGCGTGAATTATTTATCTATGGAAACTGTAATATTAAAGTGATTGAAGTATTATAGACAAACACATCTTAATATTTACAATATTAGTTAGTTGATATCGAAAAATTTTAATAGGATTGAGATATTTCGATCATATTAGCTTTAAAATCGATAGCGCGTTTTAAAGTCGCTCAGCGCCATCTATTGATTTTTTGTAGTACTATAATTGAGGTTTATCGTAAATGTCCCACGGGAATAGTATGTATTTTCGAGTCATCTTATGTCCTTTGCCGTACCTCCAACTATTATGTTTAAAATTTCAAGAAGATATGTTGAGAAGATCACGCGTGTTGTGGTAACAAAGAAACTTTGGCATTTTATATTTGTTCATAATATTAGTTGGGGTATTGATGACAACACAAAATGAGAGCCTGTTCAGTAGACCGACACAAATTATTTGTGTCGGTGCAGGAATCGAACCCGCAACCCTTGAGTCTCCAATGCGCCTTACACCACTGCTCTACAAGGATTACTAATTGACCACGTGTGCTTAATATCAGATTATATAAAAGGATTTGCTGATAAATTACAACAGACGAATAACTGCGCTACTGGTCACAGACCTGCTTAAAAGAGGAGACGTTTTCCCGTAATTGCCACGCTGGACAATCGTGATGGCAAATGCAAGGTTTCTTTGAGACGAGAATGCTGCTGTCCTCTCCATCCAGTTTTATTTGAGATCCGCTGTTTTAAACGGATATATCGCCACCTGTCATAAATTAGTCGCCTGTATTTTTTTTACCTGTATTGGTTCCCAATTCTGGCTAGAAAAAAAATACCCAAGAGTACCAACACATCCTGGCAGGTCATTGAACCCATCTTCTATGTCCGTGGTGGTATCTGAGCTACTATGCTATCGAGAACTCCATTAATATTAACGCAAACAAAAGGCTTGTCCAGTTGATGGTCATTGTTTGTACCATTAGGGGTTTGTCAAATAATTTTGTTAAAAGCTATACAAAGAAGGGAATCCGGCAATAGATGATTAGATTGGTATTACGTATGATTTTGTACGTATGTTATAATTTATTTGTAAATCTCTCATACTAAGGACGCCTGCATTGATACCTCACTGTCACCTATTTCTACCGTCAAATATCAGTGTTAATTATTCTGTGTTCCGATTTGAAGGGTGAGAGAGGCAATGACATTACTAGGTAATGTAAGAAAATATCTTCAATTTACAAGGCAACGCCCTTGTCATCCTTGTGGTATGACAAATGTCTATAGGCTTCGTTGACACTTACTACGCGGACTGTATTCTTCTTTGCCAACCTGGTATAACAAAAAAATAGAATTAAGTGCAATATCACAATACTTCTCTGTCACGGAATATCAAACTAATAAAACAACACAAATGTCTATTGTTTGCCAGAATTCAAGCAGTGGGGCCATAAAAACAGCGTTCGCAGTATAGACGATCGTTACACACTCCAGAGACTTCCAATGACTGTTTGCACGATACAAAACTCCTTGCGTTTAATGGTAAATGCAATTTTAGCACTACTTGTGTGGGTTGATCAATAAGGCGTATCAAATGTTGTAATAAGTTTTTGTGGATGTTTTGATATGTTTTTCTTGATTAGCTTTTTTGAACAAGTTAAATAGTAAAAATCTGTAGTTTAAACTGAGTTTAAGCCGTGGGGTATCGGTGGAATAGAAAAGTACCTCCGTCTGTATCAGGTGTCATAGAGGTGACTGAGGTGCTGGAACCAGCCAGATGGCAGTATATCATTCAGCATCAGCGCATTTCAAATAATACAGAGTGGCAATTGACAGCAGCATCCTCGTCGCGAAGTTGCGCTTTGTGATTGCCACCATGCCTGTTCAGCGTGACAATTATGGGCATAAATCCCCCTACTGAGTAGGAGCCTATTTCCAATAGTAGACTTTATATGGATGATATAATTAAGTTTTTTTTATCACTACACCTCATACATTGGCCTGACTCCGAGATAAAGCACTCGTGTTATGGATATCAAGCAACAGAGTAATTACAAATATAATACTTAGATACATAGAACAAATATTCGTGGATTGAACCCACGACTATTGGTATACAAGATAGAATCACTGCGCCAGATACCATCTGCGCCATAGGGCTCGTCGAACCAAATTGTATCCAAATTCACAGCTTTTAAAGAGTACTAGACTGTTAGATAAACTAAGTAATACTCTTTTGTATATTATTAAAAGTGATGGAATAAAATCAATTAAAAATATCCTTAAATTTATAGATCTCTTTTGTTCATAATTTTTGTTTTGTAATTAAACCTGCGACTTCTTGCGTCTGAACCACTGTGACTAACTACTGTGAGAATGCTCAGTCTTTATATTATATCGATATACTCGGTAAGCTACCGTGATTACAAGTGGCCACCTTAGATAACAAAATAATTAAAGTATATCTAATAAATTTAGATTTCCCTAACGTATCACTATCTCTGTAACTTAAATTCGAATAAGTGATAGTAAGATAGAATATGAGGGTATATATAGGATACGTGGAATATTTATTTATTAACTATAGGTACACTTACAGATTACAGTCATACATACTAATAATTATAATTTAATATTATATTAAATAGTTGAATATAATTTTAACATTTAATGTATTATTAATTTTTAATTGTTTAAATTTATTAGAGAGATTAGATACATATATGTATATTAAGTTTTTTTGTTTGATCAACAGCTTTAAATTATTCCATAACTAGCGACTCGCGGCTTCACCTGCGTTTAGTTATTGAAGACCAAGAAGTATTATTTATGTTCCGTTGTTTTTGGTCCTACCGTAATATTATGCAGCCTATAAACTTTCTCGATAACTAGATTATGTAATAGTGAACTTTTTTGGCCTTATAGTTTGGACCTGCGTTGATATGTCAGTCAGTTTCTCTTTTTATATATGTTGAATAGAAGCGCACTGTGATTTCTTCTGTTTTAAGTTTTGAACTTTCATACTAACTTTGCACCCATCTGTTATCCCCTTAAGGGATTGTATGCGAAAAAATATTTTATACGTGTTTCATGAATTTCAACGAAAAAACCTAAATTAAAATAGGAATGCCTCTGCCAAGCTTCAACTTTATAACCCTTACAGTTAAGGCTCTGCGTTAATATGTCAGTCAGTCAACTTCTCCTGTTATATATACAGATATAACATTTTATCGAAATTAAATAGAAAATCAGGGAACTTGCAAATTAACTTTGCTCCCCTTTTTTAGAGGGTGAATTTTTAAAAGTCCTCTCTTAGCGCTCTCGCACTTTTAAAAGGACACTCCTTTGAAAAATTTCAAGTTTTCTAACCCTTACAGTTTAGGCACTGCAATGATATGTCAGTCAGTAATTCAGCTTCTCTTTTAATATTATATCATAAAATGCACTTCGTTTTCCTAGTGATTTTATGTGTAAATACTCTTTGAACGAACATGTCATTAAATAAATTTAAGTGCCTATAATACATCATCAAAGCTCGTAGAAACACGCCATTTGGATGGCCTCAAATCGGACTGTTAAAATTAATGGATCCTTTTTTAGAGCATGCGTAATTCGTCCTTTCCGTTGAAAAAATAAAGATAGTCAAAAGAAGCAATATGTTTTGGATATAAATTTTATTTATATGTACAGATGATCTGTTGATACAAGACATAGTGAAGTGTCTGTTTGTAATATCAAATCAAACCTTTTTAAAAACTCTTTCATTATTTGCTAGACATTCAATAATAGTGTCCAAAGCGTTATTATATTAAATTTAAAAAACAATAAAATTATAAATTTACACAACATACGTTGACCTGACTTTAAGATAAGTAGCTTAAAGCACTTGTGTTACGGATATCAGACAACAAAGGAATTACAAATAAAATGTTTAGATACTTATATATAACACTCAGACACAGAACAAATCATCATATAAATATTTGCCTTGGCTGGTAATTGAACCCCCAACCTTTGCGTACAAGATAGGATCACTAGCATCTGCGCTATCTAGTGCACTTCATATAAGAAGAACAGATTTATTAATTTCTTTTCTACATTAGTTTTAACCGTTTCAAATTTTACGTTTATGCATTCTTGTAATTGCCTTAAATATGGTTTAGATTTTTTGTTTGTATAATCCTTTATCGGCTTGAAGTTTCAATTTTATTTTATTAATTTATATGGTAAATGTGGATTGTAATTATTAAAAAATAAAATAAAATATTGGCACCCGCAGAACATCTACAGCTGGGTTTAGACCACCCGGGCGAAAGGGAGAATTGGACCGATAATTGCCGCGCCGGGCAGGCGCTGTGGCAATCGCAAATCATTCACTTCACGTATATATCAAACTATATAATAAATAATAGCAATAAAAAGGGCAAGGTCAAATTATGAAGTAAGACTAATAGGTTTTTGAATATCCTAATCACTCGAGCGTAATTTAAATCATAAAATTAATAAATCGAGACCTTTTCTATAAAGGCTTGTATTTTAAATGAATAATGAAGTAGCTTAAGAATTGTCTGCTCCAGATGCTTAAGGATCTGAAGGGAATAAACGAAAATTATTACGTGACCTACTCAAAGTTGACAATTGTTAATTTAGTAGTCTGAGGTATTGTTCTATGAAATGTTTAGTACTATTTGAAGTAAAGGAACGGTGTTTTCTGTTAGAATCATTTATTAGATGATCGAGTGCTAAGATCATCCATGCAAAATGTGTTTACTATGTTCAATATTTTTTATGTATAAAATATCGTGACACAGTTTGTCCGGGTTTTTAAAATACTGAACCGATTTTATTATTACATTGAAAACTTTTATTTTTACATATATACATCATACCTAGGTGGTACCTATGTATGATGTATATATGTAAAAAAACCTATCTTGGCATACCTCTCTTGCTTCCCTTACTCGCATTAGTCCTTTCCTACAAGCTTGTTTATTCTTGGTACTTCTGACTTAATCCTCCTTTAATACCTCTTCTACCTAGTTAAGATACCACTCCATTTCCAGATTCTATTCGCTTCCGCTCTATATATTTGTGCAGTCATTCTACTTTCATTCATTCTTTCTACATACCAAACCATCTCAACATTTCTTTCTCGAAGGTTACAACACGACCTTTTACACCACATCTCTTATCAAACTATTCATCAAACTATCTCTTAAACTTACATCATACATACGTACACTGTATGTAAAGACGAAATATTTTTTTATGATTAACGTATAAGTATAGCAAAGACGAAACAACGACTGTGGGTTTGCGAGTTTATTATGTTTTATTACAGTAACTATCCCGAAATGTGGGCAGCCAGTTCTATACATAACCGTACGTATACGAACCCTTGACAAAACTTGATTCCAATATCACCTTGTGATATATCATAATTTTAAACTACCTCTGCAACACAATCGCGCACGGCGTGCAAGACGGGCGAAGGTAAGCGAAGCAGGCCTGCAAAAAAGCTTACTCAAGACATAAAAATACTTCTTTGTTTCAAAAAATGCATACGAAGTCGCGGGCCACAGCTATTTCCATAAAAAGTTAGTTATAGTTTACTTGAAGAAGACCTCATACAAAGATCGCCTGCATTGATACCTTACTCTAAACTATTTCTGGCTGCAAAAAGCAGTATTCGCATTTCTGTGTCCCAGGCGGGCAGTAAAATTGCAGGTAACTAATTGTTATTTAATATCTTCAAATCGCAAGGTTGGCATATTATACTAACATATATTTGCACCCCTGTTTTACCCCTTCAGAAGGTCAATTTTTAAAAAGCCTTTCTTATTGCTTCCCTATATTATATAAGGAATCCCTGAATTGAAATTAAGACCCTTCTAGTTTTGGCTCTGCGTTGATATTGATATGTGACTGATGTCAGTCAGTCAGCTTCTTCTTCTATTAACACACTTTCATTAGCGTTGATTGTATCTATGCATCTATGTATATATGTAACGGAATATTTAAGCATAAATTGCACCAATTTCTAGAAGTCTAATTAATTCGAAACTCTGCATACGTATCAAGGATCATTCATCTTCATCTTTAATTTTTATAAGGACCGCCAGGATAAATACATTATTTCCTAGATCCTTTATAAAGGAGTAAGAGAGACAGAGCTAGTCCACGATCTGCGCACGCTTGCAGTTTCGGCATAATATGAGCATAGTGTCCACAAAAAATAATTGATTAATTGTACTCTAAAATAATAGTTTAAAACGCAATTCTAGCTAATCGAACTAAAAATAAGAAAATATTTTTTAATTACAAGTTTATGTTGCTGTAGTATAAAAAAAACAAACTATCAATGACAAACAAATACCTCGTTATAAAATTTAAATTATTAACAGAATAATTCGTATCAGAGTATAAAGCATGGATTGCTTGGTATTTTAAATATTACAATTACAATAATTCTATTGGCAACTTTTTACGAGAAAAAAGATGGAAATAAAGTAAAATGCATCCCACGCATTATTATTTCATACATTTCTAAAAATAATATGTGATCTGTTATACAAAAAGGTGTAATAAGACCTTAATTTAGGATATAAGGTTACCACTTTTACAGTGTTCCCGAGATCTGTAAGCGCTGGCTAATCCATTTGATCTTTCAATTTCAAGGATCAAAGGTTTTTCGAAATCAAATTTGGGCTAATAGGTATATAGCCTCAAAAGGCTTTGTTCGGAACAAAAAAAATTCTGGCAAAGATTTTTGTAGAAATAAACGTTAAATTTACGCTATTTTGGTCTGTAAAAGGAATGAATCAGTTATTGAGTACCGGAAAAATAAGGAGATCTTAACAAGAACATTAATTCACGGCATGGACTGCGGACTAATAAGTAGCAGACAGAGCACATAACACGCAAACTCATAGCAGTGAAAGCTGCGAAGTTCTCAAGTAAAGTAAATCTCGGAAATGGATGAAATCCAATGGATGATCTCAACTGGTCTTTATATTTTTTTAACTAAGTGGACAAGCAAGTTTACTGTCCGTGTGATAGTAAGCAACAGCCTAGCAGCCTATACACGCTCGTATTATCACAAGGATATCGCGTTTTCAACCTTTGTACTCGAAAGAGCTTGAGCGTCTTCAAAATTTTTGTATCACATTCATATTCGGTTTACGCAAATATGATCAAGTAACCAGCTCAAATGGCTTCCTATTCGCAGTAATGCTCATATTCTTTCTTTACTATATAAAGTATTGTTCATTCCTTCCTCCCCTAATTACTTAAAAAATCGTTTTTGTTTTTGGTGACAGCTACAAAAGATCTCTGCGAATATCAGAGAATTTACTACTTAAAATGCCGGTTCATTCCACAATATTTCACAGGTAATCCTTCACAGTTCAAGCTGTTCAGTTGTGGAATGCATTCCCTTTGTCGATCAGATGCGCGCAATCACTGCCGATTTTTTGGAGAATGGTAGAGAAGTACTACCTGTCATTGTAGTTGTTGCTTGCATATTATTCGTTTTATATTCTCCTCTTTATTTATTTTTTGTGTGTTTGTGTGTGTGTATGTATGTGTGTGTGTGTGTGTGTGTGTGTGTGTGTGTGTGTGTGTGTGTGTTGGTGAATATTTTCCTTTATGTATGATGATTATAGCAATGCAACTCAAACTGGCTTATTATAGTTGTATTTTCTGTCCAAAGATTGCCTGGAAGAGATCGCTCTACTATAAAGACGTTATTTGAATTAATATACATATATATATATATATATATATATATATATATATATATATAACTGATATATATAACTAACTGACTGATTTACATATCATCGCAGGGCCTAAACTATAAGGGTACAACCCTTATAGTTTAAACTGAGAGCAGAACAAAAGGTTTTTTGAAAATCTACATATACAACGGAGAAGTTGACTAACTAAAAAACCAACGCAAGGCCTAAATTATAGAAAACAATTTAACATAGGAGCAATAACAGCGAAGCATAAATGATAATAATAATTAATTCCCACAACATCTCATACATTGACCTTACTCCGTGTTAAGTCACTTAAAGCACGCGTGTTACACACATCAAGCAACAGAGGAATCGCAAATGTAGGTACGACTTGTTTACTTAGTTCTGCAACTTAACACGAGTGAAACCGCGGGACTGATATTGTAGAATATTATGAATGCTTACTATCCATTATGCAAATTATATCAAATTCTCTGTGTATTTGCCTATTTTCTTACTTATTTTCTTTATCATCTTCATCATACCAGCTATTAATAGTCCACTAATGGATATAAGCCTCTCTAAGAAAGGAGATTTTTTGCCCATAGTTGCCGCGCTGGGCAAGCGTGTTGGCAATCACAGAGCGCAGCTTTCGCGACGGGGATTCTGCTGCCCATCCCCGCCCTGTGGATGAGATACCACTATCTATCGGTTCTGGTATCTTAGTCGCCTCTTACGACACCTGGTGCAGTGAGAGGTACTATTCTACTCTGCCTTACGGTGCCTTCAGGACCTCACAACTTACTTATTTTCTAAAATATCACGAATTCTACCGCAAGAGTAATCACAGGAATTATTAATTTCCACGAGTAAAGTTGGCGATTAAATCTGGGGGCACGGCAGTGCCCCCACCAAGTCGAGCAAAAAAGCGTCACGGCCGTACCATCCTTTTCTCGAAGCAACTCGGAGCAATTTAGGCCATTTTCGACCCCCTGTAACTTCGTTGTGGATAAAACTAGAAGACTGAAATTTTCAGTAACCATGCAGGCATTGTAAAGACACGCATATTTCAATTTTCATTCAATTTGGACCAGTATTTTAAGAATTATAACGGGTCAAATTTCTTAATTTTGTTTAATTTTGTCACTCACTGACTCATGATCATCAAAAGTCTAAGGCACTTCTAGCAGACCTAGAAGCTTCAAATTTGGAATGTAAGTAGTGTTTGGCGAATAAATCAAGGAAAAACTAAAAAATCTAGAAAAAACCGCAAAAAAAAACTAAGCCCATACAGCCAATCGGTATTCCCGTCATGAAAACACGTGTATTAAATTATTTATTATGCAAAAAACGTACCTACGTGCGTATTCGTACTTATTACGAGTGCGTAAGGTTGTATAGTTATATAATTATTATATAATTATAGACGCTAGCGAGTTAGCACGGCCGTTGCTACGCGCCGCGCGAGGGTGCGGGGCGGGGACAGTGGCGCGGCGGGGACAGTGGCGGGGCGTGCGCAAGTGAATGTCGCCGAGCGAGCATCAGCCGCGCTCATACGCGCGAGCGACCCAATGCTGTTCGGATGTGCCCAGAATTCTTACCTATGAGTTTGGGATTTTCATTGATAATTTCGATTGCTATATTATTAGTTTGACGACTAAAGGCTACTCTCATTGGTTTACTGATATTATTTGCTTACAATTTACTGTATTTGCTTACAATTTAGACGTTGTTCGAATAAATAATTTAAATTAAATATTGATACTTTAAGTACCTAAGTATTTATAAATTTCTTATTACCTAATCGTATTTCTGCATAAAAATAACTTTGCAATCTAACTTGTAGGTAGTCGCAATGGATTCAGTAATACTGTATGTGAATGATCAGCCTTGTCCACACTGGGCTGTTCCTATACCTGGTGATGGTTCGTGTTTATTTCATTCTTTGTCATTCTCTATGTATGGGAATATTGAGTCGTCGTTATTAGACTTGCTATAATCGAGTATGTGGTAGCGCATTGGGATGAGTTACAAGTGTATACTTGTGACGAGCATGGAGACACCTACATTAACGCTAATTTGTATACAACGGCAATGGTAAAAACCAGTACTTACGGTTCCGCGTCTGAACTCATGGCGGCCGCCGCTTTGTATCCGTAACTGTTTACAATATACAAAAAGAAATGAGATCCCATCAAAAACAATACTTGTCAAAAAAAAACCAAGTCTCGCAATTCAGTTGTTCTGCAGTAAAAAGTTGTGAGATCCATGTAATACCAAGTCGGTTATTAATTTATTCAGTCTCTACTTAAGCGACTTTCTGTCTTAATACGTCCAGTCTCTAAGACCACGATCGTGGTCCATAACAATTGAAAATCAATTGTGTCTGGAATCTCTGTAGTTGAAGCATTAAGTTGTTACGTAATAATTAACAGCATCTTATAGTGACGCATATCGATATTAAAATTCTTTAATGTTTTATATAAACATATTGAGACTTGGCCATCGCACTAAATAATTGAATTTACATGTGTTTTCAGGCGATTGAATTTACACGTGTTTTCAGGCGATGGCCAAGTCTCAATATGTTTATATAAAACATTAAAGAATTTTAATATCGATATGCGTCACTATAAGATGCTGTTAATTATTACGTAACAACTTAATGCTTCAACTACGGAGATTCCAGACACAATTGATTTTCAATTGTTATGGACCACGATCGTGGTCTTAGAGACTGGACGTATTAAGACAGAAAGTCGCTTAAGTAGAGACTGAATAAATTAATAACCGACTTGGTATTACATGGATCTCACAACTTTTTACTGCAGAACAACTGAATTGCGAGACTTGGTTTTTTTTGACAAGTATTGTTTTTGATGGGATAGGATGTTACAGCAGTAAATGGTTATTATGACGGGGAATTGGAACTTATTGAATTTGGTTAAATAAATTGTTCGGTTAGAAATGGCATTTAAAGGTTGTAGATATTCTTAAGACGTTATTATTTTTACACCGGCAAAGCATTTGAGAGAACGTAATAAGACCACAATTGTGAAATAATTGATAATTTAATCTTTAAAAATAAGCCAAAAAAAGCTGTGTTCAACTTGTAAAGTTTTTTGATTTAATAAACCTCTTTGAATGTGTCACTCTTGAAAAACCAAATATAAACTAAAATAAAATAATTAGGAAACCCTATTTGAAAGCCGTTAAAATTTAGTTTTATTAGATCTTTAATACAAAAAGACATTTATTTGTCTTTTTGCACATTATTTACGTGAACTATCTTATATCTATATATAAATATACTTTTCAAGAGCACACAAAGAGTATATATTGAATTCCCCGGATGAATCAAGATTGAAATACAACGCCAATATCATGCTGGTTAGTACTCAAACCGTCTGAGCAGATGCAAAAGCGGATTGCTTTATAAGATAAGTTGGTAAGTAAGCATATAGTTCACGTGATAGTAAGTGTCACTGCAGCTTATAGACGCTCGTTAATCACAAGCACATTACAAACCTTGTGACTTAAAGATTGTTTATCATTCCCCAGTAATTCACTGCCTCTCTCACCTTTCAAACCCGGCAGAGGATTGCCAATGGCTGATGTGAAAATGATGACGATGGTACTCCTTGGCTTCATAGTTATCACACAAAGTAAACCTCTCAAAATGGTCGTCTGTATTGACAGCCCATTCTCAGCTGCTTCTACCGCTAAATAACACGTTGTCACTGTGTTCCGTTTAAAGGGTGAGAGAGGCAGTGACATTATTGGATAATGTGACATAATATCTAGGTTCGTAATGCGCTAGTGATATCCTTGTGATATATCACAAGGATATCACTAGCGCATTACGAACTGTGTGCGTCTATGGGCTGCTGTGCTGTTTACTATCACGCGATCCGTAAGCTTGTTTGCCGATCTATGAAAAGAGCATTAAAGCTACGAAGATGTTACAAAAATAACCGACACATTTGTTAGTAGTTTGGTCATTCAAGATATCACTTGATATATTTCTGCATATTTTATTTCTGTGTCAATGTATTAGATACTTTTATATGTAAGTTTTAAATATTTCACTTTAATTTTGACCCACGCACACCTTCTCGGAATCGATTATTTTTAGATCAGCCTCTGCGAAACAAGCGTGTTTAGACTTGGTTATACCACTTGTCCTGTATCAATTAGCGCGGCGGCTCGTAAACAACTTTTTACAATTCCAGCTGACTAGTCGGCCAGTGTTGGCGCAAACATTGGGCCAACTCTCGTGTTGGCCACACGAAATAGTTTGAGTTTAGTAATTGTATTTGCCGTAAGGTACCGCCAGAATAGAATAGTACCAACCCACCCTGGTATAGTGAGAGGCGATTAAAGTACCAGAACCGACAGATGCACAGGGCTGGGATTGGCAGCTGCATCTTTAGCGCGAAAGCTGCGCTCTGCGATTGCCAACACGCTGGCTAAGCGCGGCAATCACTTACAAATTTTTCCCTTTCATGTGCAGGCCTATGTCCAGCAGTGGACTTCCAATAACTGATATGATAATGATGATGAACGATTTTATGTGTTTTTTTACTATTAGGATATCACCGGCGCGTTGCCAGGCTTGTGATTAGAAGATATTAAGGCACATTGCCCAGTAATTTCACTGCCTCTCTGACCCTTCAAACTGGGACACAACAACGAACTCTAGTGTATAGCGGTAGAAATAGGTAAGAGTAAGGTACCAATGCAGCCGACCTTTGTAAGAGGTGTACTTTATTAATAAGCGACTTTTGTTTCATATTGAACATTCATGTTTAAATATTTTTTTTCAATTTATACAAAACATTAATTAATAATACACATAAACCATCTCAATAAATCACTCTCTTCGTTAGTAAATATTAAAATTGATTTAATTTTAATCTTTCAGGTGCATTAACAATAATATTTAGCGAAGAGTCAATCTATATCATCATCATGCAGCAGCATAGCAGCTGTAATACTTCCACAGCTGGACATAGCCCTCAAGAAAGGGGAGTGTGCCTATAATTGCCGCGCTTGGCAAGCTTTGCAAAGGGAATGATTCTGCCCATCCCCGCCCAGTTACATTTGAGCTTTGGGTGGATATACCGTCCACAGTCGGATCCGGTACCTCAGTCGCCTCTTACACCTGGTAGGGGGAGGTACTATTTTACTCTGCCGTTATCACAAATCCAATAAATTATTTAGTTTAAATATATAAATCCGACGTTTAGTTTTATTCATTCTACTTCTTACAGAGTTATGACTTATTTGATGGCAAATTCAGTAATGTTTTTTCAGTAGAGTCCTACAGATGTATTTGTTCTGTATCTGGGTATAAAGAATATTTGTTTAAATTAAAGATAATATCTACTAGAAAATAACAACGTGCTCGTCTAAGTCTAACAGAGCTTGGTTTTTTTCTTGTAAATAATATTAAATTAAATACTCAATATTTTTATGCACATTACTGCAAAAAATAAAAAGTCAGTTCCTGCTGTGTATCTGTCCCTATGACTATATAGACCTTTCAAGAACGCAGTGGTTTTACTGTTTTTTTATAAAGAGACAGAGAAATTCAAGGGGAAGGTTTGTATGTATAATACATGCATAGTATAGTAGAAAAACACGGTTTCACATTAGTGACGAAAATAAACACATTTTTATGCTCACATTGCAAACATTGACTGAACCCGAAGAGATGAATCAAAATAATGTACTGAAGTGTTGTACACATTAAAAAGTTATACAAAAAAGTTCGCGATAGCATATGTCTATATCTTAGGCATAACCCATAATAACCTTTTTTTATCCTTAATGCACCCGTGCAATGCCGGAGTGAGTCGCAAGTAACCTTTAAAGTAAAATTTGTATTTAAGTATTGTCACACCTCTTTTATATATATATCACTAACACAAGTGCTTTAAGCACCTTAACACGGTAAAATAGACCATATACAGGAGGTCGTCTGCATTGGTTCCTCACTCATACCTATTTCTATCGCCAAATAGCAGTTTTCGCATTGCTATGTTCCGGAACACTCTGAAGGTTGAGTGGGGCAGTAAATTTACTGGGTAATGTGGCATAATATCCTGAAGTAACAAAGTTGACGACGCCTTAGTGATATTACGAGCGTCTATAGGCTGCTGTGACGCTTACTATAACGCGGACTGTATGCTTGTAAAAGAAAATGGTGTCAGGTAAATGTATGAGATGTCGTGTGGAAAAATCCCTTTATTCTAATAAATAGAAAACCACAGTTCAGGCTTATATTATTCCAAACTGGAGTGTAGTCGAGACAACCCAGATATTGTTCCAATATTGATGTTGATCCAACAATCCTCAGCACGTACGATATCCCAGTTTATTGTGTACCTATGTCCGCACCGGGGAATGGATTACGTGTGATATTTTGTTTACAATTATCTGTCATTTCCTAAGTCTTTCATGTGTTATTGTTTATACCTGCCAAAGAAAATGCTGAAAAATATTTGAGGCTAGCAGTGCCCCGCGGTTTCGCCCGCGTTAAATTGTAGAATTTTCATGCAAACTTTCCTCCCCTTTTTTGGGGGGAAAGAGATGATTTTCGAAACTACGTTAATTATTTTATACGTGTTTCTATTTATTTTCTTTTACCTTTTAATGACGAACCTTTTAATTGAATTTCACCAAAGTTTTATACTAATTCTGCACCAAGGTTTTTCCTTGTAAAAAAGAAAAAAATATATAAAGATTATGTTGACTAGAAAAAAATCAACTTTTATCAGGTGTCAGGCGGGACTTGAACTTGCATCTTTTCTATGCCCGGCGACTACACTAACCGTTGTGCTACCGAGACCTTAGCAGAACAATTTTTCCAATCTTGAATGTTGTTGTTATTCTGTGGGCTGAGACAAGTGTATTGTTTTTGTAAGTAGATAGTGTCGTAATAATGTTACATATGATTGACAGGCCCGATCAGACAGATAGTAGTGATCCTACCTTGTATAACAAGGGTTCTACACCCTCCCCCCTCCTCCACCTTAGGACAAATATTTATATAACGAATTAAGTACTATATCTGAGACTCTTCTGTTGTCTGGTGTTTGAACACGAAGTGTTCTAAACGACTTATTTCGCAGTTAGGTCAATGTATGTTATGTTGTGTGAATTTATTAAAATAAAAAATATTTATTTATTTAAGAATGTCTGATATGGTCGGCGTCCATACAATTTATTTTTTTACTTATGAAATACAACAGATCGTAAAAAAAACAAAGAGCATATAGCCCGAACCATGTCAACAAATCAAAATTGAGAACAACGGTTGACTTAAGGTTGCCAAGAGGAGTTAAAACAGTTACCTGTTCAAATTTAACTTATCGCAAAAACCAGAAGCCCATAAGAAAAATAAAAGAGAAAATAAGATCCATACACTAACGTTGGTTAATAAATGAGTTGATAAACAATGAGATAAACAAAAACGCAAACAGAATTATTTTCATACGGTTAAAGGTAAATAAGATATTGCTTGAGGAGATCCAGTGCTGCGGGAACCACCGATGCAATTGCGCAGGGTAATTTTAAATATGAAATCTACTAATTCTAATATTTGTATGAAATTATCTAGAAAATTTAGCATTACCAATAGGTGGTCCAACATCTTAGTATGAGCGCTAGACCATTCTGGGGTCGGGACGACTCACTGCTAGCTAACAGTAATATAGTATTACGAATCGGTGGCCCAACATCCTGGTGTGAGCGCTAGACTATTCTGGGGTAGGGATGACTCACTGTTTGCTATCAATAATATCGGTAGCTCATGGAAGGTTAATCAATAAATAGGTGAGAGTGAGGTACCAATGCAGGCGACTATTGTATAAAGTTAACCTCTTGAAACGTTTAACAAAAGTCAGAAATAAATAAATACGAGATATTACTTATTTATTTTAATTTAACTTATGGCGTTTGATATAATGTACGTTACAAATGTCGTTTGCAACAAATAAATCGGTCAGAATGATATAAAATCTATTCAATTTTTACATATATATGTATGAATAAACTCAAACTGGTACTATTTCAAAAATTCTTTATCCATTAGTAAGCTCCATTTACCAAGTAGGAAAGCCTATAATATATCGAAATTCCTTCTTAAATTGAAAGGATATAAGCGAGATTTGAGTTATCGTACATTTGTAACCAATAAATTTAAAAATCGCTGTATCGATGTCAAACACTTTTTCACAAATAGAAGGATACAATTTCAACAAATAATATAAGCTATACTTTATTTCAACATGTAAAAAGGAACTGACAAGGAAAGTCGCGGGGCGATTCTAGTAATCGTCATCAACATCGTCATTATAACAGCCATTGGAAATCCACTGTTGGACATAGGCCTCCCCACCAAAGGAATTTTGCAAACAATTGCCACGCTGGAAGAAGGTGTTAGCAATCGCAGAGTGCAGCTTTCGCGACGGGGATGCTGCTGCGCATCCCCACCCTGTGCATTTGAACTGTACTGTTTCGAATGGCTATACCGCCATCTGTCGGTTCTGGAACCTTAGTCACCTCCTACTGGGACTATTCTACACTGCCGGCTCCTCACGGCTAATACACTATTATTATATATAATTCTTGCCGTGAGGTACCACAACGAGCCTGATGGCGCATACGGTAGTGATCCTACCTTGTGTGCCAAGGGTCGTGGTATCGATTCCCACCCAGAGCAGATATTTATATAATGATATTTGTATTTGTTCTGGGTCTGGGTGTTAAATATATGCATTATATTTTAAAGTATTATATTTGTGACTCTTCTATTGTCTGGCGTCCGTAACACAAGTGCTTTAAGCGAATGTGGTAATTTATTATATACGAAAACTAAATATTGTATCTATTTGTTAGCCATTCTCCGAAAAAATACAATCCAAATGTTGGGCCAACGTTCGTGCAATATCCGATTACTCGTAACACGTGTGTTATACCAATCTATAATAATTAATTTTAAATCGTTCTACATTTTAAAGTAATTGACTTACGGGCTCGTATAAACATCAACTGTGATTAAAAACTGTAAACATTTGTAATACAAACTGATGTTTGTTTATATTATGTATATTTATGCTATTTTTACGCATTGAATTCGTACTCGTGAAATGTTATTCTTATAATACTGAGGAAGTATAAAAAAACTGCGTAGGGTACCGGCAGAGTAGAATATTACCTCCCCTGTGCCGGGTGTCGTATGAGGCGACTGAGGTACCGAAACCCACAGATGGCGGTTTACCCAACCGAAACAGTGGCTCCTTTTTGGGGAGGCCTATATCCAAGGTGCCGCCATTAGGAAATTATAGCTTACTAGCTTTTAGCCATGACTTCAATCGCATTAATTTTCGATCGAAACAATACTTTACGAGAGAGAGATCGCACACAAAGGTCGCCTGCATTGGTATTGCTTGAAAGTCACGATTATCATCAATCGGGCTGTATGCTTGCTTGCTGACTTCATAACATAGAAAAAAATATATCTATAGGCTGCTATGACGCTTACTATAGACAAAAAGCTCGTTTGTCGACGTGGTCTAATAAAAAAATTGTTTGAGAGATGTACAGTAGAGGTATAATTCTTTCTATGTAAAATTAACCGACAATCATTTGTATACATAAAGCGCTATAAAGTAGTGTACAAACTCACTCAAATATATATATTATAAGTTAGTTGAGAGCGTTTAACCCATAGCAGCGCTTTTAAATATATTTCTATTGGGTCGGTGTAGTACTAAAATTGTCGTTTATCGTAAATTATACAGAAATAGTACTTTTTTTGGGATAAAACGTAGCCTATCTATGTCTCTGTATGAAAACTATCATCATTATCATACCAGCAATTGAGGGTCCACTGCTGGATTTAGCCTCCCAAGATATTTCTGATTGATCGATAATCAGGCGTTTTTACCCATACTTGCAGCAATTCACGCTAGGCAGACTAGAAGTAGCAAACGCAGAGTGTATTTTTGCAATGAAGATGCTACTGCCCATACTTGCCCTGCTAAATTATTTTAGCGATGCCATTTGGTAATGCGGTTTTTAATACCCTCGGCCAGTTCTGGTACCCTAGTCGCTTCTACGCAATGATAATTTTTTCAAAGATCACACGCATTAATAATGAATAAACACCGTTCTTTTATTCTTATACTTAATGTAATTGCATTTGTTTTTCATTTAAACAAACGTTTTCACAATTTTTTTAATCTTTATAATATCAAGTGGTAAGAAAACAACAACACAATAAAAGATGTCTATTACATCAAATTAGTGAAGTTCCATTATTCTCGTTTGAAGTTTCGAGATGATGAAAATTTGTCATTCTAATACCCTTATACACAATAATTAAATACATTACACTAATTTATTGATACAAATTTTAATAGCAAGGGACAAAACAATATTAAACTAATAACTGTCAACCATTAAATATTATTTAACGTTAACTAGAATATGGATATAAATAATTTATTTTGTTTCAGATCAAATATGAGGTGAAAAGAGCTGAAAATTTTCATACAAGTAATGAAAAGAGAGATTTAGAAAAATGAAGACAAACATATTTGTAGTAATAGGCCTTTTTCTGGCCGGCCAAGTCAGAAGCTATGACAAACTTGATAAATTAAAACAAATTGATAGAAGTGATGAAGAAATAATGAATACTATTGATAAATTTATATTAGAACCAACTCCAGTCGATTCAATCGATATAAATGGTTTAGGAGATAAAATATCACCACAATCGTTAGATGACACATACAACGTGGAGTCTATTGTGGATATTACAACAGAATCAAATGCAGTGCTTACAAAATATTTAGAAAATCAAAAATCAATGCATAAGTCACAAAAAAGTGCAATGGACTACGATTATTTCGATAAATTTCGATTAAATGGATCAAAGTTGATTTCCAAAGAGAACACAACAGAGATTTGCATTGGAGATCAACAATACTGTAATATGACTAAAGAAGATTATATAGCCATGCTTCAAGATTACATATATCCGCACACGTATGAGTGGGTACTTATAGCAACACATTCTGTTGTGTTTGTGATAGGTTTAGTGGGCAATGCTTTAGTGTGCATTGCTGTATACAGAAACCATAGTATGAGAAATGTTACCAACTACTTTATAGTTAATTTAGCAGTGGCTGACTTTATGGTCATCCTCTTTTGTATGCCGCCGACCGTGCTCTGGGATGTAACTGAAACGTGGTTTTTGGGGAATGCTTTGTGCAAGATTTTGCTGTACTTTCAGGTAAGTTTATATCCGGTACGGACTATATTAATATTAACATATGACATATATATTTGTAACTCTTTCTGAAACACTAGAATATTTCTCTATATAACGATCATGCGTAAATTGACGAGCCTGAAAGCGCAAATGGTGGGGATACTATCTTGTGCGCCAAGTGTTGTGGGTTCGATTCCTACCCAAAGCAAATATTTATATGATGAAACTTTAGTTTGTTCTGAGTCTAGAACTTAAATATATGCATTTAAGTAGTATATTTGTGATTTCTTTGTTGTCTGGCGTCCTAGCACTAGATGTTGTGGGAATTATTTAAAAAAACGTCGATTACTTGTTGTGCTTATGAATTTAAGAGTTGTTATTTATGTTTTAGTTATAAACTTATTTCTTTGTGTAGTAGTTTTATTTAGTAGTCATGTGCAGTTTCTTTGCGGACAATACATATTGTTATTTTATTTTTAATGATATAATTTTGAAATACGACAAAATACGTCAGATCTACAGTGCTTTCCAAATTACTACATCAGTACGTAGTTTTTTCGATTTAATAAAGATTTCATTTGAAATGATCTGCCCCCTAAAACCTGATATTATGAGTCTATCTTCATATTTGATAATTAAAAACTACAATTTTCTAGGTCCATGCAATCAATATTCTTCTCAAACTTATAAATGTATATATACTAGGATCTGAGCTAATGGATGTCTGAAAGAGATCACTCAGTGACAAGATAGTCTTGGGCCTTACTATTATTTTTCTTATTTTCGTTCTTGTAGTGTGAATGTCTGTGAATTTTGAACGTTAAAGTGTTTATTTATCCAACTCAATTCAACTTCTTTCATTCTATTCGTTCAATATGCACAGTATAGATGATTTGTTCACCATATTCTCCTTTTTTTTTCTTCTTTTTTTTATTTTTCTTTTTTTTTTCTTTTTTCTTTCTTTTTTTTTATACTTATTAAGAAGTTATTTCCAGTCAGTATCGGTGACGGTATCAGTGCTAACGCTGACATTTATCAGCGTGGACCGCTGGTACGCCATCTGCTTCCCGCTCAGGTTCAAATCTACCACGAGCCGTGCCAAGACTGCGATTCTCATCATTTGGGCCATCTCCCTTATTTTCAGTGAGTAGCTTTGGAACTTTTCTCATGTGTGTCAATGTTGTATGTAGATTATTTTTTATGTCATTTTACTAAAGGTATTTTATGAAATGGAAGAATAACAAAATACTAACACTTCTATTGCAGTAACTAAGCCAGGCCATTATATCATCACCTGCAATGTTCATTCAATTCAAGTCCAATATGTCTTCAGGCCTATCATAGGCACTTTCTAAACGTTGCACCAAAAATAAAAAAATCTATGAGTATAGATTTGCTTCTTACTATTTTACATAAATGACCGATGACCCTGACAACCAGTGTTATAAGAGTCATCTAAACAAATAGGTCATTGAGTGTCCTACTTTAATACTAGTCTACTGGCACCAGATGGGTCTTATATATACGTTTACAGCAGTTTCATTACGCGAGCCACCAGAAAAAAACCTGCAAGAAAAACTGATGGCGTTCCAATAAAACCTAATGGTAGGTATTATTAGAACCCATACCGGCGTCAGCGCTAACTAACCGTTGTCTTAATAGAAGAAGTTAGAACAATTCAATTAAATCCCAAGCAGTTTCATCATTTATGTAATCTTTCAAGTAATAAATTTATCTTTTATGCAACTCTTGAACTTATGTAAGGCATATTTGTAATTTTACTTGGGCTATTATTAAAAAATCTTACAGTATAGCCCGAAACTGAACATATTTTTGGAGCCTAGCAATGGACACTGCAAGCTTATACTAATTTCTGGTATTAAAATTATGTATGTATTGTGTTTAAAAATTAGTAAAATTGTTTGTTCACAAACAAAAAAATAAACATTTTAATTTTATGTATGAAGTTTAATAAATTAAGACAAATTACCGCCGTTCCGAGTTACCGACTCGGAATTTGAAATTAATTCCCTTCTCAAGTTCTGACTACACTACACAACACCATTCTATTTTACAAGGCCTCTGATGTCTAGTACAAAAGTGTATCACCATCATCATCCCCAGCATCATTATCATCATTTCCACCATTATCTTCATCATTATCTTCATCACCATATCCATCTTCATCATCATCGACTCCACCCTAAGAAACAGGGAATCTTGTTCATAGAACGCCGCGTTGAGCAGTTGTGATGGCAATCGCAGAGCGTAACGGGTGGATACATCGTAATCTGTGGGTATCAGTACTTTAGTCGCCTCCTATGCCTGTTAGACAGGGGGAGGTAGGTACTATTCTAATCTGCTTTTAATTTATATATTAACGACATGTGTTCATATCGGTTGACTAGTATTGTAAAACTTAATTTTGATAAACTGAAATGATATACTCTAACGAACAATTAATCTGTGTTCTTAAGATATTGGATATTCCAATTATCTTTAGCCTAATAGAAGACTCGTCTACAGCATTAATACTGTTTCTCCCTCTTTTTCATCGTACCAGCCATTGGAAGTCCACTGCTGGACAAAAGCCTCTCCAAGAGAGGAGGTTTTTTTACCATAATTTCCGCGCTGGACAAGCGTGTTGGCAATCGCAAAACGCAGCCATCGCGTCGGGGATGTTGCTGCCTATCCCCGCCCTGTGCATTTAAGTTACACTGTTTCGGATGGATATACCGCCATCTGTCGGTTCTATTACCTTAGTCCCCTCTTACAACACCTGGTGCAGTGGGAGGTACTTTTCTATTCTGCCGGTATCCTACGGCACTCCCTCTCTTTACTTTACTTAACGGGAATATCGCTTAAAATTAATTATTTGAATTATTTATTAAATGGGCGAGTCATTACATTGTTAATATCTTTACGCGTTTGTGTGTAACAGAGTAATTATATTCATTCATATTTATTGTATTCTTATCATATCTTTGTAAATGTAATAGTTTGTCAGCGTGAATGCATGCATATACGTTTGTTACTCTTTTACGCGGGAACAATTGAACAGATCTAGATAAAATTAGTATGAGGATTATTGGTAGTCTAGCAACATAGGCCACTTTTAATCCCAAAAACATGTTTCCTTGGTAAGATCTAGCTTTTTTATTTTTCTCTATGAAGTTTATGCAATTTTTCGCAGTTTAGCTGCCAAGAAATGACAGAGTTCTTCTCATATTAAAAGGACATCATCGAGATAAGATATAAAGCTTAAAAATATTTTTTCAAATTTACATTTTGATGCTAATGTAGGTACCTAAACTAAGCCTAGTCTGTTATTATAGGCATTCTGTGTGTGCTAGTTGGTGTGATTTATATTTGTATATTATGAAGTAAGCAAAGCATACGTTTTGCAGCTTTTAATTATTTGTGTCATCATCACAAAGATATCACTGGCGTCTCATCAACTTCATAAACAATGTCACATTTACCCAGTAAATTTACTGACTCCCTAAACCTTCAAACGGGAAAACAGCATTGTAATCACTGGCATTTGGCGGTAGAAATAGATGAGAGTTTCCCTATTCTCGCCCCATCCATTTGAGAAACACTATATCGAAGAGATTATTAGATATTTACCATCTCAAACTAATAAATACGATCTCGCCATCTCTCAGTTCAGGAACCTATTCTGCACTTCCAGTATCCGACAAATTTTAGCTGATATTCTATTAGTATTGAAAGGATAAAACGTAATACTCTATAGGAATTGTTCTTTCATAGATTCTCCCGAGCTGGTCTACTTGGAGACGGTAGAGATGGTGCCTCTCCGATTTGATCTCAAGTATTTGGTGCAGTGTGTGGCGACTTGGTCTCCGGCGAGCGAGTTAACCTGGCACATCCTCAAAGTTCTGTTCATATATACGTAAGTACCAAAAACTTTCTACAAAATCTGTAGAATTACATCGATTATTAGACCTGAACCGTTGTTGAATATATCGGGCTATCCAACTATGAGAAAATATACAATTCTCTTTCAAGACGTGTAATAAATATATAAAAATGGTGCATAAGGGGTTTTTTGATATATTTCCCATTTCGCCCTTTGCGTCCGGGTCAGGGTAAGTGCTGGAGATTCCGATAAATGGCCGAGCTTAACTTAATGTCGGCAAATAGCACATTTCCGGCGATTTTCTGAACTCGGCGTATTTTTTACAAGCGATATCTCAGGTAATGAAAAGCGATTTAAAAACTTTTCTTTATTTTATCTGTCGTATATAAAAGTTAGATAAATTATAGTATAGCTTGGGATAGTTAAAATCAATCCGGCAAATCGACACTTTTTTGCGTTCGTCTGGACTGTTAGCCATACTCTTGCCAGGTCAGTGCCTCTATGCAGCATAGCAAATTCTTTTAATTATTGATCGCTTCTAGAAGTGACCCAAGGGGTCCAATACATCGCGTATACTATCAGCTCAGGGTAGTCCATGATGACATAGCTGACTGTTTCTTTGCTTCTTACGCAGGCTCTGGTTAGCTGACTGCCGGTTATTTCTAAACTAAGCCCATTCTGAAAGAACCAACTGAACACATTCTATAATAAAATATCATTTACAGAGTACCACTTCTGCTGATGACGGTTGCCTACTACCAGATCGTGAGGGTACTTTGGAAGAACGAGAAGATTCCTGGACAGGCAGAAACTGTGAAGTTGGCACCAGCTGAACAAAGTAGGTCACATACCATAACTAGCTAACCAAACAGACGTTGTTCTGTCTTAACTATAGATGCAATATTGCACTTCATAGGCATAAATAGAGACATAAACTATCCTGTACCTTAAGTTAGATCAAATTGTAAACAGTAAACAAAATCTTATTAAAATCGCTTCAGTAGTTAAAAAGTTCATCCCGAATTTGTAATTTTAACAGATAATAATAAAAAATACACGCTATATATCTCCTCATCATTGACTCCTTCAAATTGTTTAAAGCACTTGTGTAACAAAAGACAGGGTTACTGCTGCCTACCTTCGCCCTGTGCATTTGAGCTGCACTGTTCCGGATGGATATACCGCCATCTGTCGGTTCTCGTACCTCAGTCGCCTCTGACGACACTTGGTGCAGTGGAATGTACTATTCAACTCGGCTGGTATTTCACGGCTAATACAAAAACACTTATATAATACACAAATATAATATTTAATAACTTATTTAACGCCCAAATACAGAAAAAACATAAACATTAATCATAAATGTTTATCCGGGAGATCGAACCCACGAACCTTTGCGCGCAAGATAGGATCATTACCATAAATCTATATATCATAGATACTGGTTTCTGCTCGCAAATAAGCTGTGCCAAAGCCAAATTTATTTTAGGGCTAACCCTAGGGATCTACACATTGGTATCCCTCTTACTACCGGTAAAGGTTCTCGTGTTTCTAGTCCACGTGGGTGGAGTCGTCCGATATAAGTTAATTGTGTTTCGAATATTAGCAACTGGAATTACACGTGTAATACTTTAAACATACAAAGAACTAAGACTTTAATTGCATAAATATTTGTCCTAGGTGGGGATTGACCCACGGAAGGACCCAACATAGGGACACAAAGCGCCATCGGTATTTTACAGAATCGACAATTCATTTAATTTATTAGTATTTTTAAATATTATTATTATCATCATCACAATACATCACGCCAGAGACTATGAATCTCGACTTGTTACGATTTTGGCATAACTCTCTCACTTCCCTTACTCGCATTAGTCCTTTCATACACTCTCGTTTATTCTTGGTACTTCTGACCTGGCCATTCTTTAATACCTCTTTCACCTAGTTAAGATATGTTCGCTCAGATCGTCCCATACCAACTCTTTCATTCACTTCCGCTCTATATATTTGTATATTATATATTTTAATACATAAGCATTCACTACTTATAATAATATAACTCTTTCAACGGCTTTAAATGCGATTGCAATGTGATATTTAACTGTTCATTTATTGTATATTTATAGAAACGGTTACAAGGTAACATTAAACAAAAATTGTAAAAGTTTGAATAAATTGCGTTTTAAAGCCTTTAAAGGAATAGTTTTATTATGAAAATATTATTCTTTATTTAATTATTTCCTATTTATGTTCAGTTTTAGAAAATATTAATGGACTCGTCAAAATAAGATTGTATTTAAATTGATTACATTATTAAGTTTAAGATATAACAGGATTATTTTGCCAAAGGACAAACTTTAGAATCAAATATTTAAATAATGAGCCTAATGTAATTTGCCATTTTTTGCCAAACAAAAATTTTAATCAATAAAGTTTGAATTATAATATTTTAAAAGCTAAAAGAGACCATAAATAGTATAAATTTTGTTTACTAAATTCAAAAGATAAATTAAAAACATTTTTAGCGATTTTAAACTTTCTTGTAGACATATTATTTGTAAAATCTCTTGCGCTTGTCATTTATAAGATCAAAGAGAATATAATCACTGAAGCTAACGACGGACGGTTAACTTCTTGTGTTAAACTTTCTTAAGCCTTTAGTTGTACTTAAGTTTAGTCTTGCACTATACTCGTATATTTGTATAAGTAGGTAAAACGAAAACTTTCTACCTATTATTAAGGAAATTGCGCGAACAAATGAACGTGAAATTTTATACAGGTAAAAATAATGTGGTTCCATCCGTAACAGAGTAGCTCAAATGCACAGATCGCTTCTCTTAAGTTCGGCTTGTCCGTGCTATCCATAAAAAACTTTTAGATATCACGACTGATGCAGGATTTATTTTAGATTTTCTTATTTATTTATTTCATAGCAGCCGCAAAACAACCACTACTGGACATTATAGAGAGCCAAAAAAGGGAAATTTTGCCTATCATTGCCGCGCTGGGCATACGTGTTGGTGACATCAGAACGCAGCTTTTGCGATAGAGATGCCGCTGCCCATCCCACGTACATTTGAGCTATACCGTTGCGGATAGATATACCGCCATCTGTCAGTTCTGGTAACTTAGTTGCATCTTACGAAGTGATGTTCCAACATGTCGATTAACTTATTATGTTTATTCTTGTAAAAATCTAATTTATTTCGTGCTCCACTTTCATTTTCAATATTACTAAACCCTTGTCTTTTTCTGACTGATATTAGCATTCCTAACGGTACCTTATATTATAATGCTAGCCCCGACTTCGCCTTGTTGTGTTGGCAATCGCAGGGCGTAGCTTTCGCGATGGGGATGCTGCTGCCCATCCCCAATCTGTATTTAAGTTACACTGTCTCAGATGGATATACCGCCATCTGTCGGTTCTGGTACCTTAGTCGTCTCTTACGACACCTAGTATAGAAAGAGGTACTATTCTACTCTGCCGGTACCTCACGGCTCAACTATCCCATATCTCAAGTTGATTCAAATCGGTTCAGTAGTTTAGGAGTTCATCCGGGACAAACACAGAGTCTCAAAATGCTTACATAAAATGTATATGAGGTAGACCACATACAGAAGGTCGTCTGCATTGGTACCTCACTCTCACCTATTTCTACCGCCAAATAGTAGTGTTCGCATTGCTGTGTTCCGTTTCCGACAAAAAAGCATACATTTCGCGTGATAGTAAGCATTTCCGCAGTCTATAGACGCGCGTTGCCAACGCGTTACCAGCGCGTTGCCAATCTTGTGACATAAATATATTATGTCACATTACCCAGTAATACTCCTTCCATTGATTTCCAATTTTATCTGTTTTATATTGAATTTTATTTTACTGACTCGCAGCGTGATAAATTATACGAATCCTAACTTTCGTTGACGCTCATGTATATGGAATTTCATTTATATGTCACGTAAAGATGAGGTGTCGTAATGAAATCTGCAATTCTAACTTAACCTGATGAAGTCAATCTTCATATTTGTTAATTTATGATAAAAAAAAATGACACAAACATCTTACACATTAACCTGACTCTGCTCCTGTCGCTTAGATCACTTGTGTTACGGACATCAGACAACAGAGGAATCACAAATATAATACTTGAATATTTATCAAATAAATATATATTTTGACAGACTAGAATAGTTACTCCCTTTGTACCAGGAGTCGTAAGACGCGACAGGTGATGGTATATCCAAAATAGCATAGATTAAATACAGAGTGGGAACTGGCAGCAGTATCTACATCTAAAGGTTGCGTTTTGAAATGCATCCACCATGCGCCCACTCAATTAAGGGCAGGAGGGTCTCTTGGGGAGACCTATGTCCTACACTTTCTGTGGCTGATATGGTGAGGGTGGAAACCCTTGGCCCCCTTAAGATGAGAACATTAACCAAATAACCTAATAAATACCGTCGTCTCAATACATTAACTCGAGCCTGTTTCACACCGGGATAAAAAAAGAGACGTCAAAACAGTTGTGGGCCATCTGCTGCTGGACAAAGGCCTCCCCAAGAAAGAAATTTGCCCATAATTTCAGTTGTGTGTTTTGATGTTGCTCATCGCTGTTTCAGGTGGATATAACGCCATCTGTCGATGTCTCAATCTATTACGACCCTTGATACAGGAGAGGGTATTATGTTTCTTTGTCGGTACCTCACGATTTGAAAAATAGATTATATTGAACATCATTTGTTTAGATTCTAAGTAAAGCTACGACCGTTTCTAAGAGCCATCCGCCTAATTCCCTCATTCAATATATTCACTCCAGAAATTAACCTTCTATATAAAATTCTTATGACACCTGATCTCGGAAAGCTTATTAAACCTTGTTTGAATAGACAGATTACTCATAAAAAGTGCCTTTTTTATTTGTTTGAAAAATAATAAATGATCGGTGCGAAACATTTATAAAAAACTACCAGCGCCCCGCAATTTTACCTGCGTTAAGTTGTAGAACTTTCAAACTAACTATGCCCTCTGTTTTACCCCCTAAAGGAATAATTTTTCAAAAAATACCTTAAAAAAAGTTGCACACTAACTTTGCACCCCGTTGTTTTAGTGTGAGTTTTTAAAAATTCTTTCTTAGTGTTCCCCTACGTTATAAAAGTCCCTAACCTTTATAATTTAGGCCCTGCGTTGACACATCAGTCAATCAGCTTCTCCTTGTAAATATTATTATTTTGGCGGTGATTTGTCATCTTATTTGTGATTCAATTGCGTAATCTCTTCACAGCTTCTACCGGAATAATCAGAAAATGTTAATTTTCATGTCGATCTTCAAATACACTTAGACTTTATGTCAGGGTCGTGAATGAAACATTGATTTATTATTTCGAGACGGACGACCACAATAATGGATAATTTATGGTCTATTGAGTCTAAGCTTTCGGTGTTGTACAACCAAAGGAACATTTACAAATATAAAGGTCTAACGGCGTAAGAGAATGTATTATCTTATCTATGATCAAATACAAGCGCAGTGCGCAGCTATGGCAAAAGCGATGCTGCTGCCCATCCCCGCCCTGTGCATTTGAGCTGCACTCTTACGGATGAATATACCGCCGTCTGTCGGTTCTGGTATCTTAGTCACCTCTAACGACATCTGAAACAGGGGGTGGGACTATTCTTACTTTGCCAGTACTTCACGGCATAATCACTACTCACTTCTAGGATAAAATAAAATCACTTCCCACAATTCAAAAACACAACGGTATAAGTCTATCTCTTACGGATAATCCACAAGAACTATTTTTTATCTTCTTAGCAACCGTTTGAGGCCTGAGCGGATTGCTAGTAATATAATAATAAATACTTTATTTTACACCAAACATAAAAATATATGAAAAAGAAATCGTAATTATAAAGGACTATTGGCGGCCTTATCGCAAATAGCGATTTGTTCCAGGCAACCTTTGGATGGAAATAAGAGGTGTTAATAAGATCGATAAATTTTTTTTATCAAACATACATAATAAAAATAGATTAATATATAATTATAATTTGTGTAATTAACTAGTAATTTGAAATGCATTGTTTAGAATTGTCTATGTAATAATCTATCGCTATAGACAGGATGCACCTAATACCTGTTCTTTATTAAAACTTAGCTATATCGGAATTTTATAAACCATATCTAAACATAAAGATCACATGGAATGCCTTTCGGAAACCACATATTATCGACCACACATTACAATAAACAACAATTTCCTTGTTATACTCAAAGAATCTCCTTAACACATTCAACGGCTTGCACCGAGAATAAATTATCTTTAGATTTTCACCAAGCTCTTTTGAACCATGATTGATTTATTACAACAATAGCCTTAGCTATAAAATCGAATTCTTGGTTTGATGGATAACATTTCGCTTCGAGATTCCTAAAAAAAACAATGGGCGACTTTGTACATATTTTTACGAAAACATATATTACTATCGTGACTTCGTCTTGGTACATACATACATACATCAGGCAGAGACTGTGGATCTCCACTTGTTACGATCTTGGCATACCTCTCTTGCTTCCCGTACTCGCATTTCTCCTTTCACACACGGTCATTTATTCTTGGTATGGGTGTATAGAAACATTTTATCTTGTTGATCCCGTTACCGTTGTAGTTTCATTTCTATTTTTGGACCTCTAACTTATAAATTACTTTCATACATACATGGGTTATATTTTTATTTCTATACACACTTCCATCCCGTTGACTTCATACAAATCTACTCCACAAAAATTATGAGTTATGCTTCTAGAGAAATGTGCGTATATATATTTTGACAATTCATTTTTATTTACTTACTAGTGACCCGCCCTGTGAGACGCTGGCAGAGAAGAATAGTTCATCTCCCCTTCACTAAGTGACGTAAGAGGCAACTTAGACACCAGAACCGACATCCTTTCTACATGTCCAAACCATCTTAAAATTCATTACTCTCTATTGTTGTCACAACATCATCTTTTACACCACATCGATCTCTTATTACACTATTCCTTTTTTTCTCTTCAGCTCACACCATCACTGCCTATTTCAAAAAGCTTATCAAAGTCCGTAGCGTTGTTTAAAGATCTGTGCATATATAGACAGACAGACGGGAAGTGACTTTTTTTATAACATGTAGTGATGATAAGTGGGTACCCGGACAGACTTCGTGCTATCAAAAACTAAAAGTTAAAATTAAAATAATATTACTTACCAAGACCTATATAAGCGAATGCTCAGATTAATTAATATTACTATATTTTATTTGCATTTGCTTCGTTTAAATTGACGTTGCCAGTAACAAAAGTGTTGTTCTGCACAAGAGAAGTGAAATCGTATAGAAACAAAGAATCTCTTCCCACAGAATAATTCATTATAAATTACGCTATACGCATCTGTTAATTAAAATTTTCCGTGAGCTCATAAATAGGAAATTTAATCATATAAATAAATAGATAAATATAGTACAAAGCAACAATTCAGTGTTTATATCCTACGTTGTACGCCAAGGGTCGTGGGTTCGATTTCCACCCAGAGCAAATATTTATATGATGATGTTTGTGTTTGTTCTATATCTGGTTGTTAAAATTTTAAATGTATGTATTTAACAAATATATTTGTTTGTTTATTCTGTTGTCTGGCATCCTTAATAAGTGCGTTCCGTGCTATAAGCAACTAACCACAGTCAGGTCAATGTATGAGATGTTGTGGGATTTTTTTTTTATAATTACTATGTTCTTGGTGTTATTCTTAGTAGATCTTTTAATTAATAATCCTCCGATGTTGTGTCCTCAACTATTAGTCTATTTTCAAGGTGTTAAGAAGGAGGTTGTATATATCATAGGTCGAACTGTCGGTTTAATAGTAGAATTTACTATTTTGCAAGTATTAATTTTTCAGTAGAGCGAAATAAAAACAAAAAATATTACAGTAAATCAAGTTTTATAAATATATTTTCGAGTTTATAAATTTGTAATTAAAAAATAAATTATATTGGATTTATATTGATAAAATTATATTACATTATTTAGGGAATCTGTCACTTCGCAGAAAAACATATTGTGAAATATCTTTTTACAGCCGGAATTCGAGTAAGCTATTCAATCTGTTTTTCAGACTAGTTGATCTCTGTGAAGTTCAGTACTCAATACTCTTTGAAACAAGATAAAGTACACAATATGTTACTAAGGCCAGTAGAAAGCTGTGTTATTTTAGCAAGTGACACAGTAAACAGTTTTTGGCTTTGGTATCTATAAATAACGTAGATTGTTTTTTTGCTATCTGTAGATTTAACCGATAAGCAATAGAAAATAGCTATTTATTTAATAGCCTTTTTACAAATATGTACAAGAATTTACTGCATTGTACCTAACAAGAGTTATTCATCACCATCAGCATATCAGCCATTTGAAGTCCACTGCTGGGCATTGTCCTTCCCAAGAAAAGCAAAATTTAGCTTATAATAGACGCGTTGCGCAAACGTGTTGGCAATTGCAGAGAGCAGGTTTCGCGACAGGGAATCTGCTACCCATCCCCACCCTGTGCATTTGAACTACTGTTGCGGATGGATATACTGACATCTGTGGGTTCTGGTACCTATGCCGTCTCTAACGACACCTGGTATAGGAGGAGATAGTATTCTAATCTGCCGGTTCCTCACGACTTGCAAGACGAGTGTTATGAATGTTAGTATATTTAATTTATTTTAAGTCGAAACTGCCGAAATCGCAGATTGTCTAGTTTACTATGGAACCGACAATATATGGAATCGGGCAAGCCGCTAAGGGAAACATCTTTATGACATAGCGAGATCTATCATAATCATTTTACCTCCATCCTGGGACTAGAACCAGGTATCGTCGGAGCAACTGGTGTAATAATAGATGATAGTATATCCAATAGAAACTTCGCAGTTCTTTTTGTCAGATGCAACAAGGCAGGTCAAGAGGAAAGAATTAACTTTCCTTTTTTAAACGAGTATCGATTTTTCATTAGTAAGTTAGGATAATATAGTTTCAATATTATCTTGATAATATAATAACAATTATGATTTTATATATATATTTATAAATAGTACCGTGAGGTACTAGCAGAGTAGAATAGTACCTCCCCTGTACCAGGTGTCGTAAAAGGCGATTAAGTTACCAGAACGTTACCATAAAAAGTCAGTTCAAAAGTACAGGGCGGGAATGGGCAGCAGCTTCCCTGTCACGAAAGCTGCGCTCTGCGATTATCAACATGCTTGCCTAGCGTGGCAATTATGGGAAACATACCCCCTTTCTTTGGGAGGTCTATGTCCAACAGTCAACATCAACTTCTAAACCATGTCAACGAACTTGCTGTAGACTTAATAAAAACAAAAAATAAGTTTTCTAGACTAAAATGAAAAATGCCTCTGGATTTCTGCCCGTGACTCAAAAAGGCATGGACATGTAACACCATAAGTGTTGATTCTGACCTATCCATCGCGTAGCCACAAATAGTTACTGCAAATTGATACAACTATTGCTGAAAGTCGAAAGGTGACAGATTGCAGTAAATAACATAAAAAAATCGTCCAACAGTGGACTTTAAATGGCTGGTATGGTAGTGATGGTAATAACAAAGGTCCCATTGACTCGTAGTAATTGGTTTTAAAGGAAACTGTACCCATTTATTAGTATGTTAAGACATATTTCTTGTTGCAGCCAAACTTCGGTCCCGAAAGAAAGCCGCTAAGATGCTGGTCGCAGTGGTCGTCATGTTCGCTGTCTGCTTCTTCCCAATACATCTATTCTGCATTCTGAGGTTAGTAGTAGTGTAGAACACAAAAAATAATAAATAAAGGTTCATAAAATTATAAACTATATTAATATAATTTGATTTTACTATTAAATAAACAAATAATACATACAATAGGGGATCGTGACTTTGATTTCTAACCAGAGCGGATATTTATATGATAATATTTGTGTTTGTTCTGTGTGGGTGTTAAATATATGTATTTAAATAGTTGTGATTACCCTGTTGTCTGGCAATGCATACATTGACCTGATTCCGTGCTCGTAAGTATCTCATAAGATGTTGTGGAATTTATTAAAAAAAAAAAAATACAACAATAATACATCACGTATGTGTCCCATCGGGGTAGACAAAGACCATGAATCTCCAATAGCTACGATCTTAGCTTCTCTTACACGTATTAGTCTATTCATACACGCTTGTTTATTTTTGGTACTTCTGACCAGGCCCTTCTTTAATACCTCTTCCACCTGGTTAAGATATGTTACCGAATATACTGAAACAAACTAAGACAACCGTCTAGTTTACCATAGGAGAATACACATGACGTACCTATATCTATGATATAGAAATTAAGCCTCTGATGACGTCTGAAAAACAAGAAAGAAATATGTATATGTAGAAATAGAAAAATGTTTTTCTCTAGAATCTTTATAGTATTATCAACACTAATGAAAGAACTAAAAAACAAAAATCTATAATGGGTAATGCAAATAAAAGTAGAATTGGGTAAATTACGAAACAAGAGCCGGTTTTTGTTTTCAGCATTACAGAGTTAGAAATTTTATACAAATGAAATGATACAAATTAATCAAATCTTTTAAACTACATTAAACTTAGTAATTAGATAATTAATTATCTTTTTTATAATTTAAAAACACTTAAACAATGTTTTACTAAAGTTAGACTTAATACAAATGTCGTTTGCATTGTTACCTCTCTCTCAACTATTTCTACCGTCAAATAGCAGTGTCCAAATTGTTGTTTTTCAGTTTTATATATAAGTTTTATATGTATATATATACACATATATATATATATATATACATAATAAGGGATAATTTTTATTTTATTTTTTCAATTTAAGGATTCAGTTTTTTTAATAACATGTACTTTGAGTTTGAATGGTAGTTGTGATATAAAACACGTAATTCTTCATCATTTTCAGTTGTGGACTTCCAATGTCCAAGCCTACCCAAGGTAGAATTTTGCCCAAAATTGCCACGCAGAGCATGCACGTTGGTAATCGCAAAGCGTAGCTTTCGCTGCACTGTTTTGGGTGGGTATACCGCCATCTGTCGGTTCCGGTATCTAAGTCACCTCGTATGACACCTGGTACAGAGGAAGGTACTATTCTGGTAATTAATGGCTAAATTCCAATTTCCTGATTATTAACTTTGATTTTTAGGTCCACGTTTAGCTCCTTGACGAATGCTAATAGGTGACGGAGACCTCCAAACGTTAAAGTTAAGGTCCATTAACAAACGATCCATCACAAATTCGGATCTTTATATTATGTCAGAAAATAACCCAGTAACCAGTGTACCACATAGTAATATAAACTGGAATACTTACAACAACTACAACTCTCCTAAAAGTTGAACTGACCGCCAAACCCTCATCATGCATGTCGGCGCCTGACCGGAATTCTCCCATAAATCCATGTTAGTTTAAATTAAAATGGGTATACAGCAAAACTATATTTGATTTTACCACTTTTCATCTCGAAAATCAGTGAAAGATAGATTTCCGTATTATATATCTGAACTAGGTTATTAGTGAATAAACAGTCCATTTCATATTTATTTTATAAATAAAACTAAGCGAAGACAAATTATAATTAAAAAATAATATTTAATTTTATTCATTTCTATATAAAATTGTAATCATCATTTATAATAATTAGTGTGATCTAAAAATAGAACAACTTGAACAAAAATACTTTGCATAACAAATTAGGAGTTATCATTCACAAAAATATGGAAATTCAACAATAATAATAAAAAAAAAATGTTAGATTATAAACTTAATATAATTATCAAGTCTTATTTGAATTGTTACAATAGAAAGTAGTTTCTCAAAAGAATCTTCAGCAAATGTACGCTTCCAATTGTATCCACTTGGTCTATCATTTAAAAAACATAGATCGCCCAGAGTCGTAAGTTCGATCCCCAGCCATGACAAATATTTATATAATAATATTTGTATTTGTTCTGTGTCTGGGTGTTAAATATATGTATTTTAGTAGCATATTTGTGATACCTCTGTTGTCTGACGTGCGTAACACAAGTGCTTTAAGTGACTTACCACGGAGTCAGGTCAATGTATAAGATGTTGTGAGAAATATTATTATTATAAAAAAACCAATTACAAAACAGTTTGAGAGAGAAAGAATAGTGAAAGATGTGGTGTGAAATATAATGTTGCGACGGCAATAGAAAAATGTATGTGAAGATGGTTTGCCCATTTGCCCAGTTTGGATGAAAGTAGAATGATTGCACAAATATACAGAGCGGAGGTGAATGCAAGGGTAAGAATAGAATGCGAACATTCCATTACGAGATAGAAGAGGTATATAAAAAAGGGCCAGGTTAGTAGTATTAAGAAAAAACAAGCGTGTATAAAACAGTAATGCGAGTAAAGAAAGTAAGAGAGGTATGCCAAAAACGTAGCAAGCGGAGATCTATAAACACCTGAGAACCCGGCATCTCAATTTCTAAACTGTCCTTTTACTCCTTTACTTAAATATGCTTGTAATTCTAAATCATCAAAATTAACGACCAAGTAAGCGTATCTTTCCCTCTAGACAAATTTTATACAACAAAATTAGATTGATCAATGACCCTGATGACCCGACAGGGCCAGCAATGTCATTCGAACCAATATATTGTTAACTGTATTACACGTTAATCTCAGTTTTTCCGAGAAAACCTGTTTTCGGGAGGCCTGATAAATTGGTTCTGTCACATATATTTGTCATATCACTTAAACACGGCTTACTATTGTGTAACAAAGAACGTATGATAAAAGACTAAGTATTTTAAAAAAACAACGTTGGAAAAACTAATGATTTGGCAAACTTTTATTCGCAAAAAATATTTCTATAAAAATAATCATTTGACAAATACAGCATTCACAAATGTTTCATTCGGGAAACATATTTCATCTGTTAAGATAAATTGTTTAGGTTCTGGCTGCGGCGTCGTGGTCGCAATTCTAACCTAACCTAACCACGATTTTGTTTCAATTGACCTTTCAGATATTATTTTGTAAAATAATGTTCTGGTATAATGTTTTTTGTAAAAAAAATATAATAAAGTTATTTAATAATTGTATAATTTATATACATAAATTTGTAATTTTGTAATATTAGTTAAGATATATATCTATAAACTCTCAGAATACAGAACAAACCAGTCCATGAGAACTGACGAAATAAAACCTTTCTAATTTGGAGCAGTTGGACGTACCAGGAATAGATATTTCATTGCTCTTACTGCGTCGCGACGTACAATCTAAGTGAGAAATTAAATTGAAATAGCGTCTTGGGTTGTTCTTGACATATAATGTTGTTGGGATTATAAATAATGCATGAAAAAAGTGAGGGTGTACGTGTATAAATTGAACCAACATTCATAATTTATATGCGGTAGACTTTATACAAAGGTCGTCTGCATTAGTACCTCACTCTTACTTATTTCTACCGCCGAATAGCTGTGTTCGCCTTTCTGTGTGTGTTTTGAAGGGTGAGAGAGGCAGTGAAAGCTGGCAATGCGCTAGTGATATCCTTATTGAGCGTCTACAGGCTGTTGTAACGCTTACTATCACTCGGACTGCAGGCTTAATTGTCGACCTAGTCTAAAAAAATTATAACTAAGATAAGATGCATTGATACACTCACACATTACTGTGTTCCAGTTTAAAAAGTAAAACAGACAGGGAAATTACTGGGTAATATTACATCTTATCATCCTTTCACAGGGTTCGCGACACGCTAGTATCCTTGAGATGACACGAACGTGTAGGCTGCTGTAACGCATACTGTCACAGGTGCTTATTTATCGACTTCATTATAATACAACAAACGCACATTATTTTCATCCTATCTGCTTCTTCTTTACCTTCATCCGATAATGTGGTTCAATGACATAGCAAGACCGTTGTTAACCTTGAGTCTTAAAGATATCATGTCACATTACCCAGTAATATTACCGCCTCTCTTACCTTTTAAACATGAACACAGCGAAGCAATGTGTATAATCTACAAGTCTCAAGGCAATGCGTTAGTGATATCCTTTTGATAGTTCCAGATTCTAGACTACTGTAACCAGGGGTGAAATAAAATAAATCTGACATCTCCAACTAGCCACACACTCACACACATACACATTCTTCTAAAATCAAAGCAGAAAGTTTTGTTAGTACTATTTTAATATCAAAAAAAAAATTTTTGATCTTATTTTAAATAAAAATTAAAGCAGATTTTCAATATTTTTCATTGAAACTTTCAACCCTTATTTTCCATATTTAGGGGGTAAATTTCAATAAACCGTGATACTCTGTATGCTCAATGAAATGTTTTTAAGAGCATGGATCTTAAATTTTATCAAAATCATCGTTAATTTAATATTTTTTGCATAAAAACTTACCAACAAACTAATATATCATCCGTTTAAGGTAAAAGACCTTTAGACGGCGTCTACATTTTAAATTAAAACTTTCTAAATTGCACGTTTCTACCATTAGCGGTTATGACTGTGCGTGCGTCTATAAATCAGAGGGAACTTCTTTATATATATATAAAGAAGTTTTATAAAGTAGTATATATATACATATAAATACTCACACACACAATTAAAAAAATATTGTGTAATAATTTGTGTGTTATTCCAAATTAAATCATCTATTTCTTCTTTTGCCATTTTTGAGAAGAGTTTGTTAGCCGAAACGTCGAACAAAAAATGTAAAAAAAAATGAACAGCGTTTTAAAGCCGTTAATATAGAGTATTTTAATTGTGTAAGCCGTGAACGCGTAAATGTTAGAAAATATAATAAACGACGTTTGTTTGTTTACTTTATCGCAAAGTGACCGGACAGTCTAAAAGATAATGGGGAACTAATATAAAATCAAATTCATCTATGATTCATTGAGCGTGGAAAAACCAGAAAAACAACTCGAGAAAAACTGGTTGTAATTAGAATAATGCCGGAATTACCTCAAACATCTGATTTGATACCTCACTCTCACCTATTTTTACCGCCAAAAAGCTGTATTCGCATTGCTTTTTTCGGTTTGAAGACGAAGTGAAATTACTGGGTAATGTAACAATAAGTATTATCAAGTCACAAAGTTGGCAATTGGCGAGTGATACCTACCATTGTGATATTGTGAGCGTTTATAGGCCGCGGACTGTATGCTTGTTTGTCGACCTGGACTAATAAAAAGAAAAGCCTTTACTGGACGCCTAAGTGGACATGTCTAATGGTGCAGATAGTAGTAATCCTATCAACGCAATCTAGCAGTTCTGTCTGAGTGTTAAATATGTATTTAAGTATTTAATTTGTGATTTATTCATTGTCTGATGTTCGTAACACAAAAGCTTTAAGCGACTTATTTCAGAATCAATCGGTCAATGTATGAGTGAGATGTTGTGAATTAATTTTAAGATGTAGAATGCATTAATTTTCTATGTAAATTGGTTGAAATATTACCCAATACAAAACAAGGGGACTAGACAATAATATGTATCTTAGTCTAGACCGAAAACCTCTTAAGACCTAGCTAATAAATGATGTTTGTCATTTTAACAAACCACATTTATTGGCTTAGAAATAGTCGGTCTGGTAGATTTGTAGTCCATCAGAATGGATTTACGTACGCATTAGTTTATTTCTAGGCACCTATTGGTATTGAATTTTGAAAGCTTTATGTATCAAAGACTTTGGGAGATTTCGCAGAACACAACGGAATTCCCAACGGATAAGTCTAACGATATTCTCAGCCGTGTCTAAAATCGTGATCGCTTTAAATAACATTAGATTCTCATCATAATACGTAGTTTTGACAATTATTGGAAACATAACAGCGCAGATGTTGGTTGTGAGTTCACACACACAGGGCAGATATTTATATATTTTTGAATGTTCTGTGTCCGGAAGTGAAATGAATATTTAAGTATATATTTGTGATTCCTTTGTTGTCTGATGCCCATAACGTATATAGCATAGCCCATAACTGATCCTATAAGTGACTTAACCCTGAGTCAGGTCAAGGTATGAATATATTTTTGTTATGTCATTGTTACTTACTATATTAAATTAATTTAATTAATATTAGAATCCAGTAGCAATAATATTACGAATAACGAACAAACCGATATTTACAGACTCGTCTGCGAATTGCAAAATATAGATACCTATATATTACCTATATATATTTATTAGGTAATATATTATTGCACCAGACATTTGGTTTCCAAGTAAACTTCTACATTTAGGTTGGGTGGTTGGTTGACGCATAATACCTTTTTTATTTTTTGTTGGTATGTTTTCTTTATTATTTTCTCCTGTATTTCTATTTTATCTGATGGCGCATTTGGCAATCATTTGCGATTTCATCTATATGGGTGTCATATATTTATAACAGCAATTTGTCGTACTTATAGAAGTTATTTTACTTGTAATTTATCTCTTGTCTGAAGTCCGTAATACCAGTGCTTTAAGCGACTATCTCGTAGTCGGAGTCGGTATGAAATCTTCTGTGAATTTAAATATTATATTCAGATAAATCTAGTAATTTACTTCGCTTTATGACGCATCCCGCAGAAATTTATACTAATCTATTTCATTCCTTCGGGGTCAAGCTATGCATTAGCTATTTTTTAAGGTAATTTAACCGTGAGAGAATAGCAAACAGACATACACATTGCTTCGCTGTGTTCATGTTTAAAAGGTAAAAGAGGCGGTAAAATTACTGGGTAATGTGACATAATATCTTTAAGACTCAAAGTTAACAACCTTCTTGCTATGTCATTAAACCACAATATCGGATGAAGGTAAAGTAGAAGCAGGTAGGATGAAAATAATCTGCATATGTTTTATTATAAAGAAGTCGATAAATAAGCACCTGTGACAGTAAGCGTTACAGCAGCCTACACGTTCGTGTCATCTCAAGAATACTAGCGTGTCGCCAACCCTGTGAACTGATAATAAGATGTCACATTTACCCAGTAATTTCACCTCTCTCACCCTTCAAACCGGAACCACAGCAATGCGAAAACTGTTATTTCGCAGTATAAATAGCAAAATAAAACTGTTGAGTATTCAAAAGCAGAAAGTATTTTTATCATCAACTTTCATAACTACTGTGTTGAAAATAATTTTATAACTGATATCATTTAATTTTTTTTTATTAAAATGATGTCAGTTATCACGATTGCGATCCAGTATTTGTCACTATATGGCCGTTGCTTGTGATATTTTGAAAGAAAGGAGGAACCATAAATATTTAGTCTGTTTTAACACTCTTCGAATATCTAATTACGTTCTTATGAAAATTATAACGGAGATCTTTCGTTTAATTCTGATAAGCAGATCAATATGGTAATTTACAGATTACATTGCGTAATCGGATTAGTCTTATTTCGGGAGAGTTAGTTTCCCTTATACGTGTAGGTATATTAAAAAATACTCTTTTATAGAGTTTAAAACGTGGTTTATATAATTTTTCAGATTTCTTGTTAGACATTTTGGTTACCTTGAGACAACGGTTCAGTTATCTGATGTTGCGCTTTATCTAAATACCATTATTCTTTAAATTTTGCTAACATGTATCTGGGAGTACAAATAAAAACGTATTTCTCCCGATAAACGACAGTTTTAGACCTACAAAATATCAATAGATGGTGCTGAGTGATTTTAAAATACGCTCTTGGATAGACTTATGTAATATTTCTTTCTCGTTCTTAACTAATATCATTAAATGAATTTGTTTGGTAGCTCTTCACAGTTAACCCACTACACTGATTGTTGACAAATTTCACAACACAACAAAAATATAAACCTCTAGTAAAGTACCTTTTATTTATAAAAAAGTACTGTTACCATGGAATATTCACACTGGTGAAGCCGTGGGTAAAAGCTTGTATTCCATAATGCTCAAAACATTATCTCTCATCAGCCGCCGTCGAATCAAAGACGACACTCATTCATTATTAAAATTTTATCTGCTGAGATTGATTGCCTCGATGTTTTTATAAATTGCGTTCTATGGTTCCTTCAAAGCTTCTCAAAACTCGTATTTTGAACGGTATATGGTTTAAATAAAAGGCCGTAGAATGTTCTAGCGTTATAAGACTTTTGGGTAGGTATCACTAAAAACAATAAAATGTTTCGGAGAGAAAAATTAGAAAGAAGAAAAAAAAAGTATTTCGTCAAAAAGTAAATGGAGATTTAAACACATTTTCAAATCTAAACTTGTACTAGAATATTCTGTCTGAATATTATCAGATGTTTCTTTTACTTACCTTGTTAATACCTAGTTACCACCTTGAATTAACGGTGCGTAAAAGAGGTGATATATATTAGACAGCTATAATATTGTAGACAATCGCCAGCCAGACAACTTGCCAGATTAAAAGGACGTCACTTGTAACGTCGACGATCTGATATTTATGTTAATTATGGGTGTGTCTGTGTTAATTATGGGTCCGATCTTGACGGTATTCTATGAAAAAAAAGCTCCTGTGCAATTTCTACATTTAAATTAGAAGGGTGCAAATTTGCTAACTATGAAATTTCAGGCGTTATATCTTGGGTAGGCCTAGAGTTCCAATGGCTAATATGATGAACCTGATATAATTAAATTTCTTTTAAGTTTAATAAAACTTTTTGATGTACAGATACGCAGCCGATCTTGAACAGACGGACGCCGTGTCGTTCTTCGGTCTTCTCTCCCACGTGATGTGCTATGCCAACTCAGCTGTCAATCCACTTATTTATAACTTCATGAGCGGTGAGTATTCCCATTAGTATACCTACTATTACATACATTTTTATCCTGGTATATAGTATATACTAATACAAAATATATCTTTGATTCCATGCAACGAAGTATCCACAATCCAAACTCAACAAAAATAATGGGGCGGGCAAAAATTACGCTCTGCGATTGCCAACAGGCTTGCCCAACGCGGCAATTATGGGCAAAATTCCCCCTGTCTTGAGGGGGTTTGTGTCTAACAATGGATGATGGCTGATTTGATGATGATGATGTTGTAGAGTTTAGTTTATACATACATTTCGATGTTTCTAACAAATTGGAAACTCAATTTAATAAATTTCACAATGTCAATCTAAGATTAGTCTACATCTATGTTTATATCTATATGGCAATATATTCTTCTGTTTTCGTGGGCAAAACTAGAATCTTTTGCAAGATTTATCGTAAAAGCTCTTACCTGATCCAGTATATCCATTCTAAACAGAGTAGATCAGCTGTGTCACCGCCAAGACACTATACTCCACGATTGCCACCGGCGCGTCTAGAGTCTGACGGTTCCAGCACCTCAGTCGTCTTTTACCACACCTGGTACAGGGGAAGTGCTATTTCACTCTACCGGTAACCCACGGCCTATCTAGCGTGGCTATTATCATCATATTAGCCTTTGACAGCACACTGGCATATGGGGGAGTCTTTCCTATTGCAGTGGCAGAGCCTAACTTTCGCAACGGGGATGCTGTTGCCTATCCGCATTGAGCATTTGAACTACATGGTGGCACACCGCCATCTATAATTTTTGATACCTTAGTGACGTTTTAAGACACTAGACTGAGTTACTATTCTACTCGGCCGGTAACCCACGGCGATTATCGAAGCAGTAATCTTCCTTTTTTTTTAAGAACTCTTATATACTAGTAGAGGACGTCCTAAAAACGATATATACTCTTTATTGTATACCTAAATTCACCTACAATATTAATAGTACGTAATAAATACATAGTGAAGTACAATTCGCGGCCTTATCGCATACAGTGATTTCTTCAAGGCAACCTTCCAGGCATGGAAAATGTGTGGAAGATATATTTAAAACACGTGGTAGTATAACGTGATGAGAGATGTACCAAAAAAAAACTTTATTAACGTAAAAAACTTGACACAAACCTGTAAAACTAAAAAAATAAAACTGTAATATATCCATAAACTAAGTACAGTACTGGCCAGTAAGAATGCTAGGTTCTAGAATCGAAGTAATTACAGCGACAGATAATAGTCCTTCACTCTCTTCTTAAATATCGGCAAAGACCGATTAATTATGTTAGATGTTTTCATTGAGTAAACCAAGACTCCTTTTTCAGGAAAATTCCGTGCGGAATTTCGTCGCGCTTTCTGCTGTTCCACCTCACCTGTTCCAGACCACTTCACAACACTGACTCGCGTGACTACATCCAAGTCGCGCAGAAGCCTGGTGACCTTTAACCTCGGCGGACGTACTTCCAACGGCGAAGTATGCAGCACCGCTTTTATCGACAACGGATATAAAAAAGGATACTTGAACTAATCGTTTACATCGACCCAAGAGAGAAAGCAGTTTGTCTACTGTATTTTATATTTACAGTAAAACGCTGCCTAGAATAATTAGTTGACCTGTTTGTAACCTGATTGGTTGGAGTCGAGATATGCCTAACATATTAAAATATTTAATTATCTCGTATTTCTCAGATTCTTCCTATTAATCTCAAAAATTGCTAGACAGTTTTATGGATGTAAAAAAAATATTTTAAGTCATAAGCAGTAAATTGGGGTATTATTCATTTACAACAAATTTGGCAATGCTTGTGTTTTGCTTGATTGAATCAAAACTAAGGAGTCTTATATACTTACCTCAACTAAGTCAATTACAAGCACACTTAATTTGTTTCTATAACAGGAAAAATTATATTCTATTATACTTATAATATTGATAATCCTGATAAACCTACGGGATCATGAGGGCCCTCTAACTATGTAAATTAAGCCTACCTTAAACTAGTCTACCGGCACCAGACGGGGTTTCAAACTAAGTTTACTGTGAATTAATTACACGAGCTACCAGACGAACTTGCAAGAAAAATTTATGAAAAAAGTTTCACTTTCACACCAAGAAGCCTAACCCGAATTCACATCTAGAGCATCAACTAGGGTTTATGGGGTTGGCAAGTTCTGCAATGAGCACGCACTAGAAATTATAACGTATGAAATCCACTCATAATGGGGACAGATGTTCTGGATAGAACTACTGGATCGGGCTGAATGCTGGCCACACACAATCAATCCTTCTAGATTTTTTTAGAATAAACATGTCTAGTAGTAGACTTGCTACAGCAGATATAAAGATATTTTTTTAAGATTCCAGATCGACAAACAAGCATACAGTTCCTTATAGTAAGCGTTACCTATACGCGACACATAAACCCTCATATTGTCACAAGGAGCGTGTTGCGTAGCGAAGCGCGTTACCAACCTAGTGTTTAGACCAGTAATTTCACTGCCGCCATCCTCACCCTTCATACTAGAAAACTGCAATGCGAACACTGCTGTTTTGCGGTAGAAATAGGTGAGAGTGAAGTACCAATGCAGACGACCTTGGTGTGAGGTCAACCCCATGTAATGAAAGATAAGATAAAGTGAAAATATTCGTTGATGACAAGAGAATTAATATAACGAAAGTCTACCTTTAGATGTTTTACGCTCAACTTAGTATGCAAATAGTTGCGTGGTGGTCGAAACTCAACCATAACTTTTTTAAGTTCATTCTTTTTTAATTATTTGCTATTGTCATTAGCATTAGTGAAATTCCCTCAATAAGTCCAAAGCGAATCACTAGAGCATTACCGACTTTTAAGAAGATATTAGATTTTGCTTTTGGAGGTCCTTAAGTCGTAACGGTCAGGGAATATCGAGGCGGAAAATTTATTTCATAGATCAGCGGTTCGAGGAAGATAATGGCACTGGAATCGCAGTGGTTGACCGCCATCCTTTAAGAAGATGGTTTGACAAGATTGCGTAAGCAACATATCGATTAACTCATCGGAACATTCCCCGTGACACCGACGGCCATAAATTCAATTATTGTCAGGGATAATGTGCAGGTAGTTTTACAGGAAGAACAAAGAAGAAAATAAAAACAATTAACTCGTTGTTACTTTACTATTTGTATTTGTATATATGCATTTAATTATGTGTAAGCTGCAACAAATATTATTGAAATTCAATCCTCACTTTAGAAACTATTAACAAAAGTCAGAATTAAATAAATACAAAAATGTTTTCCTTTTGCATTTACTTCAATATTTTGTATGATGTGTATCATTCACCACAGTATGATTTAACTGTGTCAAATTTCACGTGTATCACGCAATTTCTTTTAACGGAAAGCAATAGCCTTGAACCCGGTTTCCGCTTTCCGTATTTATATATAGACGTATCAACACAGCTTAAAGGGTCTTCTAAAACCTTCGTCATATCATGAATGGCGTTTCACGTGACTTGCAATACTTTAACATTCTCTCATTGTGTGTAGACGAATTTACCTATCAAAGTTTTATAAATAGATTAATATTTGCAGTTATAAACTGAATTATGGGGTCGGTGCACAAAAGGTAGATAATATTTTACAATGATAGAATAACGGGCCCGATGGCGCAGATGGCAGTGATCCTGTCTTGTGTTCTAAAGATCGTGGCTTCAATACCCATCCAGACAATTGAAATGGTGAATATTTTTATTGGTTCTGTGTGAAAAAGAGAAAATGTTGCCCATAATTGTTGTAGTAGCTGCTGGGTAGGCGTGTTGGCAATCGCAGAGCGCATATTTCGCGACGGGAATGTTACTGCTTATTCCCGCCCTGTGCATTTGAGTTGCATTACCGACAGATGGCGGTATATCCATTTGAACCAATGCAGCTCGAATCAAATCAAATAAATATGATATAAAATGTATATATAGTGGGAAAGTTCTAGGACTAGGTTATGGAGGTAATATTTTGTTCCTACAGTACATTCAACATCCAAGTCAACTAGAGCCCAGTCGTTTTTTAAATTTGAGAACATACAATCTCCTTTTAAGTACATATAAAATGTAGTAACGACTTTTCTGAAAAGAAAATTATTGTTTATGTAAATATAATAATTTTTAGTATATCTTATCTACTAAGAACGTGTTTAAAGTATCTTAGGTATAGTCATATTTAATACTTATATTTTGAATTATTTAGTATTTTTCTATTAAAAGAGAAATATTGAAGTAAGCTGTTAAAGATTAATTAAGATGAATATTTTTTAATAAAGCTTGATTAAAATGACAACTGTCAAAATAACAAGTTTTAATTTTTTTTATAATGGTTGTTTATTTTAATTTAAAGTTGATTTTTTATATGAAACTTTTGTTATGTGAACAATATTAATAACATTATAATGCCAAATACCAACAAAATAAAATACTACACTGACATCTGTCATTATTATCAAGCTATATTTAGGTGAAGATGTATAGTTTGTACATAAACAAACTAATGCGCCTGTAATTAAAGGCGTGACGTCACTTGATGAATGCATGTAATGAACAGGAACAATATTATAAGTATAATAAGGACCAGAATGGCATGACTGATTCAAATACACAACAGTCATTTGTAACCAAAACATGGACAATAATGCTAAACGAAATTGAAACGTATTGTGTTATGTCATAACTATTTTTGTGTTTGGCATAAAAGACCAGGGCGATTGTCATTAGCAAATAAACCCAATTGTTTTCTAAAGTTGTCATAAATTTAAATTTTAATATTTTGCACCTGAAATACTCTGTAACGCGAAGTCATATAACGAGCTTTTTTTAATCGAGGCAACAATTACATTTTCCTGATAATAATAACTAGCGATATGAGACTTTATTCAAGTAGGTAAAAAATAAAGAAATGGAATTAATAATATTTATATAATCGGAAGAACTCGATTCGATTATTTTTATGACTAGCTGTGCCTGCGACTTTATCTGCGTGGAATTGTGACTTTGGGCACGATATTTTCTTTCGAACTGCAAACTTCCACGCAACGCACGCGACGAACGTAATTTTTTTTTGCCACATTTTTAATCAATGCTCTGCTCCTTTCGGACGTATCGTAATATAATAAAACTTAAGCTACTACTTATTACATAAACTATCTGCCAGTGAAAATCCCGTCCAAATCGGTCCAGCCCTTCCAGAGATTAGCCGGAACAAATAGATAAAAATGTAATAACATATATTTTTGTATGTGTACCGTTTCTACATTCATATGCATGTAGTAGAAAGCGGTTATTTTAATATTACAAGCAGACACTCTAATTTTATTTATATGTATAGATACCGAAGACCCTGGTAAATTAGGCCTACCTTAAATTAGTCTGCCGGCACCAGACTAAGTAAGTATTAAAACTAAGTTTACTGCATTTTCATTACGCGACCTACCAAAAAGGAGCCTTCAAGAAAACTGGTGTTGAGAAAAGTTCTAATAACACCAAGTAATTAGTGTTAATGAAACCCCCATCGACGTCAGCGCCAACAAACCTTTTGATTTAAAGCATTTATCTTTAATGTAATCTTCAATCCAGTAATAAGCTTAAGTATTGCCCTTAAAAAAATCTATTTAGGTTGTTTACCGGAATGAAATACCATAACGATATGTTAAAATCACATAAATTAGATTACAATCAATCCTGATGAGACGTGAGTGGATTTACTGGATAACTTGATGAAAAAGGTTGTACTTTTAATAAACCTTCATCAATCCTGAACGACTTTTTTGTTTATAAAAACCTTTTTCTTTCCCTATCTTCATGCAGATTTAATCTCATCAGGAACCGAATACCCATTTCACTTATGTGCCCTCATGATTGACGGTAATGAATGATTACCTTCAAACCGTCACTACCCAGGTCCAAAGATTTTACAATAACCTAACGGTTCTGGCGGTATTCAATGCCTTAATTCAATTTAAGCTTTCAAATCGTGTTACTTTTTCGTATTTTCTCTTATTGTTATAACTTTAAGGTAAATCAATTGTTTTACAGCAAATAACATTAATTAAAATTGAGTGACAGTGTAGACGAAGTTGGATATTTTTTTGACATCGTACCAGCCATTGAAAGTCCACTGCTGGACATAGGTTTCCCAAAAAAGGAATATGTATTACACATAATTTCTGGGCGGGGTAAGCGTGTTAGCAATCACAGAGCGCAGGTTCCACGATATGGATGCTGCTGCCCATTCCCGCCCTGTGGATTAGAGCTGCAATGTTTTGACTGGATATACCGCCATATCTCGGTTCTGGTACATTAGTTGCCTAGTACGACACCTGGGACAGGGGAAGGTACTATTCTACTCTGCCGGTAGCTCACGGCAAATTTTGTTAACGCTTATTTGAAATTTCATTTATCATTTTTTAATTGTCAAAAGATATTTTTTTCTATGAATGTAGATTTATTATTATTTATAACATTACTTGAATGACGGGTGACCCTGGTGACCTTATAGTGTTACTAGCGGAGCCCCACGGTTTCACCCGCTTGATTCGCCTCTCGTGAGAATAATCAATAATAAGTTCAAGTAATTAGCGTTTGTTTTATTCGAAGTCAGATACGTTTTTATCATACCACATTTTATAGTAACTTGAATTCTCTTTGACGTTGACGTTTGACGAAAACTTTTTCCGCGTTCCCGTGAGACGTCCAAAAGACAACACGGGAACGCGGAAAAAGAATCTTATGTCCATTCCCTGGTTCTAATCTATCTCCTCACAAATTTTCAGGCAAATCAGTGCAGCCGTTCTTCAGTTACAAATAGTGTAACTAACACGACTTTCGTTTATATACATATATATGTATATAGATAAGAATCTTTTAAAGAAATAAGTCGTTGAGAGGCGTTCTTGAAAACTAGGCAGCTCTGCCAGTACCAGGCAGGTCTTAAAACTAAGTTAGTAGCTCTTTAGATAAATAATACCTATTACTACATAAGGCAATCAAGTTATTATTTTTTTTCAAATAATACATAAATGGTTGTCAACTTTTGTTTAGCATAATTTGCTATGTGGATTTATTTTAAATAATCACATTTTTCATTCACTAAATCTGACTATGTATTAAGAATGGAAAAGCGTGATCATTATATACTTATTGTAATTTATTAAATGATGGCCGCCCAATGTACCGTCTCAAATTAATTATGTGTATCTTATGTATAATAAGATATATTATTATTATGAAGTCGTTCTGTATATAACAATGTATAGATGTTTAGATATATAATGATATGTGTTTTGTACAAATTTGTTGGATGAAAAATATTATAAGTGTTGCATTTAGTATGTTTTGTTTTTCTTATGACCTTATAGATTGACCCGACATCAGACAACAGAGGAATCGCACATACATAATTAAATCTTATTTTTAACACCCAGAAATCATTTTATTTTATTAGACCAGGTCAACAAATAAATACAGTCCGCGTGATAGTAAACGTCACTGCAGCCTACAGACGCTGGTAATATCACAAGGATATCACAGGCGTTCTAGCAGACGTTGCCAAACTTGAGGATATTATGCCACATTACTGCCAGTGCCAGAGCCTCTCTCACCCTTCAGACAGAACCATAGCAATGCGAACACTACTAGCAACGCAGACGGCCTTAGTATGAGGTATATACAAATTCAAATATCATTATACATTATGTTAACAATATCCCTATTAATATTATAAGTGCGAAAGTAACTCTGTCTGTCTGTCTTCCCCACTTAAACCTCTCAACCGATTTTGATGATATTTGGCACAAACAATCCATAGACCCTTAGAAAGGACATAGGCTACTTTTTAATTGGAAATAAACTGTATGGAAGTATCGCTATATTTAGAGCTAGAAACTTGAAACTTATTTTTCAGGCCATTGATTCGATATACCTAAATAAACATAACATACAAAGTTTATAAGTTAAGGTAAAGAGGTATGGTACCCAATAAAACTATTCCACGCGGACGAAGTCGCGGGCACAGCTAGTAACTAATATTTTTATAAAATTAATTACACATGTTTGGTCGTACAATAAATTCTCAGGTTTTTTCGTAGTTAACGGTTAGCAACCATTTACTTTACTTAACTTTAGCCTCCCTAAGTGATATTGGATAAAAATCAACTTCTTTATTTATTCTGTTGTATAGATATTTAGAGAAGTATGTATGCTGTCGTTTCGCGAGAGCAGTGGAACATTTCGGAAGTTTAGAAACGCTAACAATATTACGTTTATTCATGTATTTTTTATTATATCGAGTTATTTTATGTTGCTTTATTACTAAATGCAGAATGTATCTCGAAAATCAATCTTTTTGGCTATATGTAAGGGCTAAAGGTTATAACTTTTAACAGAGACCTTTGAGCTCTTTCTAAAGCTAGTATAAAAGTTTTGCAAACGCCACCACAGATACAAATATAATAACTTGTAATTGATTGAGCTAGAGAAAAATAAATGTTCCACAGAAGATCAAAATCTATATAATCTATATTGTCGTCTTATATCACTCCAAGATATTTGATTTCATTATTGTTTCTATTTTGGCGCATGAGCAGTTTGAAGAGGATGAATTTGAAAAAGCGCAGGCGTGTAACCTTTGTGTTAACTTAGCCAGATTTGTTTATGTACAAATTCAATTGCAGGTAATTTGATTTAGAGGTGTTCAACGAAAGCAGATTTTCTCTAAGTCATAAACCCACACTGTAAAGTCCAGTCTCCGCGAGCAGCCTAACATTATCCCAATAAAAAATCCTCATCTTTCCGGAATTCGGAAAAAAATTACCGAAGGTAGAAGACATAAACTATGTATTTATGTCTATATATCAAATCAATGGCCTGAAATAAGTTTTAAATTTGAAGCTCTAAAAATAGCGATACTTCCATACCCTTATTCGAATAAAAAAATAACCAATGTCCTTTTTTAGGGTGTTAAGATTGTCAGTGCCAAGTTTCATCAAAATCGGTTGAGAGGTGTAAACAGGAAAGCGTAACAGACAGACAAACAGAGTTACTTTCGCATTTATAGTATTAGTAGGGATCACGACATAATATAACACAAAGTCACTTTCCGCAGGCTGTCTGATCCTGGGTATGCTTAGATCTTTGAAACTACGAAACGGAAACCAAAAATAATTCAGTGATTTATGAAAAAGATTAATGTATATTAAATGCATAATAAAATACCAAAACGCGGAACCCAAAGGAATAGATCAAAATAATCTACTACAGTATTGACATTTTAAAAGGGACAAGTAGTACCAATCTCCTTTTCTTTTTTTCAATTCTCGTTTTTTTAAGAGCCACCGTTTCTTAGATATGACGATTCAAAAAGAAATCGTACGTGAGTAAAATTGTTCAAAACAATCTATTTCAGTGTACCGGTACTCGGGAACATAATTTTTCTCCGATTTACTAAACTCATTTTGTCTCAATTTCCCTAGAGAACAACGAGTAAATGGCGGTGACAAATATTTTCTTTAAAATAATATATATCACGAAGAACGGCGAGACTCTATCATGATTTAATCTAAACGGAAAGGTTTAATTTTCATTGAAACAGATGGTAAATAAATGGATAGTAAAAGGAAGAAAACCGTTGGCCCCAAATGTACATGGCGAAAAAAATATATAATATGATAGGTACTAAGAACAAAACAAAATGATGTGTACTCACATCAAATATTTACTTGAGGAATGTTTTTGTCTGTTGTGTATTATTTAAATATGCAACATTATACTTTTTGTTCCTCTATTTTCTAAAATCCGTTACAAAAAGGTTTTAATCTCAGTCAGTTCCATGTATGGAATATTTAAATATATAAACTCCTACAACATCTCATATATTGACTACCTGACTCTGTGGTAAATCACTTAAATCACTAGTGGTTCGGACGCCAAGCAACAGAAGAATCACAAATATACTACTTCAATACATATATTTAACACCCAAACACAGAACAAACACAAATATCACCATATAAATATTTGCTTTAGGTGGGAATCGAACCGAGATTTAAGTAAGTACAATTTGAATTAATAATTTATAAATTTGTAGACCTAATGCTGATTGACTCTGATCCTGAAAAGAGGCCAGGTCGCTCATTAATGAGCTCGCGAGCGAATGAGCGAGCTCAGAACGAGACCGACGGCGATCAATCAAGGGCGCCAGTTAGACGCGAACCTTGGCTTGAGTGGCTTAGGAGGACTAGAATATAATAAAGTGAAAATAGCGCAAACTGGCACAATAAATTGATAAAAAATTTTGTTATATTACAATGGGAACTTTAACATGTCACTCTGCCCCACCACGGCTACTTTGTGGTGTATGGTGGAAAAAAATAGCCAATATCCTGGTATTAAGAATATAAGAAAAATGGCACACAAATTCGATCAGAGTTTCAAAGTATTTCATTCATTTACCCGGAGCCTGAATCATTTATATTCTATACAAACGCACAGCAATACATTTATATTTACATGAAACATAAAAATTTATTGCTGTCTGGCTAAAACTTTAGAATGCCTAGGCCGATTTAGCTAAGATAGATCTTCGAATATTTATGAAAGTTCGATGAAGGATTAAGCCGTGAGAAACATAAATACTAAGTAAAGAAAAAATATTTATATATAAAAATATTTTATATATTTTTAAAGATAAAAATGTGTCAAGTATTCAGAAGTACCAAGAATAAACGAGCGTGTATGCAGACTAATGTGAGTTAGGGAAGCAAGAGAGGTATGCAAAGATCGTAACAAGTAGAGATCCATAGTTTCTGCCTACCCCGATAGAACACAGGCGTGATGTACGTATGTATTAGTTTTGTTGATTGTCCTTTTTTTCTAGAAATAGTATAAAAATACGTATTCTGTAGCCTTGAATTCATATTTTCATCTCTTTTTCTGTCATTCTGCGACACGAATCTAATTTCGTCTTTTCATGAAGTCTTTCCACGCTGTATATATCCTCAGAGGGAAATGTGTCAAATTGACAATTATTAAAGATGTCAAGAACGCTGTGGGTGTGTTACAACCGCCGACACACTAATCCGACCCGACCGGAAACATACGAAAATTAATGAACTGCGGAGGCTGTCAACCAAGCCTAAGCTAATTGAATATAAAATTGAATTAATATTCGGTAGTGCCCTCATTTTACGCGGCAGAGGTGTTGATTCAATCGACAAATATTTCTATGATGATTTTGTCTTTGTTCTGTGTCTGGGTGTTAATTATATTAGTGATTCCTTTGTTGTCTGATTTCCGTAGCGCAAGTGGTTTAAGCTAATGTATCTCATAGTCAGGACATCGAATGATATGTCGTGTAAATATATTTTTGTATATTTTTAGGGCATATTGAAGGGAATGACGATAAACACAGTACTTATCTTGTCCGATTAAGTGTTAAGCCAGGTAATCTTGCCCGATCCCCACCCACAAAGATATATGGCCCGGAGGCGTGATGGTAGTGATCCTATCTTATGCGATAAAGGTCGTGGGTTAGTATCCCACCACGAGCAAATATTTATATGATGATATTTGTGTTTTTTCTGTGTCTGGGATTTATATATATATGTATTTAAGTAGTATATTTGTGGTTCCTGTTGTCTGGCGTCCGTAACACAACTCCTTTAAGCGACAAAAACAAAAAGATTTATTTAATAAATTTTTTTTTTGTCGCTTAATGGTTTTATCTTCGTGTTCGTGTGAATACAATGTATTTAAGTCCATCCATCCGAAAAGGTGTATATGATTGATAATTTACGGATTTTAGGTGTGAGGTACCGGCGGTCTAGAAAAATACCTTACCCTTTACCAGGTAAGATGCGAATGAGGTACATTGCTTGCAACTGGAAGAAGATGGGCAGCAGCATTTTTGACGGGAAAATTACACTGCGATTACCAACATGCCTGCCCATCGCGGTCATCTTTATGAGGAGGCCAAAGTCTAGCTGTGGACGATGGCTGCAATGATGGCTGCATTGATGAAAGTTCCTCCAAGGTTTAAAGGGTACTCGATAGCTGAAAAATCCACGAGTGCCTTTTAACCCAGCACATTTAGGTGAACCTGGAGGAAAGAGCATTGCGATGACCACTTACAGCTCTGACACCATCCGGAAATAGAGGGAACCGGCTTATCTGGTGTCTCAAATGAATATTCATATCGTGAATAGTCGATTACAACTACGAGTGATGAGTGACTTTACATTTCTGGTATCTCTATGGACAAGTGGGTGGACGTCGGTCGGTTTATATATATATATATATATATATAAATATGTATGCCACGTTTATTTATTTTGTATATATATTGCCTGCACCACTATATATATATATATATACATTTTTTTTCTTTTTCGTGTAATGGTTGACTGGGAGATAATGCCATCTGGCATTAAATCCGCCATTTGTACATTTTGTAACATTTTGTGCAATAAAGTTAACTAAAAATAAAATAAATAAAATGGGCAAGCATGTTGGCAATTCTCAGAGCGCAGCTTTCACGACGGAAATGCTGCTGCCCATCCCGCCTTGTGCATCTACGATGTACTGTTTTGGATGGACATACCCTCTTCTGTTGGTTCTGGGACCTGAGTCGCCTCTTACGACAATACAAGGGTAGGTACTATTCTACTCTAGTACCTCACGGCTCATATAATTACATATTCGGTCATCCATCCAATTTAATAAGGTGCGTAGGGATTTTTAATCTTTTTGGTTCGGACTTTTTTTAAGACGATTTTTTTATGATACCATTTCCGAATATAGTTTACGATTTTTGTCTGTACGAGTATTAAATGTTTTAACCTCACCAAATTTCATAGTACTAAGTCTACGAAAAAGTGAAACTAAACTAAAAATTGTTTTTTTAACAACTACCGCCAAATGTGGCAGTAGGGTGAACGAGGCAGTTAAATGTCTTCATATCATCAGGCTGTCAACGCGCGTGTATAGGCAGCGGTGACGTTTACAATTAAATATCATGATACTGCACGCTTGTCCAACAGAGTATATAAAACATAAATCAAAAATATATTTTTTTTAAATATTATTTGGTAAGTGTAATACAAGTAACTTGTGAGTCAAGCAACTTATGTTAAAAGAAGTTTAATTAAAAATTCCAGGACGTCAATGACACTAAATTATCTTTGTTTGATTTTCCAACTAAGCTAATAAATACACTACCGTATAACGTATTTGATGTATCTCCTCTTTCACTTTGCGGACTTGGCTGATACACTGCAGTGCGTCTAATTAAACTAGCACAATCTTTATGCTGGGTCATCAAATAATAATACGAAATACCTACTCACAAATAGAGATTACCCGATTAGCCATATGTTTACGATTGCAAACAAAATGAATTACTAATATAAGTTAACAAGAATACGTCTGTCCTGATATGATACTTAGAGCGATAGGTCAAAAAGTCTATCGAGATATCGTAGAATATGCGGAGTTGCTATATAACCACTAACTACATAATGTTGATACGACTACAATAGAGAGGTACTTTGTAGATGTGCCCAGTATTAGTGATCATCACATCGTATAAGTTGGAAGTATTATAATTATCCTCGACCCAGAGGTCTTATCCGTTAATCGTAAGTTCACGAAACACTCTTACTTGCTATTGCGTCTCTATCAGTTCACCAAATACACTACACAATTTTGTAAGGCAATAAATAAATTCACACGACATCTCATACGTTGACATGACTCCGATATAAATAGCTTAAAACACTTGTGCTGAGGATGTCAGAGAACAGATGAATTAAAAATATAATACCTAATTAGGTATATACAAATAACATTATAATATCATAACAATATTTATCATATAAATATTTCCTTGGGGTGGAGAACGAACCCACGACCTTAGCACACAAGATCACTACCATCTACGCCATCGGGCCTAAATATCGTGTGTAACAAGTGATGTCGAAGGCCAAAGTTCTAAAGATCTCACCCAGTTTGTATGGGATCTCTATCACTACCTCGACTACAGACTCTTCTTTTATCTAGAGGTAGTTTACAAAGGTCTTCTGAATTGGTACCTCACTCTTACTTATTTCTACCGCCAAACAGCTATGTTACATGTGTGATGTGGCTTAAATAAACACGTTTTTCATTACGCTGGCTGAACCTGATGAGATAATTTGATGAGATAAGATTAAAATGCTTCTTTTCAATATTTTGCCTACGCAAATTTATCAACACTAATTAAATTTACAGATTTGGGTAGGCTGCTCTAATGCTGACCATTATTTGAAGTAATTATTTTGATTTTACAAACACGTGTGCAGTAATAGTACAAACTTTTGTTTGTTTTAAATAACAATCACCGAACACGAATTAAAATAACAAATGGAGTAAACATTTTACTTAACAAACATGATTGAGCCGAGTTCGGAAGAAGTTTATTTTCGATAGACGATAAAATAGGGGGAAATATCAAACAAACAAAGTTTGATTTTATCTCTTATTACCATATTGGTTTCTTGTCTCTGAGAAGCAGTTCTGAAGAAATTTAAACGAGTTCTATATTACTTACGATACCCCGATATTACAAATGCGTTCCCATATACGAGTATACATAATATCCTAATAAAATCATAACAGCCATTGGAAGTCCACTGCCTGAATCTTGCCCATAATTGCCGCACTGGGCAAGCGTTGGCAATCGCAGAGCATATCTTTAGTGACGGCGATGCTGCTGCTCAACCCTGCCCTGTGATTTGGGCTGCATTGTTTCGAATGTATATACCGCCATCTATCGTTTTGGTACCTTAATCGCCTCTTTCGACACCTACAGGGGGAGGTTCTACTCAGCTCATAATACCCTGATATTTTATAAATTCCCACAACATCTCTTTCTCACCTCACCTGACGCCGACAGAGGTCGTTTAAAGAACTTAAATTCCGGATATCAGACAGTATTGGAATCACAAATTTAATACCTTATAATTTACAAAACCTACACCTAAATATATAATTTTTGGTCTGGGGTGGGAATCAAACCCACGCAAGATGGCGCACAAGATATGATCATCACCAAATACGCCATCGGGTCCGGTCATTCACCATCATCATATAGAAACCATAGATTACGAAACCAGAAATAGAAAAAGGTGACCGAGGTGCCGCATCCGACAGATGCAGGTATCGAACACTTTTACGCAGAAGATGCTGATTGCGATGAACTGATGATGGTTACGAAGAACTGCAGAATTCTTATTGCAAAATTACGCACTGCAGTTGCTGTCTGCCAAAATTATAGTTAGTCCTAAATGTTAACCTAATTAGAAGGAATTTTTTATAAATCGTCAAAAAAGCACACACTCCGCATGATAAAAAACGTGACCGCAGTCTATAGACGCTTGTAATATCAACAAGGAAAACACTAGCGCGTTGAAAACCTTGTGACTTGAAAATATTATGTCTCATGGTATGTTATATTATAATTTAGTACAGAATATGTTGAGTTCGCAAGTCCATCGATCAACATTGCACTGGGCACAATACTTGCATTACATCAATGACCTCAAATTTTACGCTGCTGGCGAAATATGCTGATTCCGAGCCTCGTGCCGCATCTGCCGTGTTCTACTTGACGGCATACGATTTCGATTCTTACATCCGCTTAGAATTAATCATAGTAATTAGTTAATTGTAATTTATTCTTTTTATTAAATATCTATAAAGTAAATTCGCGTTTTTGCTCTTTCGGCTATCGTTTTCGTAATTTACAATAACGACTAATTTCTGTAACCCACTCACATTTGAAACCGAACAGCAACAACAACACTACTATTTGGCAGTAGAAATGGGTGAGAGTGAATGCCGACAACCTTTGTATGAAGTCATGTAAAATCGTTTGTCTTCTTCCGAGAGTTGAACCCACGACGGAGGGTCTCAATACATGATTTCAAAGTAACACTACACTTGTCGTCATAACATGACATGTAACCTGGACCAATACCTAGCAATACTAATGTAGAATGCTACACTATTTTTAGCAATATCTTTTTTGCTAGCGCGACAAACGAAAATGCAACTGTTATATCTTTAAATCATCATCATACTTGCCATTGAAAGTCCATTACTAGACATAGGCCTCTCCAAGAAATGGGTAATTTTGCCAATAATTGCTGCGCTGGGCTAGCGTGTTGGCAATCGCAGAGCCAGGCTTTCGTGACGAGGATGCTGCTCCCCATCCTCGCCTGTGCACTGTTTCGTGCGGTTATATCTATCGGTTCCGATCCCTCATTGTGAATGGAATTGAAACGCTAGGTAGTATAACTACTCGTATATCGTGCTAAATATATATCGTATGTAATGTATAAATATATATCGGACGACGGACGTTCACCGATGGACATAAGCCTACCCAAGAATTTGGCGCTAAGTTACCGAGCCGGGCAGACGTGGTGGTGGCAATCGCAAAGCGTAGTTTCGCATCGGGCATGCTGCTGCCCATCCTTGCCCTGTATTTGAGCTAGGCTATTTCGGATGTTAATATCACCATTTGTCGGCTCCGATACCTTAATCGCCTCTTACGACAACTGGTATACGAGGAGGTACTATTCTACTCTGCCAGTACCTCACGGCTCTTTAAATCAATGCGCATCAATATGCCCGTAATTACGAGAAGTCATAATAAACTTAATTACTGCCACAAGCCGACCAACGATCGTCAACAATTAATGAAGTACGCAGACACGCGTGCGGGCGATAGGTTATCACTCACACTCGTGTCTGGCTGGTTATCTGATTTATGCTGGCGGTGAACATTGCTTATCAGTTACTAGCTATTGACCGTGACTTTGCTTGCTGGTTGTCTCCAGCATGATAGTAGTATCATTCTGGAGAAAACCAGTGAGGTACGCAATCTTATACGACCGACCATTTAGTTAATTCGGGCATTATAAATGATGTGCGAACATAAAGAATAATGTTGCAGATAAACATCTGTCCACGCGATTATTTCCTATCTATCACAATTACTATTACAGTGCTCTACTGCTCTCTCTGCTTAACATATAGCTTCCCCATAATAGGAGGAATCTTGCCCATAATTGCTGCGATGGGCAAGCGTGGTGGCAGTCGCAGAGAGTAACAATACTGCTGCCCGTTTCCGATGATTGTTAGCTGTTTAGGTGATTAATATATGAACTTATTTATTACATTACTATTACAGCAAATGCTGAACATAGGCTTTCCCAAGAAAGGGGCAATCGCAGAGCGCAGCTCTCGCGACGATGCTGCAGCACATCTCCACCCTGTGCATTTAAGCTACACCGTCGCATATACCGCCATCTGGCGATTCTGAGACCTTACTCGCCTCTTATACCTCCCTGCTATTTACTAATAAATATATTCCTATCCCTTCTACTCTACTCTTTTGGGGCCTATGATGCACCACTATACTTCAATCTTCATACTTGTTCTAGCAATAAATTCCACTCAAACTTTTATTCAGTTTCTCTTTCAGTATTGCAAGCTCATTATATTTTCTTTTTATAATCCATCACATAAGACCCATACGTCGTATACTGCTGTGCGTCGGCCTTCCAAAATTTGAAAGAATTTTGCCTTTAATTAGCGTACTGGGCAGGCGTGGTGGTAATTGCAAAGCGTAGCTTTGTGACGGAGATACTTCGGATAGATATACCGCGACTATCGGCTGCCTCAGCTGGCTTATGACATCTGGTACAGGGAGAAGTACTATCGTATGCTGCCGGTCAAGAGAATAAGATGGAATGGAAGGGAATAAGTTTTTTGTAAACCCACCATTTTTTTTTATTAGACCCGGTAGACAAACTAGTGATAGTAAGCGTCACTGCAGCCTATAGACGCTCGTTAATCACAAGAATAAAAAAGATAATATTTTATATACTAAAGATAGGAGATTTTTATTACGATTAAAATATATAGTTAAGACAGTAGTATAGTTGACCTCCAACTGGGCTAAAACTAAAAATACTAAAAATTCCACTTATCTCAGGCTTCACTCTTGACTTGAACCTGCATCTTTCTTTCTACCATTGTGCTATCGATCTTAATAAAATAAAATATTGTTATTGCTTTACATTTAAGTATTTGTAGATTACAACCAACATTGAAGAGATGGTACGGATTTCTCAGCACAAAAAGTAGACTCCCCCGGAAAGTAGGTTCGAGTCCCGCCTAAATAATAATAATAATAATAAATTCCCACAACATCTCATACATTGACCTGACTCCGTGGTAAGTCGCTTAAAGCACTTGTGTTACGGACGCCAGACAACAGAGGAATCCCAAATATACTACTTAAATACATATATTTTATACCCATACACAGAGCAAACACAAATATCATCATATAAATATTTGATCTGGGTGGGAATCGAACCCACGACCCCTGGTGCACAAGACAGGATCACTACCAACTGCGCCATTTTTTTCTTATTAAATAAAATTAAACATATTTCTATGCCTAAAATCTTCTAAAGTTATAGTTTAAAACTATTTTCGTAAATGGTTTCTACTCCTCGAGTAAGCATTGCGGTGACCCTTTATTTGGTGGTTGCTTTGATAAGTAATGAAAAGCAAGCGGCATTCTACAATATGACAACTGATTTATTTCACAAAATAATTTACTTAAATAAAATAAGTTATCTCTCAAACATTTGTCGAAGCTAGATATGCACTAATACCTTACTTATTTAACCCAACAGCTATTGTCCTGACGAGTGCATGAGTAAGTCTGTCTAAGTCTACGTGATAGTAAAAGTCACAGCCGCCTGATGAGGCTCGTAGGATATCACTAGAACGTTGCTAATCTTGTGACTTGAAGATAGATAAGATAGATATGTTACATTACCTAGTGATTTCTCTATTTTTCACCCTTCAAATCGGAACACTGCTATACGAACACTGCTATTTACCAGAAGAAATATGTGAGAGTGAGGTACTAATGCAGACAAGAGGTCTTATCAACATATCAGTCATTGAAAGTCCACTGCTGAACATACGCCTACCCAATAAAGGGAAAATTTTGCAAGTGAGCAAGCGTGTTGGCAATGGCAGAGCGCAGCTTTCGTGATGAGGATGCTGCTTTTCATCCTTGCCCTGTGCATTTGAGCTGAGTTGTTTCGGATGGAACGCCATCTGTCGGTTCTGGTACCTTAGTCACCTTTCACGACACCTAGTACAGGGGGATGTACTATTGTACTCTGCCGGTACCTCACGGCTTTATCTGAGATCTACTTAATAAAAAACATGAACATTAAATCATAAGAACCCTATCCTGAAAATAATATACACAATAAAAAAAGAATTTGAAAACCCATTCAACTACGTGATGCCGTGACCAATCTTTATATCTTTATATATAAAAAATAATTTCATGTTCCTCAACGGGAATTAATTTTTAAACAATTTCAATATTTTTTTGCCCACTGTGCTCACTTCCAACCGGTCCAACCAGTAAGATATGATAATCATATCTCAATTTATTATCATCATCATCATAACCGTAAAATGTCTACGCCATAGGCCTCCCCAAGAAAGAGGGATTTACTCATAAGTCCCGCGCTGGGCAAACGTGTTGGCAAACGTGGAGCGTCGAGATAGTGCTGCCCATTCCCGTCCTGTTACATTTAAGCTGCACTGTTTCTAGCAGATATACTGATTACCTTATTTTTTTTTATACCGGACAACCACTATCAAGGCAGTTAATTAGCATTATTTTTAAAATTCTATTTCTGTTACGACCAGTCGTTGACTAAAGATAATACCAATTAGTAATAAATTATTATTAAACAGCCTGTTATTATTTTGGTTGTGTCTACGATTTGTTTAATTAGCGGAGGAAATTTCTTTGTTGGCACTTGTTTTTTTAAAAAGACAGTTTAACTCCGTCATAGTGTATGCGAGAAAAGGACCACAACTCGAGAAAGGAAGACGTCGCTATTAGTATGACATTGATCTTTGATCGTGTTTATCGGTGCGCGTGCGCACTTCTCAACAATTACTGTTCAGCGTGATTTGGTGACGTAGTCACTTGACCTCAGGGTCGATATTGGCAAAACTAAGGGAAATTTGTTTACAAATCTTCGCTTGAGTTCAAACACCGTGCACATTCTTCTGGGATCTTTCTTCTCATTAATGTTGTGACATTTTTTTTTGTGTAAATAACGCAAGACGGTGTAGTCAATGAGATTACAATGAGATTGATATTTGAGCATTATTTCAGAAGTAAAAAGGAACAGATGTGAAATATGATAATGAAAATGATGGTGATGATAATACCATTAGGAATCAAAGTGGTATGTATAAGCCTAAGAAGTAATATGAGATAGACGTCAAACAAAGGTCGCCTGCGTCGGTACCTCACTCTCACATGTTGTTCGCAATACTATGTTCCGGTTTGAAAGTGAGGAGTGTTGGCGATGCGCTATTAATTTCTTTATTGTTCTACGGCTGCTGGGACGCATACTATCAGACCTAGTCTATCAACCTGGTCTAATAATTAAAAAACAAGTCGATACAAGGCTAGGTTAATCTAGTGATTGGTAGAACTAAAACTTTGAAGGACGCACGCGGATTTGTAGGACCTGTTAGCACATTTAATATACTCGTACACCGTATTGTACGCCTGGGCCCGGGGGTCGATTCTAATCCAGGACAAACTTTATAAGATGGATATTTGTGATGGAAGGGATGTCTAGATGTTAAATTGTGTTTTTAAGTTTTATGTTTGTAATTCCTATGTTGACTGATATCCGTAACACGTACTTTATGCAAATTATCACGGAGTGTGGTCAATGTATGGGGTGTAGTGTTAATTTATTATTAATATTTTTATTATCACCAAGTCTCGTTATCACCATTTCCATGTTTATTGCTATTTCTGTTCTATTTAAATTTAAATAACCGCTTACTACAACATGCGTATAAATTAATTTACGGTACAAATAACAAAAAATATTTTTTTTTTACAATTTTTGTCTATCTGTCCGTGTGTTCCGGCTAATCTCTGAAACGGCTTGACCGATTTGGACGGGATTTTCACTGGAAGATAGCTGATATAATAAGGAGTAACTTAGACTATATAACATCATCAAGATATCATCAATCGGATGAATAAAATTGTAGGAAAAATACATGTGTTTACGCAAAAAATAAGTAAAAACGCGGATGAAGTCCTGGGCTATTTTACCTATAAAATTGAAGACACCAGTTTCACTATGGCATCCCAAAGACCACTAGCTTAACTACACTTAATTCTAGAAAATCGAGTGCCGTGAGGTACCGACAGAGTAGAAAAGTACCTCCACCTGCACCAGGCGTTGTAAGAGGCGAGGTAACAGAACCAACAAATGGCGGTATATCTATCCAAAACAGTGCAGCTCCAATGCACAGGGCAGGGATGGGTAGCAGTATCGCCGCCGCGAAAGCTACGCTCTGCGATTGCCAACACGCTTGCCTAGCGGGGCAATTATGGGTAAACTCCCCCTTTCTTGGGGAGGCCTATGTCCAGCAGTGGACTTCCGATGGCCGGATGATGAATCGAGAGCAATGATCTCACCTTAAGAATCAACTCGTGAAAGAAACTAGTTGTAGGCAAAACTAAATAATTGCATAACGTAAAAATAAAAAACACCTCATAAAAAAACGCTTGTGCATATCGTAAGAATACTCGCTGATAAGAGTGAAGCCCCGTTTTCCTTAAGGAAATATCTGGTGGCATCTGCCCCTCTTTATGTTCAATGTATTAATTACTTCATTTCATTACTGATAGCACTGCTTAATATAATTACGATAGCAATAACATAAAGTTGCACACACATTTGTTTATTTTAATATATACTTTGTAGTGTTGTTGTGTCGCCTTTAATGATTTTAAATGTAATATAAAACAGAGATAGACATTTAAGGTTAAATTTAGCTTGGCAAATGTAAAAAGCCGTGAGGTACCGGCCCAGTAGAATAGTACCTCTGATTGCACCAGGTGTCGTAAGTGGCGACTGAGGTACCAGAACTGACAGATGGCGGTATATCCATCCGGAACAGTGCAGCTCAAATGCACAGGGCTTTTAGAGTAGAATAGTAACTACCCCTGAACGAGGAGTCGTAAGAGGCGTCTAAGGCACTAGAACTATGAACTGTCAGTATATCCATGCAAAAAAGTCAACTCAAATGTACAGGGCGGGGATGGACAACATCTTTCCCATCGCTAAAAGATGCGCTCTGCGATTGCCAACACCCTTTCCCAGTGTGGCAACTATGGGCAAAATTCCCTCATTCTTGGGGAGGCCTATGTCCAGCAGTAGACTTTCAATGGCTGGTTCGATGATGATGATGTAATGTAAAAAAGGTGGAGATATTACAAGGCTTTCTAGTATATAACAGTTACAGCTTTATATATTTGTCAAAAACTCTCATCCAATTCTTAACTCCATCTTCAATAAGCATAGATTGAGGCCGCATATGCAATAAATCGAAAAAGAATTCTAACTCCTATTAAATAAAAATGGACGATCAATTTTATTTAAAATAAAAACCATAATGACCAAAACTTAATCTATAATACATAAGCAGGTAATGTCTTTATCATTAAGTAATAATTATCTTTAATTTAATAATCGGATGGCATAATCTATGTTAACCTCGCATATAATTAAAAGTGATGATGGGTGGTTGCATAATATTTTTTGACAGACTCATTGTTGATATGAAGTAGTTCTTTCATAATTTATTAAAAATCCACTTTTAAATATTTTAAATAGTACGTTGCATTTTATTGATAAATTATGCATATTTATGATTATTAAATATAACACGTGCTGTTTGCTAAACAAGAAGACTGGCATTCCAGCGAGCAAGTTCAATTGCAAGCAATATTTTCCCATTTATAGCGTGGTATTTACTTGTTTGTGCTCTTTTGCGGCTACACTTATTTCGGATTGGGCTTGATATATGTCCAGATTATATGTATATTTATATCAACCGAAGAATATCCATGGATAGACATAACAATCCATGGAGATTCCACAGGAACTGGGATTTTCGCTAATAATTGTCCAATTTTTCTTGCTCGTGTCTTCTGCGATCTTGTGGGGCGCATAATGCAGTTAACTTTGTTTTCAGATACGTCTGGAGCAAGCAGACTAGTTGAAGGTAGGCTTAATTTTAATAATCATAATATTTTTTCTATAATCCAGTTAAAAAACATAACCAATCACATAGGAAGTGATTGTTGGCAGATATGCTAGTATAAAACTGTGTCACAGCTGCCTGCTATCATTTTCTATATATATTTAATTAATTAACTGCATAACTTTTATGAATATAATATACAAAATAAATAAAACAATTTTAACCTTAAACTCAAGTTAAATTTTAAATATATATAATACATTACAACAAATAAAAATATATATAATATATACTATAATACATTACAAAAACAAAAAGATAAAAATTATAAATATTTTTTTGTTCTCTCTGACAAATTTTTCACGCTTTACCGGGCCTGGACGCTCCATAATAGTGTTTATTTTTGTGTTTTATAAACAATGTTTGTAACATTATGCAATGAGCACATTGAGTTTGATCCTTTGAGTTATCTGGGTCGTCTCTATAGTAAATACAATTTAATATGTTTTTCTTAATTTATTAAAGATTTAAAAGTATTTATAATAAGCACATTTTAATTGAGTATATTTGAGTTTATAGTTTGTTTTATATTTGATTTGACTTCTTAGTTTGTGTAGCCGTAGGCGACCTTTCACATTTGGATCTACTTTTAAGATTTCCAATAGAATTAATTGTATATTGCTTACCTACATCCAGTTCTAGAAAAATATTTTTTGCGTGCTTATCTTAATTTTGCCGGGTAGTACTGACAAAGTAGAATAATAGCTCTCCGTGTACCAGGTGTCGTAAGAGGCGACTGAGGTACCATAACCGATAAAAGGCCGTGGATATACCATCCACCCGAAATAGTGTAGCTTTAACGCAACAGGGCGAACGCCTTTTTCTTGGGGAGGCCTATGTCCAGCAGTGGACGTTTTACGGCAGCTATGATAATATGTAAGTAGTCTTTACATGTAATTTATTTCACCGTTGAGATCAGCATTCAGGACAAATTGTATGTCTCATTTTAAACGATCTAATTAAAATGGCATTAACTGTGTTTGGTTTCAATCAAGAGTTATCTGACAGAGATAAATCATTTCAGATTGTTAATTGGCAAACAAAATTAATATAATTTCCAATACAGTACTTCCCCGTGTCCGAGAAACAGAGATGAATGTTTTAATTTGTAACATTTATCATAGTTATAAGCTGGTGTCAAAAGATATGATTGCGGTATCGCAACTGACAGATGGCGGTAAATCCGTGCAAAACAGCATTTTAAATCCAACAACCTGCAGCTATATCCCCATCGCATAGCTATGCTCTACAATTGCCACCACGCCTGCGAAGCACGGCGACTATGGGCAATGAATCCTGTTTCTTCAGAAAGCCTATGTCCAACTGCACAAGAGATGGTAAATGTGATGAAGATATAGGAAGGAAGATGTATGTCGGAAGTTCTATGAATGCATGCATAAGGAAGTAGTCAAAATATTTTGCTAGTTGCGAAGTTGGCTATAAATAATATAATGCTGCAATCTCCACTGATGTTTGAGTGGCGAGTATTGGGTTTGCAGATGAAGTATAAAAATATGAGACGGTAACCTTGGAGAAGTGTACCTGACTCCGAGATAAATCAATCGAGCACTTGTGTTACACACATCAGTCAACAAAGGAATCACAAATATAATACTTGAATTCACACTTCACACCCAGACACAGAACAAACAAATGTTCATCATATAAATATTTGTCGTAGATAAAGATGAAAAACATGACTCTTGGCGCATACGATAGAATCTCCAACATACACAGAGCCCAGTTTTTTTGACTGAACAGGACAGCCCTATGCATATCGACTACATTGTTTCGGATGGATAACCCGCTGTCAGTTCCGGTAACTTAATCGCCTCCTACAACAACAAGTCCAGGGGGAGGCACCGTATGTATAGCACCTCCCCCTATACCAGGTGTCGTAAGAGTCGACTGAGGTACCGGAATCGGCAGATGGTGGTATATCCATCAAAGGCTGTATAGCTCAAATGCAACTGTGTGGAAATAGACAGCAGCAGCCCCTGTTGCGAAACTACGCTCCGCAGAGCGTATTTTCGCAACGTATTTACCACCACGCTTGCCAAGGCGTGATCTATATAGAAATACACATAAATAGGGTCGCGGTAAATTTGCACCTTAAAACGATTTCCTTCATTACTGTTTGAATTTTTTGACCTCTTTTACGTTTCTACCAGTTCTAATTTCTGTACTGATGGCGCAGGTAGTAGTGGTCTTGTCTTGTGCATCAAAGTTCGTGGGTCCGATTCTAATTAGGACCAACTTTATGTAATGACATTTGTATTTATTCTGTATCAGGGTGTTGAATTCATGTATTTAATTTAATTTGATAAATTTTATTTGCAATTCCTCTATTGTCTGAATTACGTAACACAAGTGCTTTAAGCGACATTTGGCGTCAGGTCAACGTATGAGGGTTTTAAATTTTCTAGAGGTAGACATCTCACGAAGGTCGTCTGTATTCGTAACTACTTCTTCAAAGGTACCTCACTTTCAGCTATTTCTATCGCCAAATAGCAGTATTCACATTGCTGTGTTCCGATTTGAAGGGTCAGAGAAGAGTGAAATTACTGGGTAAATGTGACGTATCTTCTATTCTAGGTTAGTTCACAAGTTTGCGACACACTATTTATATCTTTATGATGGCACGAGAGCCTAAAGGCTACGGTCACATTTACTCTCAAGCGGGCCCTGCTTGTTTGCTGACTTCATAATAACATAGAAGAAACTTACAAAAAACAAATGCCAATCTTTTACAAGTTTGAAGAAATCGATAAACAAAAGCAGTCACTTAATCAGACGTTTTATATATAGAAGTTAATATTTATTAGGAAAAAAATTAACTTGCTTCAGGCTCCAGGATTCCTGAGTCTCGTTTTAATAATAAGAAAAGTTGATCTTTTTAATGAAGTATCACCTTAATTGTTAAGAGATGAGAGCGACGAATGAATAATTCTTATGACTCATAAAGATTATACAAGAAAATAGACTCCACGAAAGTATAGAGAGGATAATAAGGTTGAACATAAGAAAAGGTATCTAATGTAGAGCGGTAGAAAAAAAACAAGAAAAGCACTTTGAACCCTCAAACAGGATAATGCGGCTTTTTGGCGGTATCGACAGGTGCAAGTGTAATACAAATATCATTGTTTGAGGTCTATACCTAAAAAATAAAACGTCTTGACGTTTGCATATTACCACATGAATAAGTAATAAGCCGAGGGATCCCCCAGTGCAAGTTTTCCTCCTCCGATACACCGGTGACCTCGCTACGTTTGCTTATATGTAGGTACACTCAACTTGATGCAGTTCAAGAAAACAAAAAATACCCCTCTTGTTGTGTTCCTCGAAATTTCGTTTTTGTTTATATAATATATAATATGATAGAGCTATAACAAAATTTACATAGATAAAAATTTATTTTGCTAAACGCAAAGTCAGGAACGGTTTAGCGAATATCGATATTTTCCTTATGCAGTAAAGAAAAATTTAATCAAGAGAATAATAGTGATAATGTGATTTAAAATTAACAAGTCTATGGTGGTACTAGGATTTTTTTATATTTTTACTTCTTTTTAACAAAATGAAATTTTTCTGAAAAAGAAATGATAATTAACAAACAGACCAAAAAATATATACTAATTAGAAAACATTCTTTACTGACTCAACGATACTTTGACAGTTTTTATGGTCAGTCTTTCAGTGGTCCGATAAATAATGAATTGCGCTAGATTGTTAGACTACGTCATAGAATCCGTCTAACGCTTGGTGGCGGTGGCGTCAGGTTACTTCTACTTACCACCGCTAGAGGCGCTGGCGTCGCAATAACTCCAACATAGAAAATGATAAAGGGAATATTAATAAATTAAACAGTTTACTTTACAACACCTTTGTAATAGTTACAGAATATATAGCTAATTTAATGATAAAATAGAGATTTTAGAGAATTTTAGCCTCTTCAAAAAGAAGGAATTTTACCCATAACTGGAAATCGCAGAGCACAGCTTTCGCGACAGGGATACTGCTGCTCATCCCCGGCCTGTGCATTTGAGCTGCGCTGTTTAGGACCGGCACCTGTCGGTTCTGGTACCTTAGTCGCCTCTTACCACACCTGGAACAGCGCGAGGTACAACTTTACTCTGCTAGTACCTCACGGCCGTTTTGATATTTGTAAATATTTCAAATAGTTTAAAAGAGTACGTAAACTAATGTATATTCAGAATTATATGAATTTTAATATTTCATTATATATAAAAAAAGAGTTTCTGTGTTTGTGTTTGATGAACTTCTAAACCACTGAACTGATTAACATTATTATCGAACTTGAGGTATAGCATAGTTTATAACGCAATTTATAGTCACAAATTATTTTCATGATATGTAGTCGAAACAGGTCGTTGTCTGTCAGGTAGCTAGTTACATACATATTTAGAATTTATATACAACAAAGAATAATTATGTACATTTTTATTTCGCGTCTTACATTGTTTGCAAACGTGACTTTAAAATGTCGGAATTCCCAAAATTTCTTTGTTCTCGATTCGTGTATTGGAAAAAGAATAAATAGCATAATTATAATAAATTCATTCACGCATTGTCCTGACTCCGTGGTAAGTCGTGTAAAGCACTTGTGTTACGAACGCCAAATAACATAGGAATCATAAATATACTACTTAAATATATATACGACACCCAGACACAGAACAAACACAAATATCATCATACAAATATTTGCTCTGGGTAGGAATTGAATCCACGAACCTTGGCGCAGAAGATAAGATCTTTACCATCATCAGCGCCATCGCGCCATTTAATAAATTTCATAGCTATTTAGTATATACAGGCACATACTACAAATTCACAAAAAATCTATAGATACCTTATTTATTATATACGGGAAGTTATACATTTTTAACCATTTTTAAAGAAAAAGGCGCAAATTGCTGAACGTGAAATTTGAGGGTCAAAGTTTATGAAGAAAAGAAGTGCATATACATTTGATATGCCTTTATTTATATATATTACGGAGTCAGCAAACAAGCAAACGGTCCGCTTGATGGTAAACGTGAACGCAATATATAACGCTCGTGTCATCTCAAAGGTATCACTGGCGTGTCGCCAACCTTGTGATCTGAAGATACCCAGTAATTTCACTGCCGATAGAGGCATGCTAGTAATTTCACAAGGCTATCACTAACGCGTTGCCAGCCTTGTGCTTGAAGATATGTGATATATAATGTGAACATTGCTATTTAGCGGTAGAAATGGGTAGGAGTGAGGTACCAACGCAGACGACCTTTGAAAGAGGTACCTTTAGTATATTAATTTACTTAAAACTACTGTGATTCATACTGCTGTTTGAATGACACATTGACATTAAAATGAAGTAAATATGAATTATCATATTGTCTATTGACTGTCAAATGGATGAGAGTTTTTTAAAATTTGAAGAGTTATGGTACTGCCTGCATGCTATAAATATGTGTATAGGTGTATATTTTGACCTCTTCATCATACCATCCATTGGAATTCCACCGCTGGACGTAATTCTCCCCAAGAGAGGGTAGATTTTTCCCGTAATTGCAGTGCTGGATAAGTGTGTAGGCAATCGCAGAGCACAGCTTTCGCGACGAGTATCCTAAAGCCCATCACCGCTCTGGACGTTTGAGCTACAGTGCTTCAAATGGATACACCGCCATTTGTCGTTTCTGGTACCTAAGTCGCCTCTTATATCACCTGCTACAGGGTGAGGTACAATTCTACTCTGCCGGTACCTCACGGCTAACCTAAATATACCTACCCTCAAATTTTGAATTCAACCTGTTTATTCAATAGAACAGACGAATAGAGTCACTTTTTTACGGTTAGTAATTTGTCATAACTATAAAGGATAAGTATTTACGTTTGTTTACCCATAATTGACGCTCCGAGCAGGTATGGTGACAGATGGCCCGATATCGCAGATGGCAGTGATCCTATCTTGTGTGCCGAAGGTCGTGGGTTCAAACCCCACCCAGGACAAACATTTATATAACTAATGTGTTTGTTCTATTTTTGGGTGTTAAATATATGTATTAAAGTGATCTATTTGTGATTTCTCTGTTGTATAATTGATGTCTGTAATACAAGTGCTATTTGATGTAAGACGCTAAGTGATTTTTTATATTTATTTTTGTCTGACATACCCTATTGTAATATTATTGTTGTTATGTTTAACCTTGAAATCTAGCTCTTTACCTTTTTTCTTGTGTGTTCACTATTTTTGCCAAAATATACATTCATACATATTATTAAAAACAGTAGGTGTATAAAAGCTTAGTTGTTTTAACCAAATGAAAAAGAATCATCAATAACGATGTAACTATTCAAGCCATAAAAACTATATTACCACGATTTTATTTTATTTTTGTAATTGAAATATGATAAACTTCTTCAGAGATACATTATTAAATTGTGTTCACGGCAGTGTCCCGACATGTTTGCCCAGCGCGGCAATTATGGGCAAAATTCCTCCTTTTTTGGGGAGGCTTAGGTCCTACAGTAGACTCCAATGGCTTATATGATGATTATTTCTATTATTTGAACCTACAGGACTTCTTCTGAATTATTCTGACTATTGGATCATTTTCTTTTCATGATGATCATCGAAGCATACTGAAGGTATAATAAAAAAAATAATTTTTTCTTTCTCTTTTACTAAACCTAAAACGTCAATATTTCCATTCAATTTTTTTTAAATGAACCTCACCGTTTTTTACTTTCAGTATTTTGTCCGAAATTTACTTTTTATTTTATTTTAGCTAACCGTTCTTGAGTAATTTCCTGTAAAAATTGGTCGCGGTTGATCATATTTTCATCCGCATCACGTATGTTTATAATAAATCTTCTTACATTTTAATCCATGTGTTTATTTAATGGTACATTTTCCTTAATATATTTCAGTTATTGTAGCAAAAGAATTTCATTTTCGGAAAATTTGTGATGCTGTGTTACGGCTTGATATTCTTCAGGTATCGGAAAAACTTGTGTGATAATTGGCGATGCGATTCGGTGTTCCGTCTATTGTTGATTTTACTTGAAACGTAAATTTCAACTTTTCTATTCTCTGACAATAGATGTTGTTTATAACATGTTTTCACTTGTAATGATTTGGGCGATACAGGAAATTAATACACAATCATTAATTGAATGTTATTAATTGCAAGGTCGATTCCGTAAACAAAAATTGTAAGAGAAAATATTTAAAATAATTTGTCGTCCTATAACAGCAGTCATTCGTTTTAATACATTATAGATTTTATTTATCGGTGTATATTGCGATTGGTCACGATGACTCAAATACATAAAATCTCTGAAATAATATAAATATAAGTGGTGAAAATATATATAAATAATTACATGTATATTCATTTTGTCTTCTAAAATATGAAATTTTTGGAAAAGATGTGATATTTATGAAGTTTTCGTTTATTCAAATTATAGAAACAATAAATAATATTTTATATGTGTATATATATATATATATATATATATACATAAAAAACAAGGTGCCCATAAGAACAGGCTAGACCTAGTTTAGGTACGTAAGTATCAAAATGTTTTTTAGTTTAAGTTACCTTTTGTTGTTGAATAAAATTATTATCATTATTATTATATAGATATAGATATTTTATATAGTATTTATTTTAGTTAAATTAAAATCTTGCCTTTCAAATGCTTTGTGGATTAATTATATCTATCTTTAGTAATTTATCTTAGTAATTATAATCATATAGTTTTGACACCTATTCGTTCATCATCCTACATCGCGTAGAGCAAATTCCCCTACATATAAGACAAGTGACACTAAGAAAATAATCAGTGCGCGGACGCATAGGAACGGGACGATCGCTCGGTGAACAGACGCACGAGTCTTCGCAGCTACGTTCGATTTTTTAATAAAATAAACTCTTTACAATCAAACCTTTTTTTATGAAAAAGAAGGAAAACTATTTTTACAGCAAAAATATTATTAATCTGTAGATAGTATTTCGCGCTTTTATTAAATTTCAAAATATTGTTTTAAGTAAAACAGAAATAGTGAAAAGTTATCCAAAATGGTGAACAAAGTGTACAAAGTAAATTCTACCAAAGAAGAGAAGGTTGGGAGCAAACACAACCAAATTTTAATGTCTATAGTAGGTGAGTAAATTAATTATTTTTTTTTTATATAGTATTGAAAATATTTTGTGTATAGTAAAAGCTTATAATTAATTATAATATAAACATTTTCCGCCACGTGAAGTTTAAGAAGCAAATTGATTTATTTTTTTGATTTCATTGTACCTGTAACAAGGATGGATTTTGATTAGCCAATTATTTGACTTATTTGTACTATTGGTACCGACAGTAAATTGTTTTGATATCGATAATGAGGATATTATATCATTAATTCAAAATAAAAAGGTCAAAATACTTAATTATATAACATGGAATATTTTTGGTTAATTCCTGCGGGCCTGAAAAGAAGGCAATTCATTTGATGTTATATAATCATGTATATAAGCCCTATGTAACAACCTCTGTCAAATAAACATGGCGCCGTAATCGCATGAAAAAGACTTTCCGTTTCAAATATTTCATATGACCAGTGGTCGCCTGATGCATAACTTTTTAAGTTTATTTAATTTTTCGTTAGTTATTAACAAAATTATTAATTATTTAGTTTAAGTGTATCATTCAAGGATAGTTTAATTTATTTTATTCATTTCTAGTGTTTCATTTTGAATACAAGAAAAGATTTATTTCTATTTTGTATTTCTTCTCCACACTCACCCGATACCGCAATTTGCTTAAAAATGGGTGAATAAACCAAAGCATTCTATATGTGGGTCAACATCAAAGTTCGTTCTCTGCAGGACTCGGGAAAAATGAAATTTTTCTCGTAAAATTTCGGGCGTGGTGGCATTCGCAGAGCGTTATTTCGTTCCAGAAATGCTTTACGCATCCCGACCCTGTTGAATTTAAGCTACACTATTTCGGGAGGATATACCGCCATCTTTCGGTTCCGGTAGTTTCCGCCATCTTAGTCGCCTCTTGCGACACCGTGTACATGACAAATGCAGACGGAACAAATAGCCCAAGCTTGCCAGATTTTTGGGCCATCCATCTCAAAATTAATCATTGGAACCGTTGCTTTATTTTAACGATTGCCGCGAGCACGGTTCCATGAGTTTCTATATTACATGCGTATTGTATTTCATTATAACATGTAGGTTTTTTAGTATCAGAAAGCTTTTGTTTAACCTTTATATTTACGATGTGTACGTGATGTGTGACGCGTGATGAACACAAATAAAATCCCTTAAGACTTTTAGGGATCGTTAAACGAAGTACAATTTTATTACACACCAGTAGTAATCCGTTGTCTTATCCACGATTTTCATTTTTCCCAAGAATATGGAGATAAAATTTTGTTTTTGTTTTTTGCTGATAATGTAACTTTATATTAGTGAAGAGAAAAAAAAATGGCCCAGTACATACTTTTGGAGTTTATTAATTACAAACATACATATCCCGTTTTCATATTTCCATTTAAGTTAGCGATCTATTATTTTTAGATAAAATATGATATAATCTATATTACTCTAGCTAGACAGGTCCTATCGCGAAGATGGGAGCGATCATATCCTGAGTGCTAAAGGTTGTGGGTTCAATCCCCACCCAGGACAAATATTTCTATAATGATATTTATGTTTTTTCTGTGTCTGCGTGTTAAATATATGTATTTGTGATTCCTCTGTTGGCTCAAGTGCCCTATTAAAACATAATAAACGCAAAATCGCAGTTGCCATGCTGGAGTATTGTAAATCTGTGATATCATTTAAAATATAAAGTTAAATCGAAATTGTATCGCATGTTCTGCTCATCAGTAATTACGATAATACAAATAGCTTTAATACCTACAGCTTCAAATATTTCAGTAGATTTCATTTTACTTTATATTTTACTTCGTCCACGTGGAAAAGTGATTTTGAGGGGCACAATAGTCTTTCTCGGTAAATGAACTAACTAACACAAAAGTAATTTTTCAAATTGGCTTACAGGTTTTTTAGATAAGCGCGTTCAAACAGACAAACAGTTAGTTTGAAATGTTTTTTTTTATCTTATATGAATTTAATACATTAAACAAGACTCATTAATGGTAAAGTGTATCGCATTTTTTACCTGTCCTAAACCAATAACAACAGAACCAATCGGTTTTGGCACTTTGCCAGCCGCTGCTGCAGCACGATCGCCCCGCTCGCTCAGTTTGTGCGTTTTGGTCACAATTCTGACCTAACCTAAATCAACTGAACCAACCGACCGATTCATTTCTGGAACTTGTCTAAATGACTGGAGAACTTTTGTATGTTATACATGTTATGTGAACATAACTTCAAATATTAGTTACGCAAAATTAATGTATATAATACTGCTTATTATAATAAATAGAATTCTGAACGAAAAAGATATGACTGAATAATATTGTAGAAGATGGTTATGTATAGAAAATATAGGAAAACAAATGAAAATATAAAAGATGAGATGTTTATTGCTACTGATAATAAGTTGGCTTAGAAATTAGAACATAAGAGACAGAGTAGTTAAAAATTGTGATGGTTTGGATGAAAAATTGCAGAAATATCATTTTTAAAAAAAGAAATTTTGATAAATTTTTTGACGACTTTAGATGAACACCCTCTACAATTAATGCATATGAAAGCGCGCGGCACTACTAGTACCATACAAAAATAACCCAAAATTATGAGAAAATACCATTTACAAAAATTTTAAATCTTGTGAGTTTGACATCTGACGTAGTATTGAACGTTCAGTGTTTTAGAAGGTCAGTGAAAACATGTTGAGAAATTGATTTCAAACCTTTTGTTCTAGACGTATAAAAAATATCGTTTTCAACCAATACCTAATTATGTTTAAAGCAATAGAAGTAGACCTGCTATCGTGTAGGCGCAAGAGTCTATATTAGCATTAGTTGACATTTCATATTAAAAAATATACCACCAAAGAAAAATATGTATCAACTTGATTATTTAAAAGCCAATTTCTTCCTATTTAATTGTATTGTCTGCGAGAAGTACAATCTATCTTTTATTTCCGTATTTTTATGGATACAGAAATTACGCGAGTGTTATCACGTGCTAGGTACTTATAAAGTCAATAACAAAATCACATAACATCTCATACATACCTGACTCCGAAATATGTCACTTAAACTTTATCAGACAACAGAGACATTGCAAATATACCTTAACACATTTTGAACACCCAGGTATAGAAGAAATAAGAATTTTCTTTATATAAATACTTATCTGCGGTGAGGATCGAAACTACGGTCTGTAGTGCAAGATAGAAAAAATACCGAATATCGGGCATTTACCCGAATTCAGCGGCGACGCGTTCACGCCCGAATAGTTGAATGAGGCTATTCGTATATAAGGGAAATTCGTACGGTACAACATTGATTTTTATCCAGAAAAACATGTATGCACGGAGTTTTGACCCTAAGAAAATATTTGTTCTGTAGTTATAATTTCGGAAAAGTTCTTGAGGAAAGTGAAACGTGAAAGTCAAGGGTGAAAACAATCTCTGCAAGAATTTAAACAATCCAACTATGATCGTGCTCAGTAGAGATTAACTTTTGACATATTAGAAAACTTTACGTAACCTCAAATATTGATTGATTGTGGTTCTTGTAAGAGTGATTGTGGAAGAGTTTATTTTTTGAGAAATAAGAGATACAGATGGCCAAATGCTATTAAACTGTACGGCAGGCGCACTTAAACAGCTGTAAAAAGTTTCTGTATCGTTAGACTCACATGGCTATCATCATATCATCATCATCATCATATCAGCTATTGGAAGTTCACTGCTGGACATAGGCCTCTACAATAAAGGAGGTTTTTTGCCCATAACTGCCGCGCTGGGCAAGCGTGACCGCAGAGTGCAGCTTTCGCGACTGGAATGCTGCTGCCCATTCCCGAACTGTGCATTTGAGCTGGACTGTTTCTGATGGATATACCGCCATCTGTCGGTTCTGGTACCTCAGTCGCGTCGTACGATATCTACGGTGCAGTGGGAGGTACTATTCTACTCTGCCGGTACCTCAGGGCAATTGGCTATATATATATCACAATTAATTCGATCCGGTGACCGTGAGATTGTTGAATTGGATATTTAATTTACACCACCATCTGTTAGAATCTAATAGCACTCAAAAATCTTTGTGTTTGTCTAATATAAACAACTTGTTTACAACAAAAATATCGCGACTTGAGAGAGGTAGAATAACTATTGTACCTCTCAAGTTAGATCAAACTGCACACTGCAGATTTAAAATAGTTCATCACAATTTATAGTCGCAATATTGTTTTTATGATAAACATAGATGTATATATTTATGAGAGCATAAATAACTTATAACGTATGTCTGGTTAATCGTCTGTGCCGATGTTACCGACCTGACTTTGTTCTTTCCGAACTAAATATAGACTACCTTGTCACGAGATCGTTTAATTAAAAATAAATTTCGTTGCATAATAGTAAATGGATGCGGCATAATAATATACTATACTATGGGCATAACAGCAAGGTAGAACATACATTGATATAAATGACTTAAAATCCCATTTAATCTTAGCTTTTTCTTTTATTAGACCAGGTCGACAACCAAGTGATAGTAAGCGTCACAGCACCATATAGACGTTCGTAATATCACAAGGATATCACTAGCGCTTTTAATAGGTGAGAGTGAGGTACCAATGCAGACGCCCTTGATGAAATGAATGATGATGAAAAAAAAGAATGATGTCTACCTTATGTAAATTAGGATGAACAGATTAAAGTTATGTAGTAAATTAGGAATGACAATTCCATTCTAATTAAAAATAAATTTAAAGTTACCATTGCTGACGTACGTTAAACTGCAATACGTTTTTCATCATTATCTTCATCATCGAATCTTGTCCTTTCTCCTTTAAATAACTTCAGTAGGACTAATGGTATGTGGCCTGCGTATTTAGTCAGATGATCCTTAATGGATGGATGTCGACTGCACTTTATCGTCATTATTATTGCAACTGTAGAACGCGCACAGCTGAACAAAAACCTTTCCAAGATAGGGAGAATTTTGCTAATTGCCGCGCAGGGCAGGTGTGATTGCAATCGTCTAGCAGAGCTCCGCGACGAGAATGCTGTTGTACATCCCCGACCTATTGCGTTTAAGCCACGCTGTTTCAGGTAGATATATCGCCATCTGTCGATTCAGATGCTATATTCCTCTTACGATATCTGGTGCAGAAGACTCTTTTGCTCTGCCGGCACGGCACGGCTGGACTACGCTGCACTTATAAATGCGTGATTTCCTTTCAGCTCCATTGGCAATGTTTTTAATTCCTGATTTGGCCAAAATAAACCCAAATAAACTCCAGTTGTCGCAAATAGACTTACCTTAAAATATCATATAACCTTAGGTGGTTTCACTAAAACCTACCCTAAAGATGGAAGTCAATCACCGTATCCAATTCTGCTAAAAAAAAGTGACAATAGAAAACTGATCAATAAAGAGGGCGATGCTCGGAATCACTTCGCGTTATCGGGAATTAGGATAACCGGGAAATTGAAATTGCTGACCCCCAGTAAGGTTAGCCTTTTGAACTGATAATGGGCAGGGTACGGGGTATTAGCACATAATTACCGCGCTGGGCAGGCGGCAGAACGCAACTTCGTGTCGATGATGCTGCTGCCGATCCACGCAATGTTGCGCTGGTTTTATATGGATCTACCGCTATCTGTCAGTTCCGGTACCTTAGTCATAGACATAGGCCTCTCCAAGGATTGGGGAATTTTAACCAAAATAGAGCGCAGCTGCGACGGGGATGCCGCTGTTCATCCTAGCCCTGTATAAATGCACAGTTCAAATGAGCTACACTAATTCAGACGGATATACCGCCATCTATCTGTTAACTTAGTCCACTATTACGACACCTGGTAGAAGGGGAAGTACTATTCTACCTGCGGCCATTTTTAAATAGTTTTCTAATAAATATATCTATATATTCCTGCTAGTACTCCACCATCGTCTCTATCACCATGGACTTTGCTTTATATTTAAATATAACGCGCATCACAGAAACATCGCCTAGATCTAAAGTAGTCTAAATTTAATTAAAACTTTCAATCCATGTGTGCAAACTATTCCGAAACCTTACTTTTAATTGTCGTCAAGTAAGTCATTACTTGACGTCGTACGTTATAATGCGTCCACTCACAAATCATTAATAGACGCAGATTATCCGCTTCTTTTATTGTTCTAATACAATCGTTGTAAGCGTGAGAAATCATGCTAGGAAAATAACCTTTTAATTGTGCATGTCTCAGCAGATCATCGCCATGAAGACACGGCCAAGGACATATTTGCTAGTCGGGGGAATTTGACATACAAATAGAAAGAGCGCGAAATATTCAAAAGTTAAATTTTTTTTTATTACTATTATTTTAATGGTGGCCTAATGTGTCAAGCCAAGATAGATATTTATATGATGATATTTGTGTTTTTTCTGTGTCTGGGTATTAAATTATATTTGTTATCCCCCTATTGTCTGATCCTCCTATCCGTAACACAAGTGCTTTAAGCGACTAACCATGGAGTCAGGTCAATGTATGAGATGTATGAATTTTTCTTTCGTTTTTCTTACATGACATCTCAATTGTTAACTAACTAAATCCACTATCTACCATCTAACCGATGCATTACAACTATAATACATAAACACGTATAAATAACACACAGACACAGAACAAATACAAATGTTTGTTATGGTTGGGGATCGAACCCACGGCCCTTGGGGCATATGACATTGTGCATATTACTACCTGCGCAATTACTGATCTCATTCAAGTATAACAACAACCCTTACCCGTAAGAATATGGGTATAAATTATAGTTTTTGTACTTGCTAATAATGTGATTTTCAAATAGTAAAATAGTTTGGAACATTGGTCCATACGTTTTTGAGTTTATTAGTTATAAACGGGTAAAAATTTTAATCTTGTTAACATAATTCCATTTTAGGCATTTCAATTTTATTTTAAATATAAGATACTCGAGAAAGTTGTGTCTTTTAAATGGTAAAATAATGTATTTAAATATAACAAATAATCAAATTCGCCGTGAGGTACCGGCAGAGTAGAATGGTACCTGTACCAGTTAACAAAAGAGGCGACTGATGGAATATCCACCAGAAATAATGTACCTGAAATGCACAGGGACGGGGATGGGCAGCAACATCCCCGTTGCGAAAGCTGCGCTCTTCAATTGCCAACAAACTTTCCCAGCGCTGTAATTATCAGTAAAATTCCCACTTTTTTAGGGACGCCATTGCCCAGCACGGTGGACATGTGGACGGTCTAGGGCTACTATGAGTTAGATAGAAATACCATTATTTCTAATTAATATTTATAGCAATTAGATATAGGCCATTAAGGCGTCATTTCTCGTTTGTGTTACCACAATAATTATTGGTTAACTGTAACAAATTATAGCTAATTAGTATGTTGCGGTAAAGGCACGTATAACGCAAAAACGAGGGCCGATGGAACAAACGTAGCGAACCTATAAAAGAACAGACCTGACTAGAATGGCAGATTGCATAAAATCGGTTTAATGCGAATTATTTTCGGGTACCGACAGATGGCGCTATAACCATCCAAAACAGAGCAGCTTAAATACTACTTATAATATTGTTATTAAGAAAAGATCTTCAAAAGCAAAAGATATGCGATATGAGACAGTTACGCAAATACGATTATTTCTTCTAATATTTCATCATCTTCTTCATCATGGCAGCCGCAAAACGTCCACTGCTGGATGGAGGACCTCCTCATATACGAAAGATTTTACCCATATTTTACATGATAATCGCAGTTCCTAACTTTGCGACGGGAATGCTGCTGCTCACCCCGCCCTGTTGCATTCCAGTACCTCAATCGCCTTACAATACCTAATACATGGGAAGGTACAATTCTACTCAATCCGTACCCTACGGCAACATTTATTTACATATAATTTAACGATAGACAAAGAAAGATCAAATAGTTCAAGGTAGGACAGGTAATTTCTTAGTAAAAGAAAAATCTTATCAATTACACGTCGTAATTCATTGTCCCGCGAAACAAGTAACGACCGGTGCCAAATTATTCGGTTCTGCCACGTGGAAGAACATTGTTTACTATGTATTCATACATACACCCACGCTCGAATCCAAGCTATGTTAATGTGGACACCTGATCGATATTTTTCTTGCCATACATATATTCAATATATATTGTGTATCAATATTTATATATATAGGTAATTAATTGTAATTTAATCTCAGAAGTAAAATAAAACTCTAATTTGTTTCTCTGTTAATAAAGATAGCAATTTTATTTGAGTATATCGAGTAGATAGCACACAATCATATAATATTTACACAACTAACCAAAAATCTTACTTGTAAATAAAGAAACGACAATGAAAGTTTATAATTATCACGTCTTGATTTATAAAACTTAATATTATTTATTAAACTAAAAGAAAATCGTAACCGCAATTGGCAGAAATGTAAAATTAAGACAAACATTTTAATTTAAAATGCGGTCGACAACTAAGAAGGGAATATGTTTTAAACATCTTTAAACTAACAACGATTTCGATACAATTTGAGATGCTTGTTCTTAGAACCATCTAATTGAATACGTGTGCATGGTTTATCGGAATTCCACCCCAGAGGGTGCCATAATAGGGATTTGATGATTTAAAAATAAAATAAAACATCTTTAAAAATCGATAAATATCTATCATAATTTTGCATGAAATCTTTATTTTTTAATCTTTATTTAATATCCGTGGGAAAACGAGGCAGGTTGGTAAGATAATAATAATAATTTTAGATAAGATGAGGGAATATATTGCCATTATGTCAAAAATGTGTTTTTTTGTTAGAAAATGTTATTATCATCAAATTAAAATAACAAAAATGTATTTCTGAATCAATATAAAGCAGAGAATAATTCCGCGACATTTAGTTTACATCAACATATGACGTGATGTTAATTTTTGACAACATAAAGTTTCTTGGGAGCTTCTCACCACATCAGCCATTGGAAATTCACTATTGTACATTAGCCTTTAGGACAAGTGAAAGATTACTCATAATTGACAAGCGTGTTTGCGATCGCAGAGCGTTACTTTTACAAAAGGGATGCAATAATTTAATACAACCGGAAGTTATAACTTCATGTGCCTTCCGAAGCACCACTTACTTGAGGTCGTCTGCGTTGGTACCTCACTCTCACCTAGAGAGGATGAACTGGATAAATGTGACACCGTATTAATCAGTTTACAATGTTGTTGGCGACACGCTAGTGATACATTTGTGATGACACGAACGTCTTGTTTGTTGACTTCGAAATATAAAAAAAATCCGAGCTCTTGACAATCGGATCTCTCAAATAGGTAGACAGGATCACTACTATCTGTGCCATTGGGCTCGACTACTGGAATCAAATTCAAGTTAAATGGCTTTTTAACATCAAAAGAACACCAGTTTCCTTATGATGTAAGACATTTTTATGGCTGTATGTGAAAAAGTTCGTTGAACAAAGCCAACGGATTGGCAAACTTTTTTTTAAAAATATTTTCCTTGTTTATACTGAGTCATACTAAATATAACTGTATACTTGGGCAAGGGGACATTGACTTAAAAAGAACAGGAAAAACATATTTAGTAAAAAAGTACCAACGACTTAATTTGGTTTCTCTTATAATAATAATAATACACTTACACAGAAGGACCACATTAAAAATTAGCCAGTAAATACATACTCCCATAAGATATGAAAAGACACCATATCAAGAATATCCTGTCACTATAATGACTGATTGAACAGAAGACTACAGTATTCATTAATTTTATATATATATTTATATGTGTTGCTTTAGTAAAAAACGTTGTATTTTTATGTTTTTTTTTATTTTATAGACACACATACGTACATATTATTAGTATTTACTTCACTTCTTTTTATTTTATAATATAGTAATCAATCAAACATCAATCTGCCTTATCACATTTTTTTGGCATCCAAATATTACCTGGACGAGATTGCTAAAAGCGATAAAGCTGCTAATTGTATTATAACTTATAACTTTTATTTTTCCTCATGTAATTTTGGCAACCTTTGGATAGAGAGGAAGTAAATTATTTTTTGAAGATGCATCTAATGGCAAGTAATAATATACACCAAAAATTACTACACTAATACAATAAATAGTAAAAATGGTACAACACAGTGTAACAGAAAGAATTATGACAACGGCAAGCAATGTAAAGCATTCAGGATCCTAGCATTTACAAATACAAAAATAATACATACCGACATTCTAGATGGGAAAGTTTTTTGTTACGCTTTCACGACTCAATTGGTGAACTGAGTTTAACAAGTGCATTTGTGATAACCTGATTGTGCAATTGTGATACCGGCAGAATAAAAAAGTACCTCCCCCCCCCGCCCCTAAAGAGTGCTAGCAGGCGACGAGGGTATTGGAACTAAAAGACCATGGTATCAAATATTCTGTATAACTAATATGGAACAGGGTGGGAATAGGCTGCAGGATTCCCTAAAGAAGAAGTAGCTCTGCGATTATCACCACGCCCCATCAGCGCATCAATTATGGCATTCTTCCTTTCTTGGGCCTGTGTCTAAAAGTGGATTTGTTTTACATTTTGGTAATGATCCTCTCTTAAGCGCCTGGGGTCGTGGGTTCGATCCCCACCCAGGACAAATATTTATATAATGATATTTTTGTTTGTCTTGGTATTATAAATGTGTATTTAGATCGATTCACCACGGAGTCAGGTCAATGTATGAGATGTTGTGTGAATATATATATATATATATATAGTGTACTATGGATGTTCTACAGCTTCTATGGTGATGATGATAAATCAGATGGTCATGTCTTGCCTTGACCCTTCCCTTTAGAAAAACTTTAACTAATTTTGATTCCGAAAAATGATGACATTAGGTATACCTTATACAAAGGTCGTTTGATTTGATACCTCACTTTCGTCTATTTCTTCCGGTAAATAGCAGTGTTCGCAATGTTGTGTTTCAGTTAGAAGGGTGAGAGAAGCCGGGACATTACCGGGTAATGTGACATAATATCTTCAAGTCACAAGGTTGGCAACGCGCTAGTGATATCTTTGTGATTTATGAGTGCGTAAAAGGTGCGATGACCATGCGTTTTAGTTGACTGGGTCAATTATAAAAAAAAATATCTTTAAAACATTACAAAGTGTTTTTTATTCATTGAAGTTAAATATTTAAATACGTACGAACCATTTTATTGCATTACTGAATAAAATAAATCTATACGCCTAACTAAATCCCTTTTCAAAAGCTGTAATTATCGTTATGTAAATATCGTCTACCAAGTTTTGTAACGATAACAAATAAGTTAACCAAACTCAAACGACTTTAAGTATATACAGGTATAAATTGATGACCTATTCAAATTATTAGGATTGTACGAAAGCGCTCGCGATCTGCGGATAGGATAAATGTTTAAATGATAATTATTTTTCAAGTTTAGTGTTAATTATATGTATCTAATAATAATAATAAACTCGCACAACATCTCATACATTGACCTGACTACGAGGTAAGTCGCTTAAAGCACTTGTGTTACGGACGCCAGACAACAGAGGAATCACAAATATACTACTTAAATACATATATTTAATACCCAAACACAGAACAAAGTATAAATATTATCATAAAAATATAAGGCCTGAGTGGGGATCGAACCCACGACTTTTGGCGTACAAGACAGGATCACTACCATCTGCGCCATCGGGCCCGTCATTACGTATGTCGCCGTACAATGACTTACGTGGATGATTTTGTTTACAATAAACGTGGCAGATTTGATTACGAATGGGTTTGTGTGATTCATCGTCGAGGATGCAACGAGACAACTCTTTCATGTACTCGCGTATGGGTAAATCTAAAACGCGACAAATGTAAACGGGTTGCCCTTCTGGGAAATCTATTTCGGACGATTTGAAGTGGTTTTAGGATCGACAGGACCGCGTGGGCGAATACGATGCTTGCATAATTCATAACGAGGCCAATACACAGCTTATAATTTGTCCGGACACTTGAAGTGCATGTGTATTCTATATAATAATTAATCTCTGTGACGTATTTTATCCTAATCTTTACTGCGGTTTTGCTAATTAGCGTGCACAAATGCGTCAACTTATTTATCCTAATTAGAACAACGTTAAAAAAATATATTCTATCAATTAGAATATATTTTATAACTAATAAATACTAAAATATAGAAAAATAAATATATGTTTATTCTCTTAAAAATGTATGTAGAAAATCCTTGAATGTTACCATAAATTTATAGCTTCTGGTGAAAGAAACTTTAATCTCTAGATTAAAGTAACTATTCCTTACATAAACATCAACAAGGGCTTTAAAATATTCGTTTTTATTACAAACTTTCTACTCAGACATGTTTAGATATCACTTTTCTAAACATAAAGTCTATTACCAAAAATCTCATCTACATCCCACAACTATCAGTAAATTATGAAAAGAATTAAGTAAACTTAGTATTTGGCCGTGAATACCACGGGGTAGAATAGTACCTCCATCTATACCAGGTGTCGATACAGCTGACAGATGGCGGTATATACATCTAAGAACGCAGTGTAGCTTGAATACACCAGGGTTGATATGGGCAACAGCTTCCTTAAGGGAAGGCTACGCGCTGCAATTACCACCACACCTACCAAAACTCCTTTCTTGGGAAAGTCTACAGTAGACTTGGTCTATACTAGCAGCACCCTCAGTTTCCCCGCGTTAAGTTGTAGAACTTTTATGCTACCTTTGCACTCCCCTTTTACCCCCTTAAAGAATGATTTGCTATACGTATTCATGTCCTTCAATGAAAAACTTTTACACTGAATTTAATTCGAGTAGCTTCAAAAACCGCAATGTTTTATTTATAATTGTTTTCACCCCCGTTTTCCGCTTTATTTTAAAAATGAATGCAGAAAAATGTTTTGTTAGAAAAATAAAATAGGAAAGTATCTTGTATATTGTGGAAAGTATTTGCCGGCTTCTCAGCTCTTTACATAGATGCCATCAAAGACAAAGAAAAAAGAATGAGCAAAGGCGCCATTTCATAAGTATTGATGAAAATTAACATCATTGTTCTCTTTTCATATCAGTATATATGTCTTAAATTACTTTAAAAAAAATCTAATGTTAACATTATATTAAAATTTAGTAGATTTCCCAATATATATAATAATGATCATAAAACAATCACATAATGCATTTCAAAACAGTTTCAATTCACATAAAAGAGACATTACTCCAAAGGAATTGCATAAAACATGAAGCTTTTATATCAGAATGCAAAATTTTAAAGGCTACTTCAATTTGACACGTAACACCCATAAAGGAATGAGATATTTGTATTTAAATTCATACAAGTTAAGAAAATATTACGTGAATTGTACCAGGCGACCTAGGTAACAAAGCCGGCAGATGGATGTTATTTCCCTAAACAGCATAGTTCAAATACAACAGGGCAAGCATGGTACCCCAATTATGGGCAAAACTAGCCTTTTCTTGGAAGCCTATTTCCATATAATAAAAACAATTAACTCTTAATTGTACGCCAGAAATAATAAAAAAAAGTAAACAATAACCATATTTATATAACCAAGAGAATAATGGGGGCGTTACCGCAAAAAAGGAGTTCTTCCAGACAACCATTGTCTGGAAAGAGTGAATAGAACTAAGAGATAGATCTTTAGTAATAGTGAACATTGTAATACAAATTTATCAACTAAAAATTTAGTAATCACGATTGTATTTCGACCTTTTGTTGTGTATATTTTGTACAACTTTTTTGCCACATTGGGCAAGCCTGTTGGCAATCGCAGAGCACAGCTTTTGTGTAAAAGTCCACTATAGGGCATAGGCCTCCCCAAGAAACGGGGTATGTTGCCTATAAGTGCCGTATTGGGCAAGCGTGTTGTTGGCAATCGCAGAGCGCAGCTTTCGCGACGGGGAAGCTGCGCTTTTTTGCATACCGCCATCCAAAAACTGCTATTTGACGGCAAAAATAGGCGAAATTATATACCAAGTCAGATGATCTTTGCTAGGTCTACCTCATATAAAATATATTATCGAACGTCGACGGTTATATAAAAGAAAAATGATTGCACATATAATTTTGATTCGCTGTATTAAAATACCGCCTATATTAGTCTTACTTTGAAATATTCTTCAACATAAAAATATTTCTCATTCACATTGGGAATGAAGCATTTTTAGTAGGTACAGTAGATTCTGGTATTTACTTACTTTTTGTATACATTCAATAAGCCGACCGCGATGTTACAAAATCTTATTATAACAAATTGTATTGCAAACTTAAGTTCAGTAACTCATATCAACGACCTAGATCTTGTAAATGTATATTAGGACGAGATATATCTGTATCATTTGCAAACATTTCCAGGAGTGAAAGTGCGAAAGAGAAGATATACAATTTCCTCTGCATAATAGACTTCTGAATTTTCCTCGTTATGAATTTTACACTATCTAAGAAGCTTAACAAACAAATATTATTTAAGAGGCTGTATGTTATGTTACATGTCACACAACAATAATAACAATATTCACAACACATCTCATACATTAACCTGACTCTGAGCTAAGTCGCTTAAAGCACTTGTGTTACGGACATTAGACAACGGAAGAATCACAAATATTAAACATATTTTTAACACAAAGACAAAGAACATACATATAATCAAATAAATGTTTGCCTGTGTGAGGACCGAACCTAAAACCTTCAGTACATAAAATAGGATCACTATCATCTGCACTAACGGGTCCGTCGTGTCATGTCAAAATAATTATCTTCAAATTCATTTGAAAAATTTACGCGTTCGCTTCTGCAATTTTATTTTGTAGTTTAGTTTTTAAATATCTTTTACATTAACAAGGCTCTCGGAAGATACAGGACTAAACTGTTTCCAGAATAAATCAACCAGGAAGGTCGAATGGGAATCGAACCTCGACGTCCGACTACACTGATTTGATAAAGTTTCCTAGAATTTTTCTAGTGGTTTCTGATTTGTGTGAAACAAATGACCACCTCCAAATAAGATTTTCCTAGAGGTAAACTAAAAAAAAATAAAAACTCTCATCATCAATATAGGTTAATTTTAATTCGTTCATAAATACATCAAAAAATACCGGCTAAATAGGATAGTACCTTGTTAGAATAAGTGTATAAACCAAACAGTTATAAATGTCTTTTGTTATTGTATCAGCCGCTAGGTGGCGCTTTTCATTCTTTTTCTTTTTGTACCATGTAACTTGGTCGGTTATTACCTTCCTTCTCTGGGTGACACTCACTGTATAGCAAGATAATAAATCTCTCTTTTGTAATTCAATCCTGGTTTATTTTGCTCAAGATCCTTCATACCTCAGTCTGTAACAGGTATCGTAAAAGAAGACTAAGGTAATAGAACCAACAGATCTTGTGACACAGTTTTAAACCGATTATACATTTCAAAAAGATATGAAATTATGGTAGCTGTATATAAAAACGGAATAGAATAGTACGTCCCACTGCACCAGGTGTCCCAAAAGGCGACTAATGTACCTGAACCGGCAGATGGCGGTATACCCATTCGAAGCGGTACAGCTCAAATGCACTGGGCGGGGATAGGCAGCAGCATCCTCGTCGCGATAGCTGCCCTTTGCGATTGCCAACACGTTTGCGGAAAGGAGAGGTTTATGCCCAGCAGTGGACTTCCAATGGTTAATATGATGATGATGAGGCAAAATGCCATACAATCTATAGATATATAAGTTGGCGATGCACTTGTAATATTTACGAAACATCCGCATAATGTAAAGCGAACTTTACTGGTACGCGAAACATAACAAATTTCTTTATACAACGATGCCATAAAGTTCAAAGAAAACAATTCCAATATTAAAATAAAATATTAACAATTATTGTTTATTAAAAGCCTCACTCCAGAGAGCCTCACTCCAGTCTCAATCCAATAGAGGTTTCAACAATAATTTCTAAGAGGAAAAAACAAACAATGAAACAAATAAGTTTGAAGCAGATTTATTTATCTCGACATTTAATTCTACCATTTTTCATACAATTGATTTAGTTTTTTTACGTTGGGAAAATATTGTCTGTTTGATAATAGTACTTTGAAACTATAATTATAATTTTATCAATTGAAAAGTGTAACATTTGGGAAAATCAATGAAATATTTTTACGGTATAAACTTAATAACAAAAGTGTCAAGTTTGATAAGCGTAAATGTATTTATAAACCGATTCGTAACAGAAAGAGTGAGAGTTACATTTATCGCGTTATAAATCCGTTTAAAAACCTTTAGTTTTATTATGATTACTAACGCGTTAGAAAGCGTATAAGTAGAAAATAACAAAAATATATATTTTTATGTTATGAAGTTCGCAAACAATTATACAGGCCACTTGATGATAAATGTGTCCGCAGCCTATATAAACACTCGTGTCATCACAGAGCTATCACTAGTGATTCGCCAACTTAGTGAACTGAAGATATGTCATATTTATCAAGCAATTTTTTTGCTTCCCTGAACCTTCAAACCGGAAGACAGCAACGCGAATACTGTTATATGGCGGTAAAAATAGATGAAAGAGAGATACCATTGCAGACAATTTTTGTAGAGATCTCTAGTAAAAAAATATCTTATGATATAAACGAATTAACCTAAAAATATTTCTAAAAACAGAAGTATAGAGCATTATGAAAAATCTAAACTTATATGACTCATACTTTTTTGATTTAAAAAGTTTATTCGAACGGGCCATTCTTAGAAAATACCAATTGGATTTAAATAAATATTCAACAGTCCTGATGGCGCAAATGGTAGTAATCTTGTCTTTTGCGCCAGGGATCTTGGGTTTGAATCCCACCCAACAAATATTTATATGATGATATTTGTGTTTGTTCTGTGTCTCGGTGTTAAATATATGTATTTAAGTAGTATATTTGTGATGTCTCTGTTGTCTGGCGTCCGTAACACAAGTGCTTCAAGCGACCTACTACGAAGTCAGGTCAATGTCTGAGATGTTGTTGGATTTTTTTATTTAATTTATTATTAATCTATTATATAGCCCAATTATGCAGGTAGAGCATATTTAAGAACTTTTTCAGCAGAAAAGCAATTTATTTTAAACTCATTAACTCAATGTTTGAGTATTGTTAGACCTAGACTGTATACAAAAGTTTTTTCGATGCACCCTTAGGTATCTCAAAACTAGATTTCAATTTATATCGTCATCCAATGATCGTAACCTCCCCTCTTCTGCTCTGTTCAATTCTTACTCCTTGTCACGACTTATGATTTTTGTTCCATTCTTAGACTGTGAAAGATATACGATTCCGAACCGCGCTGCCTCTTAATATCAAACAATCATAGAGTAAATCTGCATTCAAAACAGCCTTATGCATTGTCTTAAGTTCTTATGTCCCAACACAAATCGTCCCCTCTTCTCTCACTCACCCATATCAGGTACATTCATATAATATACCTGATATAGGTGAATATTAGTTTTATTTATATATTTTTATATATTAGTACTTTATTCTTTTTTGTTTTGGTCCCTTTTCTGCTTTGCCCAATGGTTGACTGGTAAATAATGCCACTTGGCATTGCGTCCGCCATATCTAAATTAATTTATATATATATTTATATATGTGCAAGAAGTTAAATAAATAAAAAAATAAAGGTCACCCGCTTTGGTACCACTCTACTATTTCTTGACTGTTTGAAGCAAATGAAACGTTTCAAAATACCCCTAAAACAAATGTCAAATGAACATGTGATTGACATATTAATAAATAAATTGTATGTGTAAAAACAAACCTCTTACAAAGGTCGTCCGCAATGGTACCGCACTCAAACCAATTTATACCGCCGAACAGCAGTCTTCGCTTTATTGCGGTCCGGTTTAAAAGGTTAGAGAGGCAGTTAAATTACTGGGTAATGTGACATAATATCTTCAAGTCACATGGCCGGCAATCCGCTAGTATTCTTGTGATAATACGAGCGTCTATATGCTGCGAAGTCGCGGATTACTACCACGCGGATCGTAGGCTGGTTGTCAAGTAATGCGTATAAAAAATCAACAATACGCGAATTCCCACAAAGTTATTTACATCGACTGTTTGTTTATGATAACTAGTAAATAGTATTTTGTTTTGTTATTAATGTTTGCAGCTCTTTACTTTAAAAGCTAGTTAAATAAGTTAATTGAATTTCCAATAGTTAATCATCAATCTATACTAATATTATAAAGCGGAAGAGTTTGTTTGTTTGTTTATTTAAACGTGCTAATCTCAGAATCTACTGGTCCGATTTGAATAATTATTTTTTTGTTGGATAGTCGATTTAAAGAGGAAGGCTTTAGGCTATGTAACATTACGTTGAGACTAATAGGAGCGAAGCATTAGTGAGAAATGTTGCAAAAACGGGTAAAATTATCCTCACATTTGAGGTCTTAAAATGTTTATGCAGCGCATGCGACGAAAGACCTCACATTTGAGGTCTTTCGTCGCATGCGCTGCATAAACGGTTTAAGTTATTCCTTTTTAATAATAAAAAAAAGTCTGCGACAGTATATGTCTATCTCTCAAGATTTAGTCATAATAACATTATTTGTCGAAGAAGGCTTGCTACCATTATAATGTGCAAGTAGGCCGCGCGGCGGCGGGTGAGGGGGAGGTGGGCCTCGCCCCACCACCGTGCTTGCCACTACTACTCGTGAGTGTATCTTTGCGAGGTACCATGCCGCGCGGCTCAGACGCGTGGTCGGCTCCCTACGGAACGGTTGATTACAGCGTGCTTTATTTTAAACAAAAGTAAAAATATAATTTATGCCGAAATACTTTGACCCATCATTTTAAAAACATTATTTTTTTACATATTATTCAAACAAAATCTTATCCACGTTTATACAATAACATAAACCAACGTAAGCAATCAAAAAATAATCTCGATAGAGTTTTCGACAACCACGCGAACGAAGTCGCGGGCACAGCTAGTCAGTATATATAGTCGATGTATAGTTAAGCCGTACTGGCAGAGTAGAACAGTACCTCTCTCTATACCAGGTGTCGTAAAAGGTCCCAGAACTGATAGATGGCGGTATATCCAACCGTAACAGTGCAGCTCAAATCCAAGGGGCGGGGATAGGCACCTACGGCACGAAAGCTGTGCTCTGCAATTCCCAACACGCTTGCCCAGCGCGGCAATTATGGGCAAAATTCCCCCTTTCTTGGGGAGGCCTATGTTAATCCTTCAGTATACCAGATAATGTTTCAGTATAACAGCACGAAAATATTACAGAATCAGATATAATCAAAATACTGTTATATATACACGTCCGCCTTCAGCAGTAACAATTGTAGATAAAATAATATAAAGCCTTCCAATACTTCGATAGCACGTTCCTGTACTTGGTTTGTCTGATATTTGCACACAGAAAATGAAACGACCATCGTAACTGCTGCCAAGAAAGAACTCACTTTTAAAATACAACAAATATTTTGTACCTTTCTCTTTCTTTGTAAAAACATATTGCGAACGGGATTTAGCTATTTGAGTTTTAGGTGATATCTTATTATATTAAAAGTAGTCCTTGTACTTCACTGTCATCTTTTTATACCACCAAACAGTAGTTAGCATTATTGCTATTAAAAGGTGTGAGCAAAGATTATTGGGTAAACTGGCATAATATCTTTGTGACAACTCGAGTATCTTAGGCTGCAGTGACGTTCACTATCATGCGGAACGTTTGCTTCATTATCGATCATGATATCAGCCTCATGAAAAATAATATAATATCCGGGATTTTGCCTTATAATTGCCGCGATGGGTGTCAACATCATCATCATACCAGCCATTGAAAGTCCACTGCTGGACTTAGGTTTTTTGCCCATAACTGCCGCGCTGGGCAAGTGTGTTTGTAATCGCTGAGCGCAGCTTTTGCGACGGGAGTGCTGCTGCCTATCCCCGCCCTGTGTATTTGAGCTGCACTGTTTCGGATGGATATACCGCCATCTGTCGGTTTTTAATCGCCTTTTACGTTACCTGGTGCAGTGGAAGGTACTTTTTTACTTAGCCTGTACCTCACGTTGGGTATGCGAGGAGGCAATAACAGAGCGTAACTTTGCGACAAGAATGTTGCTTCTCATCTTCACTTTATTGCATTTGAGCTTCATAGCTACTGATGGATGTTGCAGTTGAGATACTCAGTCGATTCTTGCGATGAATGTACTATTCTAAAGCATACCCCTTACTGATGAATGTACTATTCTAATAGATTCTGTAGAAACACCACGCCAAGTGACATTTACAAGTATTTATTCAATAGCGGCCCGCCCTGACTTCGTCCAGTATTTTACTAAGCTTTTGCTCATTTATTATAGTGCATATATAATAATAAGAAAAATAATAAATTCCCACAACATCTCATACATCGATTTGACTCCGTGGTAAGAATTGTATTAAGGACGCAAGACAACAAAGGAATCACAAATATACTACTTAAATACATAAAATTAATACCTATATACACACAATAAACACAAACATCATGATATAAATATTTACTCTGGATAGGAATCGTACCCACGACCGTTAGCGCACAAGATAGGATCACTACCATCTGCGCCATCGGGCTCGTCGCCATTTTTGAATAACAGAGGGCAGGGATGACCAGAAGATTTGCTCTGTAATTTATAGCATCACTGCCCAACAACCTAGAAAATATGAGCTATAAAAAAGTTTGGCGAAGTCAATGTTTAATCCTCCTACAGCTGATATGATGATCATGATGATGATATTGCAATAAATTAATAAGCAATGCGACCATTCTATATCTAACTGATGTCTCTTATTTTCCAGTATGCATGCCGATCCTGGCCTATGGAACCGCCATGGGTTGGATCTCCCCAAACAAGGCGCTGCTCATGGGGGACGGCTCTCCATCTTCAGAACCCCTTACAGAGGAAGACGTGTCGTGGATGGCCTCTATAATGTTCATATTTGCGCCAATAGCGGTGTTCCTGTATGGCGTAGCGGCAGATAAATTTGGGAGAAAGAATGCGTTGTTGTGCGCTTCTGTACCTATCGCAGTTAGTACCAGATATTATTAAATACTACATGATCAGAAAATAAGCCTTTAGCTAGTATTTTATTGATATTTGATAGTGCTAAATAGCATTATGCGAAACAATCCAGGATTTTTTTATTTTTTTAAGTCGCGTCTTTAAAGATACGCTTATGCAATGTGCTTTCTTACTATAGGCCTTATTAGCTAACTCAAAATAGTCCAACGGGCTGGAGTAGAGTCTCATTGCGCGATTTAAACAGACTTGAGGAGGTCCATAAAAGAACCAACGTTGCTTATATAGCCCAGTGGATAAACAAGTTGTAGAGGTATGAGGTTCTGGAATCGAGACCTTCAGCAAGCGCAGCATAAGACTTCTATCCACAAGGTGGACAAATGATGCAAGCCTCATAAAACCCGTCCTGGTGGAAACTTGGGGATGTGTATCCTAGAGTAGACCAAAAATCGACATCCCATTGGTCGCGTATATATGTATTCAGTTAAATGTAAGGTATCTAAAAATATCGAACAAAAAACATGCCATCTAACATTATCTTTATCTTTCCAAATATTTTTACTCCTGTGCACAGTGAAGTATGTTGTCATCTTTTTCATAAGTCCTAAAATTGTCATACCCTACATTATTAAGGCTATATTTATGTATATTATATATAGGCTATATTTATTTGGTTTAACTGAACTCCTTTGGAATAATAAGGAAAACAAATAAAGTATGTGTAACGTCAATTGCTAAATTTCTGTAAGGTTTATATGCGTAACATATTTCAAGATATTACATAGATTATTATTTTTATTTTATATATTCTGGCCATAGCGATCACCTTACTTGCACATACACGTCTAGACTATTCCATCTATTCCATTCCTCACTCGTCTCTAAAATCACCACTTACGATGGATTTCTGTTTATCAGATCGGCTGGGCAGTAAAACTGATGTGCGCCCATCCCATCGCGCTCATCGGTGCTCGGGCACTCATCGGCTTTGGTTCGGGCGGAGGCTTCGTAGTTTGTCCTCTCTACGTGAAAGAAATCAGCGAGGACAGCATCAGAGGCATGACTGGGACCTTCGTTATCTTCTCACAGGTCAGTCAAAATAGTAATTAATGTCTACAATAGAGATTGTAATATTTAAATAAAACTAAATCCACAAACAACAAGGTGATACTAAACTTTATTGTAGCCTATTTATATACACGCTTGTATAGTACAAGCGTTTATATAAATAGTATAAATAATATAAACACAAAAATATTACTGACGCGTTTGCCAACCTTGTCACCTGAAGATATTATATCACATAACTGAGAAATTTTACATCTATCAAATAATGTTATTTTTTTTTATATTCATACAAGATCTCATGCATTGACCTAACTCCATGGTAAGTAATCAGACAATAGAGTAATCACAAATATAATACTCAAATACATATATTTAACACCCAGACATAAAACAAATATCAAAGCCACGACCACTGGCGTATAAGATAGGATCGCTACCATCTGCGCAATCGGGCCCGTCATTTTGCTTCTACCATAAATTTTTGAGGATATTTTGAAGATGTTTCATTTACTGCAAACAGCCAATATGTTATTTGGACTTGTGTTTTTATACTTATATGATAGACCTCATACAAAAGGTACCTCACTCTCACCTATTTCTACCGTTAAACAGCAGGGTTCGTATTGCTGTGTTTCGGTTTGAAGTAGAGTAGTTTCGGTGAATTACTGGATAGATGTGACATACGTAGTATGAAGATACTACTGAACTGAACTGAAGAGTTCACAGAGGTTGTCTACACGCTAGTGATATCTTTGTGATGACATGAGCGTATATAGGCTGCGGTCTTGTTTAGCGTTTAGCGGATCGTATGCTTATTTTTTGACTTTATAATATTGAAATAGAAAAAAGCTTATCAAATTATAAATATATTGTATAGCAATGTGTTTAACGTGTGATTGGGCTTCGCTCTATTCCCAAATTAATAAGAAAAAGATTTGTTTTCAATCAATCACCTAATTTAGGATATTTAAGTAACCACTTCTAAGAGTTAATTAGTGTGCTTTATCTGAAGAAAACAAATTTTTAACACATCATCTGATAAATTCTACATATTGTATTTCAATTTACAAATGTACATTAGTTTTTAAAAAGCCTTTTGGTATATATTATAATAATGTTTATCTATACATACGAGTAGAAGTATAATTGAAGTCATTATCATCATTGGACCATCAATTGGAAGTCCACTGCTGAACATAGGGATGCTACTGCCCATCCCCGCCCTGTGCATATCGGATTCGGATATGATGGGTTTATATGTCTGTCCCGGTGCCTTAGCCTCTTACGAGACCTGGTACAGGAAGATGTACTATTCTACTCTGCCAGTACCACACAGCTTATTCACGTATTCATTAACATTAATTCATGATCTCTTACACGAGCTGCTTTCAATCCTTACCTATTTTTTCCTTCATACATTAATGCTCGCAATAATTACCATCAACATGGTAGAACGTCTACTGCTGGATATCCAGCATTAAACCTCCAGATATAGAACTCATTAAAAAAGAGGGATTTTGCCCATAATTGTCGCGCTGGGCAAACTTCATGACAATCGCGTAACTTCACAGAGGGAACTGCTGCACATACCCGCCTTAATCGTGGGGTAATGGCGGAATAAAATAGCTCCCTCTGTACTATGTGTTGTAAGAGGCGACTTCGAAATCGAGAGATGGCGGTATGACCATCCGAAATAGCGCAGCTCAAATACTACTTGGTGAGGATGGGCAGCAGCATCCCTATCGCGAAGTTGCGCTCTATGAATGCCTGCCCAGCGCGGCAGTTATGAGCAAAATTCTCCTTATTTTGGGAAGGCCCATATCCAGCAGTGGACTTTCTTTGGCTATAATGATGATGACAATAACTTCAACACTTCTACTCGTATGTATAGATTTATACATAAATATAAAAATAATATACTTCCACATTGGGCTTAGTACCAAAAGGATTTTTAAAAACTAATGTACATTTGTAAATTGAAATACAATTTGTAGAATTTACTGTTGCATTTGAACTACACTGTTTCATATACATCTGCTAGGTACCTCATTCGCCTCTTAGAATACCTGGTTCAGGGATAGGTACTGTTCTACTTCAATATTGTAAAATATCTAATCCATTGAGTCCGAGTTTCAACTGAAAGCCCAAATGAACATTCACTAAATAATTATATGTTATTTACTAAAACTAATTACTTACTTAATTACGTACTTTTCACATCTGAACCCGATTAAAGATAGAAACAACTTTCCAGACATATAGTTATTAACCTCGTTTTTGTTTTTCTTCAATAACTTAATCAAATAATTTTACTTCTGAAGTAAATCAGTATTCGATGTGGTTATATAGTTATTTATATAAATAGAGGTAGCCATTTATATATATATATATATACCTCTTGTATTATTCTTAAAAACGGTTCAGAGGTATAATGTATTAATAATAATAATAAATTCCCATAATATCTCATGAGTCACTTTAAGCACTTGTATTACGGACGCAGGAATCACAAATGTACTACTTATATACAAAATATATTTAACACCCAGGCACACAAATATCATCATATAAATATTTGCCCTGGGTGGGAATCGAACACATGACCCTTGGCGCACAAGATCACTAACATCTGTGCCATCGGGCTCGAGTATATGTTACATAAAATATTTTATGTTGAATAACTATTTGACAGATGGCGCATTCAATACTGCCGTACATAAGCTAAAACATTTTAAGAAGCCATTTATGTTTGTCTTGTGTTTATTTGTTATACATACTTCTACATATATATAAGTATCATATGTACTGTGCCGTGAGGTACCAGCAGAGTAGAACAGTACCTTCCTCTGTATCAGGTGTCGTAAGAGGTGACTAAGGTACCAGAAACGACAGATGGCGGACATGAGAGACAGTATAGCTCGAATACACAGGGTGGGGATGTGTAGCAGCGTCCCCGTCGTAAAAGCTGCGCTCTGCGATTGCCAACACGCTTGCCCAGCGCGGCAATCATGGGCAAAATTCCTTCTTACTTGGGACTCTCCTACTCTGCCGGTACCGCACGGCACGTACATTCTATACTTAACACAACAAACAGGAGTTTGGAATATCACACGAGCGTCAATATACGTTAACGACTATAGATACAGTGGACTCCCGGTAGTCCGACAAACATTTTGCAGGGCAGTGTCGAACTATCGAATTCTTCGGATTATAGAGTACTGCCTTAGACCCCCTATACTCTATTATCTTTTTACAAAAGAGTACCTTGCGATCCGAAAAATTACAGATCCAATGATAAGATTCTTTATACATATTATAATCATACTTGTAGACTATGTCGGATTACAGGGGGCGTCGGATTAGACATTACCGGGGCTCCACTGTATGTATGTCTAGAAAATATTAAGTTGCATTGCCCACTAATATCCTGCCTGTCCACTGTATATAATACCAGTAGTTTCAAAGACACAAAGAAATTATTTCTATATTTCCATATCAGTATAAACTTTTTGTATACATCGTTGTACGTTACTTCATCTTCTCAAATAAAGACATTGCTCTGCTGAAAGTGTTAATTCACATTTTTATTACTACCTATAATCATCATGATGATGATAAACTTTTAGAGTAGAATAGTACCTCCCCCGGTACGAGGAGTCGTAAGAGGCGACTAAGGCACCAGAACTGACAGATAGCGGTATATCCATGCAAAAAAGTCAACTCAGATGGGCAGCATCTTCCCCATCTCAAAAGATGCGCTTTGCGATTACCCACACGCTTGCCCAGCGTGTGGGCAATCGTATGGGCAATCGCGGCAATTATGGGCAACATGCCCCCTTTCTTGGGGAGGCTTATGTCCAACAGAGGACTTTTTATGGCTGGTATAATGATACATCGTTGTACATTACTTTCTGTATTCATAAAAAGGGATTGCTTCGCTGAGTGTTAATTTACATTTTTATTACAACCTACATCTTTAATTAATACTAATCTAAAACCAAACGTCCGATTCCCATACCATGTTGCTCACGAAGTATTTATAAAGCCTCTAACATAGATCGTGCTTTGAATGCAACCCTCATCAATGTAGAGCGTCCATATTTTCAGACTTGTTAGGATACGAACAGAAACGTTCGGTAAACAAGCATGCAGTCTACGTGATAGTAAGCGTTACTGCAGCTTATAGACGCTGGTAATATCACTAGGATATCACAGGCGCGTTATCACCCTTGTACCTAAAAGATATTATGTCACATTACCCAGTAAATTCCCTGCCTCTCTCACCATTCAAATCGGAACACAGCAAGGCGAACTCTGCTATTTGGCGGTAGAAATAAGTAAGAGTGAAATACCTGTGCAGGCGACCTTTGTAAGAGGTCTACTTCATCTGTTGATTCTTTAATATCTCATCATATTGTGCTTACTCTACCGCATGAATACAATATAAACATTTTACTGAAAATTGCCGTGAGGTACCGGCAGAGTAGTATAGCTACTCCTTCAGTACCAGGTATCGGACAAATAGAAGGAATTCCTAGTGTAGCTGAAATGCATAGGATTGGGATGGGCAGCAGCATCCCCGTCGCAAAAGCTGCGCTCTGCAATTGCCAATACGCTTGCCCAGCGCAGAAATTATCGGCAAAATTCCCCCTTTCCTGGGGAGGTCTATATAGGTTCAGCAGTGAACTTTCAATGGCTTTAATAATGACTAAAATTAGTAAAATCTATAGCTGACATGGATGAAATGACGATTTCATTCCTCGCCTTCTATGTCTTTCAGGAAAATTTAAATAAAATACTTACTAAAAGTCGGTAAATAAGTCTATTTCAGTAGCAGACTAAGCAATGCCTGCTTAATTGTGTTTATAATATTCAAAAATACGCGTCGTCAATTCCAACTTTGATCTCTGGTGTTTGGCAGAAAATATTCCTTCAAATTTAATTCCATATTGGGATAAAAATCATGGGATAAAGATACAGATGTAGGTACTTAATTATTATCTTCTACATCCGATATAATAAAGGATTAACGAGTCAACAAAAAAACATTTTTTTTTAGTCACTTGAGATATGATCATTATTTCGTATTTATTTAGAACTAACTAATAGATATCTTTATATAAAACTAACTTATTTAGTTGTTTATTTAACTTTTTAAAATTGTTGTTTGACGTTTCGGTTACTTCGATGACTGTTCTCGTTACATTTAAAGTCTTTTAAAAGAGTAGTATTTATGAGTTAAATAAAAATATTCAAAAATACTAAATATTGTTACGTGTGCCAATTTTGTTGTTGACGAATAAGAAAATACTACCAATTTGATGAGCCCAATGGCGCAGTTGGTAGTGATCCTGTCTTGTGCGCCAAAGGTCGTTAGTTCGATCTCTACCCAGGGCAAATATTTATATGATGATATTTATGTTTGTTCTGTATCTGGGTGTTAAATATATGCATTTAAGTAGTATGTTTGTGGTTCAACTTCAATCAACAATTACTTTAAGCGACTTATCGCAGAGTTAGATCAATGTATGAGATCCTGTGGGTTTTTATTTAAAAAGAATATATTAAAATTGCCTAGACTACATTTTTTTCACTTTGTTTTCATGAATGCTCATCAAATCAGTCGTTGGATGTTCACTGGTCATTGACCTCCCCGAGAAAAGCGATGTGCACCAAGATAACTTGGTAACCCTACACGCAAATCGAAGCTACACTGCTTAGTGACAATCAACATGGCAGCTTAATGTTAATGTACAAGCTATAGCCATGCGAAAGTAGTAATTAAACACACGGTATAAAGATGACATTTGCATGCACCGTCTGCGCCAATTCTTGGGACTAACGGGATCAATTCTGGATATATAGCGGACGGATTCTATCTAGCGGTTTTATTTAGCGTGACTAACTAAAACGTCACTAACTAGAAATTGGAGATAAGAGGCAGTGCGGCCACGAAAATAGTGAAACTAACGTGAATTACGAAATGATGTGTTTATCGTAACCAGTTTTTCTACCAGATTCTTTTCTGGAAACCTGCTTTTAGCTTACCCAAATAGTAGACTATACATTGACCTATTTATTCAAGTTTAAAAAAAATAAAAGAACCTCTAAAGATAGACCTCACTCTCACCTATTACTACCATCAAATCGGTTGGAAGGGTGAGAGAAAGTTAGTGAAAATACTGGGTAAATGTTGCGTAGTGATATCATGTCAGAAAAATATCACTCACAGACAGTGTGATCGTGATTTAAAAGTGAAGAGATCTCGAGAAGAAAAAAAGGTTATAAATACTAGTTATTCTGCTGACAAACTTATAACCTCTCAGATCGTTAAAACAAACGTCAGTTCTAGCGTCATCGGAGGGAAGAAGCCAAGTCGCACATTAATGCGGCCTGGCCTCTTTGCGTGCGCTCTTCCCGCATCTCCCTCTAAGTTGAGAGGATCGGAACGAGACCGATGGCAAATACTCAAGGGCATCTCAAAGGCACAAACCTTGGCTTGAGTGGCCATAGACAGATGGCATATCTATCTCTATGTACGCAGAACTGAAGGGCTGAAAAGACCGTAAAGTTTTCGAATGAAGATCACGCACTAGTAAGCTTAACGTCGAAGGACGTCTACAACAAGACAGATGATTTTTTTATAGACATTAGATAGTACTGGATGCAATCCACATACAACTAGGGATATATGCCAAAACAGTCAGTCGGCTGTGAGCCGACATCATCATTATCATAACAGCCTTCATCATAACAACCACTGTTAGATAGAGGCCTCCCCATAATTGCCGCGCTGGGCACGCTTGGCGGCAAATGTTGCTTCGTTGACATCTCCAACCTGTTGCATTGGAGCTATTCTGATCCGGATGGCGATATATCCGTATACCGCCATCAGTCGGATCCGGTACACTTGATAACTTACGTCACCTGATCCAGCGGGATGAACTTTTCTACTCCGGTACTACACGGCCCGTCAACTACGACTGATAATAAACATATGATAATATATTTGACACCCAGACACAGAAGAAACGCAAATATAAACATTTGTCTTGGATTTGTCTTTGGCACACAAGAATCGATCTGTTGTGCCATCGGGCCCGTCACAAGATATCCTTGTGATATTACGAGCGTCTATAGGCTGCAGTGACGTTTTTTTTCACGCGGACTTCTTCTGTATTCGTTGGGCCCGATAACGCAGATGGTAGGGAACCTATCTAAGGTTGTGGGTTCGCTAACCACCTAGGACCAATATTGTTATGGTTTATTTTATGTGGGTTCTGTGTCAGGGTGTTAAATATATGTATTCTTAATAGATTCTTCTTTTGGCTAATATATATCCGTAACACAAATGCTTTAAGCGACCTCTCACGGAATGAGGTTAATGTATAAGATGTTGTGGGACTTATTATTATTATTCTTTGTCGACCTGATCTAATAAAAAAAAAACTGATGCCTAATATAATTCCATGTGATATCAAAATAAAACCAAAGGTAAACTGATAGTGTGAACTTACATATGCAGTTTAACACTCAAGAAATGTTCCTTCCTTGAAACCTCCAATCTTACTTTTTGAAATGGTAAATAGGTAATTACGAGGACCGCGCGTAACAGCGACCTCTTCGCCCCTCGCTTAAGCGAGAATGAAAACAAAGAGGATTTAGTATATCCAATAAATAATATTTTAGTTAAAAAAGTTATTTTAAGCAAATTATATTTTTACGTAATACTTTTGCGTAATTTTAATACGAGAAACGAATTCAATCGAAATCCGAGTATAAACAGAATTTCATAGTAGAAATATAGATTACGACGTCCGTAACACAAGTTCTTAAAAAAGAATATTTATTATACATTAAAAAATGGTACATTGTTGTTATGAAGTCCCTGACTCCTATATGTATTAGGTTTATCAAATTATTCCTGTGGTACAAAGGTTAGTGCCCTCCTTAAATTAACTAGAATTGCAAACTTTAAATGTAAGTATGAGATGTAGTGTGAATTTAATTGATTGATTTATTTATCTAACTAGTTGTCTAACTGATAAAGGATATAGAAACATGAAATTTTGCGCGAGGGTTCACTTTATAACGTAGCGAAGTACTTTGACAAAGTGTTTTTAAAAATTCATCCCCTAAATTAGTAAAATTAGGGTGCAAACTAAGTATGAAACTTTGTTATTTCTGAAGAGATTTACATAAAATTCAGTATAAAGGTTCTTTATTGAACGTCATGAAATATTTGTTAAATATTATTTCGGTAAATCCTCTCTTAAGAGGGTGAAAAGTTAGTATGAAAGTTCTATAACTAAGCGCGGATGAAACCGTGGGGAAAAGAATAACGTTTTTATTATCTATGGTAATCTTTTATATTATATTTTGAAGTGAACGCAGCAGAAAACTCATACGCAGTACGCGTATGAGTTTTCTGCTTGACCAACCTTCCCAAGATTGTTGTTGAAGTTGCGTGTATACTGCTCACTGCACCGAACCAAAACCTCAGTGTATCCTCTGCCGTTTTCGAAAGAAATAGACTCTACTTTTGGGATCATTAGCTCTTTCCGCTCACCCGGTTACCAGAATGCCATTTATAATTTAACTTTGACGTAACAATGTACGTATGTATATATACGTCTATCAAATCTAGTAGATTAAAACTGTAAATAGCATTCTTAGGTGATGAAGATTGCAAACTCAGAATTATATATTTCCTGTAATTATTATTTTTTATTGTAAAATGTACGATAATTTTATAATTTTTTTTAATTGCAACGCTTTTGTCCCTTTCATGTTTTGCCCGTTAGTTGATAATGCCACATTGGCATTCAGTCGGCCATACGTACATTGTTTTGTGTAAATAATAAAATTATGTGCAATAAGTTTATAAAATAAACAATTCCAGATTAATCGACTTTTATTTGCAAGTTAAAATGAAATGTAGAATTTCATAAAGAAGATTTTTACAGATAACATGTTTAGAATAGTTAAACTTACAAATAACCCTAATGTGATTAGTTACGTAAATTTTGAAACTTGTATATAAAATTACAATTCCGAGATGTACAGTCTTCATGTAATTGGTTGTTTCATAATCATTACATAAGATTATAAAACAACCATACATTTCGTTGTATTGATATTAAGGTTACGTTAATTATACTTTTACGAATTTCAATTCGCTTAATTAACATTTTTTTTTACGTTTCAGCTACCTTGCTGCAATTGTTTTCATTCAATAACGACAAACAAAAAATGAAATGAAATACCGCGTTTTATAGTCGTTAAAATAGTGAATCTATCTGTATTTTTTCTGATGACACAGATGATAATAACATTTTGAAATCTGGTGTTGCAGTGTTCGTACTCTAACTGTATAAGTGTCTTCGGAAACCGAATTGTATCCCTCCATCGCTAAAGTATTAACCGTTGAGTACCGGCTTAATAGAGCTCAGATTGTAGCGATCCTATCTTGTGCGCCTGGGGTCTTAGGTTCGATTCCCAGCCAGAGAAAATATTTATATGATAATATTTTTGTTGGTTCTAAGTTGGGGCATTAAATATATGTATTTAAATAATATAATTGTGATTTTTTTGTCGTCTGACAAGTGCTTCAAGCAACTTACTACGGAGTCAGATCAATGTATGAGATATTAGGGTACAGAAAAAAAGCATATCAAGTATTACCTAACACTTGATTAGGAATATGCACATTGCATTGGTAAGAATAAGTCAGAAGTAATGACTATCTATTCTACCTGCTTATTATTGTAATGCATGCATCCAATAAGTTATATTGATATCAGGTTTTTCCCTTAATACAAAATGATATATAGAGCTACTGGTTTACTAAAGCAATTACTTATAAGTAAGTTCCATTGGCCACTGGTCGGATGTAACACTTTTAGTGTACCATAATCCGCCGTTTCGATACCACTCAGTAGGAAAGGCAGTTCATTTTATACTGGTCTATACTACTTTGACGTTGTGCATGATTGTTTAAATATAAAAAGTAAGCAGTAATACAAGGAAGGAAAACCAATGATTTATTCACTAATAAAGTCATGATAAGATTCGTAGAATAACATATTATATTGATAGATAGATTGCATGTATTGAGATTTGCATCGTAACACATTGAAAAAGAAAATTTCCCGTCATGTCCCATTTATTTTACACGAAAAACTAAAAACACATCCATTCATCAATATTTCTGTATCTCTATGTCAATATTGGCGAGCCTGATAGCGTAGATGGTAGTGATCCTATCTTGTATACCAATGGTCCTGGGTTCATTCCCCACCAAGGACAAATATTTATATAATTGTTTGTTCTGTGTTTGGGTGTTGAATATATGTATTTTAGTAGTATATTTGTGATTACACTGTTGTTTGATGTGCATAACACAGGTGCTTTAAACGACTTATCTCGGAGTTAGATATGAGATGTTGTGGGAATTTATTATTATGCTGATACTGTTTACATAATTCTAATTTTGGTAGCATTCTCTTATTTTTTCGAAAATATAACATTACCTATGTTACTCGATAAAAAAGTTGATCTCTTTGATGGTGCAAGAATTTTTAAAATCGGTTTTGCAGTTTTTGAACTAAACCGTAACAAACAAATGATCCATCTTTTCCTCTTAACTTATATAAATGTTTAATAATATATTAATATTATTAAACATTTATATAAGTATTTATTAACAAACTAGCCAAAACAAAAACAAATATTCTATTATATACATTATATACAAATAATCTATATAATGTTTATTCTGGTAAAGATGACGTACAAGAAAATATCACCATCTGCACCCGTCGAAGTAGAATTAACCCATTTTATTTCATAATTTGCTTAATACAGACCTTAAATAATTCCTCAATAGCTTACATCATAGCTTTGTATGCCTGTTTTCTTGATATTTTCAATAATAAAATCTGTATGACAGAACTCATTTTAGAAACTCCTTTTTGGAAAGAAAATTATATTTTGTATTAGACCAGGTTTACATTACTGCAGCTTATAGACGCTTGTGATATCACGAGGATATCACTAACGCGTTGTCAACTTTGTGACGTAAGAATATTATGCAATATTACCCAGTTAATTCACTGCCTCTCTCACCCTTCAGACTGAAACACAGCAATGCGAACACTACTATTTAGTCGTAGAAATAGGTGAGCATAAGGTACTAATGAAGACTTTTTGTATGAGGTATTTTTGTATCACCTACTGTCCTTATCAGCGAGTGATATAGGTTACATTTGTATCTCCTTGTTGTCACGAATTGGGTACTTACGTGAGTAAAACCACGAAGCACTGATAGTATATTACATTTGTGATTCCACTGCCTGATCTCCGAAACACTAGTGTTAAAGCGACTTTTGTAAGATCAATTTATGAGATGTTGTATCAATTTATTAGTATTAATCTTTTTATCTGCCTCTAACAGACTGTCGGGAATCTTCTGGTCTTCATCTTGGGAGACTTGCTGCCCTTCAACACAGCTCTCTGGATCCTACTCGCGATACCCCTGGTCCACTTCTGCATCCTCCTGCGGCTACCTGAGACACCATCGTACCTGATCAAGTGTGGAAGGAACCAGGTAAGAGATCTAAGTACTAATCTAAATGGGAAAGTTGGTTACATGGATGTTTGATACTCTTGAACGCTCCTTAACGCCGGAAAAACGGAGCAGGTCTGGATGAAATTTCGTACAGGAGTTGATGATAGCCCAGATATTGATATCAGATGATTTTGAAATAAAACACATTGAATATGTTTTCGGGATTGAAAGTAGTATCCGAAAAGTCACAATTTTTTACACAATTTAGGTCCTGAAATATGAGTTTTGAGAGTGATCATGAGATAAGAAGTAAAAACGTCACAGAAAAAGTTAGTTTAAAATAATTATTAATGTAAATCAACACCGTCATCACAGTACGACAGTCATAGACCTCCCCAAGGGGGAGTTCGCCCATAATAATAAGGGCAAGCGTAGTGATAATCACAGAGCGTAGATTCGCGACAGGTATGGTACGGCGCTTTTTCGAATGGGTATACCGCCCTCTATCAGTTCTGGTACCTCAGTCGGTACCTCCCATAAATCCTAATACGGGGGGGGGGGGTACTATTCTACTCTGCCGGCACCTCATGCAATGCAAAGTAATTAAAATATCATTCAGTTAGATTAGCTCTCAGACTGTGAGGACCCTAGGCTGTATGGATATGTTTCTTAATCTGTCAAGCCGGAACGGCTAAACAGATCCGAATGAAATTTTTCACAAAGATAATTGATATTCTAAAGCAATACATAGGCTACTTTTTATTCTGAAAACATATTCCGATAGGATAGATCTGTATTTTTAATATCTCCTATGAAATCGGCACAACTTTTTGCACCGTTTTGCTGCCATGAAGCGACATAGATTTCTTCCAGTAGAAATAAGAGATTCTTAGAAATCCCTACTAATATTATAATTGCGAAAATAACTCTGTCTGTCTGCCTGTCTGTCTGTTACGCTTTCCCGCTTATACCTCTAAACCGATTTTGATGAAATTTGGCACAGACAATTTTTAGACCCTGAGAAGGACATAGGCTATTTTTTAATTCTAAAAAATGATTGTAAGGGGTCGAAAGGGGGGATGAAAAGTTGTATAGAAGTCGCTATTTTTGGAGCTAGAAACTTGAAACTTATCTTCAAGTCATTGATTCGATATAAATAAACACGACATTCAAAGTTTATATAAGTTAAGATAAAGAGGTATGGTACTCAAAAAAAAAAATTCCACGCGGACGAAGTCGCGAGCACAGCTAGTAAAATATAAATTAGTAACTTCGCAAACAAAATCGCGGGCGGAAAGCTAGTAATAAACAAATTCACGTAACATCTTACACTTGACTTGAAGATAAATAACTTTAATAACTCGAGTTACGGGAAGAGGCAACTTTGTAACCCTCTTTAAGAAAATTGCAGTAAAATGTAAAACAGTGAAAGTTAATATGGAGGAGTGCATAAAGTTATTTTTATATTAATTACACTAGAAATACATTAATTTAATTAAAATAAAGATTACACACATACGGTTTAAATGGCACACTTGTGGCAGAGGCAGTGAATTTACTGGGTAATGTGGCATAATATCCTGAAGTTACAAGATTGGCAACGCGTAAGTGATATCCTTGAGATATTAGAGAGTCTATAGACTGCAGTGAAGCTTACTATCACGCGGACTGTACGCTTGTTTGTCGACTTGGTCTATATAAGAAATAAAACACTTTCAAGGGTACAACTTTAACGTTCACTAGACACATAAAACAATTGTTTAATATATCAATAAAAGGTAGAACAGTAAAAACTGTTAAGAACTAAAGCTACGTTGACCCTGAGGGTAATATTGCCTGTGTGGAAAAATGAAAATGCACTAAAATTTTTATTTAACGAGTCCGATTTGGTGCCTCTGTCTTAAGCGCCAAAATTCGTAATCTTGATCTACATCACAACAAACATATTTGCGTTTGTTATGTGCCTGGCTTTTCAATTTGTATTTAAGAATTATATTTGTGATTAATCGGTTGTCTGATGTCCGCAACATAAGCTCTTTAAAAGAATTATCTCGTAGACACGCCAATGTATGATGTGTGAATTTATTTATCGTGTGAAATTGATTTTAACAATACACGTTCATAAATACCTTATACCACCAATATGAGCTCAATTGTACCCAATTACTTTTTTCTGTTCCAACAAGCATTTCTCTTGTTATAAAACTACTCCGTTAAGAACGAGAACGGAAACAGTCGGTCATTCTTGAGAACTGTTGAACGTTGAAAATGTAAATAGTTTCCAACCGCGTTTCAAAGCCGCTGAAAGTATAGTCTTATGAGTAGTGAACATTTTAATGTTAAAAATATATTTTTAGATTAATTATTAGATAATATTATTTATCTTATTATTAATCTACAAGTGTTGTTGCGGGAATCAATCAATCATTACGTTATACGCATCACACAATAACTTATTATCTCCAAGCGTGTTCTCGTATAAAACAATGTCTTTTCATGTAAAACATAATACAAATACGTTAAAACAATCCATTAAGCCGTGAGTGTGAAAATGACAAATATATAATAATTGAGTCAATCAAACCTCAATATGTTCGCAATACATAGAATTGTCTAGAATATAAGTTCACGATCACGAACAAGGATACTCAATAGCTACATCTAAATAATAATTCACAACAAAACAATAATTTGTATCAATGTGTAATGAAGAACGTGGTTTCAGATAATATTGTTGCAGGCACTGACGTGACCAGCTCCATCATTATTCTACAAATAATACGACATTCATGTCATCTCTGGTCTGCATCCACTTTTGTGTCCACTCAAACAACATTTGAAGGAAGAGAATAGAAACTAAAGAGGTTGAGAAACACTTCATGTAAACAAAACTAAAATATTTTTAAATTATCTGTCTTAAAAACATACGTAAACGAATTCATTAATTTTGTTAAAGAATTAACGTAGTTCATAATAAGCCGCAGTTGCTGTGTCATCACAACAATCTTATAAAGTAAATTGCTGGACAAAGGCCTCCCCAAGTAATGGAGAATTTGGCTACAATTGCTGCGCGAGGCAAATATGGTGGGAATCTGCTGCCTATTCCGGCCTCTTGCATTTCAGCTAGGCTGTATTTTTTTGTTTATACTAATTAATTTCAATTAAAATCATTTTGTGTTTTTTTTTATAAATATAGAAGCTACTTACAACATAATTCTATTTAGTGATCAATAATGTACTAGGAGTAATTTAAACAAATAGGTCATATTGTGGCCTACTTTAAAACTAGTCTAGCGGTGCCAGACAAGTGGATGTAGAGAAAGTGTTGCCATATCTGATTAAAGAAGTCTGAATATTTTACACTGGCACAATTTCTCTAATTGATAGCAGCTGTTCAGTACAAGAATGAATTAAAATGGAGGTTGGGTTCGTCTATTCTAAAAGCCGTTAGATACGGCTCACAAAAATTTATTTGATTGGCCCGATTGCGCTTTGGGTAGTGCTCCAAAATTCTACGTCATAAAGCATTGGTTCAATCCCCATCCAGGATAAACATTTATATAATGAACGTTTGTATTTGTTCTTTGTCTGGGTGTAATATGTACTTTCGTGCCGTGAGGTACCAGAAGAGTAAAATAGTACCTCCCTCTGTATCAGGTATTATATGAGGCGACATAGGTATCAGAACCGATAGATGGGGGTATATTAATGCGAAAGAGTTTAGCTCTATTGCCCAGAGCAAATGGGCAAAATTCTTCCATTCGTGGGAAGGTCTTTGTCCAGCAGTGGACTTACAATTGCTGTAAAATAATGATATATGTATCCTATGTTATATTTATGCTTCCTTTGTTGTCTGAGGTCATAAATACTTTGAGGTATCATAATTGCTTTAAGGGACTTGTTTCGAAATTAGGCTAGAGTCAGCCCCAACTGAATTATGTATGTATTTGAAAAGCGATTCCGTAATAAGTTGAGTGGTTTACTGTGAAGATTTCTGAGCTATTTGTTAGTTCTTGGAATTAATATTAGTATCTAAATCAGCACATATTCACAGCTCGCCGATTGCAGAGCCTAATTTTCCACCAAAACCTCTTAAGTCTTCTTACAGCAATAATAATACTATGTCTTTTCAGGATACAGCGAAAGTCCTTGCCTGGCTGCGTTCCCTTCCAGAGACTCATCACTCCATCACCGAAGAAGTGGACCGACTTATCATCGAACAAACTACCAGTGAACTAAAGTTCTCGCCCAAGCTGCTCTGTAAGTCCAGTTTTTTGTTTTACAGTATTCAGTAACTTAGTGTTTCACGCTAATACAACTAAACTGTTTTGGACAAAATTTAGCACAAAGATTATTGAAAGTCTGAATATTGAAAGAAAGTGTTTATACCGAAAACATTTTCCTGTGTGATGAATCTGGCTGTTCATTTTTCTCTAAGCCATTTATGCATAGTTTGGTTGTCAGAGAGTGACAAATACTTATTTCTGGAATAACACGAGTTCCTTGGGGACGATACAAAGTAAAAACCACGCTCAATGTACATTAGTACTTCTTCTAAAGGTGTAGGTTCGACCAGTTTCAGTTCTTATTGTCTATCATCAATCATCTTGTCTATTGGAGGTCCATTACTGGACATAGGCCTCTCCAAGTGTCCAATAGGACCCGTTGTTACAACCTGCATCCAGGACGATCCTGCGGCTTTAGTCAGATCGTCTGTCCACCTTGTGCGTCCAAGCTGCGCTTGCCAGTACGTGATCTCCATTCTAGAATCTTACTGGCCATCGGCCATTGGCTCTGAAATCTCAAATTACTACTACTAACATACGGACTGTATGCTTGTTTGTCGACATGGCCTAATAATAGAAAATAAAAGGTTTAATTACCCTGTATTTTATTTTATTAAATATAAAATAATAATTCTAGTAATAGAGTCTATATATTTATCCATTCATAGAATATTATAGAGTAATTTAAAGTAAGAGCTAGGTGATAGGTATACGCCCTTGAAAGTGTTTACCTTCATAATGAGCTTGAAAGATTCCCATTTTTTTATATTGGTAAAAAATAATAAATTATTATCTAACATAATTATATTTGTATTAGAGAGCCCGCATTCGCGAGAAATTTCAGCTCAACAGAATTTTCTTTAGACGCTAACTAATTCAACATTTCAATTGAACAAACATTTCTGAAATGGTTTCAAATTAATAGCGAATGTTATTACTATAAATATATAATGTATATTGTATACGTATGAAACTAAGTTTTAAGCTTAACAACATTCAGTTCACTACCTACTCATCCAAAACTGTAAACTGAATTCATCGTAATTGACATTACAACCGTAGGGCGTCTACAGCTGGACATATATTCATAAATGGACTGGACATAAATGCTGTCTAGCAAGTAAAGGGCTTGTAATGTATCAAGTAGATTTTGAATGACACCAGTGCTTAAAAGCACCAGCGGCACAATTTAATCTTTATTCATATTTAATATTTTAACATTTCCTTTCTTCCTTCTGCGTATTTACGAGTATGTGTTTTTTCTGTGATAGTTTTATGTAGGTTATGGGTGTTAGGCAAGGTATGTCTATAAGATATACTGTATTACTATTCTTGGCAATTGAGGTCTATTGCTATGTACAGTTCGGTCTGTCAGAATAGCTCTATCATCAAACACCTTAAGGCTGGCTGTTTCCAGTATTGGTTTTAGTAACGAGTTTATATATTGATTATAATCCATTTGTGTGAGGATGAGGCAGGCACTTGTTATGTGTTGTATAGTTTCGGATTGTATATTGGATTTTCATCATTTGCCAGTATTATTATTAAATAGAAGTGACCAGAAGATTCACCCACACCCACTTCTCGACTCTGCGTCATAAAGTCATAAACAGATTTATTACTTTAATGGTTATTTATTGAGCGGCACTGTCTCCACCGACCTTGATATATTCCCGGGTGCTACTTCCAATTGATTCATGTAATTCGCTTGCAGCCGGTGTCGGATGTCAAATGCTAGTCAATTGAGGGGTCGGCCGGGACCATTATCGTTGACTCTCGTGTTTTTGTTTTGACACTCGACACGTGAGCGAATTTGTATTACAATGTCGCGTTATGTTGTATGTGTCTTGGACCCTGGGTTATGGTTGTATACTTCAGTTAAATGTTTTTTTTAAATGTTCCTGTTTTAATGCAGCGTGTTTTGTGAAATGTTAAAATATATATGACGCTATGCAATGCTTGAACAAATGTTATGTGGTTTTTTCGTAGATATAGTTATTAAACTTAACGAAAAAAAATAATAAATAAAGAAATTCACCCAACACCTTGGACATCAGAGAACAGAGAAATAACAAACATAATACAAAAACACATATAACACCCAGATACAGAACAAACACTAATCATTTGATGATATATTTCTACGAGGAATCAGGAATCTTTTATATCCTCTAGAATTATTATCAGCATTTTTTTTGTATAAATTGAAGAAAGTCATAAATCATATTAAAACGTGCATAATGTGTTTAGCCAGTCTGTATAAAGCCATCTAGAGTAAAAAAGTCACTTTATAATACTAAATAATAAATAAAAACGTATTTTTTAACTCTGGGTTAAAAAGTGTATAGTACCTCTTTCTGTGACAAATGTCGTAAGAGGAGACAAGGCATATCTATCTGCAATGGGTAGCTCAAATACACAGGGCGGGGATTACCAACACACTTGCCTAGCGCGGCAATTATGGCACCTCGCACGAAAGTTATCTGCACTGGTACCCCTCACTTATATCTACCGCCGAATTGCAGTATTTGCATTGCTGTTTCGGTTTGAAAGGTAAGAGAGGTTATGAAATTATTGAATAATGGGACACAATATCATGAATTCACAAGGTCGACGACCTAGTATAATAAAAAATAATACAGGTTCATTATGCAAACCAGTAATGCTTGACTGTTATATACAGTATGTTCATACGAAATAAGCATTTTCTGGTAACTATGTTGAAGGATCAACTTAAAAACATGAGTCCTGAATAAGGCTTGCTGTCTACCACTCTATTTTTTATTTTGCATTTCATTTTGTTAATAAGTTACGGCACATATACTAACAATTTCACCAATGAAATCAGGGATTCTTTATTTGAATACCTAGGTATATACATAGTAACGAAACATCGTTAAATGTATGTACGCCGTTAACTTTTAAAACAAGTGCACCAAATTTATTCAGAATAGAAGTTATTTAGTTGTTACTTTTGGTAGTTCAAGTTGGTACGAGACTCCTTTGACCTCGGATAGGAGGAATATTTGTGTAAAAACATACTATAGGTATTTTTTAGGTGAGATATCTAAAACGGGATCAACAGGACAATTCTACTGGAAACCCGGATAAAATCAGAGCGGGCCGCGAAAAAAATAAAAATATATGGAAAACCAAAAACATTCCTAAATCTAAAAGTCTTTATTCTTTCCAGTTTCCGACAAAACAGCAGTAAAAGCATTCTGGGTAGCGCTAATAGTGAATCTCACGCGCGAGTTCTGCGGCTGCATCGCCGTCCTGGTCTACGCCAGCCACATCTTCGCAGAAGCTGGCAAGGACCCGAACACCAGCATCGCCTTGTCGCCTAACAAGCAGTCGATCCTGCTCGCTGCGGTGCAAATATTTGGGTCGTTTTTGGCGTGTCAGTTGGTGGACCGAGTTGGTAGAAAGGTATGTAACCTTCTAATTGCGGGTTTTTATGGCATTCGGTAGAGTCCCTATCGTATGTGCTAAGGGACGTGGGTTCGATTTCCAGCATAGATAAATATGCATGTGACCAACATTTGTTCATGATAAATAATGATTTACGATCATTTTTCTTAAGTTTGTCTTTGTCATTATATTGACAGGGCCACTAGATGTCACAACTGACGGTTCTGACATTTTATGGAAAATTTTAATTGTGATTGTGATTTATATGTCTCGCGTCAGTCGGATTTATTTAGATTTAATTGTAAAAAGACCTGAAGTAAAGGCTTTAAATGTTCCTTTCATTATTACAGAAAAACGCAATTACGTCTTTATTTCATTTATCTAATTATTGGAATAATATCATTATATGTTTTTTAAAGTATTAGTGTTTCCGTTCCTGTGAGAATAATACATAATAAAGGTAGCTTAAGTTACTATCTATCTGCGAGAGAAAGCCCCGGTAAATCGGTCCAGCCATTTCAGAGATTAGACGGAACAAACCGACAATATTTTAAAAAATACTTTCATATGTATTTCGTACTCCAAGATTAGTTGCTTAAAGCACATTTGTTAGGGAGACCAGAAAACAATAATCACAAATATACTAGAAAAATACATATTTAACACTTAGACATAAAACAAACACAAAATTCATTATATAAATATTTGGCGCACAAGGTATGAACACTACCACCTGCGCCATCAGGCCCGTCTTTATGTATAAATTGAGTTAAATCAATCTTATTACTTTAGAAACTATAAATAATACTTGTAGAAATTATTTTCGCCGAATGTAGTATATATCTAAAGTTCGCTGTGCACTAAACAAACTCCATAAATTACATAGTTGTTTTATCACTAGGACACTCCAGAACACTGGATGCAGGATGGTTTACCATAAAAAGACATGGGATTTAAGGCGATTTTGTGGCTTATAGCAAATATAGTGCTTCGTAAAGTCGAATTTTCATTATAGCAGCCATTGAAACTCCACTGCTGGACATAGTCTTTCCCAAGAAAGGAGGTTTTTACCCAAAATTGTAGCGCTGAGCTAGCGTGTTGGAAAACGGAGAGCGCAGCTTTTGCGACGGGGATTCTGCTACTCGCCCTGTGTACGAGTATATGAACTGCACTGTTCCGAATGGATATACCGTCATCTGTCTGATAATAACCATCCGCGCCATCGGGCTGAATCGTCAAAATACTTACTAGTATGTTGAAATCGTACAATTCAACATACTTGTAAGTATTTTGACGAAGTCCGTTTAATATAACATGACCATGAATACCTAAGTTTCATGGACTTAAATAATTTGACAACAATTATTCTTAATTAAGTTATCAAACTTATCCGTTGAGGCAATTTTTAACGGTCAGCAAAAGTCTTAAGATCTTTGTGTAACCTGCAGTGTAGCCCCGGTACCGTTAGATGGCGGTATCCGAAGCAGTGTAGCTCAATAGATAAATCATCAAGTTACATTTTCGCAAAAGAAAAAGAAATGTTATATTGAAAATATCAATATAACATTCCTAAAATAGTCACATGTAACATAAAAAAAATCATGAATATAATCTGCTTGCAAATACCATAAAGTAACAAAATAATATCTATTCATAAGTCCCCATTCACCGAAATCTTTGGGACTTATTTACACAGATACCTGACTTTAAATATTACAGGCCCATTTTGACCCCGTTCCGTTTGCGGAGGACATGAAGTTAGATATCATATAAAAGGTCGTCTACATTTGTATCTCACTTTCACCTAGTTCTACAGCTAAATAACAGTGTTCTAATTAGTGTATTCTTGTCCGAAGGGTGAAACAGGCAGTGAAATTAATGGGCAGTGTGAGATTATATCTCCATGTCACAGGGTTGGAAAGTGCTAGTGTCACTTATTATGAAGCGGCCTGGACTGGTGTGTGCTTGTTTTTAGACCTGGTATAGAAAATGCGTTCGCCCATTAATGAGCAGCCTCGCCCATCCTTCCTTTGGCGCTCGAATTGACCTCTGTATAGTCCAGCATTAGTCCAAAAATCCCTAGTTCGTTGCAATAGTTTAATATAATAAAAATATCATCATGTTTCCTTAAAATAAAGGTAGGACTGACAATAAGGAACTAACTATTAATTCTTCATCAAGTTCAAGGTATCAATAAGTGGTTCACTGCCAATATTGAGAAGTGGATTATTAATTGTTTGCATACGTCTATTGATATACAAATTCTCAGTGGTGAAGGTTGGGTGATGGCCAATTATACACGAGCCTGGCAATTGATTGTAGGAACGAGAGTATTAGTGTATGACATAGGGCGTATGTCATCTTCCATATCAAAGTTACTGTCTTGTTGTCTCTCGTGTGCTTAAAACGATTTGACGTCCTACTTTATTTTTTAAATAAACAATGACTAAATTCCCACAACATCTTATGATTCCCTGATAAGTCGCTTAAAGCACTTGTGTTACGGTCATCTGACAACAGAGGATTCACAAATATACTACTTAAATACATTTATTTAACACCCAGACACTGAATAAAATTAAATATCATCATATTAATATTTGTCCTGGTATTAATATCAAGAAACATTATTTGTTCTGTATCTGGTTGTTACATATAAGTATTTAAATAGTATATTTGTGCTTCCTCTGTTGTTTGATGTCCGTAACACAAGTCCTTTAAGCGACTTATCACGGAGGAAGGTCAAAGTATGTTGTAAATAATAAAAAAAATAACTACCATCGGGGCCATCAGGCCCCATTATGTTTGTGCTATGAGCCTAGGTTAGCTGGTTTTATCTTTTGGACTATTATTAACAACTAATTATGAACAACTTTCAAATAAAAAGTAACATATCATTATCACATCTACATTGTTTACATTAAAACATAATTGAAATGTCCGTTTGAAATTACAAATTGTAACAGATTTTATAAAATCTATAGTATATATAATAAAAGTATAGTATATATATATTACCTACTTACAAAAAAATAATGGCCGATTTCAAAGGATGTGCCACTGGCAGATAGAAGCAGATTTTAAGAAGTTAGGCTACTCTTATTTTTTTATTATTTTCACGTGAAAGAAAACTAGACGACCAAAACAGCGGGGCGCAGCTAGTCGTTCATAAACCATCCACTGCTAGATATTTATAATTAATTAGTTTGTATGCGGCATGTATGGATACAGGCACGCGATTATAATAAATAAATGCTGTTGATTTGAGAGATAGAATAAAGAATAGTGTAATAAGAAATCGATTTGGTGTAAAAGATGATTTTTTGACAACAATAGAGAAAGGAATGTTAAAATGGTTTGGACGTGTAGAAAGGATGGATGAAAGTAGAATGACTGCATAAATGTATAGAGCGGAAGTGAATGGAAGGATTGGTATAGGACGACCGAGGCAAACATATTGTAACCAGGTAGAAGAGATATTAAAAAAGGGCCAGGTCAGAAGTACCAAAAAAAACGAACATGTAACATGAACATGGAAAATAAGGGAAACAAGAGAGGTATGCCAAGGTCGTAACAAGTGGAGATCCATAGTCTCTGCCTCCCCTGATGGGACACAGGCGTGATGTATGTATGTATGTACATTGACCTGACAGGACCTGACTCTGAGATAACAATCAAAGAATTTTCATAATAATTTTTAAAATGCGTATTTTACACAAATGTTCATTATGTTTGAGGATGCAACCGACGATCCTTGATTCACAAGATAGAGATGTAATATCTTCTAATGACTTCACCTTCGGACCCATCAAGAATTTGCCATATAGCTGCCTAATTTTGTTCTAACATTACAAGCATACACTATAATGTTCTATAATTGAATAGAACAGGAAACAAAATCAACTACTTATGACGCAAGGATCTACAAACCATAGAAAAAAATAACGAATGGAAATAACCGTCGTCATGTACAGTTATTAAGAGACGAACCTAGAATTAGGTGCCAGCTCGTCGAAATCTCCGGGTGATTGTTAAGTTAATTGCCACTTAAATACAACCTTCCGGTTGTTTAGATGTCATTTCGATATGTAGGCATTGTGTTTACAATGAAAATGTGTATTCTTCTTTAGGCGAGAGGAGAAGCACCGGCAAGCCAAGAGGTACCGGCAAAATAGAATAGTACCTCCCTATATACCAGGTGTTGTAAAAGGCGACTAAGGTACCAGAACCGACAGATGGCGGTATATCTATCAACAATCTACAACTACGCAGCTAGCTATCAACAACGTAGCATAAATGCACAGGGCGAGGATGGACAGCAGCATCCCCTTCGCGAAAGCTGCGCTCTGCAAATGCCAACAAGCTTGCCCAGCGCGGCAATTTAATTTAATATTTTTTTAATGCCTATTTAATTAATAATTATTCGGCGGGAAGGGTGGAAGAGGTATTGAATTTCCAAGTGACAATGATGTGTCCGCTATACTTCTGACTCAAGTTTGTATACAAAACTGAAGTGCGTTGTACTCCAAAGTTTAATCGTCCAAAGGTTTAACAAATACTGTTTCGTCCTCAGCCTCTACTGGCGGTGACAAGCGTGATAGCCGGCTTCAGCATGTGCCTTCTCGGCGCTTGGTTCTTCCTCCAAAGCACGGGCGTGTTGATGCCTGGATGGGTGCCCATCGCCGCGCTCTGTTGCTGCATCTTCGCAGACGCATCAGGCTTGCAGCCGCTGCCGTTCGTCATTATGACGGAAATGTTCAATTTCCAGGTCTGTTCACATACTATATTTACTATTTAAGGGCATTCCCAAATATAGGTAAGGGAAATATCGATCAGTCAACTCTACGGGACGTCATATTTCCTATTGTTAACTAATAATTAGTATTCGATTAATATGTGACATTTTATAGTTAGCATAGATAAGCAAAGTAAAAAAAGAATGTCAAATCTAGGATTAATGGATGACAGCTGACAGTCTGGTGTTGCTAGTGTGATGATTCAAAGGTACCAGATAAAAGCAAGTATACAAGGCAAAATATCAGACTATACAAATCTGTGAAATTTTCTTAATCAATGTTGTCATTGCATACTTCAATTAAGAGTTTAATATCCATTGGGGAATATATACCGATTTGTATAGGTAGAGCTGACGCTTGTATACACTACATCAATAGATAGCCTCTGTTAACTAAACTTTTCTTTTGCTTTCTTTATAATTTCTACAGGACGGAAATAATTTTTCTTTTTTCTTTTGCTCTGTTTCTTTCTTAGGCATTCTTTCATTCTTAGCTCATTGCGCTTATTTTTTTTTAAATAACTTTTTGATTGTTACCGTACTGATGTCGATTATAATAGATCGGTATTGAAGTTAACAAAACGATTTGCACTGTATTTATGTGGGTATGATATGCTGATACCATAAAATTGATCTCCGTTGTCAAATACAAAAAAGAAAAAGTGAAGTAACTTTGACGGCGGTTTTTAAGGGAGTTTGCAAAAGGACCAACGAATGACAGATACTGCGTCTTAGATAAATTCTTCTTTATAATCTCCGTGTCAGGCAAAAACACATAGAATGTAATTTTTAAAAATTAACAATTATGGAACTCCTTAATACAAAGTCTTCTCTTACTACTAGATTTTATTAATCTCTGATTATGGAATCGACAGACGTCGATAAAGTTACATTGTGTGCTTTATGATAACTTACTATTAATATGTAATAATACTGTGGAATACCAGCAGAGTAGAATTGTATGTATCTCTCTATGGTGTCGTAAGAAGTGACTAAGTTATCTAACCAATACAATAATGTAGCTCAAATCCGCAAGGCGGGAATGGGCAGCAGCATCCCCGTCGCAAAACTGCGCTCTGTGATTGCCACCACTCTGGAATAACGCAGCAATGATATAACCTGATATAATAAATAAAAGTATTAAACTACAGTTCCTACTCCAATTCTTCTTATTAGCTAACATTATCGATGAGAGTTGTCACCAAAAATATCTTTTCCAGCTGCGCGGCACAGTCGCCACGTTGATCATGGCTATATCACTGGGCACCGACTTCGCTCTGCTCAAGCTGTTCGCTCCCCTCAACTCCTGGATCGGCTACCACTGGACCTTCTGGGTGTTCAGTTTCATCTGTCTCTCGAATGTGTTCTACCTCATCTTCTGCGTGCCAGAAACCAAGATGAGGAGTTTGGAGGACATCTACGCGGATTTGGAAGGTAAAAAGAGGAGGAAGAAAGGCGAAGACGTGGTTGAGACCAATCATGTGTAAATATTTTTTAAAGTTGGACACTTTATTGTTAGCCAATAATCTTTCCCTTTCTTTACCTTCCATTTGTACCAAAAATGGTGTGTTGTGGCTGTATACAACTAGATAGGACTAGATAGAACTAGTATGCTGGATAGGATTGTGTCATTTATTTGATCCTTTACTATCCTCAAATCGTATAATTCATTGTGGGATGTAGATGATATTTAAGTAGCTACATCACCACACTGTTAACTCAAATCTAGTGATCAGATTTTTGGATCAGTTCTAATTTCGGAAGAAAATTTAAAGGCAGACATAGACTTTGTAGCTAGATACAGTTAAGTCCAAATGTATTTAAATAGGAATTTATTATGTCATAGACAATTGCAATTTAGTAAAAGAATATCTCAATGTTACTTACTCTATGGATTGTTAAAATTGTGAAAGTATGTTTTTTAAACAAGATTTTAAATGCAACTAAAAGAAAACTTAAGCTTCGTGACTCACATAATATTTTCATTTATGATTTATAATTTAGTGCCCATTGTGCAATTCGTTTGTAAAATAAAAAAAAAATTGTTTCTTAGGGGAAGTACTCTGATGCTCAATTCTTTTTATCTAGAACTTGGTTCAGCCGAACATAGCCGAATTCACAAATTATTTGCTAAGAAATGTTTTTGTAAGTTTGACTTCAGTCAATCCTGGTAACATTAAACTATCCGGGTAACTTCGATCTGTCTTTTTATAAAAGTTAATTAATCTTTAAAATATCGTTTCAAATTCACAATACAAACTGTTCTGGCAATCAATTAAAACCTTAATCTCGGCTGATTTAGTTTTATAGTCTACGAAAAAGGATAATTCAATTTAATTTTTTCCTAATAGTTCAATGTTACCCAAATTCACTGTATTGTTATAACAAAATACACTTAAAGACATGTACAGTAAATAAGTAAATGTAAGGGACTTTATTTTAAGGCGAGAAAATAAATAAAGTAAGCGACCAATTTGTAAGGAATTGTTATGTAAAATACGTATAAAATGTTATGAAGATAACTTTAATTATTGTATAGTTGCTCGTTTACAAGAGAAAACCAAAATATTAAATAGAGTTTCAAATTCAACAAATATTATGATGTGTGTATTTCAAGAAATACGAAACATTCAGTACTTGTCAAACAGAAAAATAAAACGCAACGTTCCTTGGTTTAGTAGACGCCATCTTAAAAAAGATATTTAAATGGAAATGGAGATCAGTTACTCGTTTTCAGGTTCTTCCTAAGAAAATTATTATCTTATTAAGAAGTACAAAAGTGAAACGCCTGGACCATGTTTATTTTATAGAATTAGATATGTTCTTAGAATTAAATATTTGTTCTTAATGAAATGACCATATACATAGTGCATGTCAGTATTATTCATTGGCATCTTAAAAGATTAACAGCTTCTGACTCAACACTAATAAAACTTCGTTTTACGGCTTAAGAACGCTTTTATTGGACTTTTATGAGTTTAAGTTATCGACATTTCTCACTTATTTTCACGTTCAATTTATCTATTATAAAAGTAGTCGGATATAGTATATTACGTTGATATTAGCTGGGTGAATGTTTGTGTGGTCCAAATATCCTCGACAGAAAGCAACATTTCTTCTACTTCCTTGTCAAGCAAGAGTAAGTTGTTTGAATTGTAATTTTTTTACATTTCTGTCCTTAAATACTTCAAAGGTTTTATGCATTGAAAAATGTTGAATCTTATATCCAATATACAAAGAAAGAAAACTAGGCAAAAATCATCGTATCTACTAAGGTATCGGTGGCACAATGGTAGTTTAGTCTTTCAGCAAAGGAATATGCTGGTTCCGAGTCCTGCCTGAATTCTGAGATAAGGTGATATTTTTCTAGTGAATATTATATCTATTTCTGTTTTCAGTCCTAATATCTTCACTAACAAAATCTTCAGTGCCAATATCTTCTTAAGATCATTAGCACGCTAATATCTTCTCAAGAGAGATTAGCGCGATATTTTTATATATTATATAAAAATATCGCTATATATATATTTAATAAGATTCTATACGGTCCAGTTATTGTCTTTTTTATTTGAGTCAAATGTGTGATATCATGTTGCACCTATAATGTCAAAAGTAAACTTAAAGATGGACCTGACCTGAAGAATTCTTATTATTATTGAATGGGATGCCTCAATAATAATAATTAATATCAATAAGACATAATATATTGTCGTTGCTCCCAAGAAAAGATTTGATATAAATATAGGTACTTGTGTTTGTACAGTGTGCAACAGATCAATTTATACAAGTCTATCAAATATATGCAGTCAATTTTGAACTCATTTGCTCGCTTTTATAGATTAATATCAATTGAGAAGTTTTAACAGATTTGGGTTGATTTATTTGTTGCTGTGAGTTTTGTACTTCGACAGACCTACGGAAATCTGTCAAGAATATCTCGATAGCTCGCGATTAGTTATCGAGTTCAGAATTTCAGGCAGATCTTTGCATTTGTCACCCTGTCTGTCATGAACACCTATAGACAAGATATAATGATTTTTCATCATGTATTTGAGATTAGATTCGTTATGTTATGCCAAATTATATGTCTCTTACTTATATTGTTTTATGTTATATACCATATACCAGGTTATGGTATGATTCTTTAAGATGCTGATGATTTAAGTGTAAGGTAAGAAAATTATATAATGTAAATGTAAGTACATAGTTAATTTAAAATTATGTTTTTTTATTACGTTAATGTCTATATGTGCCATCATAATTAAGTAGCCAACATTCATTGAATGAAAACTGTACATAATAGGCGCTTAAAGTATTGTATGAAATAATTACCCAAGTATAATAAGTTTTACATACCATATTGATGAATTTGTGTATTTAAAACAAACAAACGAACAAAATTGGGCCGTTAAGTTTGTGAAATAATAAAATGTTTTTTACCATTTCCTATGCAAACTAAATAAATTGTAATATCTTATGTATATAAAAATCTTAACAATTATCTTGACTAATCTTGACAGCGAACTCTACGCATAGGGCATGGGCGGAAAAGAACCAAAAATACGGATTATACTGCATTGTTCATTCATTTTTATTATTTTTCGACCTTCTTGCCTTTGTACGTTACTGTCAAGTTTTACTTTATTAGTTTCTGGAATTTAAAATCATAACTTATCACTAAAATTCACAATGGCGTGTCTGATACTTATTGAATACTCACTGTATCCATCATTCCACGTTAGGTTATTGTAGATATCCAAATAGATATGATTTCGGATCTTTCTTTTTAGGTGTTATCTAGTCACGCGTAAATAAAGCGAAATATCTACTTACGAAACTCCATCATCGGTTTTTTGGTACCCTCAGTTTAAAATTGTTTAAATTTCTGATCTGTCGCTTTTTAAACAAAATAATGTACCTACTTTAAGAACAGGTACATTTCCTTCATATTTGGTACTATAAATATCCGAAATCATTTTTAGTATTGTTGTAAAAATAGCTGTAGGTACTTTTTGATATTTGTTTTTATATACAATAATATTAATTACTATTTAAAAGTGGATATTACACGATCAAAAATAACTAAATTATTATAAGACATAGACAATAATATATAAACGAAGAATTACCGCAAATGCCAGCATTAATTTAAATCTTAATAGGACATAGCGTCTTGAAAAACGTTGGTTTGTACTATATGCATTACTTTTATTTATATTAACTTTGATATATACATTACTCAAGTCAAATGTTTTATGCAGTCCTATTGTCTGAAGGCGAGTAGTTGGATTAGTTTAAATTAGTTGGATTAGTCGGAGTAATAGAACCCACTTATATTTGCCTAGTTTCTTTGATCGTGTCATAATGCTATCTACGTTTGTATATACCCAAATGGCCATAATTACTTAGCTCGGTAGAATATTATAGCTGAGTTCAACTATGTATTATGAGTTTAAGAGGAATTACGATCAGCATACACATACCTTTGCAACTGACCACGCAATGGTGAGGCATTGCCCGCTGACCGCATTTCCCCTGAAGTTGGTAAAAACTTTAATTGATAGTTCCTTTGTTATTGTAGCTGTTTAAGAAATCATGTAATGTAAATATATACTTCATTAGAGCAGCTGTTACATCTGAGATCTGTTGTGATAAATAAATCATATGTTCATTAAATACATAGTTATATCTTACTTACCAACCACTCTCCTCTCATTTTTGGTCCTTAAGCTATTTAGAGGTATACTTCAGTTTTTGTAAGCAGATGACAGAAGGGATATGATATATTTTTTTTAATTTGCTTTCCCACTACGTATGCAAATGTCGAAAATTTCGCGCCAAAAATTGTTTTATTTTTATGAGACCAGGACCGATAAACATGCATACAGTCCGCGTGATATTAACAAATGTTTTGACGAGCTTTTCTGATATGAAGCTGGCGAATCTCTTGAAGGGTGCAAAATCTAAGTTTATTGTATCATTAATTGCAACAGGTAATAGTGAAAATTATATGATGTTCATTGAAATAATGGACGGAGAAACACCTAATTTGGATGTTTTTTGGTGGTTCCTACAACATGTCTTCGTTTAAGTTCTGACACAGCGTAAGTCAAAATGTTGACACTTTATACGATCGGGAAAACATTGCTCACGTTTCATCAAATCATTTTAAAACTAATAGCTTGTGCAGTTAGTTTGTGCAAAATAAATTTCGTTTAAAGAATACACGGTATAAAACGTTTACTGCAGCGCTAGAAATGTAATATCGTGTTATCATTGGGCTTAATTATTAAGTTGTCAACTTTGACATACGCGGTTTTAGAACTTATGCAACGATATGCGGTTGTATGCATACGTAAAAAATATCAAAACATGAAACTGATACCGAAAAAGATTCAACACAATCTAAATAATTTGAAGGGACTTCCATCTGCGATGGAACAAAATATTTTCAAGGGACATACTTACCTGTTTCGTCTTTTGCTTTTTACCTCGGACACGCAATACGAAATAAATAAAACACAAATATACTTTTCGAAGATTTAATTATTATCATAAATAACCAGCTTAGTTTACAAAAGCATTTTTTTGTGATTTTTTCATACATTTTAATAGAAAATATCATTTGAAACTAACTCAAGATTGATAATATTACTTATTGCCAATACTTACAATTGAGAGTTTACGTTCAACAACGATTTATTTCTTTATAAAATATGTTCCCACGAGGGCTCCTCGGACTTACACAAAGGACTAGTTACAAACAACGATGGTTATGATATTTCATATATATATATGTATATATAAATATAAATCTATACACATTAAAATGTGGAAAATTCGTGATTGAAACGAAAAATATGAAACTAAAAACTTTTTCTACTAAACGAAAAAACCACATAACTGGAGTTACACGCGGATATAAAACTTAATACACAGATTTTAAAAACTATGTCGGACGCCTTAAATTGAAATGAAGACAAGCCATATAATTAATCGAGAAAGAATTTTCAAGTTGGATTATCGAGTTTCCAAAGCTACACTCTTGTCTGGTACAGTCTTTAAACACTACAATGATATTTTAACTGGATCTATATTACAGATCAAATCTTAAAAAAATTAAAACAATAAAATCTAAATACATAAGTGTAGTTTTAATGTTATCAAAATTGCTTATAACATCATAATTAAAACGGCCACCGATCATAATATTCCTCGAGTCGCGTTACGCAAGTGACTTATATATCAACGGTCAGATAATTCAATTGGCGTTATGACATATGGACAACATTTTTTGGAATCTTTTTATTTTTGACATTTTGTTAATAGTCAAGATTAGAAGATAAAAGAATCAAGAGAAAATTTCAATTAATTTTGTCTAAAACCGCTTTAATTTATTTGAAAATTGATTTTACAGTAATAAAGTAACCAATTGTTTTTATTTTATGTTTTGTTCTTCTTGTTAACCTGCACTTTGTCCCTTACAATTGAATTTATGACTGTCGATATGCTGTCCATTGCATTTATTTCGCTTGCATTATACAAAAATTTAACTCTGAGCATTTTAACAACTTTTCGATGATATAACAAAATAAAAACTAAAGACAATTTAGTATATACACTCAGCTTGACAAAAATCATGACAAGTGACGTCATAGTTAACGTACGAACTTAAGGGCTAACACGCACTACAAAATACAAATTCGATAGAGAAAGACACCAATGTATTAGTTACAAATTCCATCACGCCCAGACTATTAAAACTGAAATGCATAACTTTTGGAACCAAATCACGAGTCGTACAATTGTTGGGTCTTAAAAATGTACTAAAGGTTATTCTTTCATTTGAAATATATCTACTTTATCCATTTCTATTATATTTATTTTGATAAATCTTCTGTGCAAACACATATGTTATTGTTTATTAGTTAAACAATATATTTTGTTAATATTTGCAAAAACAGTCTCTCGTCAATCTAGATTAGGAAGTGAAAAAGGTGGATTTTCAAAGTTACTTGTCTGATACTCGATTTCAACAAAACAATCAAATTTAACCTCTACATACAAGGATCGAGTGTTATATATTGGTATATAAGATGTAATATAGATTGTAACATTTCGGCAGATATTTCGCCTCGTTTATAGATATGAGCGCAAACCTTATTCCCTATTCTTGGAGATAGGATGAATAGTTAGATAAGTTATATTAATCCCTAATCATACAAATTATCATTATTCTTAAAAGTTTTTAGGTTATATTTCAGCGTGAATTATACCTGCAACACAAAATGCAGAGTCATCTAAGTAATTTGTTAAAGTTTTTGAAATAAAGTGTAATGGTGTGGTTATAAATTTGTTTCTATAGTGACAGATATACACCTTCACATCATCATTATATCAGTCGTAGGACGTCCACTGATGAAAATTTAGATATTCTTGATAGGACAGGTACCACATTGAACGACCATGCGGTTTTAGTCAGATCTGTCCTTGTGTGACATCCGCGCTTGTCAGTGCGTGGTCTTCATTCTAGAACTTTACGGCTACATGAATCGCGAGAAGGAATACTTGAAATATATATATTTCTGACTATTACATTTACCTTTTAGCAACATTTAGATAATAGATGCCATCACGAAAATAAATACATACAAACATTTTAAGCGAGAACTCAAAGCTCAGAACGGTTTAGATAAACCGCGAATTTGGGGGAGTATCAAAAATAATTGTCAATCAGCTGACAATGATGACGAGGACAGATATAATACCTAACCGACTAATCAAGGCCAAACACTTAAACAAATTAGCCTTAAATTCACCTTTACGTATATAGTGAAAAATTCAAACTCACACGCATACAATAGTCACCAAATCACACATTTTATACGAAAACACAAGCATAAAAAATAACATAACAAAAAACGCAAATTTAACCATCGCGGATAAAACAGAATGATAAATATTGTAAGTTAAACACGACAGCGAGATCGAATTATAAAAAACAAATCCAATGTGTTAATCGCATCGCACTTCTTAATAAGTACAGATTTAACACAAAAATCGACCCCTGGTAATCCGACATGACTAAAAATAAATCATACACCGACTGGAACAGACAGACAACTATTCATTAGACATATCACCGTTAATGACTGAAAATTGAGACTAAAGGTGTTGGGGTACTTTGAATCTGTCGGATTACGTTGTATTCCAGTAATAACCCGACAGAATACTACATAAATATTTGTCGGAGTAGCGAAGGTTCCAATGGATTAGACATCTTTATATTAGCGAATAGTACCTTTAACAAATAAGTTCATTGCGAAATCACTGATATGATTTAAGGTGTGATAAAGAAACACCTCCCTCTCAATTTTAATACAACAAATGATTTTAAAGCCAAAATAATTGTAGATTGTACTCTTAAAATATGGGTGTCCATAATTCTCGATTATCTTTAGATTCAAATTCAAATATAGAATAGTAATAAATTACTAAACGTGATAAAACACGTACAAGATTTTTATTTAAATGGTCAATCATAATGATGCGGATTCAGTTATAAATGTATTTCAAAATACATTATAGGCGTCACATTGCAAGCACAGTGTAGGTATTGTATCTACCGGCAAAGTCGAACAGACCTAACTGCATAGTTTTATTGTACTACCGACAAATGACAGTATATCCACAGCAGTTTATAAAATCCAAGATACCAAATTTCCATAAGTCACACGAGCGTAACCGGTTTCATCTAGTTATGTAGACAACTAGACTGTGCTATACAGGCGAACCGCACGACAAGCATATATAAAGGGTAATAAAAAACTTAACGATCTCGAAAGCCACTTACTATCTTGGCTATTACAATAAATAATCTTCTATTCTAAAATAGACGTCAACTTTTAATATTGAAGAGTTTTGAAATAACGTCGCTTATAAGAGAACCATACCTTGTTTTGGATATTTTCAAATAAATGAACCTTACAATTAGATATACGCAATGTGCAGCCATTTGGACAATTAGTCGCATGTTTTAGAAAATGGTTTCAAAATTGGAAGAATTTATCTTACAAATTCAAATTTAAAAGAATCTCTAATGTAACGTTCCAATTTCAAATTGGCTGGATGTAAGTCGAATGGATTTATATTAAACAAAAATCGTTTCCCTCCAAAACAACATTCTGGCATTACCTGTGGTGACAAAAGGTCGTAAATCGTTAAGCCTCTTCAAACATTTTTAAATTTCATTATCATACACACTAATCAATTTCACATACAAGAATCATGTCGATTTTGTCTAAAACGAGACTAATGAGTTTTATACAGACGTTGATAATTTACACAATTATACGAATCAATATGTTACCACCTAATTTTAGAATTAGCTTCGATGGGCTGTAAAAATGTGGAAGATTATGAACACATATCGTTTAATTAAAGGAACATCTCCGAAACTATACACTCCACTAATATTATAACTATTAAATGACTTATCTGACCTGATGCAAATCCGTTCAAATAGTGTCATTCATCAAGAAGTACTTTATCATGAAATTGTTAAAGAAAGGTTTATTGATAAGGGTTTCTGGGCAGATGGATGAATGTCCTGGCTTACCTTGCAGGCTGACCTTACCTGAGGCAGTAGGATAGTTTTGAGATAACATTTGAGAAGTGACTGAAAATTGTAGCACTTAACAGTAATTTGTTTTCTTTTACTATTTAAAAATCCCTCTAGTTAGGCCCGATTAAATTTTGTGATACAGATTATGACGTAAGTTGTTTTTTTTTATCTGTGACACTATATAAGCGGAGGTGCGTTAACATACAAAAATACATATTTCTTAAACTTTTGGCTAAGCTACAAATTTAACAACTTCTACAACATTGGATTACATTTTAAAGGAATTCTATGAATCTATTACTTTAAACCACTGGAATTAAAAATCAGATTAATCGATTTCCTTAAATATATTTTACGTATATATAGGTTATATGCTATGTGACGAAGTTATATACATAGTTTTTTTACAGCCCATCATAGAACACAGCCAAACAGTGTCATAGTATATAAACGCCCAAACTACATTGACGGCCACAGTGTACATAAGTAACCTAGTTGAGAATAAATTACTTAGAACCCTACTATTCTACTCTAAGGTCTATAATAGTGTGTGGTCTTAGACCACAAGATTGTGGGGAGAAGCTCATTTATGACTATAATTAATTTTATTTACAATTTCTTTTTTTGATTTTTATTAAAATATTGTAATAACCGATAAGATTATCAGATGCTAACTCTAGTAATTTCTTCATTTGAAATACTTAATTTATTCTTACAAAGGTCTCTCTACATTTGAACTTTGAAGCTAAAGTGAATTTGATCAATATTTAGGGAACTTACTATTCATACAAATACTCGATATTAAAAGATAATTCAAAGAGTCCATTAGGCTACGGAATCATAAGGCAAATTCTTTGTAGATTAATATTTGACCATATTTAACACTAATAACATATTTACCCTAAAGGCGCTCCCACACTACGCACACACAATCTAAAAGTTCTAAAGAGAAATTGTTACATCGTTAATACATCCAATGTAGGAGCACCCTAGTTAGTCCGTCACCAACATTTTATGACAACATCAAAAAATCCCGAGTACCTACCAACAAATAGACTAACACGCAACATTTACACACAAATGACGTCATCTCGCCCATACAATCGTATAAAAGATATAAAAACACGTGCGACCGTCAAAGATATATGATTTACCTCCTACTATAGTATTTTGATTGGTAGCACTCGAAGTACCGTATCCTTACCAGTCAGGCATTCTCTTGTATGTCCTGCGTTTCGACCTCTTGGGCATTCCGTTCCTCCCTCCGGTCCTCTGGTTCCTTCTCCTCTGGCTTGTCGTCTTTGCTCTCCGACGGTTTGGAGTCTGTCGATATGGAGCTGGATGTTAGGCTGTTGGGCTGCGATGATTCTTTGCTCTGTGGCTCTTGTGAACTTCGGTTCTCCGACTGTGGTTTATCTTTCGAGTCTGTGGATTGGAATTATTGACAAACAATCAGATAGACAATTTAACTTAATCAAAGTGGGGTTTATTTTAATTTTATCAAAGATAATTAAAATTTAGGAATTTATTATGAATAAGTCATACAAACAAAGATCAAAATAGAAACTAGATGTATCAGATGAATTAATTTAATTAGAATTATCGCACTTTTATTGTTTCAAGTGGGAGCAAAATGTATAAAGTATTTTTCCGTTTTTCTGCGAGAGTGAAGCAACAACAGGACTCGCCAAATAGGTGCATGACAATAATTATTACTTTCACAGCCTTCAATGGATAAATCATAACACGCTCTCGTTTTGTTATTGCCTTTTGTGATATCTTAGAGGCATCTTTAATAATATAATACTGAATACTAAAAATTCAACTAATTTCGATAAGTATTTGGCAAATATTTAATCTTCGATCTATCTCTTTTATGTAATGAAACAGAGTGACGTCTAAAAGTACTTTCACATAATGTATGAGTATAACTAAAATCTCTTAGTTACTAAAATAAATAATTATATTAATATTGAACTACAAAACGACACCTACATAAAACTATTGCTACATGAATGCAGGGCTAATGGTAATACGAAAATTACTAACACAAAACATAAAGTGCAAACTTAAAGGGTCCAAACTCCTCGCTAAAAAGCGTTATCCTCTGTTCACTTCCTTCGCGAGCTGAGCCAAGCATGCAGCGATAGCTTCGCCCAGAGCAAATCTTAGAGAGAATATGCAATGTAAGTTTTAGTAGACTGGTTTGTTTACGCCGACGCCGGTAGGGGTTTTATTAGGGCTAACTTTTAATTGGTGGTGTTGGTAGAATCTTTGTCACTACCAGTTCTTTTAGTTTCTTCTTTGGTGTAAACTTACGTATTAAGACTCGTCTGGTCTGTATTATATATAAATATGCATAAAATCACTTACTTATTGGAAATATTAATGTTATTATTATTATTACTTATTTTATTAACGATTTAAAATTGCTTGTAATGGACCTACTATTTTGATATATCTCGTAGGACTTCACCTTCATATTTTGCCTATATTTGCCACACTAGGCAAGCGTATTAGCAACCGCAGAGCGTAGCTTCATGCCGGAGATGCTGCTGCCCATCCCCGCTCTGTGCATTCGAGCTACACTGTTACACGGATGGATACCGCCATCGGTTCTGGTACCTTAGTCGCCTCTTACGACACCTGGTGCAGGGGGAGGTAATATTCTACTCTGCCGGTACCACATACCAAAATATGTCAACATAAGCAAACATACATAACAAAAAATAGATGAACGCACTAGGCGTGCCCATTGTATTACTAGGAGGATTACGAGAACACGCGAGGCGCGTTGTTAGTGACTGCTATCAGAACAGTAACTCACCGGCTCCAGGCGTCGATGGATATGGTCGTCTGACAAACATGTTCTCGACGATTCGGTCAATGTTGTCCTTCTCTGACGGATTTGCTGGCCTGAAACATTAGATATTGGTGAAAAACTAATTACATACACAATATGTATCAATGTTTCGTAACAGATCTCATTGTGGATATTAGTCCGACTATCTACTATTGAGTTATTAATAAAAATAATAATAGCTCAAATGCATAGGGTGGGGATGGGCCGCAGCATCCCCGTCGCGAAATCTGCGCTCTACGATTGCCCAGCGCGGCAACTATGGGCAAAATCAATTCTTGGTGACGCCCATATCCAGCAGTTGACTTCCAACTGCTGTAACGATGATGGTATTCGCCTAGTTCGTCCTGTACCAACTTATCCATTCTCTACCGCTTTATATATGTATGCAGTCATTATACATTCATCAATCTATATTACAGTCCAAGCGACTTTCTTAAACGTCTCAAATGACATACAAAGCACAACCACCACATCTGTATATTAACATTACTTCAAACGACTTATCGCGGAGCAAAATCAACGAGATGTCGTCTGCGAATTAAACAAACCAAATTTATATCGAAATAATCGCATGTATCGAGTAAGTATATCGAGTATGCGGTAGATTAGGGAGCAGGGCTACCTCTCGGGCGCGGCGGGCCTGACGATGGGTATGGCGGCGGTGGGGCGGCGCTGCGCGCGCGGCTGCGGCGGCGGCGGCTCCTGTTGCTCGCAGTTGTAGTACGTCACGCCGCCCGCCTGGGCCTGCTCAGCGTACCCCTGCTTGTACCGTTCAAAAACCATATCAATCATTTATACATATAAATAAAATTAAAACGTCCGTTTGTTCTATTCTACCGACAGAGTTTATTAGTTCATCGTGGACAAACATAACGATATGGAATATTTAAATATAATTAAATATATAATAGACGGACAATACTTACGTAATTGTGGTGTGGGTACATGGGGTAGGGTTGCGGCGCTTGTGGGTAGATGCCGGTGGGGAACACGCCCCCGGTACCGCCGCCTGCCGCAGCGGGTTGCTACAAATAACACCCAATAATAGTTAATAATAAATTCCCACAACATCTCATACATTGACCTGACTCCGTGGTAAGTCGCTTAAAGCACTTGTGTTACAGATGCCAGACAACAGAGGAATCACAAATATACTACTTAAATACATATATTTAACAACCAGACACAGAACAAACACAAATATCATCTTATAAATATTTGCTCTGGGTGGGAATCAAACCCGAAGACCCCTGGCGCACAAGATAGGATCACTACCATCTGTACTATTTATACATACATTTATTTATATTATTTAATTATTCGTATTGTACCTGCATGTACTGCGCGGGCATCATTGCTGGCGGCGCATACCCTTGTGTTGCTTGTAATTGTCCTGTAACAAATTGACATTTATTTATTAGGTTCACCGAATATGAGGTCATAAATTGTCTGCGTGGGTACCTCACTCTCACTTATTTCTACTGCCAAATAGCAATGCTTGCATTGCGGTGTTCCGGTGTAAAGGGTCAGAGAGGCAGTGAACTTACTGGGTGATGTGATATAATATTTCCAACTCGCAAGGTTAGCAAAGCACTCGTGTTACAGAATTCAAACAATAGAGCTAATACAAAAACAATTTAACGTATAAAGATATTTGAAAACCCCTCTGATGCCCGCAAACTAGTATAAAGTAGGCTTAATTTATAAGTTAGATGACTCTAATGACACCGTGGAGTCAAAAGGGTCATCAATATTATGAATATAATAGAATTACTTATTATTTTTGACGAATCGAAAACGCTTGAAAAGACCCTAACTGAATAAAGAGTATTTTGATTTGATTTGAAATACACAAATAAATATTTATTACCCAGACACAAGGGATCGTGGGAGGGAGGGATAGGTCATGGGAGAGTCAGAGTGGGCTCGGGCGCATAGATCACTACCAATGTTGAGCAGTGGACGTCCTACTGCTGGAATAGCATGTAGACTTAGCCAGTACTTACCCATAGAGTGCGATTGCTGCATGTTGTGAAGTGTGTGCGGGTGCGGATGTGGGACGAGCTGTTGTTGTTCAAGAAGTCCGATCCGCTGGGGATTGAACACACACATTATTCACTAATTTTTATACTCGTATATATGTTACAACCAAAATAATAAATCCGGACATTACATATACGTAGTAACCAACCGTTAATTATAATTTCTAATTAATTTAGACAATGTGATAATTAATCACAATACTAAAACATTATTTTCTAAAAGAAGATGTGTAGGGTCAACTTAAACGAAATGGTTAGTTAATTTATTTTTTATGTGGGTGGTTTGTCTGGTGTGGTGTAATTATTTTTACTGGACTCATAAAAAATAATATTTAATAGATTTTTCATCTTTATCAACAGGTATTATTGCATTTACCTGCCGGATAGGACAAAGGCATTTTACAACAATTACACACATACCCAAATGTTCAACCATTTCATCACATTAAAATACAGAACTCAATTAAAGAGATAGCGGAGATGTTTAAGGCAATAATGTCTGCTTTCGTAATTGAAATGCGAACAACTTCACATCCACTGTCAGCGGAATTCACGTCTGTCCGTGCATTCATACTGAACTTCCTGAGCAACCTACGGCAGCAGGTTGAGTTTATCACACATAGTGTAGATCAATGCGACAGGAAGATACTCTTGGTCCCAGGATTACTACTAAGGAACTGGAAATATTTTAAATAAATTAGACAGTGGCCGTGAGGTACCGGCAAAGTAGAATAGTACCTCCCCCTGTACCAGGTGTCGTAAGAGGCGACTGAGGTACCAGAACCGACAGATAGCGGTATATCCACCCGAAATATCTATCCAAAATTCACCCTTTTTTGGGGAGGCCTATGTCCAGCAGTGGATTTCCAATGGCTGGTATGATAATCCAGAATATACTAAAACTGGAAACTTTCAAGATTAAAGACATCAAGCAACCGGCTAGGTAGGCCATCGTCCACACAGAAGCCCTGTTGGACTACCTGTAATTCTCCATGCAGGTGCATTGAGGTGAGAGATGCAATTGGGTTCGCCGAATCTCGTCTGAAGGGTGCGGGTATAACTTTATCCGAATTTTGTAAATAAATTGTTCGTGGCAGCGTGGGACAAGTTTGGCATTCAGGCCGAAAATAAATTTTTGCCCTTGGGTCTAACGGTTTGCGACAACGACTCACAAACGCAACGGACTTGAGCAGACTTATGAAATCTCAGCCTGCCAATACTAAATCCACAGCAGCTGATGTCGCTGTGCCTTCTCAGGTCCCGTAAGATCTCGGCGAGATGCACAAAATATAAAAGATAAGGTCCAGCTATTGTTCCTAGTCCAACTTACATTTTTCTTCGTTGCTTCGTTGCACCAATATTTTTTTACGATTTTATATATACTTTTATGCTACCTTCCTCTAACTTTGTTTTCGCAAACTGTCAAACACTGCTATTTAAACGTTTGGTTCTTATTGTACGTTCCATTATATGTAACACTGTATTTGTTTTGTCTATGCTCTATTTGACTAGGTACAATTTATTTATTTGTTTAATTTGTCATAATTGTTTTTATTATTATTTTTACCCTTTTTTATTTTAAGTACTTTTTGGTTAGTGATGTAACCAGGGCCGGATCTTCCTACGGGCTGATTGGGCTGCAGCCCAGAGCCCCGGGGTTACAAGGGGCCCCCAGAGCCCGCTAAAAGGTAGGCCATAATTTGAAAAAAAAATGTTGTCTATATGTAAATGATATTTTTACGTGACATGTCATAAGAAAATATTGATTAAAATTTGCATACTTTCATGAATTTAGTTGAGAATACGTGTAGAAAGTTGTTTTCATGCTGTTTTTTCATTAAATTTTTTAAGTTAAGAATGGCAATTCTCAGATCAATAACCCAATGTATGTACGCGTCTATGGAAACGGGGATTTCCCTGTATTTTTATCTACGGCCAGTTTTATCTACGTTACGTCAACCAGCGGGGCGGGACTTTCCCGCCGAACTGGTTGACGTAAGTTAAATTTGTTTATGTCAGTGATTTCCTGCTTTTATTTGGTAATGGTAAGTAAGAATAATTAATAATATTAAATCATGTCTTTCTTTTTTATGGTATTTTTAAGGTTCTGTACAAAAATAAAATAAAACGAATATAGGATGACTCTTTTCGTGCTTCTGTCTGGGTGTCACAGCCAATTTGCTCTAGTTTTGGAGTTTTCTAAGTACCTATGTACTGGACCAAACCTGGTGTAATCCTATGATTAGTGTAATTTTGGTACATGCAATATAAGCATTTATTTATTTATTCCCATTACTCGTTGGCAATATATATTGATTTTGCTAGCTTAACCAAAACGTCAAGTTGGGTACGTTAGTTGATTTTGTTTTTTTTTACGCTGACTGAACAAAAATGTACCTATGTATTTTTGTTAATTTTCTGAAGTGACATTGTATCCTATTGTCTAGAACATGAAAGACTTCAATATCAATACCTAGACATTTTAGGCAGATTGGGTAGGTCGATGTGACTTTGACAATACTTGTAATTATTTTTCACAGATTTGGGTTTGATGTACTGGGAGTCGTTTTATAAAGGGGAGTCGAATAATTGTCCGTACGTGGACGTAGCACGCACCGTTTACGAGATATATCGACTTTTAGTCAAAAAGTCGGCAGTGACTCTATCCTATACGCCAATACTTAAAAAATGATTATGATATAATGATTTTATAAATGACATCCTCTTGCATGAAATGACTGACTTTAAAAATAAAGACCTGAAAAATATATATTCAACTTCTATACAGAACTATAAGGAACAAAACAGAGCATTTTCAAATACCCATCTCACAATAAAATATGGGCAATCACTGGAAAGATATTTTTCTAAAACATCTCAATACACGAGTGGATTTTTTGATTGGAAACGCATAAGAACTTGTTTAGAAACTCACGAAAATTCTGATGAACATAAAAAATCAATGTTAGCGTGGTTAACACGTAAAGAAAATAAGTCTGTTTTAGACTGCTTTAGGAACAATTAAGAAAAGAAAAAGAATATTATCACAATGTTCTAAAACAGGTAATTGCAGTGGAAAAATATTTGAGTATAAAGGGGCTTAGCATTTAGAGGTTCCGAGAAAGAATTTGAATTTCTCTACATGATTTCATTTCATTTCATGAATCTCTACATTGGTAATTTTATGGGGGCTATTGAACTATTGGTAGAGTTTGATCCATTCGTGAACACATTGAACAACGTGAGCTGCGACCAAAAGCGATAATATCGTACTTATTAAAAACAATATATGAAGAAATAATTGAGATTATGGGCCAACAGCTACTTAAACATATTATAACTCAAATAAAAAACGACGACACAAAGTATTATTCAGCTATGATGGATTGATTCTACGCCAGATCTGTCTCACAATGATCAACTTGCTATTGTATTACAATATTGTTTTCGGGGGAAAGTATATGAAAGATGTGTAGCCTTCATTAAAATTGTAGTTAAACTGCTTTACATTTATTTAATATTTTACAAGACTTTATAGAAACAAATGGATTACTGCTGAGTAATTGTAGAGGACAATTTTATGACAATGCCAATTTGGCGGGTCACTACAACGGAGTACAAGCATTAATAAAACAAAAAAATAACACCGCGGATTATATTATATGCCATATGCTGCGCATTCCCTTAACCTAGTTGGTGTAGAATCTGTTTACGTTGCAAACGAAATTTTAAACTTTTTTGGAGTAGTGCAACAAATAGGCGTTTTCTTTTCTGGTGGGAACTGTAGAATCGTGAAATACAATTAAAATTCACGTTAAAAAGTTTAAGCCAGACCAGATGGTCTTGCCACTATGATGCTGTCAAAGCGTTAAAAAATAGTTATGATGACATCATGAAAATTTTAATGTTTCAACGAAAGTGAGGTGGAGAAAGTTGATTTCCGGATAGAGGCACTAAATTTATACATGTAAATGGCAAAACTCGAGGACGCAATAGTGATTATCTTTTAGCAAGAAGTTTTTGAAAGATTTCATTTCATCAATAAAAAAATACAGAGTTTAGACATTTGTGAAGGCCACAAATTAATTATGTCATTAAAAGACTTTGTGAACAACTTACGACACCAATCAGATCAGAATCTAAAGGAATAAATACGAAGAGAAAGTTAAAAAATTAAGTTCTAGTGTGGAAATAGACTACAATGACATAAACAAGAGGCGCATTACTCCAAAATTTTCAGATAGACCTATCTGAAAATTCTACAGTGAGTGAGTCTACAGGTGAATTCTTAGTAAACGGCGCAGAAAGATTTAAAAGGGACACGTTAAATGTTGCGTTGGATAAGCCAATTATGGACTTAAATAAAAGGAGCCTAGTTTATGAGACATGTAGCAAAAAAAAATTTTTTAATGGATTTGCAAGAAAAAAATATCAAAAAAGAACAAACTCTATCCAGATAACGTAGACAAGCATTTAGTGAATGAGTGCATTCAATTAAAATCATATTTACTGCAATTTAAGCCAGTCTTACAACTCTTGCAGTGATTTTTATGATCATATATGAAAATAAACCTAATTGACGTGTTTCCTAATTACTATACCATTTTAAAGATTTTTTAACTTTACTAATAATTAGCTGAGAAGCAGAACGCTCCTTTTCAAAGATGTCCTATAAAGAAAATAAATATAGGACAACAATGGCGAACTCTCGACTAAACCATTTATCACTTCTGTCTATAAATTGTAATTTAACAAAAGACTTGCAATGTGATGACCAAATAAAATAATTTGCAGCACAAAAATGTAAAAATGTTAATTTATAAATTAAAATTTCTTTTATTTATAAATGCATAATAACTAAATAAAATTATTTTGTTGTTTTTTTATTTTCTTTTATACAATGTACGTCTCTATTTCGGTTTCTCTCTCACCCAAAGGTTACCTGCAAGAGATTGCTTACACAGCAATAAGATCGCCTTTTGTACAACTAATATTTGCGTAGATTTTTTGTGCAATAAAAAATATATGTATAAGAACAATATATCATTATAAAAACAGTTTTTTGGCATACCCATTAGTTGAGTACTAAGATAGGCACCCAAGTAGTTTCAGCCCACGGCCCCACAAATTCACGATCCGGCCCTGGATATAACATGCAACCGACAGGTGGGTGGAAATTTTATTTTTTAACTTTTTATATTTTTATTTAGGTATATATTTTTTAACAGTAAGTTAAGTTTTTATTTAGTAAATAGTCAATTCATTAGACACCCGCTCAGTCAGACTAAAGCATTTAACTGCATTTTACCTTGATGAGAATATTAAAGCAATGATGAAGAAGAATGTTGTCAAAATAAAAATCAAATCTAAGCCAGCCCAATGTGATGTTACTTGGTGTCAATAGCTTCCAACTCAGCTGTGGGAGTGACTGCATCAGCCATAAGATAATTCTTCCTGTCCTTGACGAACAATTTGTCACATCCTTAATTTTTCCATTTCCTGCGGTTATTTTTCCATCAGCATAGAAAGAGGCGCAAATAATTCCTCTATCCAAAAAACCCAATACCACCTCGTTCACTGATTATATTATCGTCCTATATTTAGAATATACCTCTCCTCTGAAAGGTTTTTGAACGACTCGTCTACAATCGGCTCAATCCTTCTCGTTACAACAATAACCTTCATAACCCTTTGCAAACCGTTTTCCGCCCTGGTCATAGTACCCTTATGCTGCAACTGCTGGATAGAGGTCTTTCGAAGAAAGGAGGATTTTTTCCCATAATTGCCGCGTCCTTACGTTCTCTTAACTTATCTCCGTCGGTTGCTGATTGCTTTTATAGTTACCTGTCTGGTCGCCGTCAGCGTATTTGCATTTAGGACCATTTTTCCTGACTGCCCTGACTCTGAGATAAGTTGCTGAAAGCCCTTGTGTTAATATAAAATAAATATATTTAACACCCGGACAAAGGGCAAACACAAATATCATCATATAAATATTTGTACTAGGTGCGTATCGAACTCACGACGTTTGGCGCACACTACTACGCCATCGGGCCCGTCAAATAATATAAAAATAAAAATAGTTTTATATGATATAAAAAAAATTATTTATTCGGTTTTATATCGACGTCATCATGAATGAAATTTCGAATATTTACATTTAAAATTTAAATTTAAAATTTAGTACTTTTTGAAAAGGACATAACACGTCACTCATTCTAACATTACATATGTCACTCTTGACAGCGATCGCCGTAAGATAGTCAAAAATTACATCGGACGTAAAATTTAAATATTTTTATATTATACTAGAATATATTTTTTTAGATATATAGTAATTTGTTATTATATATAATAACCGACCGGTTATTATATATAATAATTATGTTCAATGCTTAAATAGTTTTACAATGCTTATCATATACGCTTTAGCGTATAGAAATAAACAACGCTATGCCTTTAATCGCGGACCAATTGTTACGTAATCGCATACCCTACTTTGGCTCCATGTAACAATCGTTACGAGTTTAACACGGTCACTTTAAATTTTACAATAAAAAAATAGAGAATTCACACAATATCTTATGAGATATTGTGTGAATTCACTATTTTTTTATTCAATCAACGTGATCATCAATCAACGGGACTCCGAAAACGTTTGCACTTTTTAAAGTGACTCCATCATCATCATCATGTTAGCCGTAGGTCGTCCACTGGTGGACACAGGCCACCTGCGTCTCCAGGTTGTATCAATGTCGTGGGTAGGTGTCCAACGCTGCGCTTGCCGGTACATGGTTTTCTTTCAAGAACCTCACGACTTCGCCAGCCATTGGTTCTTCAGTGTACTAAGTACCCTGCCCACTGCCTCTTAAGTTGCAAATCTTCTGGGCTATATCGGTAGCTTTGGTTCTGTTACATGTCTCCTTATTCTATCGCGCAGAGACTCCGATCCGAGACATTACTATCTCTCCATAACTTATTGGACTACTTTGAATTGGCTACTAAGATCTATTGGTCCCTTACTATTGTCAGTACCTTAACTACGCTAAGAACCTACATTGTGTGTTTAATGTCTTGTGACATACCTGTTGCGAATGTTGCTGTGGTAATTGCTGGTGCGGGGGCGAAGGCCCGTGAGGTGCAGGCGGTCGGTGGACCTGGAGAATATAAAATGGAAGATTTAGAACCACACAACAAGATAGATCGCATTAATATATAAAAACTAACTGACTAGACAGAAATTGTCATGTCTTAGCTGTACACAGAGGTATATAGCTAAGATAGGAGAACGATATATAAATTGAAATATAAACTATCCTATCTCTCAAATTGGATCAGACTGTACACAGTAAGCAAACATTTATAAAAAATGATTGGTTTGGTTCAGTAGTTTCAACCACAAATAATCACAAATATAATACTTAAATATATGTATTTTTACACACAGACACAAAACAAACACAAATATCATATAAATGCTTGCCCTGTGTCCTAGGGATCTAACTCACGACTCGGCGCATAAGATAGGATCACTAGCATCTGCGCAATCTGGCCCATCAATGCTTTAATAATCCGAGACAACCACTGCGAAATGTAACTTCTATATAAAAAGCTATGTTTTCTAGTTTTGTAAGAATGTAAAATAAGCTATATAAAAGTACATACCTGGTGCATAAGCTGTGGGGGGTGCATTTGCGGCACAGGGCTGCCTTGGTGCTGGGTGGCCGGCGGCCCGCCCGCGCTGAATTCTACAGGCAAAAATAAATCATTCACTCAGAGAATCCATCTACATAAGCTACGAAGGAATTTCCAATTGTCATGGTGGTAATGATGGGCATACACGATCTTTCCTATTGTCCAATCGGCATGACGCTACTGATTAGATCAGTTAGAATCTACCGTGTGTGCTAGTGGATTGACATGACAGTTACGCAGCAACGCAGTACACAGTAATGCAGTAGCTGTCATGCCAATCCACGGTAAATTCTAACTGATCCAATCAGTAGCGTCATGCCGATTAGACAATGGGAAGGATCGTTTATGCCCACCTTAAGCGATAGTAAGCGTCACCACATCTTAAAAGTATCGCGTTGCCAACCCTGTGACTTGTACACATTACCCAGTAATTTCACTGCGACTCTCACCCTTCAAAACAGAACACACAGCAATGCGAACACTGCTGTTTGACGGTAGAAATAGGAGAGAGTGAGGTGCAGTGCAGGCAGATCGTCTATCCACCTTGTAGGCGGACGTCCTACGCCATGCTTGCCGGTGCGTGGTCTCTATTCTCGAACAATACGGTCGCATCGAAATTCGGTTCTGCGGGTTTAGAGCCCATTGCCTCACGACATTTGTAATCATGAAAGATATCTATTACATCCCATTGTTTAAAAATAACTTAAGTTTATCGTACCAATATCATAAAAGAGTATTTTTTTTAAATGCTTATTACTCTTTAATGAAACGGCTGAAAGGATAAATTTTGGCACATACATTATTATAATTAAACATACATAAAAAGAAACATGCATCACGCCTGTGTCCCATCGGGGTAGGCAGAGACTATGGATCTCCACTAGTTACGATTTTGGTATAGTTATCTCGCTTTCATTACTCGTATCATCGATCATCATGCACGCTAGTTTATTCTTGATACTTCTGATCTGGCCCTTCTTTAATACCTATTCTAAGCTCGCTTAGGTCGTCCTATACCAACTCTTTCATTTACTCCCGTCCTTTATATTTATGCAGTCATTATACTTTCATCCATCCTTTCTATAACTCCAAAGCTTCTCAATATTTCTTTCTCTATTGCTGTCAAATCATCTTTTACTACATCGATTTACACTACATCGATCTATTTTCACAATATTTATTCTATCTTTAAAACTCACTTTTACGCACGCATTTATTTTACTCGCGTGCTTCTTCGGCCATACCTAACATTCACCACCATATGCCAGTGTTGGAACCAACACGCGTCTATAAACAGTGAGATGTGCCCTTTTTGACAAATTTTGGCTGCCCATCAAAGCACGTAAGTTTTTCATTGACACTATCCTAGGATATACGATAAAAATCAATTTTAGTACTAACTATGTTGATAGATGGCGCTGAGAGATTTTAAAACACGGTGTCGGGTAATCTGATTTATTAAATTTTTTCCATCTCAACTTAGGTACTAATATTATGAATGTTAAAGAAAGTTTGTTTGTTACAATTTCACTTTATCTGATCAACCGATCGTCGTGAAATTTCACAATATGTATAGATAATACCTTGAATCCCTAAAACAGTAAGTACCCACGGATTTTATGTGAAATTCATCCAGGCAAAACTGTGAGCAAAAGCTAGACTCCTTGAGTAACAACTATCAATACAATCAATAGTGCTTGGAAGGAATCCATACAAATAGACTAAAATACGAAATTTGTTAAGCCTTCATAGTAGACCCGGTAAAAACATATAATATACATATATATATAATACATATGTACCGTCTAGATAAATATAAAAAAAATAGAAGTATCTGTTTATAATATCAAAATACAGCTTCTTATGTTTACAGTACTTATGACAAAAATAAACTTTTTTTGTCTGTTTGTCACACCGATTTAAATGCAACCTTCACTGGCTGCTAATGTTAGCTAATGTTTTACAGAGTAACTTAGACTAATTTTATTTTTTTTTATGTTCACGGAAATATACTATCGTATTGTACACCTTAAAAGAAGTCCACGATGGTATATGTCTATCTAACTGTTTGCATTATCGCGGTTTATTTGACATTTTACATTTGTTGTACGACATATCGGTCACATTACGGCGACAGTTCCGAACGGTGCAGATATACATAAACACATATATATATATATATATACAAACCGTTAAAACATTAGCTTTACTATGAGTAGTGAACGAGTACGAAAATTGTTGCTCACCAGCATATCTCATCTGTTGCTGCTGCGACTGCGGTTGCGTCTGTTGTTGCTGTTGTTGCTGTGGCGGCTGTTGTTGCTGCTGTTGTTGCTGCGGCGTGTACGATTCAGCGAGCGGCCGCTGGCGTAAGCTGCTGTAGCGCTTGCTACCACCGCGGGCTTCTGTACATAATACAATGTGGCATATCAGCGAAATGTGGGTCGGTAAGCAATAGATACCACCGTGGGGTGCCGGTACCAGAACCGACAGATGGAGATATATCCATTCGAAACTGTGTAGCTGAAATCAAACAAGGCAGGGAAGGGAAGCAGCAGCCCTGTCGCGTAAGCTGCGCTCTGGCGAGGTCTATGTCCAGCAATGGAATGGCTGATATGATGATAGTGATGAAATAACAGATCAAGCTACCCAAACAAGTCAAATGTTAATCCAATTTTGAACTCAATGGCTCGCTTTTATAGGTTAACTAAATTCAGATATTTATTTGCTGTACGTACGATTGGTACATTTGGTTTTGTACATAGGTACATCGGTACATAGTAAATATATACGTGGAAGTGTCAGTGGATCTTGTAGTAGGATCTACAGATAGTATAACTATCTGTATTTACTAGAATTCAAATACACTTCTTATTATTTACATCTTATTATCACACTATATCCCCTCAACATGACACCGTATTTGAGCCACGCGTGGGCGTAGGCGTATTAAGTTAGATATTCGCCGATAAAGACGTAGCAGTGTTTGTCGTAGTTTTATGTGGAATAGGGCATATGTGAATTTTGCAATCTTTAATTTTAGAGCAGCTAGCAACGAAAATTGTAGAACTTTGCCCTCCCCCCCCCCTTTACCCCCTAAGGGGGTGGTTTTCGATAAAACGTTTTAAACGTGTTTCATAACTTTCAATGAAGAACAAAGATAGATAGACTATAGACTTGTGATATCAAGAAAACATCAGTTCTCATCAACAATCGGGAGCTTTTTAAACACCAGATGATAAATATACGTAGCGTCATAAAGCCGTTAATGAGAATAAGCAGCGTTTCGAAGCCGTTAAACGGCTTTAAAGTTGGTCGTCTCACCAGCGGCAGGCGGTTGTTGTTGATTCTGCTGAGGCGGTGGCTTCTGTGCGTTCTGCGCCGGAGACTTACTCGGCGGTGCGCTGTTCGTCTGCTGGGACTGACGGACAAACACATCCATTAACTAACCTAAGTCCCATATATAACCTATCTTATTAATATATATAATTATAAAGAAAAGATTTACAGTGTTTGTTTGTAACGAATAGACTCAAAAACTATTCAATCTATGTTGGAAATTATATCACTAATAGATAGCTATATCCCACCTGACTGAAGTACTGTTAGCTATTTTATACTTTTTGTTTTCAGTGAAACCAACATTTTAATCGTTAAAATAAACATATCAATGGACTCGATATCTGGGATACAAAATATATACAACAAATCATGCACATATTTGCAGGAAAGAATCTTAAATTTATAATGAAGCGACGATGGCAAATCGACATTGCAAGCAAACTATACAAGTGCCAGTAACTAGCGCAAACAAATGCTAGTCATTGGCACCCATAACAGTCACTTGCATCCAATAATAAATTTCAATGACATACATGTGTACTGGTTGCAATTGACTGGCATGTGTTCCATATACCAGTGGCTGGCATTTGTTCCTGAAGCCAGTTATTGGCGTGTTTTGGATCCCAGTGGTTGGTATGTGTTTCGCAAGCAAATAATTGTGTCTCAAAAGCTAGTGGTTGTTATGTTTTTTAAGAAGCCAATGACTAGCATGGTGTCTCAGATTTTGGTGACTGGCATGAGTTTACGATGCCAGTCACCAAAACTGTCTGCTATCATGACATGCTGTCATGACTGTCATGCTATTCCGATGTCAGTGACTGGCATACTATTCTGATACCAGTGACTGGCATGCATTTCCTATGCCAGTGACTGGCATGCTATTCCGATAGCAGTAACTGGCATGCGTTTTCTATGCCAGTGACTGGCATGCGTTTCCGATGTGTATTGTGTATAGAACGTGGCTCACCTGCGGCGGTGCCGGCTTCTTCTTGAGGTCCGTGGGCACTGGTCGCTGCTGCGCTACTGGCGCGCTCACCCGGCGCGGGGCTTGACCTTGGCTGGCGAACCACACCTCATATAGACCATTCAACCCAAAAGGGGGTAGAATATACAGCGCGTTACCATGACATATTTGGGTATCGTTTAATTTATTTATAAATATAATGACGTTCATTAATGTCTTAAGATTTTCTGTCGATATTGTAAATGTAAGTTTAAAACTGCAACTACTGAATTGATTTTAATGAATCTTAACTTACTCAACAATTTCATACTAGCAAACATTCCCGACTTTAACTGATAAAAGTAATAAAAGTAGTATTGACGGGCCCGATGGCGCAGATGGTAGCGATCGTATCATGTGCGTCGAAGGCAGTTTCGATCCACACCCAGAACATACGGTCTAATGATATTTATATTTGATCTATGTCTGGGTATTATTAATATGTATTTTTCTAGTATATTTTTGATTTGTCTGCTATCTGATGCCCTATAACACAAGTGATTTAATCGACTTAACACGGAGTCAGGTCAATGTATGACATCTCGTGGGAATATAATAATTTGTGAGATATGATAAGGTAGTTTTTAATGTTGACACGCACTAAAGCAAACAATGAAATTGAATATTTTAATAATAACAATTATCAACGCCATTATATTATTATGTACTCTTATATATAAGAAACAAAAACATGGGGCTGTCATGGTAACACTCTGTATACTCGTACCTACATAAGACAAAATTATAACAAAATAGGATAAACATGCGCACAGACAGCACGACGCAAGCGAATATTCCGATCCGAAACACGCCTATGTGTACACGTCGTTATATAGATTTTACTGTCAACTTCTATTATTTACCACCACTTGTACTTTCAAGGGATTTTAAAAGATATCACTAGTGTGCCGTCAACCCTGTGAACTGATGATGCTATGTCACATTTACCCAGTAATCTCACTGCCCCTCTCACCCTTCAAAAAGGAACACAGCAATGCGAACACTGCTATTTCTCGGAACAAATAGATAAAGAGTGAGATAACAATGCAGACAACCATTGGAAGAGGTCTACCTTTAGGAAATCTCATAGAATTAATCTTCAAACGTACGCATTACTTAAATTTTTTTTCGGACGTACCTATTACTGGATACATTACCTAACAATATTCATTTATAATTAAGTTGATCTGGTAAAGTCGAGTTTCCTCAAGGGACCTTAAGTCAAGCTCGTAAAGTCGATATTCTGTTCACCGATGGAGCCGCCCTGTAAGATTTTAGTCTCTCACTTGGTATTAGCGGCAGTTATGGTGAGATTCTCTATGGCGGGCAGCTTGTCACGCGGAGGCTCCGCCCTCGGCTTGGGAGAGTTCTTCACCGGCCCCTTAGCAGTGTTCGTCTTCATTTGACGCTCGTTCTTACCTGTCATTAATTGATGACATGTTAGCAATTACACGGGGCTTGATGGACAATAGCAGCGATACAACATATCTCAATCTCAATATTTTTTAAGTCAACAAATAATCGGACTTTTTGACTTGAACTTAACTTGTGATTTGACATTTCTTAGAAATGTCACTGACTCTCACTCTTCAAACCGGAACACAGCATGCAAACACTGCTGTTTGGCGGTAGAAATAGGTGAGAATGAGGTACCAATGCAGATGAACATATTCTATAATCGGTTCCGGTACCTCAGTCGCCTTTTGCACAGGGTGACCGAGGAGGGGGGGAGGGACAACTTGAATGAATATTAATATTTTTATCTACTCACGCAAAGTAAACTTTAAAACAATACAAATTTGTACCTTTAGGCGTCTTGATTGAGGCATTTCTGCGCAACTGCGAGCCGTTCTCGGGCGACTCGTTGGACGCGGGCTGCGACTTGGAGCGGGGACGAGGCATGCGCCCCGGCTTCCTGCTGCAACAGAATTCGTACATCAAATATATATACATATAAGGTATGGTATACATACATGTGATCATACATGTACACAATAATTTTTTTTATTAGACCAGATCGACAATCAAGCATACAGTCCGCGTGATAGTAAGCGTCACTGCAGCCTATAAGCGCTGGTAATATCACAAGTAATTCACTAGCGCGTGGACTAGAAGATATTGTCGCAACATTTTTTTAGCAATATTAACTTTTTTTAGAAATATTATTTTGCATGTTATTATGCATTTTAATGTTATGAACAAGAAAAGTTCGGCAGTAATAGGCCACGTCTCACCTGTGTCTCTTGGCGGCCGCATCTAATTCAGGGAACTCATCAGGGTTGGGCGGCTTCCTGGGCTGCGGCTGGTTGGCGGACTGACGTTTGTAGGCCTCCTCGTCTTCCCACGTACGCGTGTACTTATTAGGCCCGCGACTGTATACACAATATGATATTACTACCTATACTTGAAAATATTAACCAGATTAAGCAATAATATTCATCAAAAGTTAAAGCAAGCATTATGTTTAAACTTTTGACCGCTAGAGAACTATAAATGATAAAGACAATACTACACACATCTCATACATTAACTTGACTCCGAGATAAGTCGCTTAAAGCACTAGCGTTATGAACATTAGACAACAATGGAATCAGAACACAACTACTAAAGGGCCAGGTAAGAGATGTCAAGAAAAAACGAGCATGTATGCTTTACCTTAGGTTAATGCTAGAAAGGAAGCGAGAGAATTATGCCACAATGGTAGCAAGTTGAGATAGATCCATCGTCTGTGCATAACCCAATGGGACACAGAGAATCATACATACATACATTAGTATGTATGAATGATACTAATGTACATACATACATTAAGATTATCTGTGACTTATAACCCCTATTCATGTTCTAAACTGTAGTGTGTATGTCTGTCTAAACTTATCTATTCCTGCAGGACGTACTCCGAGTATGAATTGCGCAAGTAAAAGTAACTTCCTCACGGCAGAACACTATAGCCGAACGGCATTTAATCTTGCACATTATGCACAGGCACACATAGATCAGTCTGGAATAGCTTCCAGGCTATTTATCCCTGAATAATAAAAGATCCCGGAGCTGTAAAGCTAATGTATTTTGTGTATGCGGCACATCGATTTCTGCTGTAGCGGCCAAATGATTAAACCTCTCAATTCTTTCAGACAGCCTTCCACTTGATTAACATTTCTCACTTAGAATGAAGTAGACAATCAATTTCGCTCTTATAATCAACGCATTAAGCTTGAATATCTCGCGTCTATTCTACTTGTCCATGCTTAAACATTTTCTATACGTGATTCTATTCTAAGAAAAAAAAACAAAGCCAAAGTTTGATGATAATTATAAAAGACAATCATTAAAAAACACGCTAGGCGTGTTGGCGGAACGGTAGAGGAATAACACAAGATCACGCTACGCGTGTAGATACATAGTGTTTATAATAAGTTAATCAGTGCTTTGGAAATTACCCCGTGCATTGTATAAATCAACTTTCTAATAATGAAGCGGTACTGGCTATTTCTAATATACTTTTTAGTTAGGAAAATCCAAAGAGAAATTTATCCGAAATATTGTTAACAAATGCTTGGCCTATGTTTGTTTCATATAATTATATAAAACAATTCTAATTACTAAAACATTGTATATCAATAAATCTTATCTATATATTGTAATATACTCATTTGGAATGTTAAGAATAACGGCAATATTTCCAAAGTACTAATCAATTTCATAATACATTACAAAGCAATGCATGCATTGAAATTATCAATAACTGGGTATCCATCAATCTGTGTAAACATTTAAAACAATTAAAGAAAGAAAAAGATAATTCTAAACGATATACGCGATCACACACACATAGTTAAATGTATATTTACTATGTACTATATTTTAACGGCTTAAAAACCTATTGATGTCAAACAATCCGCGTTTTAAAGCAGTTAGAATGTTGTTCTCATATCGCATCTGCACTAAAATAATTTAATAAAAGCAAAAACTAAAACATAAGTGTGATACATACTACGAACTAGTTTACCAATATTGATAGATTTCTAAATATGAAAAGTAAACGATATACAGCATTCCAAACAACTCTTCAACGATAGAAAACTCTTGACTTGATGTGCGATATAATTAAAAACAGCAACCAATCGAAAACAACATCAAATGCAAACAAAATTAATTTTTTTTTTTTATATTCAAGAAAAAATTACAATAATATAAAGTTCTATACATATTCCATTGAAAACCATCGTATATACCGAAAAGCGAAAAATAAATACATGCCAATTAATATAGTCCGTTGCGGAACTAACCGAAAATGTCGATAGCTCCAGTTGGTAAAGCAGGTGGAAAACACAAAACTGTTAATTTGTTATTAGTAAATGAATAAATATAAATCTTATAACATCAAACTCAAAAAAAATTGAAAATAACAGGCACTTTTAATCCTCAAAAGTTATACAAAGTACCTTATAAGATTTGTTAATAAGAATAGATGATGCATACAAGTCAAATTACTGATGAACCTGATGACCTGGCCGTGAGTTATTTTAACAAATAGGTCATAGAAATGGCCTATTTAAATCTGGTGATAAAAACTAATTTTACGGTAGGTATAAATTAACATTGTCTCAATAAATATAACACAAATGACCAATGACCCTGATGACGTGAGTCTTATGAAAAATAGGTCATTTAGAAATTTGGTGGTACCGTCACCAGATAAGTATTAAAACAGATTTTACTGTTTGTACAAATAAACGGTTTCTCAATAAATATAGTCGATGCATTCGAATGACCAATGACCCTGATGACTGACAGCTGAATTCTTTGAACAAACAAGGTCATTGAGGGGACTGCTTCAAGCTAAGTTTACTGTATTAGTAAGTCATGATTTACATATAGATAATGACCTATTTTTGTCAGTTTGACTATGCATTACGTGGACCTAATGTTAGATGCGTTTTAGGGACTGCAAATTCAGCCAGCAACAACGGTTTCACGAGTTCATTAAACCGCACAGTTAAGGCTACATATAATAGATATTGGATCATTCCAGTACGTGCCGTTGCATGTTACTTAACATCGGAAATCGTATTAGCCACTGCGCAATATTACTATTTAAAAATATTACTATCTACATATTTTAATATTTTTATATATGTTTATTTTTTTTTTCATCATTTCGTTTCAGTTAACCCTACAAATATTTTGTGAAATGTTTTGGCGTTGTGATTGTGTCATCCATTACTGTCTAAATTAAGTAGAAATTATAAATAATGGTTGTATAGTACTCAACTGAAACGAAATGGTGGTTAGGTAAGTGACGAGAAGAAACTGCGACCAGTACGCCAGAACCGTGTAAAATATTTGCGAAACCTGTGTTAAGGTAAATTCGGGTAACGTTGAACTATTAGGGAAACTTTGACTTAACCTTTTTTTTTCGATTATAAAACAAATACAGCCAATCGATTGCAAAAATTATTTTCATGATGAATCTGTACCTATATCTTAAAGATTAATACATTTATTTTATGGAAAAGACAGATCAAAGTTCTCGGATTGTTCATTGGCTGTATGTCAAATGACTAGATTTTTAAATGTTGATTACAAAATGATATTTGTGACACAGAATTTATCACATTGACTAGCAATTTTTTACCTAATGATTCGTTGATATAAATTCAGTACACTGTCAACACTGCACTTACCCATAAAAGGTGGGTACGTTTCTCAGTTTGCTTAAGAAATAATAATCTGATACATCGACCTGACTCCGTGATAAGTCGCTTAAAGCACTAACATTACGGACATCAAAGAAAAGAGGAATCACAAATATATTACTTAAACACATATATTCCACACCCAGGCACAGAACGAAAATATCAACACATAAATATTTGCCCTGGGAGGGAATCTTACCCACGACACTCAAGTTAGGATCACTACAATCTGCGCTATCGGGCCTGTCATATGTAACCAATTCTAGTTAAGGTTTAAAACCCCAAAAGTTATCCATGGCCACTTGGGAACCACTGATCTATTATCTATATTAGTACATTAGTATCAACCATTTCTATAAAATCATAATGATTATAGTTAACACGAAGCGTACTCAAACTTTGTATTACGCCCCCACAAAAATACCGCCATATAATCATTTATGTCATGTAAACTACCCAATGTCCGCGACACGCTAGTATTATCTTTATGACAAGAGCGTGTATAGGCCACAGTGACGCTTACCGTCACAGGGGCCATACGCTTGTTTGATGACTTAGTAATTAATATAAATAAAAATCATCACTTTAGGAATCACCACGACTGAATTTGAAGGCATCGAGGCATAAAATGCAATGGAGGCCACCCTCAACCTCAAAATATTCTCTAAATAAATTGCCATGTTCTTTAGTCAATATTTTAACTAAACATTTGCTTATGAAAGTAATCAATATTTTTTTTTCATTAAATACACATATATAAATAAGAAGAAAAATCATCATTGGATTGATTTGTTTTTCAAATTTTTAGTTAAGTATTCTTAATAATACTTCCTAGACCTTTCTATGTTTTTGAAAAAATTTAATTAGCTTTGTAGTATATATTTATTTCTGGAAGGGAATATGTAGTTACAGGCATATTTTTACGCTTAATAAAAGCACCAGATTCATACAAATAGGTTAATTTTGATCGATGTGTGTTATGTATGATGTGTTTATGCAACCTATTGTAAGTTTAAATAAATTTTTAATTATTAATATCGTCCAAGTCTATTGTAACTCCGGACGCCCTCCCCTGAATACGCCCTAGAACCACAACTATATACCTGAGGCATAGACGGTAGAAGTAGACGAGCGAGGCACCCATACTATGCAGTAAGAGGTCTACCTCTAATAAATGTACGAGTATGTATTGCTTTGTTAATATTATGTAACGGGCGCACTAAATTATAAATATTCACCCATATCTCCTGTTGCGGCGAGCGTGAGGAGGCGCATCTTCATTCCTGATGTCGTATCCATATATGGCCACCAATTCATCGCGAGATTTCGGCATCTGTGGGACAAGAAAACTCATTTCAAAACCTCAATAAACCAAAATAATTATTTATACTAGAAAAAAAATCAACACGTCACGTTTGAAGACATGAATCCAGCATTATTTTTCGAGGAAATGGACTTCTAATTGTGCTATCGAGATCTCAGTAGACAATATGTATTATTATTAAGTAATTTCTATGCTGAAATGCAGCGTCAGCTTTGCGATGTTAAAATTACCAAAAGATACTCTAATTCAGTGATTCCCAAAGTGGTCCATTACGACCCCTGCAGATTTCGAACTGCTAAACTAAAACAAACTGAAGGACTGGTCCTTGAAGGCTCGCCTTTTCTTGAAAAGTACAGTATGAAATATTCTGCACTAATGTCACACTTTCACAGCATATCAGCCATTAGAAGTCCATTTTAGGACGTAGGCCTCCCCAAGATAGGGAGACTTGTGACTGATTGCCGCGCTGGGCAAACGTGTTGGCAATCGCAGAGCGTAACTTTCGGAACGAGGATACTTCCCACCCTTTAATTTTAAGCTACACTTTTTGGATAGATAAATCTGTCAGTTCTCGTACCTTAGTCGCCTCTTCAATACCTGGTACAGGGGAGGTACTATTCTACTCTGTCGGTACCTTACTGCATTATATAATTTCACAATTGTGACGCAATCGAGAAAGAAGAATTTATCATCTATTTTAATTGTCTTTATGCAGTGGAATTATTTTTATATTCAAAAATTAACTGAGCAGAAAACGTATTTTAGCCATATACATTATTTATAGTGAACAACAATACTAACATCCCCAATATAAATTGGGAAGGGGGTTATAGATATTTTACAAAATTTTATCTTAAAATTAACACAAAATCTGGATAGTGATTTATTTCCTTGTACGTTTACAATATACTAGTACTTAAAATAGGCCGAGCCTGTATGCTATAATATAAAATGTCATATATTAATGTTTCACAATACGTTAGACTGCATACAAATGTATTATTGCATAAATTAAATTTCACTTGCGGGACTAAACAAAGCCTAATTATATATATATATATAATTATGTAGCGATTATAAATTAACTTAACACCTATTCTTATACCTACTAAATACACTTAAAATATATCATAATAAAAGGTCGAGCAGAAGTTTTGGTAGACAAACAGGTCACTGCAGCTTATAGACGCTCGTAATACAAAAAAGATATCACTGGCGCTTTGCCAACCTTATGACTTAAATATATAATGTCACATTATCCAGTAATTTTACTGCCTCTCTCACCCTTCAAACTGGAACACAGCACGGCGGTACAAATAGGTACCGATGCAGACGACCTCATGTTAGAATGACCTAGTTTTGAGATAATCGTTTTAATACCGTAAAAAAATAAATAAAGAGCTATACCTGTTCATTCTCGTTGAACTTGTCGTGCGACCACTTGTTGATGATGTCGGACTTGCGCGGCCCGCGGCGTCGCTCGGATGGCGTCTCACTGCCCTCCTTCTTCTCGGACGCCGTCTCTGAGATCGTGTTGGGTGTCTCTTCGCCGCTATTGAAAGCGAAACAATTAAAGAGGTATAAATAAGTTTCAGGAGCTAGGGCACTATCAACCGCTACCGATATATTTTTAGACGGATCCGATGGCGCAGATGGTAGTGATACTGTCTTGCACGGTAAATGATGTGGGTTCAATTTAGACCAATCAACATCTGTTCACAATATTACATATAAAAAATGCATTTAAAGGTTACAAACAAATCTATACTAATATTATAAAGCGGAAGAGTTTGTTTGTTTGTTTAAACGCGCTAATCTCAGGATCTACTGGTCCGATTTGAATAATTCTTTTTTTGTTGGATAGTCCATTTAAAGAGGAAGGCTTTAGGCTATATAACATTACGCTGAGACCAGTAGGAGCGAAGCGTCAATGAGACATGTTGCAAAAACGGGGAAAAGGCTACTATACCCCTCAAAGTCACTATTCTACGCGGACGAAGTCGCGGGCACTGCTAATAACTACTATAATTGTCTGAAGTCGCCCATCGTATTTGCAATCTGCAGACAACTTAGTAAATGTTTATATAATTTGGCTTATTTAATGGTGTAAGTCAACCAGATTACTGCAAAGATCACACTTATATGATTAATGAAAAGCAAAATTAAGACATAAAAATCTAGTCCGAATTATTTGATTATTACAATGACACAATAGTTTATTTTAATATGTGCATAATGTTCGCGCATATTTATCAGGTAATTTATTTATTATTACGTAAAATAAAAAAATATTTTGTGGGCTGTTAGCCTTAAGAGATGGACAAATGCCATGGATGGTACCAATCTCTCACCTATTTCTACCGCCATAGCATTTATAATGCCACCGCGAACTTTTTTTATAGGTAGACCTTTTGAGGTTATTTTTTTAACTATACTACTACGAACTATCTCGTCGGGCACAGCTAGCGTTTGCAATGTAATGCAAGTTTAGTTTTTTTATTATATTATACTTGTACTAGCCACCCGCCGGCCGCAAATATTAATAATAGTATACATTACTTTGATCTATCTCATCGGATTCAGCCAGCGTTTGTAAAGTAATCGCAAAAAATGTTTCTATTGAATCACTATCACTAATCACTAATCTATTAAAAAAAAGCTGCATCTAAATCCGTTGCTCTGTTATAAAGATCTAAGCATACATAGGGACAGACAGACAGCGAAATGCGCCTTTGTTTTTACTATTTAATATATGTATATTCGTTTCTCTTGAATGACTTATAGTAAAAGAAACCGAATAAAAATTCGTTGCGTTTCCCTGTGTATGCCTAAATCATACATAGGGAAAAAAAGACTGCAGGAAGTGACTTTGTTCTATACTATGTAGTGACTATGTAATGAGAGTTAATAGATGTAGAAGTCTGGTGTCTGATATAAATATATGATTCCTGTATCACCAGGTCACCAGGCCCCGCTCATCGATAACAAACACAAAGAGTACTGGATAACAAAAGGCAATGTCACAGTGACAATAAGCATCAATTTTATTTAACACCAATAAAAGATGTGTGGCCCCATTAGTTTCATAATTTAAGTATCATTCAAGCAACTCTAGACCCTAATGTACACAATTCATATTATTGCATATTTGTTGACGATTATAATATAAAATACGAGTTTCCTTTGTTTCGAAACTGCCAGAGTTCTATTGTTTTTATTCCAAATTTAAAAATATCTTCATACACTAATCTTGGTGGAAGCGTAAAAACTTTTTCTATTGTAATATCGAGCCTTTACCGCCGTCTTAGCGTAACCGACAAACCCGAATTTTACAGGAGAAGGATTTATATAAATATTATTAAGCAATTAAATTTTAGTAATTGCTATAACTTTATAACGGTTTTTTTTCGAGGGATACGTCGACTGGGATATGTCCGTTACGGCTTTAAATACAAGTTACGATAAAAAAAGCATTTTCAACAAAAGTGTCGCTAACGACAATTTGGCGGTAAGGGCTCGATATGTCAATGAATAATAGTTAATAATTACCTTACTTGAATATGAAACTTGAAATTTGAAGTTATTTTATAAAGCCACGACATACAACCGGTTACTACTAAAAAATTAAATAACACTGAGCAACTGAAACCGATTTAAAACGAAATCTATTAATGCGTTAAGCTATTGCGTGCAATATAGCAACTGCCGAATGCTTGCATTATCAGAAACAAGTCTAATAATTCGACTTAAAACAACACTGATTAGTAATAAAATATTTTTAACTATATATGACTTAAGGTACCGGCAGAGTAGCATAGTGCCTCATCCTGTGCCAGGTGTCGTAAGAGGCGACTAAAGTACCGGAATCGACAGATGGGACATCCTATCCTAAACAACGTAGCTCAAATACGTGGGATGAGCAGCACCAACCCCGTCGCGAAAGGTACGTTCTGCGAAATATATCACGGATCCATTCGGAGGTCAACATATATAGGTTGGTCCGAAATAGTTTTTGGCAATTAAAATAAAGTGTATTAAGAGTTAGGCACGCGTAAAATACCGACAAAATTTAATAGAAAATCCCCAGTACTAGGTGACGTAAGATACCACTTAGGTACCGGAACCGACAGATGGCGGTATATCCACCCGAAGTAGTGTAGTAAATAGAGCAGGACGGAGATCGGTAGCAGCATTCCTGAACGAGGCAATTATGGGCAAAATTTCCTTTCTTGTAGAAGCCTATGTCCAGAAGTGGTCATTCTATGGCAGATATGCTCATCAAACAAAATAATATAATTGTAAAGAGAAATCAATACATAATATAGAACAAACTCTTCTAAATGTAGTCTGTCCGTTTGAATGCGGGAAGCTCATTACTGAATATACTTTTATATGGTTTATACCTGACGTAATATATGACGCGATCAGTCGATTCCGATTCCTCAGTCGCCTCTTACGACACCTAGTACGGGCTAATGTACAATTCTATTCCGTAACCCACAGTGAATAGACTATTATGTATGCATTTCACAAATCTGCAATTTGTGGTCAACTCAGTTTCAAAACATGTCCAGTGGTGACTGTCTCTTTTAGAAAAAGGGATGCCGCTTAATGACGGACTTAAATTGATTCAAATAAAATCGGCATATTTATGATATGAATTCAAAATTGCTTATGATTAGCACTAATAAAAATATAAAATCAACTATTAAATCACGAAGATATGAATACAGTAAGGTACTAGCCAAAAATTGTAAAAAAAATCTGTTTTACAGTGGTTTATCTTGTTTTATCTATTGGATAAATGTCATCATACCCTTAATGTTGCAAATTCCTTCATTGGTTGTTGTCACATCTCCCAAAACATGGAGCCTACCTAATACTAAAGCCATTTGGCCTTAAAAAAAGTCAGAATTTACATATCAGACACAATGAGTTTTATTATTAGACTAAATTAAAATTCCATGAATACATCAAATGTTTCAGAAATAAAGACTGGCTTCCTTGCCCAGTAATCAAACTCTGATAATTAAGACTCATTACAGAATATACAACGTCAATGACCAAACTGAGCAGTGGTGCGGCAAGCAGTAATGTAATATACTGCAGTAGAAAGTTCACATTGTATTTACATGTTTAATTGTATTGCCGTTTTATGTAACTAATATGACAATTGGATTTATTGCACAGGTATTTTTGCACATAAAGTTATATGCAATGTCAAAAACTGATTAAATCATGATTACAAAACTCAGGGACATGTTTGTAACAGCTGTGTTACATACAATTGACATTTAGTTTGGAAAATAACTATATATCAATTTTATATTATATTTTTAAACTGAAAATAGATGATTATAATTATGTAATTACATATTAATTTTCAATTCAATCAATCTTTAATTATGATAAAATTTATTTATAATTATAAAACTAAAATTCAAACAATATCTCATGTTTTGACCTGACTCTGGTATAAGTATTTTGAAGCACTTGTGTTATGGATATCAGACAACAAAAGAATAACAAATATTATACTTATAAATAACACCTAGACACAGTACAAATATAAATATTTATCATAAAAATATTTGCTCAGGGCGGGGATCAAATCCACACCCATTGGAGCGCAAGATAGGATTACTACCATCGGGCCAATCAGTTATTAGTGTTTTGTGCAGGGCTATAGCAGAACCAGCACTTAAAATAGGCATCCAGAACCAACAGATGGTGGTACATCTATCAGAAACAGTGCAGTTTAAATGCGCAGTGTGGGGTTGGGCAGCAGCATCCCCGCCCCAGAAGCTATGCGCTGTGACAACCAACACACTTGCCCAGTGCAGCAATTATGGACAAAATTCCCTCTTTCTTGGGGTAGCCTATGTCCAGCAGTGGACTTACAATAGCGGATATGATGACGATATGCATAAAGCAACTCTGAACTCAAACAATATGTACATAGAAATAACAAAAAGCATACTAATTATATGATGATAGACAATAATAGATATAATAGACACTATAATAGCTTGTATGAGATTATATGAGATTGAGATATATTGAGATTATATGAGATTCAGATTTAAATAATATTTTGTACACAGGAGCTTCTAATTTTATAATAATATGTACCTGGCAGCAGTTCTGTCGTCATGTTCATAGAAGGTGCCCCGTTTCGGGATATACTGGGGGTTGCTTCTATCTTCATCATCATCTACACGACGCTCAGTCTCCTGAAAATAATGTAAAAAGACTGTATTACATCAAGCAGTACTAAATAAGTGCTTTAACTAAATTGTATAAGAAGGGCAAGCCACTTCCCTGATTAATCAATGAAGGTAGCTTGAGATGTGTTTGTTTATACTTTTTTAGAGTTAATTAAAATTTTATATACAGTACAAAATATTACAATATACAAAATAAATTAAAGAAAAATGATCTTTGGTAATACCTTAAATTACACTTTAAATTAAACAATACAATAACAATTGAATAAAATATACAAATATTCTATATATATCAGATGCCACCATAGCAACTAATTAGAAAGCAGTGAATAGATTAACATAATAATAAAAACAAGTTGGCACAATGCATAGAAAGTTGTCTCTGAAATTATAACAAGATTGCTACTTTCTAATGCAAACGTATCTAACCTTAACACTAATAACATATTACAACAAATTGAAATCTCTCATAAACTAATTAATCAGTGCACAGGTAATTTAATTAGAACATGCTTATAAACCTGGGCGTATAGTTAAATAATAAACAAACCTGGCTCTCTGGATCTCTCTCAGAGCGTTCGGAGTCACTGGCCTGGGAGTCATAATCAGACTCTGGGGGCCCACTTTCCTGTAAACATTCAGCAACTTTCAATAATTGCATTTTACACCCGAAATTTTGTTTACAGACGTGGCGTCCAAATTTACGGTCTAAACACACCGGCGGCGTTTTGGTGAGTGGTGCCCAATCTGTGACCTCAATAACAAGAAAAGAAATGGGCATTCCGTCACGCGAAAAAGCGGGAGAAAGTGACCACGGCCGAAACACTTTGGAGGCACTAAAATAAAAGCCTTTCTCTTAAAAAGCTATTGTTTCAAATACAGTACGTTCACAACTTACGTTTCCAGAATTAGTATGCTCGATATCCTGAGATGCATCAGAGAATTCGCCGGAATCGTCATGCTCTCTTCTCCTTACAACGGACGTCATTTTGGCGTCCTCGTGGGTCACACCTAAAACTTCCAGATTGACAAAATAACTCAACTATTTATTTATATAAAAACCAAACGCGTCTTTCGCATTCGATTTCTATAGCAAACGGGGAATTCTATACACGAAGCACGGAAAATGAAGGAACGTCAAAACAAGGGAATCCGCGGCCATAAAAAAAATCGTTTCGTTTTACGAAGTAAGTAGGTAATAGTACTGTTTGCATTGTTCTTTGTTTTTTTATTCCTAGCATATACTAATATTAGTGCATAGTATTGTATTAATGGAAAAATCTAGTACGGGCAGGTTTTTAATTTGATGCATTGAAATTATTAAAAAAATAAGAAATAATTCAATATTATAACTATGTTTCCAAAATTAATGAACTAACTTATTTCGGTGTTGTTCTAAAACCTACGCAGTTGGCTTTCAATATTTTTTTTATATAAATAGATCCAATAACTCTTTTAAAATGTAAATTTAGCCGTGGTCTGTGTATTATAATTTTGTTACTTCAATGTATGTAATTATATAGCTCATAAAGAAGAATGAACCATTTCAAGATGACATTCACGCACGTGATATGACGTTGACGTCTCTATTTAAATACTAGTAAGATGTAATGTAAATTTGTTTTGTTTTTAATAACAAAGAATTTTGAAAGCTACTCATTATTTTAAACTATCACAAATAATAAAAGATTTTTAACTTTTAAGGAATATAATGGAAGGGTATATGTTATTTCTTTTGATATTACCATACCTAATATGTTTTTAGAATACGATTTAAGTTTACGTTTATTGTTTAGTTCTAGTTCGCTGAGTTCCGAAGATGAGAAGACAGTAAAGCTATTAGCAAAAGGCGTTCTTGAGCTGTACGAACCCCCGCTAACAACAATTAATACACATCTGAAGGAATTGACGTGAGTTTAAAGTTAACCTACTTCGTCCCATATTAGATTCGTCTTAAAAAATGCCAGTGACACTAATTTGCTACACATGTATTTGTTTTATTTTCAGAGAAAAACAAGACGCTGTTCATAGTATGTTGACATCAGAAAGGCGAAAACTGGAAGACCTACAGAATGATGCGACCTTGGATGCCATGGTAAGGCAATTTAAATTCAAACTCACAATATTCTTTGATAAAAAGTATATTTAAAATCTATAATATTTCAAATCCAGGAAGTTTTACATTCTATACTCATAATTCTGATGAACCTGATGTCATCTAACATATTGTCACATAAGTTCTAACACCGCATACATCAAAGTTGGCATCTTAATAGTTAAGCCCAATGATAACTCAATATTACATTTCTAACGCTGCAGTAAACGTTTTGTACCATGTATTGTTTAAACAAAATCTAATTTGCACCAACTAAATGCACAAGCAATTAGTTTATAATGATTTTATGAAAATTGAGCAATGTTTTTCCAATTGTACAAGGTGTCAACATTTTGACTTATGCCGTGTTAGAACTTAAACGATGATATGTACATTAGCTGTACCTTAAACTTGTCCGCTGGCACTAAATGAGTTGTGAAACTAGTTTACATGAATCAATAGAGAGGAACCTGCAAGAATAACTTATGTTAAAATATCTGGACGTGACCTTGATCTGCAGTAGTATACATACAGCCTTGACATAGGCCTCCCTAAGTGATCTCCAATAGGACTGGTTGCCAGTTGACTAGTATGCGGCCTGTGTCCAGCTTATACTTAGTAAGCCAATAAAATTATTTAGGCATTTTGTCTTGTTTTAATAAATACTGTTTATTAAAACAAGACAAATACAAGTAATACAGTACAAGTATTTCTTTTTGTTTCAGTTAGCAGATATTGCTACAAATAGAGAAAAACTAGTGTCCATATCTAACTCCATGATGACCTTACATAAGAGAGTGCAATCTTTACAAGTATGTGGTTTAAACTCATGTATGGTTTTATTATTGTTATTGCTTTGAGGTGATCTCATGCTACGACTAGGTGTACAGGGTTTTATAGGTAATATTTCTACTAACAATAGCAGTGCTTATCATCAGTATTGTACCAGCCTTTGGAAACCCACTGTTGGAAAGAGACCTTCCCAAGAAAGGGGAATTTTTGCCCTAACTGCTGCACAGGGCAATAATGATGGCAATTAAAGAAGGCAGCTCTCACCGCAGAGATGGTGCTGCCCATCCGCACCTGGGGCATAGCAGCACTTACGTTGATTAAAATTATTAGTTAGTAAATGTGAAAATTTGTGTAGGTGTTTGTTCCTCTTTAACAGTGGAACAAATCTGAATGAAATATGGCACAAATAAAGGTTACATTTGTCTAGAACACATGTTCCAATAGATAGGCTTTTTATTGTTCTCTGATAAATTGGCATGATTCTTCAGTTTAATTGTCAGACAACAACATATAAATAATTCAAACAAAATCTCATACTTTGACCTGACTTCGAGATATATAGTTGCTTAAATAACTTGTGATATTGGTATTAGACAACAGGAATTACAAATACAATATTCAAATACAGACATCTTTTTACAAGAATCTGGAAATGGGAATGTGTAATTATGTATGTAAGTATATATATTTCTCATATTAACAATGGGACCCTTACAAAGGTGTATATAGAGGGGGACAGGGTGGTCTGTGGCCCACTCCGGGATGTTGAACTGCCGAATCAAAAATTTGTTCCCACATTAATTTTCAATAAATATATTTTCTTTTACAGACTCGAGCTGCAAACATTGAAAAAGCAGCCAAGAACAGAGTTGCCAGCCCTAGTAATAAACCGCCAGTTAGTACATAATACTTATATATATATGAGACTAGTAAATGGACATTTATATTATTGTAAACTATATTCTACAGGTCTGTGATTTTATTATTTGCTTTTGCACGTTTTTATCTATTTATGTAACAAAGCAAAGGAGTCCTATACAGATGTAGATCTGTTACTATTGCATAATCAATATTAAACTCTAAAATTGAGTCATTGGGTTTATAATTAACCGAAAAATTCTCATAGATTTGTAAATGCTGATCTATTGCTTTATGTGTGAGTATTGGACACTATTAAACCGTGGACACACCAAGAAAATGGGAATTTTGTCCATAATGGCCGCACTGGCTAAGCACAGTTTGACCGCAGAGCGTAACATCGCAACGGGAATCTACCTATCCCCGCTCAGTACATATGACAGTTGCCTCTTACAACACCCGGTACGGGGGAGGTACTACTCTGCCGGTACGGATGTTGTTCACGGATGAAGTTTTATGTTAAGTTTATGTCATGCGCTGCGAGATAGTTGATGTTAAGCCACTTTCGCAATGGTTGGTGTTGGGATGGGTGACCCAAAGTTATATCGAGCTCCTCCGTGCTTCTGAAGGCATATTAAACTGTTGTTGGTTCCGGCTACATTTGCAGTCGTTACAATCCAATTAGCATTATTTATTGTTTATATAGACTATCTGTGTACAAAATTTCATTTAAATCGGTTCAGTACTTTTGGCGTGAAAGCGCAACAGACAGACAGTTACTTTACATAAACATATACTGTCACATTGTATACATGAGGTAGACCTTATACAAAGAATCGTCTGCATTGGTTCGTTACTATTTCTACCGCCATATAAAAGTGTTCGCATTGCTGTGTTCCGGTCTGAAGGGTGAGAGAGGCAGTGAATTTACTGGGTAATGTGGCTTAATATCCTCAAGTCCTAATGTTGGCAACGCGTTAGCCTTGTGATATTACGAGCGTCTATAGGCTGCAGTGACGTTCACTATCACGCGGACTGTATGCTTGTTTATGCAGCCATTGGACGTCCACTGCTGGACATAGGTCTTTCCAAGAAAGGACGTATATTGCTCACAATTGCCGTGCTTGGCAAGCGTGTTGGTAATTGCAGAGCGCAGCTTTTACGACTAGAACGCTGCTGCCCATCCCAGCCTTGAGCAATTAGGCTGCATTGTTTTGGATGGATATACCGCCATCTGTTGGTTCTGGTACCTTAGCCGCCTCTTACGACACCTGGTGCAGAGGAGGTACTATTCTACTCTGCCGGTACCTCACGGCATTTCTTATTACTTTTACTTGAACGAAATCACGAGCTCCGGCTTGTAAATTACACAGCGTCAGATCAACCTATGCTATGTTAAAATGTCTTAACCAGTGTTAATTGTTGTGCAAAATGTTTAATTGTGGGCATGGGGTATCTGCCAAGTAGAATAATACGTCTCCTTGTGCTAGATAGGTAGGATATAAGAGGCGGTTGAGGTACCGTAACCGACAGATGGCGGTATATACACCAAAAATAGCGTAACTGCAAAACGAACAGGGCGGAGATGGCCAGCAGTATTTATGCCCTGAAGCCACGCTCTGCGATTGCCACCGGCCCAGCGCGGCAATTATGGGCAGGTTCTTCACTTTTCTTGAAAAGTCATATTTCCCGCAGAGGATTACTTATGGCTAATATGATGATGATACATTTTAAATCAATAACAAAAGGTTCGAATAATGGCGACATTTGAACATCTTTATATATTTAAAGTATTCACACAACATCTCATACATTGACCTGACTCAGTGGTAAGTCGCTTAAAGTCCTTGTTACAGACATCAGACAACAGAGGAATCACAAACATAATAATGTAATACATATTTTTAACACCCAGATACCGGACAAACACAAATATCATTATATAAATATTTGTTCTGGGTGGGGATCTAACCCACGACCTGGTGTGGAGATGAATTTCTGAACTACCTACTGAACCGATTCTAATCAATAATAGCTTATTGTGTATAGTTTAAACCGGTTTCCGAGACATGATAGTTTTTATCGCAATTCATGGTCGCCATATTTGCGTTTATTACATGACAAAGAGTTATAATTATCTGTGAATGCCATGAGTTTCTAACAGATGGTGCAAGCTAATTAAATTAAATATGTATCCAATACAACTATTAAGTATAATAAACAAAATTCACGGGCCCTTGCGCAGATGGATTGATCATGTCATTACCGCAAAAGGTTGTGGGTTCGATCCACACCCAGAACAAACATTTATATAATGATTTTTGCATTTGTTCAGTGTCTGTATTTAGTATGTTAAACTATATTATTTGTGACTCTTTTGTTGTCTGATATTGTAGCACAAATGCTTTAAGCGGAGTCAGGTATCGAATAATGTGTGAATTATTTTACTTATATACTAATTCTATTAAATAATCGTATACATATACCTATTTTATTGTATACCCAGACGAAGTTGGGGCAGGCGGCTAGTATTTATGTATGTTGATCTGTCGGTTTGTATATGTTATGGAACAAGGATTTAAAAATGAAAACACTATGGTTTATTTTATTTTTATTACTTTATATACTCTTGTAAGTGTCTATATACTAATGAACAAGTTTAAAATTAAATAATGCTGCAATATGTGAAACTTAAATCTAATTTATGTTTCAAAGTCGAAAGATTTATAATAAAATAAAAAATTAAGTAATTTTAATGTAAAACTCAATATTTATGGTTTAGTCTATATTATTTTTGTAATCTTTGATATTGAAAACAACTTATTTGGTTTGGCATTCCATTACTTATATTGTAAAATAATAAATGTTTTAGTAAGCAAATCAACTTTAGTATATGAGATGTTTAAATAAATGTTACTTATATCTATGTTCTTTATATTTTTCTCCTAAGACTAGTTAATTTTTTTACCGTTTTTGTTATAATTGTTAATTAAACTATTTGAATTATGTACGATTGATTAATCAACGATGCTTTTAAATACATTTCTTACGATGTGCACTATCTTGTCTTCAGTGTTTCTAAAAATATAAATGATACTATTAAAAAAAACATGTTTCATATGTCGTATGTTTTTTTTAATGGTTAGAGATTTCCAAATAGATGCCACATGCATATTTTTTAAAATTTATTATATTTACTAGCAAAAGTAATATGATTTACAGCTTTAAATGGCAGTAAAAGATTCACAAAGTTTAAAATACTGTACAAGCATAAATTTATTGTTATAGAAATAAAAGCTTTTATCGATATTACTATTATTAATGATATCTTTCATTAACTCGTCTCGTAATATTAACCATTCTTAACACGCGTTGACTTAAACATATTTTGCAAGGCACTTGTAATTTATAAATTGGTCAGTTAGTGCAAATAAATTGGTCACGAATGGTGCCTGGTTAATCACTGAATGACCAATTTCTGCTATGAGGTTGAGTCTAGTAAAATACGTTTACGTCAATATTAGCGCGTATGTAGAAAAATATGTCTCTCTTTCTAACATACCTAACCGTCGGAGATCGCTACCTACTATTCTATAAGCACAGGGCGAAAGGATATTTTGATTTACAAAGTGTGTTTTGTACAAAGTGCTGTGTATCATTTTGTTTATAAGCACGTATTAATAAAAAAATACTATTTTATCGGATTGTTAACAGTTTAGGTACATTTACTTGATGATCGTTTAGTATCTACTCGAATTGAACTGCCAACGCTAAGTACATACACAATTAAGTGATATTTAGCGTACCTATAAATACGTAAAGTAAATACACCACACAAAATTAAGTATAAAATTAATGTAAAAGATATTTTATCTTTGTAAATGCTAAACACCCCAATAAAAGTAATGCCACATCAATGTGTTTTAATTTATAGAAAATTTATAAAACACTTCATTGTGATATTAATTTGCGCCCATTTCCGCCTTGTTTCAAATAAAATGTTTTATTTTTCCTAAAAAAAACACATACAATCAATGACTATTTTTTGTTCGACTATTGAGAATAAAAAACGTAACACTTGTCAATTTACACTGGTAATATTTGAAATATTTGTATAGAATACACGCATTTTATTTGATAAATTATGTATTTTTATCAAAAGCTATGTTTAGAACCATCCTAAGTAGACGTTCTTTATTTAGTTGCATTGCTCGCTACGTATGCTAATTTTATTGTGATACAGCAATGAATTCATGTTTCTGTATTATCATTCGAGATATAACCGAATTTTTGAATGTATATTCTATGATTGATTAAAGAAGAATAAAATTTTTCCGGTTCTGCCTGTCAGTACGACCATTTTTTAAAGCTAAAGGCAGTCTAGAAAGATAAATTGGTCATACTGACTGATATGACCAATTGGTCAGAATGACCAACTTTTTTTTACTAAAAAACTGACATAAAATATGTTAAAAAATTTGACTCATGACATTAATTATCATGCAATATTTTGGCACACGTACCTTAATCTTAACACTAGAACGAAATCATTTTATTTGAAACAAGGTATTAACCAAAGTCCCTGGTGACGTTCAAAAGCACCACGCCGCTCTTGGTCTTCACTACTTTCGTATAGACACATAGCGGGGTGATGAGGTATTCCCGATGTTATTTCCTCTTGTAGGACTCGGTGACGTCACTCAAGACGGTCACCACGAACGACTCGATATCGGCCTCATTGACACCTTTCGCGATTCTGAAGTATCCATTCTCGCCCCAGCGTTCACCCCAGGTGTTGGCTACAATCTGGAATGTTTTAGAATGTTAATGGTACAGATTTTTTTATAACAATAAATAAGCTCACGCAATATCTCGTACATTGAGCTGACTCCGAAGTAAGTGAATTCAGGCACTTGTGTTATACTTAAATATATCTAACACCGAGGAACAATAAAAAAAAAATCATCAAATAAATATTTGTCGGGATGGGAATCGAATTTGCATAAGATATGAACACTATCGAATGCGCCATCGGGTCAATTTATGACACAATTCTGTCAAATGTTTACACAGAAAATAGATGCCACTTAAAACGTGGTATGCCTGTTTTTCGTAAGGAAATCAATTTTCTTTTCTTCTCTCGAATTAATAAATTCATTTATCATTCTCACAGCACATCTCACATATTGATCTGACTCCGAAATACGTAGCTTAAAGCACTTTTGTAACTGACGTCAGACAACAGAGGAACCACAAATATTATTACCTACTTAAATACATTTAACACTGTCTGGACACAGAACAAAGACAAATATCATTATATAAATATTTGTTCTGGGTGGGGATCGAACTCACGACTTTAGTCGCACAAGTAAGGATCACTACCGTTTGCGCCATCGGGCCTGTCAAATATTAACAAGAATATTTATATCCTACATCTATCAATAAAAATTTTAAGATCTTGCAAGTGATTAATACACTTCATATGCGTCATTGCTTGGTATACGAGCAGATCTTTTTCAGTTCTTGCGTGAGCCGTCCTCAGTCAAGCTGATAATCCTGATGCTATGCAACTCATAGGATCAAGTTACCAAGCGAGAACATTTGAGTTACCAGTAAAGCTTTTTCTACTTCTGCTTTCCTAGTAGTGTACAAGTGGTGTAATATCTTACCCAGTACTTGTCTCTGCCGTCTTCACCCCAACCAACGATCCTGACGCTGTGGAGGCCGTGGTACTCGTTGTGGCCAGCTTCTGAGCGACGATACACGCCGTCCCGGTAGTGGAAGAAGTCCTGGTAAACCGTCATGATGGCTGCAGAATAAAATTGATATGTTAATTGCCAGGTGAATTCGCTTTACATAGCATTCGTTTACAATTTGAGATCCGTTAAAAGAATGTATTACCCGTCTCAATTCCAAAATTCAATGCTTTCAGCAGCAGTTCTCTTGAAAAGAACATATAAGGAGAAAAAGACACAGTTATCCCGTATATGACGTCAAAATGTCATCATGATGAGGATTAGAATGCCATTCCCGGACAGGCAAATAAGGAGCACGAGTTATGATCACCGCCCAGATCCAATGCACCCGGGAGCTTCGCCTTCCGAGTACGAAGAAACTCGAGATAACCAATTTTAGGTCACCCAGCAGAATATATCCCGTTGCAACTGCCACGATCGCGTGGCAGGCGCTTTAATCACTAAGCCATGAAGACCACAATCCCGTATATCAAAAATATTTCTTACTGACTTATACGTGTTTGTTAAAAACAATTTGTAACAGTTAACATAAAAACAAATAGTAGCAACTGATTTCAAGGTAATCAATTGATCCTTAAGTGCTAGTATTCATGATTCAATAGGAAATACAAAATTGAAGTACGTAGATAATACGCCAACAACGTAATTGACATTTCCTTTTACAATCATATCAACCGCCAATAAAAGTTGGACTTTAGTACATCCAAATTAGTTTTTAATATGCGTAATGCTCTTATATCAGACAACCTTAAACAAAGAGACGCGTTAAGTTGTAGTACAAATGTATAAATATAACAAATAATCATTAATAACAAACAATAATAATACATTATATTAGTCCTAGCGTGATGTTATATAGCCTATAACCTTCCTCGACAATTGAACTATCTGACACTGAAAGAATTTTTAAATAGGGCAGCAGTTCTTGAAATTAGCGCATTCAAACAAACAAACTCTTCAGCTTTATAATATCAGTATAGATTTATGTCAAAAACTATTATCAATCTAAATGATGTTTATCATTTAACAGCTATTAGACGATGCCCACGATTCGATTTACCACGCTAACTTCCGTGACTACAATATTTCAGGACAAGGAGAAAGCGTTATATTGACTCATATATTTATTAATCCAAGTCAACAAACAAGCACGCAGTCCGCGTGATAGTAAGCGTCACAGCAGCCTATAGACGCTCATATTGTCACAAGAATATCACTAACGCGTTGCCAACCTTATGTCACATTACCCAGTAATTTCACTGCCTCTCTCACTCTCCAAACTGGAACACAGCAATGCAAATACTGCAATTTGGCGGTGGAAATAGGTGAGAGTGAGATACCAATGTCTGGTAACTATTTTAAATAGCTGCAGAATAGCGAGGGATGCAGGCCATCTGCAACAGGTCTTAAAAACAGTCTGCAGCAATGATGGTGAATTCCAAAAAGCCCCGTTTCTATCTGTAAGACGTATTTAAAGAAAAGAAGGGGTCGTATACTACATACCATGTACTGGTCCAGACTGCATGATGTCATACATAATGTCTTCCTCCTTCTGCAGACGGGCAGGGGGTCCGACCTTGTAGCGGGAGGTCCTTGTAGGCACAGACGGAGGAGGCTTGCATCCATCTTGGATGAGGGTCCCTTTCCGGCTGAGTTTGCAGGGTAACAAGGCCCCTTCGTATGGGTAGCATTCCTCGTCAACCAAACTGGGGACACAAATAATATTTACATGTTTTAATAGGCTGTTTGTTAATGATTACATATATAGAAAGCGGCAGATCAACCCCAGCAAATCGGTTCAAATTTCTCAGCCAATTTTAGATTTGCATTTAAGTCTAATACTGATTTTTATAGAGATCTGTATTGGTTGATCGATCAATCGTTTTGTGTACCTAAATGAAAATCTTGGACTTCTTACAACATTTCCTATGATACCAAGTATAAGAATTGCAATTATTTTTACTTTTTATTGGTTTATTCTAGGATTATTCTTGGTGTATAACAACTTTTGGTACGCAGAACCGATGGCCGATGGAATCGTAAGGTTCTGGAATGGAGACCACGTACCGGCAAGCGCAACGTATAGAGCGTTCACCCGCAAGATGGACAGACGTTCTGATTAAAACCGCTGGATCGCGCTGGAACCAGGCCTATTGGAAATTACTTGAGGAGACCTATGTCCAGCAGTGGACGTCTTATAGCTGATATTATTAGTTGAATGAGAACGCAACCATTAAGATTTGTTTTGTTGTCTTTACTGCGAGCCATCTTGCATGTCAGGTTGACAACATTGTTTTTCTTCCTTCCACGTTTTTTTCTGTACCGGTGACATAGCAAATAAATACGTTCGTGCATTTTGCACAGCAACACAGTTATTTTAATTACTTTTTCCACCTTAATATCATCAGATATGATGATGATGATGATAACAACTTTATGCCGGGCAACTTTACTTTATGTACAGACAGTGTACATTAGCACCCCTTGTACCATGTGCCGTAAAAAACAATTGAGGTACCGGACCCGATCTAGGAGCGTGACACTATTGCAACTGGGCGGGGTTGGGCAACAGCATACGTGTTAGAAGCTACGCTTTGCGATTGCCACCACGCCTGCCAAGCGCGGCAATTATGGGAAAGTATTCACACAACATCTCATGCATTGATCTGACTCCGTGGTAAGTCGCTTAAAGCACTTGTGTTACAGACATCAGACCACAGAGGAATCACAAATATAATACTTAAATACATATTTTTAACACCCAGACACAGAAAAAACACAAATGTCATCATATAAATATTTGTCCTGGGTGGGGATCAAACCCACAACCCCTGGCGCATAATATAGGATTACCATCTGCGCCATCGGACCCGTCGGAAATTTTCTCTTTGGGGAGGCTGGACATAGATTTCTCAAATTTCAAGGCAAGCTTCAAGCAGGATACTCAATCCTTGGTGTAAGCCTAAATAGATTAAGGCTAGTCAGGTGTTAAACCATACCCCACCACCCTCGGTCTCGGCATAGGACTCAACTCGGGAGGTTTATTGAGGTATACCACTCAGTTTTCTGCTAAATACTAGGTTGTAAGTCCCGTCCCACACGCGTCTCTTTGCCCCCTGCAATATGGTATTTCTAAAATGTTACCACAATCGCAAATGCACTGTTACTGTTTGATTTCACAGAAATAATAAATAAAAAAAATTGACACCTGATCTCAAACATTCGCCTGACCCCGTGATAAGTACGAGTAACTTTAAGCACATATGTAACGGATTGGACCTATATATAATAACCAGACACAGAACAAATACCGATATTTATCATAAAAATATATGCACTGTGTGGGGATCGAACCCACCCTTGGATCTTATAATAGGATTACTACCATTTGCACAATACTCTTCACCATTGATGATCAGATCATCCATCACTGGACGTAGGCCTAAGTAATTTTGTCCATATTTGTTAGGCCGGCGTGGTTGTAAACGCAGACTTGCAAAGTCCGTTAACAACCACGTCTACACTTGCAAAGCTACCTTTGCGACGGGAATGTTGCTACCTATATATATAATAGAGTGGTTATACTGATAGCTATCAGTTCAGGTACCTTAAAATAACCTGAAAAAAAACTAAAGGTTTCCATCATCAAATCGTTGTTTTGGAGGTATACCATCCCTACATCTATCGGATCCAGTAGCTTAGTTAATACTCTAAGGTTCTACTGAAGGTTCCTTCACCAATTTTCCATTTTGGAAGTATCCAATACCTAAATAAACCAGAATCTGAAAACTCACCCAATATCCATGGCATAGTTCCATGCAACGTCGATGTAGCCACCGTCGCAACCTCGCTGCGCGCGCCTGTTGCAGGACAGCAAGGACTGGGGGCTCAGGACCTGGTTCTCAGCTCCATTCGACTGGATAGCAAATCTGAAATAAAAATTATTGTGAAATTAGTAAAAGTTATATGTTGTGAAGATCAGATAAAGACTATACAGGCTGCGACAGTCGTGTGCTGGCATGTGTCATATAAGTTAATGTTTGTATATAGAGCGTTGGTTGAAATAATACATAATATATATATATATAAGGAGCCCGATGGCGTAAATGATAGTGATATCTTGTGCACCAAGGGTCTTGGGTTCGATTCTCACCCAGAGCAAATATTTATATGATGATATTTGTGTTTGTTCTGTGCTTGTGGTGTTACGTAAATGTATTAAGCAGTTATTTGTGATTCCTATGTTGTTTGACGTCCGGAACTTAAGTGCTTTAAACGATTTACTTTGAAGTCAGGTCAATGTATGAATTTATTAATATATGTATATACGAAGAGTTTAAAGTGCCAGTGACAATTATATTTTAAATGAACATAACTTTGAGTTGCACACGCCGAGAAATTACAAGAAATTCATATGCTTAAGATGTGTTATTCTTATTTTTATTTTAGCACAAAAAAATAATTTATTGTCTTAATAAAGTCTTAAGTGATGTCTTCGTATTTGGTTACATTTGTTCTATAATTAAATTTGTACTATATTGGGCTATAGACAATAGTTATGTAGTTGCCAGTCAATGCCAGTCTTTATACTCAAGTGTTTTTATTTCGACAACGGTCTTTGTCAATGGAAACAAAAAATAGACTACATTGTGCTCAGTGAGCACATCACTAGATTTCTGCTCTCTAAGAAAAAGAGGCACGGAGGACGCGCCTTTGGCATCGTCACGCACTATAATTAAGTAAGCTATTATCATGTCTGATTGCTTTCAACAATAGATATATCGTTAAATATATTAACCCTTAGTACATTAAAATAAGATCAATTTATAGGTTAAACGACAAGGCAGTACGTATCTCTGTATGAAAATAACGAATGTATCCATAGAACGTTTTTATGTACACGATAACTTGATTAATTGTCGCATTACTAATTCAATATTGTCTTATAAAATTATAATAACTGTATATAATAATAATAATAAATTCACATGACGTCTCATACGTTCACTTGACTACGAGATTCTAGCAATGCCCGTGACTTTGTTCGCGTGGAATAGTGACTTTGGGGGGTATAGTAGCCTTCCTCAATAAATGGACTATCTAACGTTGAAATAATTTTTCAAATCGGATCAGCGGTTCCTGAGGTTAGCGCGTTTAAACAAACAAACTAACTCTTCAGATTTATAATTTTTAGTTTAGTTAGTATATACTCGTATTTATATTTTTTATTTGTATGTATTTTAACGCCTAATCTTCTTTTCTGTTTTGTCCAATGTTTTTCTGGTAGAAAATGCCTTTAATCCGCTATATGTATGTAAAATGTATTTTTATGTACAAACAGGTGAATAAATAAATTAACATTTGTATTAAGAATATCAGACAACTGAGGATTTTGTATTTTAATATATCCCAGACAGAATAGGTACATATGTTCATCACATTAATATGGTCCTAGGTGGGTTTCGAACCCACGACCTTTGGTGCACAATATAGGAATACTAACAAATGCGCTAATCGATCCGCCAATAATTAAATCGAGTTAATAAATAACTTTGGTGTTAGCCTCAAGTAACAACACCACACGTCGTCTGCATTGGTACCTAACTCTCACCTATTTCTACCGCCAAACAGCATTGTTCGCATTGCTTTGTTCAGATTTGATAAGTGACAGAGGCAATAAAGTTACTAGGTAATGTAACATAATATGTTGAAGTCACACGAGCGTCTTTAGGCTGCAGTGACGTATGTTTGTATGTCAATTATAGTCTTATATTTAAAAAGCTGTTTATTTCCTATATTTATTTGCTATTTTTAAATTGTTATGAGAACTTGGAAAAACTCTAGATTAATTTAGGATTTCTTACTTAATATTTTTTACATTTACGCGGTCACTACTCTCAACAAAACTATTCTTTTAACGGACATAAAACACGGTTAATTTAACTTTTTAAAATTTTTAACCGTCTCAAAAATGACAAAAGACGTTGAGTTACACTTTTGTTTATTAGAAATAATTTAGGACAAGATATAAGCTGTTTGGTACCGACAGAGTAGAATAGTACCTCCCTCTGTACCAGGTGTTGTAAGAAGCATCTAAGCGACTAACCGGCAGATGGCGGTATATCATCCGAAACAGTATAGCTCAAATGCACAGGGTGGGGATGGGCAGTAACATCCCGTTCGTCAAAGCTCCGCCTTGTGATTGGCAACACGCTTGCCCAGCGTAGAAATTATAAGCAAATTTCACCTTTTTTGAGGAGGCTATGTCTAGCAGTGGACTTAAAATGGCTGTAAAGATAATGTACCTGGCTTCCTAAAGTAGTCATTTCTAACCAAGTTAGTATGTATTAACACGCTGTGACCGCGAATATTCGACCCAGAAACTTCTATTACCGTTACCCTGGAAGGTCAAGGTTGGCTCCCGCTCAGGGTGCAGCCGCGATGCAGCGATACCGCCTCAGGTTTCTTTTGCGGTATTGTGTAAGCATATAAATTTGAACCGATAGGGTTTAAATTGTGGCGAAATCATATCAGGTAATAGTACTAATAAATTCATACATCTCATATATTGAACTCTATCAGAAATCGCTTAAAACACTTGTATTACGGACACCAGACAACAGAGGATGCATAAACATATTACTTAAATACAAATAGATAACACCCAGACACAGAACAAACACAATTATCATCATATAAATATTTGCCCTCGGCAGGAATCGAAGCCGCGACCCTTTACGCGAAATATAGGATCAGTACCATCAGCGCCATCGGGTCCGTATATTTTATATCATTTTTCCATTTGGTCAAACTCAGATTTTTCTTTCCACTTCTGCCTTTTGTCATTGGACAAGTGGATAAAGTCTATCCAACTGTTCAATTCAACCCTTTGTAAATATCCTCTTTCATAATACGAATAGGACATTAATTGGACGCCTACCTATCTTGTAAATCATACAGGCTAAGCTTGTAGCTCGACACTAAAGGCGCACTCCAGCACAACCTACCTCAGCTTGTTAGCGAGGAGAGCTAAAAATAAATGAAGTGCCACAAGAGCGTGAACCTCTTCAGACGCTTCAGCTTTTCTGCCCTAGATAAACTATTTTTTTCTATGGCAACTTTTCTCCAGAGTTACAAAAGGTATACGTAAAGGTAACTTATAATTTATTAGCCGTAAAAAAAGTAAAATTATTATCAGTACTGAGAAAAGATAAAAATAACAAATATTTAATTATATTCCATCTATACTAATATTATAAAGCGGAAGAGTTTGTTTGTTTAAACGCGCTAATCTCAGGATCTACTGGTCCGATTTGAATAATTCTTTTTTTGTTGGATAGTCCATTTATAAAGAAAGACTTTAGGCTATATAATATTATGCTGAGATCAATAGGAGCGAAGCGTCAGTGAGAAATGTTTCAAAAACGGGGAAAAGGCTACTATGCCCCCAATGTCACTATTCTACGCGGACGAAGTCGCGGCCACTGCTAGTAATAGAATATCTCAATATGCTTTTTTGCGTTAAAAGGTGGTCGCCGCAAAAACAACTAAGAAAAAATGTATAAAATGTTCAAAAAACCACGTTTTTAGGCGCAAATGAACATATCTTATTTTCATAAATACGCTATTACATTTCCGAATGATAATAGAATGTGAGTAAAGTCTGGTGTTGTAGCAACTTTATTGTCATCTTTAATAGAAATTGAATCATCCCTTAAGATACTTAAGGGATCAAATCATTCCATAAATAAATCTTTGGCGGACGCGATGGTGTATTGTCTGATGTTCCTAACCTGTGCGCCAAGGTCGTTGGTTCGATTCAAAAATTATGTAATGTTACGAGTATATTTCTGATACTTTTTTCGTCTGATGTCCATGAAACAAGTGCTTTAAGCGACTTATCTTGGAGTAACTTAACGCTACTCAAAAGCTACTAAACTGTCATCTTTATCGGAAATTGAATTGCTGCTGGCAATTCCTGCCCTATTGCATTTGACACTATTTCGGATGGATACGCCGCCACCTGTCGGCTCCGTTACCTCAGTCACCTCTTACGACACCTACTACAGAGGGAAGTATTTTTTTACTCTGCCGGAACCACACGGCACGAAATGATAATATAATAAAAAAATGTATAAATCAATTGTGTCGCAGAATGTATATTTTTTTAGACTGGCAACATTTGTTTTCGTTGCGTTATTATTGCAAGTAAATCCCCAGCCAGCCGCCGCCCGCCGCTGTGCTGTCGCCGAACAGTGCGGGGAATCCCGTGTTATTTGTTTACTTCCTTTACTAGGAAGTCAGCCAATTAAATCAGAGTAGGTATAGAATTAAGTCAACATTTTGAAACTTCAGTTATCTCTATGATATAAGCAACCTAAAAAATATGCACAGAAGCTCTGATTTGTATTTTTATAAATAAAAACTTGACAGTGTTAATGGATTTTTTTATTGTTTAATAAAATCCATCTTCAGATCACCACAGAAAAGGGCCTCGTGAAATCTGTCTAGGCCACATCAAAATTAGGTCTTGCCCCGCCACTGGAACGCACCATACGATAATGCGAGCTGTGTATTTCTGTCTTTTCGCATTCATATATTATCAACATCACAACATACGTCAAAGTATCTACTATATACGTCACAGAACCTGTATTGTTCGAAGAGCGGAAAATCTTCCGCGATCTTCTTCCGGAGAGTCAGGTGGTCGACTCCAACGCCACTCCTTTTTTTTAACGAACCAAATGCTGATTGACTGAGGTCAGTTTCATCATCACCGTAGGAAAAACATACGTTAATGAGCGCATCGGAGGTTGACCGACGGAAATCGCTCAATGCCTTTAAGGCACGGACAGTGACTTGAATGGCCGTCATATGTAAGAATTATATGAGGATTGCGCCCTAGGGCCACTTCTTTTTTTCGGACGTACCTAATGCCGGCTGACTCTGACGTCAGTTCTAGCGTTACCTGAGGAAAGAGGCCAGGCCGCTTATTATGACTGGCCCTATGCCTGCGCTGCCTCTCAGGAATGGACCTCGAATTATGGTGGCCGTGAAGGGCCACTGCCCCTACAGTTATGAGTACATGCGAAGCTCTGTGAAAGCTTTGTAAGCAAGATTCAGGTTCTGTGACGTATGAAGTTTGTATTTATATTTGGCGCCTATTATCTATGTTTGTCGCCACGCGGACGGAAAGCTTTTATTCCATAAGTGTTGCCTCACCGGTCAGACATGATGGCTGCAATGGTGACTGCCCAGTCGGAGCCGCACCAGCCCTGGTCGATGACAGGCGAGATGTATGTGGGCCAGGCCTCGCGAGAGTCGAAGTGGGTGGGGTATCCCATCACTTTATTGTAGCGGATCGGGCCCATCCTGCGGGTTTCCGCAGACAACGGCAGTGAACCTGGTGAAGAAATTGTTATTATAGTATTAATAAATGAATGGTAAAGGAAGCAGTTCCAGATAATTTAATCTTCCAATATAGAAACTTGTGAATTGTCATTAAGCGTCATATAAATCAATCCAGACAATGTTGTCTCTGAGCTCTACCATCTTGTCATTTAAGAGTGAGTAATGTGAGTCATTTGAGTGTTTTTTTTTTATTTTCTATATCTTGATAGTATGTTAGGGATAAAGACGAACTGTCTCATATCGAAACAATTAATTGTAAGCTGTAAATGAGAATCCATAAAACGTCTAGACATTATTGAAGACCAAGACTTAACAATATAACCTTGTAGGCTTGAGCACACAATGCCTTGCGAAGTACAAAATAATTTAGTAAATTTAACCTCGGGTTTATTTATTTCATTTAACTAATCGTAAGTAATTAAAAGGAAGAACCACTTTTTTAAATATTTTATCATCACTATCATCGTACGTCCACTGCTGGGCATATGCTTCCTAAAGATATAGGGAACTTTACGCAGAGCGTCGATAAGCGTCGGGAAAGCTGCTGCCCATCTCCGCCATCAGTCGGTACTAGTACCTCTGTGGCCACTTACGACAATTGCAACGTAGCTCAATTGTAATAGGGCAGGGATGGGGAGCAGCACTCGTGAGGATACTCTCTGCGATCACTACCAGGACTGGCCAGCGTGTCAGTCTTAGGTGAAATTGCCAAAATTAAGCCGTAGAAAGTGCAGCCAGCAGTGGACTTGTGATGATGATCAAATAAATACGTATTCCTTATTTCACTTTACATGGAAGCAATTGGTTTATTGGCCATGAATAAAATTTATTTGGAACAAATATATTTAATAGATTGAAATGATCACTAGTGGTTTGCCTCTTGACATTAATTCCCGTAAATAGAGACACATTTATGCTAGCTATGTCTATTGGCTTGTAATTGCTAACAAGTTACGATTTCCTTGCGCAATTTTTATTGTTCAATTTATTATTTTCGATCTATACTCGGGCCTTGTTGACACAGATTATATTAATATGTAGGCCGGCATCCTATTAAACTTGATTTTATTAAAATTAACAATCATCATTACAGCCATTGGAAGTCCACTGTTGGACATAGGCCTCCCTAAGAAAGGGGTAATTTGCCCATAATTGCCTCGCTGAGCAAGCGTGTTGGCAATCGCAGGGCGCAGATTTTGCGGCGGAGATGCTGCTGCTCATCCCCACCCTGTGCATTTGAGCTACACTGTCACGAATGGATATACCGCCATCTGTCAGTTCTGGTACCTCAGTCTCCTCTTACTACACCTGATACAGGTGGAGAACTATTCGTTTCTGCCTGTGCTTCTTGTCATAATCGGGTCAGTCAACTAGACATATATTTAATTTTTTTTTGGAACCCAAGTTGTTTTACCATGGAACCCTAAGGAGCCGCAGCCGGTACTGACTACAATAAAATACCATCACTTTCAAGTCAAGTCATCCATACGAATTCACTAAGAGACACAATGAGTAAATCTCGACAATCCAGATCAACTCGTGTCATGAAACTGAACCTTATTGTGTGCAGATAAGAACTAAATCTAGAACATAATGAAAGTGGATATAGATATCCTTGTACTTTCACTAGAACGTGAGGCGACCACACGCGTTTGTCTGATAACTTTCGCTTGTTGGTAATAGAGAACTGTTGCCAGCAATCGCACCTCACTACCACTGTATACCAATTGTTCGTTTAATGTAACTTATATTAAGAGTTTTCTTCTAACTGCTTTCAAACGAGTAAATTTCTTGAACAACAAAAAGAAAACAACAAAAATGGAATGAGTTTATTAATCACGTTTTAAAGCCTTACAAAGAGTAGTTTTTTTCATGAGAAATTAACGCGTAAATGTTAGAAAATATTAACGTACCCTTTTTAACCTCTTTTTATAAATCCTATGAGATTAAGAACAGACAAACATACGAGTATAATTATAGACATGGTCGCTCAATCGCAGAAGACTTTAAGACTTCTATTATATTGTTTCATCACTTCTTGATGAAACAATATAAAAACATACTTATTTGTTTCAAATATTTAATTAATAAACATCCCACATAGCCCTGGCAATAAAGGAAGATGGAGGTAAAGTATCTTCCTCATATTCTCCAGTATGAATGATTTAAACACAACTTAACTTACCTACCTACTTATAAGACGCTACAAAATCTAAACATAAATTCACTTGAAACATTAACATAACAAAAATTAAATATTTGTAACGGAAACTCCAGCAAAGGTCCTTGAAATAAGATATCATAAATATAGAATCCTCGAAATAAGACAAATGAATAGAAAACTAATTCATACAATTTCATACACACATTGATCTGTCATCGAGATAAGTAGCTTAAAGCAGTGTTACAGATATTCGACAACAGGCGTAAATATAATAATTAAATATAACACCCACACACACAAATGTTCATTGCATAACTAGTTTTAATAAGTAGGGATTAAAGGACATTGCCGATCGCGAAAACTAACCAATAAAAAAAATATTAGAATCTCCGAAAACAACGACCTATCTCACATTCGCATAAATCTGCAAATTGCGGAATTAAGTTAAATTCAATCATCAAAGTTAAATTGTTCTCCGAATTAACGGTCTACTTGTCAGCTCAACATGCGAACTATTAACTTTGACAATAAACATAAATGCTAACACAAATTCCGGCGGCGTTCACAACAGATGCAACACGATGCAATAATAAAATCGGTTATCAGCTTACAAAGCTGACATTTAATACATACTCAAAGCGAAGCTTTGTCAGGCATTTCGGAATGCTTTAGAAATATTTTTAGAAAATAATATTTGATACTAGTTGCCAGACAGAGGTTGCCCTGTCTTAACTAATAAAATATTGAGAGGCCCGATGGTGCAGATGGTAGTTAACCTATCTTGGGCGCCAAATATTCACCCCACCTAGGAAAAACTTTTATATAATGATATTTATGTTTGATGTATGTCTGGGTGTTACATATGTGTATTTAAGTATTATATTTGTGATTCCTCTGCTGTCTGTTGTCCGTGACACAAGTGTTTTAAGCGACATATCACAGAGTCAGTTCAGTCCACATATAACACAATATATGAACAAACACAAATGTACATCACATAAATATGGGGATGGGGAGCGAACCCTTTAGCGGACAAGATGATTTCGTTACAGAATAAGCGTCGAGCACCAATTGATTTAATAATTTTCTCATATAATTGCAGAAGGAACTTACCAAGCTTATAAATGAGGGCGTCTTTAAGCTTCTTATCGTAAAATTGGGTGTAGTTGGTGGCCCTCCATGAGGAGCTGGGCCGGTTCACAGCATGCAGAACTTCCTCACTAAACAGGCATAGAGAGTTCTCGCACTGCCATTCTGCGAGACCTGGTGCTGTTACTGTGCATTTGCTGTAGACAAATAACATATTATAAGTAAAAACTTTCTGATTAAAACTCCTTTGTACGTATTACTTAGATGATATTCTTGTTTATTTTTATATTACTAGCTGTCCCGACAAACTTTATTCTGCCACATAAATAAGTTTATTGAATTATTAAAAAATAGGGGTAGGTGATATGGGTGAAATTTAGGGTATATGTGTTTTATATATTTTTTAATAATCATCATAATCAGATTCAAATTCCTATCTTCCTCTCAAGAACGTAATCTCCGTTCTTCTAATACTCTTTCGCTCTTAACTCCTTCTCATCACTCTAGTTTTTTGACAAACTCTTTTACAGTGACAGCTATACGGCTCTGGAACGAGCTTCCGTTGAATATTAAGCAATCCCCAAACAAATCTATCCTGAAACGCTGTCTCCGTACTTTATTTACTGATGCTGCTTCCCTAACTTTATAACCCTATTTCTGATGTTATATGTTGCTATTTTATGTATATATATACATATATATATATATATATATTTTTATAACATATGCATTTATTGCGTTTATTTATACAAATATGTATGCCACGTTTATTTATTTTGTATATATATATTGCCTGCACCACTATATATATATATTTTTTTTTTTGCAGTTTTGTGTAATGGTTGACTGGGAGATAATGCCATCTGGCATTAAGTCCGCCATTCGTACATTTTGTAACATTTTGTGCAATAAAGTTAAATAAATAAAAAAATAAATAAAATAATCCTTACAGCCATCAGGAATCCACTACTGGATATACACCTCCCCAAGAAAGGGGGAATTTCGCCCGTAATTGCCACGCTGGGCAAGCGTATTGGCAATCGCAGAGTGCAGCTTTTGCGAGGGGGATGCTGCTGCCCATCCCCGTCTTGTGCATTTGAGCTGCACTGTTACGGATGGATATACCGCCATCTATCGGTTCTGGTACCTTACTCGAATTTTACGACACCAGGTACAAGGGGAAGAACTATTCTGCTTTGCTGGCACCTCACGGCTAATGACTCATCGATGACACTCAATAAATAAATCGGTCAAGCCGTTTCGGAGGAGTATGGTTATTAACATTGTGAGACGAGAATTTAATATATTAGAAGATGAAGTCGGCAAACAAGTATATGGTACACTTGATGATAAACAAACGATCACAAAGATATCACTATCGTATTGCCAACCTTGTGAACTAAAGAGACAATCTACTACCTCTTTCACCCATTAAACCGAAAAGAACGCAGTAATGCGAACACTGCTATTTGGCGGTAGAAATAGGTGAAAGTGCGGTACCAATACTATAGACCTTTGTAAGAGATCTACCTTTAGTATTGCTATTTGAATAGCTGGTTTAAGAAAATACTGGTACATATTTGATTTAATGCATTACAAAAAAAATATTAAGTACACTAAAAAGTACGAAAAATTGTATGCAACTTAAAATAATATTAACTAGACAAAATTAATTTTCTTTGTCTTCAGGCGGGCTTTCAACTTTCCCTTGCCAGGGATTTGTTCATTAGAGACGGTTGACAAACAACCGCGCTGTCCGCGTGACTGGATACCCCACAGCATCTCATAGACGCTCCTAATATCTCAGGGGTATTTGTACATTACAAACCTTGTTACAAACCTTGTTACTAGAGATATTATGCCACATTCCCCGGTAAATGTGATGCCCTACCCTCATCCTACAACCCGGAACACTTCTAAATATAAAATCTTTAAAATAAAATACAGCATTAATTTATGCATACGACCGATCAAATAATTAAATGTATCTGTTAAGGTCTTTGGAAGTCACTAAGATATTAATTTGAATTATGCAAATAGGTACGTAGTTTTTTAGTTTTAACACTGCAATTACCTCTGACTGCCAGTTACATTTTAAATGCAATAAAACCTGTTTATACGATCACATAATTTTTTTTGCATTGTTATTCCGCTAACAATTTTATCAAACTAACATAATAAACTGTATTTTGAGAAATATTTTTTAAATTTGAAATAAATATGTTCTATCCGAATTGCAATTTCTGACCTCTCATTTCAAAATCATTTTGCGGCAATGATACAATACTGCTGACTTGATAAATATATTTTTGTATAATCAATAGCATAATAGATTCGCAAATTATGAGATTATTATTATGAGAATAATGAATAGAAATTAATAAAATCTTAATTTGAAACCTTCCAGAAAAATACAAAAATCCCAATCTTTTTATTATTCTATGATAAAAATTTGCCGAGAAGTATCGGCAGAGTAGAATAGTGAGTACCTCCTACCAGCACCATGTGTCGTAAGAGGCGTCTAAAGTACCGGAACTGACAATTATTGGCTTATTAAAGATTAAGAAATAAAAATGAGTGTTGTATAATAGTTTCGTTTGTACTGTACTATACTATACTACTATACCAATCTAATCTCTAGTGCTATACTAATCTGTACATATAAATAATATTTGAGTTTCTGTTTGTAATATTAAAATAACCGCTTTCTACTAGATGCATATGACAGTTCTCATACCAAAACTTATTTTTTTACAATCTTCGTCTGTCTGTATGTTTGTTGCAGCTAAACCTTAGAACGGCTGGACCGCTTTAGATGGGACTTTCACAGGCAGTGATAATAGAAGTGGTCATCAATCAAAAATGTGGTAAAAAGGACGAAAAATATACGTTTCGAGTAGAATATACAGCCCGTAGCGTATAAATATACTTCGTAAAATTGGTAATAAAGATTAAGGATTTCTAAATCATATGAGAATAAATTTACCTGAGAAACTTGAATTCTAATTTCAATATACAATACAATAGGCAGATATAAATTTGAAGTTAAACGAATGGAATATTTTCCAACAGATTTATAAGACGAATCAATTGGTATGTCACAAGCGTTCACAAACGTTAAGAGACTTGGGGTCAGGTCGATTTTGATGGGCAGCACAAAGCGCCGGGAGTGGCTCGGGTGACTAAATGATGGAATAAATTGATGCCTCTTATGTTGTGGTATTTAACTGTTATGTATTGAGTGTAAGTATGTTATATATCGGGTAAATCACAGCAAGACGCTTTCGCCTCACTTTGATAAAAAAAAATACAATAAAATCATCACACCAGCTGTAGACTGTCCACTGCTGAACATAGGCTCCCCGAGAATTTTTAATAATCATTGCCGCGCAGGCGTGGTGGCATCGCAAAGCTTATTTTTGCGGCGGAAATGCTGCTGCCCATTACATTTGAGATACGATTCTTGCGGATATACCGCCATCTGTCGGATTCGAAACCTCAGTCGGTTCTTACGACTCAAGTAACATATTCTTTTAATGTAGCAATTTTTTAACTGTTAAATTTATTTAGTTTTAAATAGGTTGGCTTATTGGGAACCGTGTATTTTTCTAGGGAACAATGTAGTCTATCGGTTATTCTTTACAAAATTTCATAAGAGATTGACTAAGTTATTATTGCGTGAAAGAGAAACAAATATATTTATGTAACGTTATAATAATCATACGAAATAATAATACGTTTATAGCACTTGTGTTACGGACATTAAACATAGAAATCACAAATATAATCCTTTAATATCGATTCGAACCCACGACCCTTGGCGCATAAGGTAGGACTAACACCTGCGGCATCAGGCCCGTAAAAGATAAAATTATTTGATTAAATTTTTTTGTACAAAATGCTATGTTCCATTAATTAGAATATTTTGTTTATTTCTTTATGTTTCCGCGGTTTAGTGCTTAATGTCTTAATTCGGGTAAAAAGTATTTAATAAAGTAGTTTTAAAGCAAACTAGAATAAAAACAAAGGTTAAATTAGAACGGTGAGTGTGACCAGGCGTGGTGGTAAGGCACGATTTCTATATCACGACTTTGTGACATACTCTTACGGAGATTTAGAAAATTTGCCCTATAATATCGATGTACTTATTACTATTATTTTTTTTCACTGACAATTTACCGTAGTTATATCAAGAGTTCTCAATATATTTTTTGCTGTGAATGTCAGAAGGAGATTTAGTCGAAAAATTGTATAATTGCCACAATAGTATCTGTACCAGGTATCGTAAAAGGTAACTGAGGTATCGACACATTGGTTCCGGTAACTCAGTCGATGTTGTAACTTATTAAGATAGTGGTATATTCAATAGTCCACACAAACTAGTGTACGTGAAATGCAATTTGACAGGGATGGGCAGCCTTTTCCTTTCGCAATGCTATGCTCTATTATACTAAGAATGCCAACAATTTATTAGTAGCAAGCAATCAAAAATAGATTTTTTTCTTATATTATTCTATATCATAGATAATTATTTCTAAACTATTTTGTACATCTTATGTTATAGTGAATTCAATTAAATTAAGTAAATTCAATTAGTTTAGATATATAAATGTCTTAAGCATTAATATTAAGGATACAAACTAATCATTTCAAGGCTTCTTTATTCAACAAATTCTAGTTTTTAATTTAATCGATCTACGTTTCGTCCATTTAAGGTCACCAGGCGATGCGGAAATTATTGCATTATTAACAAAATAATGCAATAAATAAAATCGAAGCTTCAAAGCTGACGTGCTTTGATTGCGATCTTAATAGTTTGTATCAATAATACTAATAATTTTAAATAATTGTCCTTCATATAAATTGATTTTTTTTTTGTGATGGAAGAAAATCGTCTTCCACTGGCCGTATGATGCCCACAAGTAATACGCTGGCAGGCGTGGTGGTGATCGATGAGTAGGTTCGTTACTCTTGCACTTTTTTTCAGCAATAAATACTTAACCAATATATACCTACTATAATATGAAAATGTATGAATTACTTCTGCAGAATTTGACCTTGTCGAGTTGGTCGGCCGCCGGGAGCGCATTCTAGTCATAAATTAGTGTAACGTGCAATTTGCGATTATTAAATTGCATTGTATGGAACGCGAGATCAGAATTTTAATAACTAATTTAACGTGCACTTGAATTGTGCATTTTAATTACAGACTGTTCTCAAGTTTACACGAAATCATATCATACCATATCATCGGGGGCATTCTTGCTCAGCACTACGAAATAGATGTATTTGCAGGCAATTTTGGACAATTATGTTATTGTTTTTGGGCATTCCTAAATGACATATGAATTGAGGGGGACTTATTACTGATATTTCTAGATTTTTTTTATGTTAATATTTATTATTGTGTCTTGACAAACAATTTTATATTGTGACTTTCAACAATGACATCACTAATTTGTGCAAAATTATTTAATTGTATTATATTTTCTATTAAAACCTTGACTTTGTTTAAACATTTATTTATAGTAAAAATTAGATTTTATTTAAATTGTAAAAATTTAATTTAATTAAATTTTATCTTCTAAGCGCATTGGACTATTTTCTGTACGTTTTTAAGATATGTATGTTAAATAAATAAAAATTAAATAAAACTCAACCGTGATCTGCGTACCACATGATACGATTAGTGATAAAGAAACAGATCAGCGTAGTTAAAATTAAAATTTTATTTAAAATTTGCTCCGAAACCAAATCGTGCACACTTTCAACTTAGAAACAGTAATCTTTTTTACCTGTCGAGCGTTTTAGTTGACTACCATTGTTCATAAACATTGCATGGAGTTGCTAATTTTTTGTTATCTCAAACATTTGTCTACGTTAACTGTAGAATTTTAAGAGTTAAAGATAGACTTTGGACTTAGGCCGTTCGCTAGTCGGATTGGATCCACTTGCTTGAGAAGTGCCATAAGGTATGTTCGACTTTATTATGATATAACTGTCGATTTTAATAAATATTGAGTTGCGCCTACGACTTTGTCTGAAAAGTTAGTTCTTATACTTCCCTGTACGATTAATTCCTATAAATTGCCTCGATATATATTTTTTTTATTAAACCAAGTCAACTGTACAAACAAATATACTGTAGTCTCATCAGATAGTAAGCGTCACCGTAGCACTCGTAATATTACAAGGATAGTACTCGCGCATTGCCTACCTTGTAACTTGAAGATACCATGTCACATTACCCAGTAATTTCATTGCCTCCCTCAACTCTTAACGCGGGACAATCCGCGCGCACTGACCGCTCGTTTTATTCTAAAATCTAAGTATTTCACTGAAAACACACATATATTTATATATATATATATACATAGCAAGTATACATATATACACTTATATACAGTATATATATATATATATTTATATATATACTTGCTACAATTGTCGATTCGAAAAAGTGTGCGAAAAGCCTAAACGCTGCAGCCCGGTCATTCACTGTCGGTTTTTGCACGTAAAAATGGTCGTATTGTTAAATAACCACAAACTTGCTTACATCAACTTATGAACAGAAATGTGGGCGGCTATGTTTGCACATTCGCTTCTGTTCCGACATATGGTTATTACTTTGAGGTTAAACAGTATTAAAAAAATCTGGTGACAAAAAATTTGTTTTGCTTGCATACTTTACTATAAAAATACCGCTTAGTTGTATGTATTGCCCTAGCTAAAAAAAGTCAAAGTTAAATATGTTTTTATTTAAATAGAATAGAATATTAAAAATAATAGGGTAGAATATAAATAAATGCGACAGGGTGAATCGCTGGTGAGAAATATGAGCAAAATGCCACTTTTAGAGTTGGGGAGGGGGTCAAATAAGGATATGTGAGGGATTTCACTATATATCAGGTATAAACCAGTTTTGGGAAGCGTTTTGTTGCGATTACGCATTCCGTACATGCGTAACATTTTAAGTAGCCGTCCAATAACGTTACTACGTGATGCATGCAAAACACACGTCGTCTGTGTCACACACAAATGACGTCACGTCGTGTTTCGTATAAAGCGCTTTAAGAAAAATCCAAAGCGCGGTATTAAACATTCATGAGTTTTATTAACACATTTTACCAGAGTTTATATAACATTATTCAGACTATCTGATATCATACATTTTTTTTATTATACCAGGTCAACAAACAAGCACGCAGTCCGCGTGATAGTAATCGTTACAGCAGCCTATAGACTATCTTCATATCACAAGGATATCACTAGCGCGTTGCCAACCTTGTGATTTGAAGATATATTGTAATTTAACCAAGTAATTTTACTACCTCGCTCCGTCTTCAAACTGGAACATAGCAATGCGAATACTGCTTTTAGCGGTAGAAATATGTTCGCTCCGTTCATCCTATACCAACCCTTCCATTTACTTCCGCTCTCTACATTTATCTAGTCATTCTATTTTTATCCATACTTTCTACATGTCCAAACCATCTTCCTTTCTCTACTGTTGTCACAACATCATATTTAACACCACATCGATCTCTTGTTACATTATTCTTTAATCTATCTCTCAAACTCACACCATACATACTTCGAAGTGCTCTCAT
>JACJUM010003223.1:9902497-9934504 GCA_020976665.1 Heortia vitessoides | reverse complement strand
GTTCAATATCTTCTTTATACTTCCCATGCCTCGTAAAAGTACTTCCTAGATACACAACTTTCATGTCAACTTTAAACTAAAAATTATATGTATGTTTTAAATTGATATGTATTTTGTAATTTGCTGCACAATTAAGAGTAAATAAATTAGAAGGTAGTTCCTAAACACACGAAAATATTTTTAACACCCAGACACATGATAAACACAAATATCATCATATAAGGTGGGGATCGACGCACGACCCCTGGCGCATAAGATAGGATCACTACCATCTGCGCTATTGGACCCGTCTTTTGCATGCATGACGTCTATTATACATATAAATCTTCTTCTTTAATCACTTTCCTTATTAAGAAAATCTTATTTAAATCAGTTGCGTAGTTTTAAAGATCTAAGTATATATAGAGACAGACTCATCAAAGTCACTTTCAGCTGTCAGTCACATACCGACACAGTCACAGATTGCAGTAAAACTGAAATGCATAATCAAATAGATCAGACCTTGAGATAACCTTCAAACAAATTTGTGATAGACTGGTCTTTTTTGTGATACACTGATCCTTTATCTTGTATGGAGATATAAACAATTGCCGGATTATTTGAGAAATTATAGTCTTTAATTTGATATGTATAAGAACGAATTCCACGTGGCTTGACGTTGTTTATGAACTCTTTAAAGTGCAATTGGAAACAAATGTATATGTATACATAATAGCTTCTGGTTAAAGGAAAAACTAGTGTTGGTGTTTTATCAATACTAAGCTTTTTTTGCAGTGTCTTCGACTAATATTTTTAAGAGATTTAGTTTATAATATTGAATATCTTGGAAAACGAGACAAAATGACATTTATTACTTTTCACGATAAGAAGAGTAACATATCGCATTCCTAGACTTAACTGCAGCAACTAACGATAATTTATTTTTAAAAATTCCATAAATACCACCATTTATTTTCGAATGTAAACGATACTTTGAATTCTTTCAGGATGAGTTCAGCAGATATGTTCAGAAGATTTCTTTTCCGATATCATCATCATATCAGCCATAGGAAACTATTGAATAATTAAACGTAGGCCTCCTCGTTGGGCAAGCGTGTTGACTTTTACGGATGGATATACCGCTATATGTCAGTTCTGGTACCTCAGTCACCTCTTTACCTATACCTATATCGAACAGTGGACTTCATAGGGTTGATACGATATTACTGATCGTGGTATTTCATCAATATCTTAATTAATTATTTTAATATATTTATTACAATCCGTCCCGACGAACATAACAATTAAAAATATTTTCCGCGGTTACAACAAAGAACAACAAAGTTTCATCATTTATATTAATTGGGTTTATAACATGCATCACATTTACAATATAAAAAAATACTGTAACAAATCGAGAGTGTTATTCTATTAGACATAATGCGGCGTGAACTTGCTGTCCGTATAGTCCGGAATAGTGAATTTGGGCAGTACATTTTCGCTGGTTTTTGTCACATTTTTGATTGATATTCCGCTCCTTTTAGTCGCAGCGTGATGTTATATAGTCTTAGTTAATCCATATATCAGCCATCTGCTAATGAAAGTAATATCAAAATCGGTCTAGCCGTTTCAGACTTTTTGACAGATATTTTTTTTTTAAATGTTATGTTCTTATATGTACCGAGTATACATAAAAAGCAGTTATTTTAATATTGCAAACAGATACACACATTTGTGAGTACTGATGGTATAATTGATAAATTACTTTTTAATTTTAGTAAATAACGGGCACGATGCGCCATAGGACCTGGGTTCGATTCCCACCCAGAGAAAATAGTTATATGATGATATATGTGTTTGTTCTGTGTCTGGGTGCTAAATATATGTATTTCAGTAGTATATTTGTGATTCCTCTGTTGTCTGGCGTCCGTAACACAAATGCGTTAAGCGACTTACCACGGAGTCACGTCAATGTATGATATGTTGTGGGAATTTATTATTATTTATTTTATTGTGCCATTGTTAAAAGTGGGCCCCATGGCGCTGATGGTTGTGATCCTATCATGTACGCCAAGGGTCGTAGGTTCGATTCCACAGAACAAACATACGTTGTATATTTGTTTTTGTTTTGTGTTTGAGTATTATATGATAATTACGTCTGACAACAGTAAGTTCTTAAACATTTTATTTCGAAGTCAAGTCAATGTATAAGATGTAGTGTTAAAAATATATACATACTAGCTGTGCCCGTGACTTCGTCCGCGTGGATTAGTTTTTTTTGGGTACCATACCTCTTTACCTTAACTTATATAAACTTTGAATCTCACGTTTATTTATATCGAATGAATGGCCTGAAAAATAAGTTTCAAGTCTCTAGCTCTAAAAATAGCGATACTTCCATACAACTTTTCATCCCCCTTTTCGATCCCTTACAACCCTTATTTCGAATTCAAAAATAGGCTATGTCTTTTCTCAAGGTCTAAAGATTGTCTGTGCCAAATTTCATCAAAATCGGTTGTAAGGTTTAAGCGGTAAAACGTAACAGACAGACAGACAGACAAGAGTTACTTTCACATTTATAACATTAAGTAAGAATTTGTAAGGATATACAAGCGTTTTGATAGCGTGATTAACTGTCATTAATTAGTCATAGTATGATCAATGTAGTTAAGGCAACTAATAGTTTTTTAATTGATTAATGAAACGCTGCAAAAACTGACTATAACACTTGCATAAATTGAAACGCAATCTATATAACAAGTAAATACAACTAATTGATAGGCTTGTATAAAATAGTAGCGATCTAATATTATAGCTTGAGTTCCTTCATATCAGCCGTTGAATGTCCATTGGTGGACATTGGCCTTACACAAAATATAAAAATACCTTTGTGTTATCATTCTTAGCCGTGGAGTACCGTGATTGATATATTTTTACGTAAGTTACAAATTAACTCAAAAACTACAAACCCGATTTTAAAAACTCTTTCACCAATGGATACCTACATTAATTATTTGTTATTTCCATAATTTTAAGGAAAAGGTAATTACGCGGTTACTTCCGGGAGTGCTTCCCGGTTTTAACCGCGTAATTCATAAAGATGACTATAATTACCATAGTGACATAAACATAGATATTATATTGCAAGTAATTGTTTCTAATCAGCGCACAATGTCAAACAGCTTATCTACTATATCTGTGCAGTAAAAACATTGTGTACTTTAAGGCTTAACTTCGATAGGGCCTTGGTTAGGCACACAGCTGGAACACCGTGTTGACAAACAACAACACAAACTATGATCTAATTCCAGAACAATGCAATAATAATAATAATAAAATAAATGCTCATAACATCTCAAACATTGACCTAACTCTGGTGGTAAGTCGCTCAAAGCACTTGTGGTACGGACGCTCGACCACACGGAAACGGTAAATATACAACTTAAATAAATATATCGAACACCCAGACACAGAAAAAATACAAATATCATTGATCTGACTCCGAGATAAGCACTTGTGTTACGGACGTCAGGCAACAAATCACGAATATTTATTATATAAATATTTGTCTTGGGTAGGGATCGAACCGACGACCATTGGCGCACAAGATAGAATCACTACCATTGCGCCATCGGGCCCGTCTAATTAATGTCAGTTTAATGTATGAGAGAATTGAATTGAAAATAAATAAATAATTCACACAACATGTGAATTATTTATTTATTTTCAACAATTATTATATATCTTGTAGATACACAAGTGGTTTACTAAAACTGCATTTGTCGGGCCGCTCGCAACTTATCAGAGTATCTTTTTTCATATACAACAAGTAAGTCCAATGAATCACCCAGTTTTGTTAAGCGGGTGGCATGTGCAAAAAATCTATTGGCGAGGTGACACGCCGCGTTCCTTTACAAGTGGTGTCAATTTCTTTATTTTTTATGTGCGAATTTCTCGATTTGGTCAATTGGCCAGTAACGTTATTGGACTAAAACTTTTTTGCCTTCAACGAGAATTAATGGAAGGTTTTGTCTGGGTTTTTATAAATTTTAGACAGGTCAAAGACCATTTAGTTATATCGGTAGACCATTATGAATATATATATATATATTCATAATGGTCATTCATACATTCATATATATATATATGAATGTATGAATATACAACTACAGATCATAATTATTCTAGAGTAGTATAAGGGCCCTCAAACGGTTAATATAACTTTTTAAATTAGTTTTCTACGGCTACCTTGTGGTAAATCATTTTGTATCATGTAAAAAGATAAATTAATGATACAATTTATGGCAATGCATTGTTAATCTCACTTATTAAAAAATAAAATTCACACAAAATCTCATAACTTAACCTGACATCTAGATAAGTCGTTCAAAGCACTTATGTTACGAACATCAGACAACAGATAAATCAAAAATATAAAACATATAGAATGGGGGCGGATGGGCCGTGCTCATATCAGGATGTTAAACTACCGACTTCAATAGATTTACATTAATAGCCGTGAGGTACCGGCAAAGTAAAATAGTACCTCCCCCTGTAACAGGTGTCGTAAGTGGCTACTAAGAAACCAAAACCGACAGATGGCGGTATAGCCATCCAGAACACTACAGCTCAAATGCACAGGGTGGGGATGGGCAGTAGATTCCCCGTCGCAAAAGCTGTGCTCTGCGGTTGCCAACTCGCTTACCCAGCGTGGTAATTATGGGTAAAATTCCCCTTTTTAGAGGAGGCCTATGTCCAGCACTGGACTTCAAATGGATGGTATGATGAAGTGTCGACTGCCTGAGTGAGAGCGTCATATCATCGGCTATTACATGACAGAGGCCAGCCCGCCCCTTAAATTTTACTCAAGATACGCCAATGAGGCCTATGCTGGAAAGCAAGACAATCTTATAACCGGAGTATAGAGATTAAAACTACATTTTGCATGTTAGGAACATAAGATGAAATGTAACTAAGAACATTGATTGTTAATAAATTATTGATATCTTTTATGAGGAATGACGAGATCTGTGACAAAACCAAAGTTAAGCAAATGAAGTTAGCAAACTTAACAAAAAATCTTAGTTAACCAAAGAACCAAAATACCACATAGCCTGGTGGATTAACAAATTAGTGGCAAACGTTCCTGTACTAATTAGAAAGGTCCATATATGGTGGTGACTTTAATGCTTACATCGTTATCAGCATCATATTTGTCGCACAATGCCCACTGCTGGACATCCCAGACAATTCCAATAGGACCGGATGTAAGGGTGCATCAAAAGTGTCGACGCTATCATTAATTTGACTTTAATAAATTAAATTAATTATGTTGGAATTATCTACAATCATCTACCATTTTATATTATTGCAAAACAACCCAATTAACAATTCAAATAAATCATTTATGAATAACTTATGGCAGATTGACCTAGAAATTATAATAACAATATATTTATATGCAGTTGTGTCATACAAATTGTTGTATTATTGAGATTATTGCAATATTAGTCATATTCGCGGTCAACCTCTCGTTATTTATCAATCCATCCATCAGAGACAATGTAGCTCAAATGCACAGGGTGGGGATGGGTAGTAGAATCCCCGTCGCGAAAGCTGCACTCAGCGATTGCCAACACGCTTGCCCAGCGCATATATCCAGCAGTGTACTTGCAATGGCTGGTATGATAACATTTTTTATGGATATATTTCCTATTTATTGTCACGTAAACGTCATTTAAACTCAATTAAAAAGAGAAATATTCAATAGCTTGATTGAAATTTTTTTCACTATGTCCCGCTTTCGACAAAAGAATCCCGCCTCTAAAAAAACTCTCATAATACCGACTGCGCAAAAATAGATCTGACGACGCAGGCTAATCTCATATTAAACTCATTTCTTCTCCTTCCTTTGTTTTTGATGGGCCTGCTGGCGACGATGGTAGCGACCTTATCTTGTGCACCAAGGGTCGTGGGTTTGATTCCCACCCATGACAAACATTCATACGATAAGTGTACTTATGTCTATCTTGTGTGGATGTTACATATGTATTTAAGTGTTAAATAATGTACGTAACACACCTGCTTTAAGCGACTTATTTCGAGTTTATTATTATTAATAATTATTTCAAATAAAAATTTGCGCGTTATTTGTAGGTTCTTGTGTGTACTATAGAACACTAAATTTCTCTATGTCCCTCTTCTTCTTTGAGAATAAGTATTTGTTTCATCAAACCGCTTATAGATTATTTAAATAAATGCTAACATTTATTCTTAAAAACATCACAAATATTCAACCTTTATAATACATGGAATTATTAATAATTATTAAACATGGAAGAACATCTTTCTAGATTGAATGAATGACTTTAACTGACGACATTGTATTTATCAGACAGTTAAAAAAAAGAACCTCTCGACCGCTTGATTATCTGTGATCAAACCGATCAGCTGATCTAATTCGTTTTCATTTGCTAAAAGACTAAGTGTGAAGGCCTCCAATTGTGTAACTTTTTTATAGCTTAGGCGGGCTTTACAATTAACGGACAATTGAAAAAAATTACTACTGTCTTCGAAATTAATTTAGTACGTTTTTTGCAGACATAAAGAAAGTATATATGTAGTCACTGCTACACATGGTGCAACCCAAGAAAGCGGGAATATGGGCAATGTTCCCGCTTTCTTGAGGAACCAGGCTAGGCAGGCGAAGGGGTAATCGAAGATCGTAGCTTCGCGACGGAAATGTTGTCATGCCAACCATCTCCATTCTGTTTCATTTAAGCTATGCTGTTTTGGGTAAATGCACCGCCATTTGTCGTTTCCTCAGTCACTTTTTACGACGCCTAGTACATAGGGAAGTATTAGAGTAATACTTAACGAACTTTGTCTGTCCTTTTGTCTATTTTCACGTTTTGAACTATTACCGCTGAAATATAGTTGTGGAAATTAGTTGATTTATAGTTTTTGGTCCATTGAACCCATATTATAATATGGTCATAAACTATATTATAAACTTTAATATTATATCATCCAATATAAAATGTAAGTCCCTATTTAAATAAATAAAATTCACATTATTGATTCATTTATATAAAAATTGCAAGCTTAAACTTTACTGCAAATCATTATCATTGAAATTATAGTAGATATCACTGATTTAAAATTGCGCATAAGTGCATTCTGTAATATATTCTTATCATTATTACTAAATACTTTATCGCTCTACAAAGATACTACATTAAATCATACAATACATCTAAGCGAAGCCATGGGGAATCCCTTGTTTCATTATATACTAGAAACAGACACCCATATCAGATTTGTAGACGCCGCACTAATTAGCTGAGGAAAAAAACCAACAGTTAACATCTTAAGAATGCCAATTGCTAATTCAGTCTATTACAGCATTTATTATGACATTTGCCAGGATTGCGCCTTCCAATCGCATGAGATCATTCATTACACCATTCCGAGCACTTGATTATCTGTGGTCAAACGACCAGCTGATCCGATGCAATTTCATTGCTTAAAAGGCCAGGCAAGTCAGTGTCAAGGTCGGTAATTGTGTATATTTTTTATTCTATTTGTATCAGGCTATAGAATCTGTTACAATCAGCCTGTCATTTGCTAGATTGAGCGGTTTTATGGTCGACTAGATGTCGTTATGTCAGGAATGTCTAATTTATCACAATTTAGAAGTATATTCCTAATTTAGAATGGCACACGAAATGTACTGCATAGTATTGTAGTGTTTATTAAAATTCAAGCAGCCCTATGAATAATTTGAGGTGAAAATTCTTTAATTATTGGAAATTAAAGTCTTAAAAAGTATAGCAATAATTTTTATCAGCTCCTAATTAATAAAGAATATTAAAAACATGGCATCATAAGGTAACTAGGTTTGTTCAATTTATATCGCATCATATATTCGAATTGAAAATATTGTATGGGAAAAGTCTCTTTTATAAATAAAATAAAAATGATTAAATCTCAAGTTGGTAACAAACAAGTAAACAAAACGCTGTTTAGTTCGAGGTCCTAGAACTATAAAATAAATATGTTTACGTTTCTCTGTCGGCTTCAAATCAAAACAAACACCACCGCGATGAAAATGAGATGACAAATACATGGATGAATTTAAATACATCCATGGACAAATATGACAATGATTATCCAACATGGCGTCGAAAGTTATGTCATCGACATAAACAGGGGCCTTGACACTTAAGCTTGACGTTTCTTCGTAAAGTCACTGAATGGCGACAATCTAATGGTTTTTTTTAACAAGCATAACTGATTGTTTTAGTCTTGTCTTACTTACTATCCTTACTAGTATAATAAATCCGAAAGTAACTTTGCCTATCTGTCTGTTACGCAATCACGCCTAAAGTAGTAAACTGATTTTTATAAAATTTGGTACACAGATAGTCTAAAGCCTTAGAAAGGTTATAGGTTACTTTTTCATTCGACATAAGAGTTGTAAGGGGTCGAAAGGGGGGGTGACAACTTATATGGAAGTATCGCTATTGTTAGAGCTAGAAGCTTAAAACTTATTATTTAAGCTATTGATTTGTATATACAAATAAATATAACATTGAAAGTTTATGTAAGTTAAATGAAAAGGTATGCTGCACGCGGACGAAGTCGCAGACATAGCTAGTAGAAAAAAAAATTATATATATATATATAAGCCTACATTACCAAACAATAGTATAAACGTAATCTTATGTTTTGCGAAGCGGCACAGTGGTTCGATGAAGTTAAGCTATTTTTGAAATGGTTGGTATTGTCGACAGCTGGCAGTTGTCGGTCTTGGATATATAAACCTACTAATCTGCATTGCATCTACTTAGACTGCATTGAAACCGCTGCGGCTCGGCTGGTCCCCTGTAGTGGGGACATACATATAAAAAAATCTATGATGAAGGTATTTGCTGAAATGCGTCGTAATTTCAAAACGTCTTTTAGATACACAAAGAAATACAATGTATTACAGTAAATTCGGCATGTCAAGAACTGTGTTTAGACGTAGACGTTTAACAGCTGATATGATGATGATGATGAAAGATTATATTCTTCCTTTTTACGGTTCAATGAGTAGTTAGTCATTCATGAGTATTATTCTTTAAACGGGCCCGATGGCGCAGACGGTAGTGATCCTGTCTTGTGCACCAGGGGTCGTGGGTTCGATTCCCACCCAGAGCAAATATTTATATGATGATATTTGTGTTTGCTCTGTGTATGGGTGTAAAATATATGTATTTAAGTAGTATATTTGTGATTCCTCTGTTGTCTGGCGTCCGTAACACAAGTGCTTTAAGCGACTTACCACGGAGTCAGGTCAATGTATGAGATGTTGTGGGAATTTATTATTATTATTATTATTTGGGTAATTTGTAATGTTCAAAAATTTTGTAACGGTTTCATTCGTTCTTCGCAATTTCACCCACATACATTTAAAGATTTAAGCTCCGCTACAATTGGCTGTAGCGTGATGTTCTATGTATATTTTTTTTGTCAGAATCGTCCTTAAGATTTTATATAAAGACTAAAGTATAATTAAATTGTGATTTCTATTATTTTCATATACAGCAGAGATTTAACGATGGACACAGATAGGTACCTTAATTTTTAAACGAGCTTATTTTGCGCTAATAAAAAATATATGACAAAACGTCCTTCACATATTATCCGTTGCGCGGAAACTTCTCATATGATGTCATTGCCCAATGACAGATGTTTTTGTAATGAACACTTAAATGTCAACATGTAGGAACAATTTCAAAACAAACCGGTAGTGTTTATCTAACTTAAATATATTCATATAAAAATTAACTTCGGTCACGGAATCACGCGTGAACGGCGGTAACGTTTTGAGTAATTAACTTTACGACCATAATGTTATAGCGTAAGCCAATGGCGTCTGACATGCTGTCAATAGTTAAAAGTTGGCGCGAAAAACAGAATGCGTTCGGCAAATATCTTTGGAAACAGATGCTTCACTAAGATTTATATATATTTTTAAAATTGAATTTACCAATTCGATTTTTAAAACAGGACAATGGCTGTCGGGTTAGTTAATCATTTGATAAACCAATTTACAATGACAGATATCACTCACAACTTTTTGCCTTCAACACTTATCGAGGCGTTAAAGGCACACTGGGCTACTGAGATAACATTAATTAAATACAGATTAATCACGGTGCATGTGCAAAAAAATTTAAACTAGTGCGCGATAAACTTATGGACTTGTGGAGAAAATCGGGTCCGGAAATGTTAATTCAATTTATTCAAAGTTCACAATTGGGTGTGTGACGTCTAGGTCTACAAAGCGGCACAACCATTAAAAAAGAGTGTAGTTTTATTATGAGCGTAGCGTAATCTATGCCAATATCACCAAATTTCATGTGGGCGAAGTCTTCAGAAGCTAGTGTGACATAATAACCTCATGTCACAAGGTCTGCGGTTGTGATGTCTTTGCTTAAATTAGAGGCTGTATACGTATAAATGTTTGCGAACTTAAAACAGAATGAAAAAAAAAGAACTTGTCATTCTTAAAACCGCCAATCGAAATGTACCTTCAAAGGTAAAATGAAATCATGAGCTAAAATTAGAACAATACTTGGTGACTACAACAATATGAAGACGACACTGACTTACATACGAGTTATGGTAGCCCTAAAGCAGAGGTTGCCAAACTTTTCAAGCTGGGGGTCGCTACACGCGGCATTATATCATGTCCACTATAACAAGATACGTTAGATAGATACATTATTTTGGAGCATGCGGCTTCGCGATGGTAATACAGCCTATCAACACCTGTATGATTTGAATCGGTATACCGCCATCTGTGGGTAACCTTAACTCGGTCACTTCTGAGAAATGTAGGTACTATTCCAGTCTGTGGGAGCTATGTGGGGTCCATGAAGTCCATGACACAATATATAATATATATAATATTTTCGATAGTTACTAGTTTACGTAGTAAAAACATATCAGATTATCAAAAGATCAATAGGGCGATTTAACAATACTGCTACTACTACAAAAAAATCAATAATCAAAGCAATTACGGGCCGTGGATTGCAGATCGCTGCCCTAAAATTATAAATGCAGACATTTATCTAGTACTGTAGGCTAGACAAGGTTAAGACCTAGGATATACAGATACGTATCGTAATTGTCACGATCTATACGAATATCAAACGTGCCGCGGTTTCCGTTGGTTACTGTGACATCACGCACAGTTTACAGTCATAAAGCCCATTAAGGATTGTTTCATTACAACATAGCACGGGTAACATTGCCTCATACGTCATTATCTGAGGGGTAACTTTGACCAGCTTTAATACAACTGTTCAATATATTTGTATTGCTTTTTCTTTTATCGTATTTGTTCTTCATGCTCAAAACAGTATAGATCATTTTAATAGTTATTGTAGTTTTAAGAATAAATAAAAGGATATATGATAAATATAATAGTGTAATGAATTTAAACAGAAAATGTAGCTAAAACATAATTATTATTGAAATTTTGATTCTATGTAATGCATGCTATTTTATTTGTAAAACATAAGCTCCTTCTATTGTTTCTTGCTATCATTTATACTATTTTTTTTGGTTTTGTGCAAATAAACGATTTTATATTTTTTCAATAAATTGTAATGTCAAATTTGACTGAGGTCTAAATGATACATCAAGCTGCAGTTCATCTACGGTACGGACTCTAATCTTGACTTACAAATACATCTCTTTACTTCTGACTTAATTTATTTTTTTAGTAAACTAAGTCGACAAACGAGCATACAATCCGCGTGATAGTTAGCGTCACCGAAGTCTATAGACGCTCCTAATATCACAAGGATATCACTAGCACGTTGCCAATCTTGCGACTTGAAGATATTATATCACACTGCCCGGTAATTTCACTGTCTTCCTCACCCTGTAAATTGGAACACAGCAATGCGAACTCTGCTATTTGGCGGAATAGAAATTAGTGAGAGTATGGTATGAATGCAGACGACCCTTAGTATGAGGTCTAATACATGTGAAATTACTTAAATGTATTGATTATGAATATAAATTCTGTATGTATACCTCCTCCTCTACCATTTCCTGTAACAGATGTCATCCTGTAACTTCCTGTGCGTATGAAGTGACTGAGGTGCGAGCAGTGTAGCTCAAATCCCTAGAGCGGGGATGGGTAGCATTCCCGTCGCGTAGATACCCTCTGCTGTCTGAAGATATGCGCTATTCCCTCCACTCACGAGTATAAGTCTATACGCAATGAAGGACGTCTAACGGCTGATATGATAACTAAAATTGTTTAATGGTGGACGTCCTACGGTTGATAGAATAATGTTTGACAAAAAACATTAAATTAAATGTCAGTATCAAAATAATTCGTTAGCCAAACGCAAGATTTTGACTCGCATTTTGCAAAAAGATAAACATAAGCCGGTCGTTGGCCTTTTCTGATATAATATAAAACAAGATCGTCCCACGTTTTATGTATTACAATAATGCTGTTTACATTTCTCTCAAATTCCACAATGTCATTGACTCCAATAAATATGCAGTGAATTGAAAAAAATTTATGAAAAAAATTAAATGTGAAAATAAAAAGGCAATTGAAATTACGAGTGGCCATTGGGCGGTGTTCCAAACTACTATTGAATGTGTAATAATCCATAAAAAAATAAAGACAGTATTAGCGCGGAATGAGTGCATCGACTTGCGGCCAATCGTGAAATTGTTGCCAACACAAAATTCACAACGCTATATTTATTGTGTGCCTAGTATTTATAATTGGAGTGTGATAAAATTTTTATTTTCGCAATCTTGACTAAGTGTAAGTAATATATATTTGTTTTAATAAACGGACGTACGAAACATCTCAAACAATACCTTTGCCACTTTTTAGAACGACCGATTCTTTAATCGATATAAAATGTTTAAAAAAATGTAACGAACTTTATAGTGTTTAAATGCCATTTAATTTTCTGAACCGATTTGGATATTTCTTGTTAACTTTATACAGTTTGATTCCACTTAAGAGATAGGATAGCTTACATTTCAATAGCCTATCCTATCTAGCTATCTAAGCCTATCCTATAAGTATAAAAAATCGTGTTACGGTGTTGTTACATGAAGTAACTTAGATACTACGTTTATTGTTTTTATTATTTTAACGGAAACCGGATTAGACAGGTGAAACTGCAGGGCCCTGCTTGTGATCTAAATAAATAATAATTTATAACTAATTCGGCATTTCTTTTTGGTATTTTCATTAGGGCACCCAAAAAGATTTAATGAAAAAAAAATAGTGATGTTACAATAAGAAATTTCTTATTCTATGCATGGCGGTTCTTGGTCTTTCATATTTTCACTTCTCTTGAACAAAACAGACAGACACTAAATTCTGTCAAAAAGTTGACGCAAATTGTCAACGTCGATTTAAAAAAAATGAAACCTCTTTTTCAAAACAAACTTTTTCGTAATGTGCGATTTGTATACGTAACAAATATGACCGTTAAATAGCTTATTTACTAATAAATAGAATAAACTTTGCCAAAATAATGGTGTTGATGTTCTGGCTGTTGGTTAACGCTAAGCACCTGTAGCAACAGCAAATGTTTAGCACTCGGTTTAAATATGGCGCTCTTATAGTTAAGAATCAAGGTTTATTTGTAGATGTGTTTAAGAAAATTGTACATTAAACAAGATTTTATAAGAATTATAGTTTTTTAAGTGACCGTGTAGTTGTAGGTGTACCGTTAATAAATAAAATAAATAAATGTTACCATATTACGAGAATTTTTTTTTGAGTAACGGATGTCAAATTCGGAATAAATGATAAGGAATCTTACTATGATAAACCGAAAAAATTTGGCAACTTTAAATTGAGGTAGGTATTAATTATACGATATCGCAATTAGATCCAAACAGTACGCAGTAAGCAAAAAAATATTAAAATCGGTTCAGTAAAGTTCACCCTGGGTATGTGTATATGTAAATATAAAGATTTAAATGTACCATATGTATGGTTATATAAAATTTGCTGCTTTCATGTAATAATAATATACCTTGTTATTAAAACTCAAATTTTAAGTAAAACAACCGCGCCATGTTGAAAAAAAAATACAACGCAACAGAATCAACCGCACTCAGCCCACCCGTGTAAGATTATATTTCGAATTAACACCGTGTTCCCGTGGGAAATAAACTGATATCTATGCTTATCACAGATCGAATGCGCTAATTGAAACGTCAGATTTTTTCTACAACACGATAATATCTTAGATTAACTTAGCACAATTTTTTTGATACATATTTGAAGTGGCATATTTATCTATGGTCTTATATTGTATAAATATTGCACTGCCATATCTTTAGATCGGTACTTAACCTGATAAAAAGATACACGTTATTTTATTCTTCTCACTAATGTATATCTGAATAAAACAAACATTGTTTTAGTCTAAATTGATACGTCGCTAAATGCTGGTTTAAAAAAAAATACATTTTGAACTTCAAATACAAATACGAATTCTACAATATAATAAATTTTATTCTGTATTTATCACGTTTATCATTTTTACACACTTAATCTGCAGAAAAATAATTTTTTCATTTGATTTAATATAATATTTGATCTTATATTTGTTTAAGATGCCGTCAAAGAAATTGCCAAAAAACATAAGTTTTAATAAATATAAGTTGCATGCTTGCACAACCAGAAGAAAGTATTTTAAAATAATAAAAAAGTAAGTAGTATAAAATGAAAGTAAAAGTATATTATTTATTTTTAAAAGTAATATTTAAAGAGAACTGCTTAATAAATGAAAGATTAATTAAAACTGGTAATGACCTATTTGTGGAATGAATCATTTAACTACGGTATGGTATACTGAGTAGCTACGAGAACAAAAATATAAGGACGTATTCAACTGAGTATGTATTATTATTTCGGGTGGGTATGCCGCCACGTCCGTTTTGGTACCACAGTCGCATCTTACCACAACTGTTTCTTATGATATTACCACTAAGTCCACAAACGCTTACAGCTTATAGATGCTCGTAATATCACTAGCTTGTTGCCAACCTTTTGACTCAAAGATATTATGTCACATTACGCAGTAACGTCACTGCACTTTTTCCCGTCAAACGGGAATACAGCAGAGCGAACACTGCTATTTGGCGGTAGAGATAGATGAGAGTGAGGTCCCTATGCAGTCGACTTTTATACCTCTTCTTCATGTAAAATCTGTTAAAGGGGAAACTGGTGATGGACTGATACTGTTTTACTCTGGTACCACGGCACAGTTAAACGACAATAAATAAATGTGATCTGCGCGCGTGTTTCATTTGTTAATTGGTTGGAACGGGAGAGATCGTCTGTACAAATATTTTATCATTGAAGCTGTCACCAGAATTGAATTTGATACGGCCGAATTCTGCTTAAATTGAGTTCTTGGGGTATCCAACAATCGATTTACTGACCAATGGGAACATAAAATGAAAGGAACATTGGCAAATTCATTATATAATTTCTATAACTCCTCTAAATACATATATTCACACGATATTTCACACATTGACCTGACTGCAAGATAAGTAGCTTAAACATTTATGTTACGGATATCAAACAACAGATGAATTACAAATATAATACTCAAATACGTATTAATAAAACCTAGACATATATCAAATTTATCATATAAATATTTGTCTAAGTGAGGATCGAACCCACGACCTTTGGTTCACAGACAGGATCATTACCATTTGCGCCATTAGGAATTTTTTTATACAAAGAGAACCACTAAAATTTTAGACAGCCTAATGTCTAGTGACTAAATAATTAGCCATAGTGAACACTAAAACAGTAAGTCGATTTAAATAATCAAAAAATATATTTAGGAATATTTTTTTTATTTTGAACTGGGCAAGCCAGCATACGTTTCGCTTGATTGAATACGTGACCGCAGTCTATATACACTCATGTCTTCCAGCGCCTTACCAACCCTAGATTTCATGTCTCATTTACCCAATAATTTCAACGCCTCTCTCGCCCTTTAAATCGGAACACAGCGGTGCAAACACTGATATTTGTTATAGTATAGATATATAGAAATAGACAGTATAGGTATAGATATATAGAAATAGGTCCACCCTAAAGTTCTACTATAATGTTGCAAGTATCACGCATAACTATATTTTAATTAAATAAATAAGTTCACACAACATCACATACATTTATCTAATTCCGAGTTAAATCGCTTAAAGCACTTGTGTGTGTTATAGAAATCAAATAGCGTAAACATAAATATTCATCATATAAATGCGGGAATCGAAGTCACAACCCGTGGCGCGTAAGATAATGACACTAACCCAATGCGCCAACGGGCCCGTCAGCCTTTAATAAGGTCTGACGTCGACTCGCGCAAGATATAATCAAAGGCATACCACATTCTGTTCGGTGCACGTCACAGCGACGTCATTGATACGTTGGCACATAAAAATAGATCTAATACTCGCTACTATTTGTAGTCATTATGTGGTGACTCGTTGAATGAATAACACAACACACCAATCATGGTTGTTATGTTATGTATTTCTTGAACATTAGATTACGATTTTATTAAGTGTGTATCATCATTTTATTTGTTACGGTTAGACGTTCTGACTCAACAGTATAGCATATAGCCATATATTGTTAGTAGTAAACCTTTTTCCATTTTACTTCCTCCTGTACCAGGTGTCCTAAGAGATGACTATAGTACCGAAACCGACAGATATATCCATCCGTAACATTTAAGCCCAAATGCAACAGTGCGGGAATGGGAAACAGCATTCCAGTCGCAAAGCTACGATTGTCACCACGCTTGCCTTGTTTGGAGGTCTCTATCTATTAAAAACCACATTAAAATCCGTTGCGTATTTTTAAATATCTAGCATACATTGACATACAGACAGCAGAAAGCGGCTATGTTGTATTCTACATGAGTTAGACCTCATAGAAAGGTCGTCTGCATAGGTACCTCTCTCTCACCTATTTCTACTGCCAAATAGCAGTGTTCGGATTGCTGTGTTCCGGCTTCAAGTCACAAGGTTGGCAACGCGTTACTATAGGCTGTAGTATTACGTGGACTGTTTTTTGTTATCAACCTGGTCTAATAAAAAAAACACTATGTAGTGATCATATCATCATCATCATATCAGCCATTGGATGTCCACTGTCGGAAATAGGCCTCCCCAGACAGGGGGAATTTCGCCCATAATTGGGCTGGGCAAGCGTGTTGGCAATCGCAGAGCGTAATTTTCACAATGGGAATGCTGCTGCCCATCCCCGTCCTGTGCATTTGAGTTACGATGTTTCGGGTGTTCTTACGACACCTGGTACTGGAGGAGGTATTATTCTACTCTACCGATACCCCAAAGCTAATGTAGGTAAATTAATGCTAAATACTATAATGCAAATTTAAACAATTCGTGTCACGCTACTACATTGATACCTGTCATTCTAATCATGGTATATCTAAAGAAGTATAAGTCTAAAGTGGCTTTTGAGACCAACCACATAAAGAATACTTACCGATCCTGCACTCAAAGTTTGAACAAAGTCACAACCAAACAGACACCCACACATTATTTAATATACGTTCGGTATTTTTGGCTAAGACAACAATTTAATCGGGATCAATGTCAGCTGCAATTTATCAAAATTAAAAATGGCGTCTATGCGGTCTGGGCAAATATTTGATAGATTTGATTGAGTAGCTAGGAGTAAGAATGGTGCCGACCTCGTGGTGAATACAAGTAATCAAATGTTTCAGCTTGTTTTAATATATTTGCCGGGCCCGGTGGCGCATTGGTTAGTGCCCGTATCTAATGCATGGGTTGTGGGTTCGATCTCAAATCATGATAAATGTTAATGTGATGAACATTTATATTTCTCTGGGGGTAATATATCTATACTAATTTTATAAAGCTCAAGAGTTTGTTTGTTTGAACTCGTTATCGTATAGCGTATCTCAGGAGCCGCTGGTCTGATTTGTTTAAGAAGTTCTTTCAGCGTTGGATTGTTTATTAAATAAGGAAACCTACTTCTTTAATCAATATTTCACACGGATAAAGGTGAAGGCATTGCTAGTTTCCTAGTGTTATAGTAGCCTTTCTTGATAAATGGATTATCCAATATTGAAATAATTTTTCAAACCAGACCAGCGGTTTCTGAGATTGGCGCGTTCAAATAAGCAAACTCTTCAGCATTATAATATTAGTTCAGAATTTTAAAGAATTTAAATATTCCTCCCAAAAATTTAACAAATATACTGATTTTGAAAATTCATATCAATCAAGCTATATTCTATCTCAATATTCCATTTAATATGTTTTTTTTAATTAGATGCGGGGTACGGTTCCGGCAGATTAGAATAGTACCTCCCATGTGTCAAGTGTCGTAAGAGCCGACTGAGGTACCGAAGCCGGAAGATGACTGTGTATCCTTATGAAACAGCCAAGCAAAAATTTACCGGGGAATGGATAGCAGCTTTCCCGTCGCGAAGACACGTTCTGCGATTGCCACCGCATCTATCCTGCGCGGCAATTATGGGCAAAAATCCCCTTAGGGAGGCCTTTGTCCAGCAGTGGACTTTAGATGGCTGATATGTTGATGATGTTTATCATTCAAGCTATATTACATCTCAGTATCCCTTTCAGTAATTTAAATTAAGTAAGATATATTAGGAACTTAGAAAATATATGAGACGGGTCTGATGAGAGCGCAGATGGTTGGGGATGGATGATCTTGTGCGCCAATGGTCGTGGGTTCGATTGCCACTCAGAGCAAATATTTATATGATGATATTTGTGTTCGTTGTGGGTCTGGGTGTTAAATATATATACTAAAGTAGTATATTTGTGATTCCTCTATTGTAAATTGTTTTGTTTGAAAGTTAAGGTCATTCACCTAATTGTTTTTTTTTTATTTTTTCTACGAATGTTACAAATATCTATACCGAATATTTAAAAAAGGAGTTGTGGACCACATTTCTCAAACATAATTTTGTTTTATTTCCACTAAATAATGACCTTAAATAAATATTCAACCTAATTGCGTGTGACAGCAACGATATTGCGAGGCCAATGGATGCCAATGTGTAAATTATGAATCAATACTGTATTTTATTGATCATTCATCATCTGGACCGCATCGGAAGGCTGACTTTGTATTATACTATCTAGACTTAGACATCTGTGGCCTCCATTTAAGACTTCATCATTTATTCAGTGTTGCTAAAGTCAAATTGCGCATCACAGACTACAAATGAGTTACACATAAAATTTTATTTGTGGTCGCCCGGTGGTCTAAATTCGATGATTTCATTTAATTTTGAATACACTTAATAAATCATTTGCTTGACATTCAATAAGACGAAAGAGAATATAAATCACTAAAGTTTATAGACAATAAATGTCATTTAGGAGAGGCTAAAAAGTTTAATACATTACATTGTTGTAGTCTCAATCATTTGTTTCATAAATAAAAAAAAAGTAAATTACATAAAACATGTCGTGTACACATCTCTCATGTTACCGTCTTGATAATATTATATTTAATTATGTATGTATATTCATATGTATGACAGTAATCTGTAAGTGTACATATAGTTAATAAATAAATTAAACGATAAACGATAGCGTGCCATGTTTGTTTTGATTTAATTAATATATCTCTAGTGTATTTTATATAAAAAAATGGTTTATGCACTTATTCTCAATTTTACATTAAATCTGCCTAATTTCTTGCACATATATATGTTCGTGCAATTTCTTTTAAAAAATTTACTACAATCAATAGAGAATCGGTTATGACTTGCAAATATTTGCAAAAGTCCTGATAAGTCATTCTGTTACAAATAAATTTGTTTGTCCATCTTGTTAAATGTCTACGATGCGTTCTAAAATATCAAAATAGAAATATATTTGTTAGATATTTATCTATACAAATTTACACATATTAATAAAAAGTCAAGTCAGGTGTTGTTACTAAAAAAGTAAAAACAATTATTTGTTTATTGGGCTGGCTGTGCAAAAAAAATTAAGAAACATCATGTACATCTGGATTCACTGAAAAGATTAAATTTCTCCAAAATAAAAGCATACGGAGTTGTCATAATTTATAGAGAGTGACTTATACCTTCCAAAAAAATGAAGATGGATAGCTGTTGACTGCATTATCATGCTTAACAAACGGTGATACGTCGTAGAACGAACACATAATGTTCATTGTTGTGCCAAATTACAGGACGGCACATGCATCATTTAAGTAGGGCACAGCCGAATAATTTACAATGTTTAGCCGATAAAAAAGTGTGCTACGTTGAATCAACAGTGACTAAATGTCATTTAAATAAACGAATGAGATAATTGTATTGCATATTTAAATAAAACAGAATAGCTACGTTGCAATTTTAGACTGGATTCAGACCTTGTGTCTGATATGATATTTTAAGCTTTAGATACCAATTTAGAGCAAGCAATATTAGATAAATAAATTATAATGTATCGATAATGGCTTATTTTTTATCTATAAGTTTATGTGCTGTGGGGTACCAGCGGAGTAGAGTTGTACCTCCCCCTGTACTACTGTACTAGGCGTTGTAAGAGGCGACTAAGATACCGAAATCGACAGTTGGCGGTATATCCATCTGAAACAGCGGAGCTTAAATACTATAGGGTGGGGATGGGCAGCAGCATGCCTGTCGAGAAAGTTGCGCTCTGCGAATGCCAGTACGCCTGCCCAGCGTAGCAATTAAGAGCATAAACCCTCCTATGGGGAGGGTGATCTAAGTCCAATAGTGGACTTGATATGGCTGATATGGTGATAATGATAACTTAGTTTTTATTTCATATTGATATCTTTGTAGTATTAATATTTTCTTACTATTTTCAATAGGCGTGGGGTACGGCAGAGTAGAATCGTACCACCCCTTTGTAGCAGGTGTCGTAAAGGCGGCTCAGGTACCTTAAACGACTATCGCGGAATATGGCAACCCAAAAAATATAAACACAAATGCAACGGGTCAGAGATGGGGCAGCACCATTTGCATCGACAAATATAGGCAAAAATTATCCTTGCTTGTTTCTGATGGCTTGTTTCTGATGGCTTATTTCAATTTAATTGCATGCAGGTTGTATTCCTGTGCCGTTCCTCTCATCTTTCTATTCCCTTTAGTTTAGTTCTCAAGAGTGTAGTGGCATACTCCTTGAGCAGCAAACACACTGATTCTGGTCCAGATTATGTAATGAATTATCTTGTTGACTTCAAAACTAAGTGTGTGAAGCTACGCTCTGCGATTGCCACCACACCAGCCTAGCGTGGCAATTTCGGGCAAATTTCCCCATTCCTTGGGAAGGACTATGTCAAGCAGGAGATATACCACGGTTTCTCTGATTATGTTGTCGACTTATTCAAGTATATTATGTGTTGTAATTAGTGCACATAAATGATTGAACTATCCATTTATATCATTTTTTATGACAAATCTAATGATGCTGTCAGAGAATCAGCTAGGACACTGCTGTCAGATTCTGCGTCACCGACCCGCACCTAGCTAATCTCTGTACGCGAAATAGCGCAGCGCGTTTTCCTCAATAGTTTTTTAAACTTTCGCTGTATTCATCGTCACCAGCACAAGTATTTCAGGGCGTGATCTTGACAAATGACACAATACGCTATTATTAGTGGTGACCCAGGTGGGCGAAGTAGGGTTGCCAGCTACTCATTCACTAATCTCTAGAGGTTAAAAATATACTGGGCAAATATAATAAGAACGATGAACTGTAGTCACAGATTAAAATATAATGCACTTATTTTAGATTGTACACCTTTGTCACCATCATATCATCACAGCAGCCGCAAAAGGGGGTATTTTACCCAAATTTGTCGCGCATTGCGAACGTGGTGGTAATCGCAGAGAGTAGTTTCTCGATGGGGATACTTACCCATCCCAGACCTGTTCATTTAAGCTACTCAATATAGAATTAATTCAGATCGCCACTTACGGACTTGAACAAGCCTCGAGCGGCTATCGTTGGATGTGAATTTAATTATGAAAATTCAGCAAAAGAGGACGGACGGAAACTAACGTCTATAAATCTAAAATCAAAAGTTGCTTTTGACCATTGTCAGGATTCAATGTACTTATGGTGTACCTATGGTACATACACGATCCTTCATATCGCCCAATTGAGATGACGCCACTAATTGGATCAGTTAGAATTTACCGTGTGTGCGAGTGGATTGGCATGACAGCAGTAACTGTCGAAACTAATGATAGGAAGAATCGTGTTTGCCCACCTTTTTACATTATTTCATAACAATCAATTAAATCGAACGTAACATATAAATAAATTTCCACCAAGTCTCATACATTGATCTGACTGCAAAGTAAATCACTTCAAGCACTTGTGTTACGTCCACCAGGCCAACAGTGTTTAAATAGCTACATATTTAAGCAACAGACACAACAAATACAAATATTCATCATATAAATATTTGTCCTGTGTGAGAATCGAACCCACGACCTTTAGCACATAAAATAGGAACACTACCGAACTTGCTATCAGGCTCGACAAATTACCTATTTATATATAAATAAATCAAAAACAGTTACACAGACGACATACACAACATGAGTCTGCGAAAACGACACAGTCACACAATATTTCGTTTAATTACCACTATTAAAGATTCACACAATAAACACACAGACGGACAGCCCTTAAAGACAATTTCGATAAGCCATCAATCCGTAGCAGTTGGCTCGACTCCACGTCGAATGTCAACTGCAGCTCTAATGGAATACAGACGTTTACTCATTGTATTACTGCTTACTGCTTTTGATTGCGAAATAATTTAAAATGATAGACCTCACACAAGTGCCCTAGACCTCAGTACTTCACCCCACTGCTGTGGGGTACCGTTAGAGAAGAATAGTACCTTCTATACCAGGAGCAGTGCGATCGCCTGGGCCGAAGATATTATGTCATCTTTGTACAATAATTTGACGGTAGAAATAAATACCAAAGCAAACGCTTATTGAAAAAGGTGAACTGCTTCGAGATAAAAAACTTAATACATACATAATATATACCGAAATAGGGGTACGAGTTTAATTGGATGGTGTAATGGCATTGTAGAAAGGTCTTTATCATTGTTGTAATTTCACTCAGTTAATACCAGGTCATCCTCATAAAGCCAAATACGAGTTCGACCCCAAATTGTTTCGTCCTTGACCGGCTGTATTTTTTACAATTGTTCTAGATTGACGGCAGGCACACTTGCTTCTACTTTTGATTGATCGAGTAAAAAAGGTCAAGAGGCAATCGTCAACGATTTATTTGGTGGTATACAAGTTTATTGCTGCATGTGGATCAATAATCTTAATAATTGTGCCTGCAGACACATCAATGTGCAGAACAACGTTTTTTTTGTCCAATCAATAGATATTTTAGTATAACGAAGCTTAAACGTTTGAAGGCTTTTTTTTTGTTTTTCAAACTGTATAATAATTTACCGCGATGTCTAGATCTAAGTTAAGCCGCAGGATCGCGCTGGACACAGTCCGCATACAACCGGTACTATTGAAGATTACTTGAGAAGGCCTAAGTCCAGCAGTAGACGTCTTATAGCTTATATCATGATGACTATGATGATTACCGTGGTGTACCTTCTAGTAGTACCTCCCGTTGTATCAGGTGTCTTAAGAGGCGACTGATGTCCTCGAACAGACAGCGGTACCCTTCAGGTCCCCATTTACACCTTCCTTGAAGGACCGAAGCAATGATGATGACGTTAATAGACTATATAACTTTACTCTTAAATAACAAAAAAGTAAATGCAAAAGAGGCAAAATATAATTATAATAGAAAACGAAATACCAGCACGAGCGCTCGATAAGGCCCTTGACTAAACATTGGATCGATTAAGGTCAGATATCAAGCAAAGGTCGTCTGCATGCCTCACTCTAACCTATTTCTACAGCCCGACAGCAGTGTTTACATTGCTGTATTCCTATTTGAAAGGAGAGAGTGGCAACGAAATTACTGGGCAATGTGACATAGTATCTTCAAGACAAAATTTCTTCAAGACAAGAAAAAAACCAAGTTTCATAAAGCGACTATGGTACCAGAACCTACAAATGCCGGTATATCCATCCAAAAAATTATTGCTCAAAAGCATAGGGTGGGGAAGGGCAGCAGCATCCTTGTCGCGAAAGCTGCGCTCAGCAATAGCTAACACGTTTGCCTAGGGTGGCAATTATGGCCAACATTCCCCCTATCTTGGGGAGGCCTGTGTCCAGTGGACTTTCAATGGCTGGTGTTAGAAATAAAACCGCAGGGCACAGCTAGTCGTACCTATGCTGATACTTTGTCTCAAATATGAAACGGACTTGGCGGGCATGCGGTCGCATGCCAAATGTCATCCGAATGTCACTGCCCGATTTCCTAGATGACAAATGGTGCAGCAAATAATTCTCAAGGTTTTTAGCGAAAGTGCTCGTCGTATTGGACTGCTGTTCAATTACAAACTGTTTTTTATTATTACTTATAATAAATAAAGAAGTTCACTAAAAATCATACACTGACCGAGATGAGTCGCTCCAAGCACTTGTACGGACATCAGACAATAGAGGAATCACAGATATAGGACTTAAATACGTATTTAACACTCAGTATGCTTAACTTCCTATGGTAGTTAAATAAATAATAATAAACTTTGTCGTGAGGTACCGGCAGAGTAGAACAGTACCTTTCTCAGTACCAGGTGTCGTAAAAGGCGATAAAGGTGGGGAGGCCTATGTCCAGCAGGACTTCCAATAGCTAAAATGATGATGAAACTTATGCATGCCAAAATTTCATCAAAATCAATTGTTTCAATAAGAGAAACATTAAAGTAACAGACAGACAGAAATAAATATATAATAAATTAATTCCCAGAACATCTTACACATTGACCTGATTAACGTCGCTTAAAGCACTTGTGTTACGGACAACAGAGAAATCACAAATATACTACTTAAATACACATATTTCACACCCAGACTCCAAACAAACATAAATATCATCATATAAATATTTGTTCTGGGTGGGAATCGAACCTATGACCTTTAATCCATGACACATGGCGCACAAAACAAGATCACGCCCATCTGCGCAATCGGGCCCATCATTAAACAATAGACATTTGTTAAACAATACCGAAATGTCACCGCAATATAACTAAATTAGCTTATTACGCCATTAATTTATTGTTTTATCTCTTTTATATTGGTCACAACCACAATAAAGACCGTTAAAACTACTGTCGTTACGTTAACAATAAATAAATCTTTCATAAAGTGGGTCAAAATTACAAAAATACATGTTTAAATAAAACCTTACATTTGTCTGTACCATATTATAAATGAATGTACATTCCCTTGTGACAGACTGTCGTAACTTTCAAATGAGCGGACAGTTGTGTACAAACGGGATTATTAAGGCATATATATATTTGAAATAATTGACGGGCCTTTTGATCTATCTCGGATTGATTTGTGATTTTTTATTTTTTATTATTACCTAAAGTTGGATTTCGAAGTTTCTTGTCTCTATTCAAGAACTTTAAGGTCCAAACAGTTATAAGTTATACGTACGTCTGTGCACTGTCCTCTGCAAATTCTATGTCCTAAATAGCTAGCCTGTTGGTAAATTTCACTCTGTCATTAATCTCCGTACAGTTTTATTAACCAGGCATATTATATCCTTACTATATATAATGAATATTGTATTACAATTTCTTTTTTAATTTAGTAGTGTGTGTGATGTTCTTTTAATTTGGTACACTTCAAATTACCTCATGTATTTTCCACCGATTGTCCATGCAAAGGTTGCCTTGAATATATCGCTCCATGTAACAGGCCGCCGTTTGTACAGATAATCAACCAACGATATCGAATCACATCCTTAATTATAATTGATTGTATACACATCCCTAGTTTTCCCGCTCTGATTTGTCACTTTTTTGTAACTTTAATTGCATAATTCTTTTCAGTTGCCGTAATCCTTAGTAAATTACGTTCAAACCTAATTAATTGTCTATTAGTACTTACTATTAATAGTATTATGTTTGTAAAATTAACGTGTATTATAATTATTCTTACTTCAAACATAAGTACAGTATGAAATATATATTATAATAAATACGAAATAAAGAAGTTATTCATTTTTATAATTATATTACAAAATAATAATAAACAAGATGTTTGTATGCGCAACAGTACCTTTTTAATAATAACATTACGTACACAATATTTAGGTCGAAGATTCCCTGTGATGTTCGCCCAGAAAAAAATGGCGACTAAATTCGACCACCCGTGTAACAGTTGTTTATTTTAAAAGCATTTCTCGTTAAATTTATCGCTTTGTTTCCAGAAAAATCTTAGTAATCGTTAAATTAATTATGTACACCTTTTTAACGGTGATAAAATGCGGTCAATGTTTATTAGAACTGCTGTCTTTTAAATTAATAGACAAGCGGATATATTTATATGTCATTATCATTTATGCCACTTTAAAAAATATAAATTTGCACGTTTAGTTCAAACACATTCTAACATCTTTTATTTAGGCTTTCAATCAAACTTGATTGATAGATTAATTTTCTTATTATAATGAAATAATAAACGAATTGCTTCGTATTTGTTTGTAAATATTAGAAAAAAATATTCATGCGTGCTCTTAAAGTACTAGGGCAACAGAGCATGCGCAGAGCTCGGGTAAAGGAGTTTTCGCTCACAGTGACGTAGTCGGCGACCGTTGCACGGAGGAAAAATGATCTAACCAGGTTATTGAGTGCAATACCCTGAAAGTACTAGGGTGTCAAAACGTACGTAGAGATCTGTCCAGTCTTCGTACACAGCTTCTTGCCAGCAGTGGTTGACACCATTGCTCCGAGGAAATATAGAAACAATAAACAACGTACGTACTCACATCCTTATTAACATTACAAACGTAAAGCATGGATGTGTTTGTTTCTCATTCACGCAGGAACGTCAGAACTAATTTGAATTAAATTTGGCATAAAGTTTATTGTTAGTCTGGAGTAACATATAGGCTACTTTTAATCCGGATTACATGTTCCCGAGGGATATATTTGAATTTTTATATATCTCTATAGAATCAGAACTTTTTGCACAGTATAACTGTCAAGGACCGATTTAGACTTCTTTCTGGAAATAAAAGAAAGCCTCAAAATGGAGTATAAGCTAGAGCTAAGAGAAGCTGGTTTCAAATAAACATATAAGATGTTTATTCCGGCGTATTACTCTTTAAGTACCAAGCTTGCGTGGAGATCGGACAAAATGACGTACAGGGGGTACGTATGGAACATCAACCCGAAGACAAAAGAACTTCACCTAAGCTACAATCCATTAAAAAATTTTAAAAATTTAGGAGTTAATTTCCAAATTGATTGTATTTTTGATGCACTCGCCTAATTCCTTAGCCGCCATTATTTTTATAAAAAAAAATTATGGTTTTATTCAATTACGCTTTTTCTATATTTAAAAATTGTAAAAAAAACATCATTCTACTAACTTCTCAATGCTACGATACGCAAATAAAGTCACATCGTTTCTGTAATCCTGCAGCAAGTCCATCCTAGTACTAGACTGCCATTACTGAAATGATCTCACAATTAAGTTCATTACTCGATCCATCTCCTACGCGAATAGATCCTGCAAGAAAAGCTGATAGTGACAAAGGCCCCGTGTCTACCTTCGTCAGGTTGACGGAACCTCCACAGCGACGGCGCTTACAAAATCTTACCAATAAACAGGTTTCTTAATACTTTATTTAGAAACTCATCCAACATCTATTTAGTACTCACCAATTGTTGCATCCTTGCTTGATCTCGCTCGGCGGGAAGTAACTCTTCTTGTTGTAGATGCACGGGGTGCCTAAAGGTGCTGGTGCGGTGCCTAAGCACACTTCGGCGTAGTCCGGGCAGCAGTCGTCTTCGGTCCTCGTTCGGTTGCAAAACTCGTCGCAGTAGCATAACGTATCTGCGGAAGGCAAACAGAGATCTCAGACAGTGTTCTGTTCTCCTAGTCATGATGTCAGCTATTTGAAGTCCACTGTTGGACATAGGCCCCCCAAAACAGGGTGAATTTAGCTCATAATTGCCGCGCTGGGCAAGCGTATTGACAATTGCAGAGCGTAACTATCACAAAGAGGATGCTGCTGCCCATCCCCACGCTGAGCATTTGAGCTGCACTGTTTCAGATGGATATACTGCCATCTGACGGTTGGCAAATCATACATTAAAATTCAGAAAACTCACGCTAAAACGCGTCGCGTCATCTTTTGTCTCTTTCCGCAATCCATTTAGAGCAGATACGTCATATCAATGTAGATTCATTTTATCTCACTAGTATGTTTCGAAACTCGGCCCAAAGGATCACGTTTGGTTTACTTAGGGATACAAGAAGGTCGCCTTGGTTTTGTTAAGTAAATCTAGCCTAATTTACAACATTGTTTGTATGACTTCAAAGACACGCTCACTTATTTTTGGTTTGTGTACTTCTTAAATAAATTTATTGGATTATAAAAAAAGGAAAGTGAACTTGGGAAATTGTGCGCTCATAATAGTTTTTAAAAAAATGTTTAGTTAACTTGTCCCAGTGGTCTATTTCTAGTAATAGACTTCTAGTGGCTGATATGATGATGATAATAACACTTAAAAATTGTGACAGTGATAATTGTAATTTTTTTTAACCCTAAAGTCGAAAAAAATGTATTTGTTAAAGTCTATATTCTTTTTATATATCATATTTATGTGACTAAAAACGCAATTTTCTAGTCAATCTCCTGTGTAATTCTTAGTACACTGACGTGGCTCTTTGATTATTCTTGATGATCCCGCCGCGTTGTGTTGCATCTGTCGCTCATGCACGACAATTGTATTCTTATCCTGGCCTTATCAAGTTATGAATGGTCAAAACCGGAGTGGGCGGACTTGAAAAAATGTTTAACCTAACTAACTATAAGCCGCGAGGTACCTGCAGAGTGGAATAGTACCTCCCACTGCATCAGGTGTCGTAAAAGGCGACTAAGGTATCAGAACCGACAGGTGACGGTATATCCATCCGGAGTAGTGCAGCTCAAATGCACAGGGCGGGTATATGCAGCAGCATCTACGTCGCGAAATCTACACACTCCGATTGCCAACACGCTCGCCTAGCGCGGCAATTGTGGGCAAAAAACCTCCTTTGTTGGATAGGCTATATACAGCAGTGGACTTTTAATGGCTGGTATGATGATTAACCTGTTATAGTTAGTTTTTTCACCGGCTTTCATCATCATACCAGACATAGAAAGTCTACTGTTAAATATATTCCTGCCCAAGATAAGGGGACGTAGGACGGAGGCCGTACGTAGTGGCAATCGTCGAGCACAACTTCGCGATAATGATGCTGCTGCCCATCCCTGCCTTGGTGTATTTAAGTTATGCTGCTTTGGATGGATAGGCCGCCATCTGTCGATCTAGTACCCTTTATTACGACAACTGGTAAAAAGGGATACTATTCTACTCCGCTGGAGCCTCCCAGTTTTAAAACACACACATTTTTTTGTGTTGTCTCTTTCATTTCTGATGGCAAATAGCTTTGAAGAGTACTTACCAAGTATAGGAAATGCGCAAGAGTCAAGTCTATTTCTGCAGCAGCCATTCGCCCTGGAGCCACAGTACGGGCCAGGAGGTAAGTCCGGGTAGTTGTACGCCACCACCGCACCCAGCGCAGCAAAAAGCACCAGGTATATTCTGAAACAATGCATGGACAATAAGTTATCTTATTTGTGATACATGAAGCAACCTTAATTATGGGTTTTGACCAGAGGCGGACATGAGTGATAGCTATCGGTCCCACTCTAATCCTAATCCCTTAACCAAACGGATATACGTTTAATATTTTATTTAATAAAATAAATATTTATAAACTTACTCGCCTATACCTCTGAATTCAACGCTTTAAAATTGACGCCTGAGAAGCTCAGAATTAGGTTTGTCAAAAAAGAAAGGAGTCCTGAGCTTCTGTATTTGGCTCACCCATTTCTGCAACAACATACACTAACTTCTGTGTTAGTGGTAAGGGATAGCGAAGCATGTTCATATCTCGGTAATCCTACTAAAACACTCGAATAAAAAAGCACCTAATTTTCAAACGGAAGAAGTCCGGTTTACTAGAAAAGCACTAGTGCTATGGACATCAGACAACAAAGAGATCATAAATGTTATATTTCATAACATATTTAACATACATACACAGATCAAACACAAATACTCCTCAGATATTTCAGATATGTAAATATGAATGTATGTCCTTGGTGAGGATCGAACCCACGCCCTTGACTTATAAGATAAGAATACTACAAAATGTGCCAATGGGAACGTCGTTTCGTTTTCTAAAAATGTTAAAAAAACCTCCATTCTTTTAGTGCATTAATTACTTATAGTTGACCTTGACAGTTCGTGTTGTGGTCATCGAAAGTGTAACGTCCGATAGCATAAATGACTTACATAAAACAACCCGCAGAAACACTAAGCGATATCTTCACTTGATTTGCGGTCGTTAAAAGTGACACAAATTACATATTTACATTTGATGTAGAAACTATGAACGACTAAAAATAATTATTACATACAAGAGAACAATACTGTTAATTATGTTGTATATTTAAAAAGTTCAGAAAAGTTACACTTATAGATGACATGTGTTAAAAATGAATATCATCAGTTATATCAGGCGTGGGACGTCCACTGCAGGACGTTGGCTAACATTCTTATATAATAATGTGATCCATTATTGTTTTAATTATATTTACTTCAACTTAGACTAGATTAAAATTATCATCATTATCTACGCAGCCGTATAAGGTCCTCTTATAGACATAGGCCATAAGTAAAGGCGTATTATGACCACACCACAATTGCCACATTGGGCAGGCGTGGTGGTAATAGCACAGCCTCACGACGGTAAAGCTGCTGCCCGCCTTGTTTGTTTGAAGCTATACTGTCGAATGGATAAACCGCCATTTGTAGGTTCCGATACATCAGTCGCCTCATACGACACTTGTTACAAGAGAGGTACTATTCTAATCTGCCGGTACCCTTTGACCATATTTAACATAAGTTAAGATATGATCAACATTTTTTATGAGAAGATAAGTAAGCGACTAAGGTACTAGAACCGACAGATAGCGGTATATCCATCTGGTAGCTCAAATGCACAGGGCAGGAATGGGCAGCAGCATCCCCTTCGCGAATGCTGCGCCTTGCGATTGGCAACACGCTTGCCCAGCGCGGCAATTATGGTAAATTTTCCCATTTCTAGGCGAGACTTATGTCCAGACTTCCAATGACTGACATGATGATATTTTATGCAAGGCATTGCATTTTATATTTAATTTAATCAATATTTATCATTTTCCTGTCATTTGTGGTCTATATTTCTAGTAGTATAAGCCGCTCACAAGAAATATTTTATAACGATAAAGTTCCTTTAAAGATGGCATACCTACGTAATGCGTGCCAATATTAATAATTGCATGTTATTAATTCTCGTTACACACAAATACAAGGTCAAATATAAAGGATATTTGTATCCTTATCAGGCGCAATAAGGCATTATTGTTAACCAAATGAAACTGATAACAAACCAGGTCAAAAGAACAACTCAATTCTTGTCGTGCATTCATTACCGCGCTCACATTTTTAGATCGTATTTATTTTGCATACGAGTGTCTTATTGTTGTATAGCCGTGAGGTACCGGCGGAGTACATCTACCTCCTGTACCACGTATCGTAATAGACGACAAAGATACCAGAACCGGCAGATGGCGGTATATCCATCAGAACAGGTCAGCTTAAATACTCAGGGTGGGGATGGGCAGCAGTATCGCCGTCACGAAAGCTGCGAT